>OZ024856.1:56729137-56741637 GCA_964017155.1 Oasisia sp. SBJ-2009 | reverse complement strand
TTATTTCATTCACAATGTAACATTAAAAGAAAACCGCACATATAATATAATGTAATAACATGAACAGTTGCACATATTTATATTTTAAATGTTTTGGAACGAATATCGTGATTGTATCGCATGCAAAGGGTTTTTACATGTCAACGTACAGATGGGAACCAACCATAGGTCAGGTTTGTTATTTCTAAATGTATAGCTCCCCCAATCTCATTAAACAAGTGATTCCTGTAAACCACTGGTCCTCAATAACAATTAGACATATCAGCAGCTGTTCGTAGTTGTAAAGAATGGCAAGTGCAATATTACTGGATAGATAAACGGTCAAATTACACGTTTTATTTGTGGTATATTAATGAATAAACTAGACTATATAATTGTAATGTTTAATATATCCTCTATGATATCGTTTTACAATAAAACAATTATATTTTGTACATCTAAAGCTATCATGTAGAGCGCGACAAAATCGCACAAGCAAATCTTTAAATACTTTCGTGGTCAATTATCTCCAAAGCATATTATATAATTGGTTTTGATTTAATTATTGAACACAAAAAGGAAAACTCAAAGATATTTAATGGTTATCTGAGCGAAGTGGTTTTGTCAGACATTTCAACATTATATGTTTTGTAGTTGTGACATGACGGTTTATTTAAAAATAGTATGCTCTTGAAGCAGGTTACATTTGGTATTTTCGTAAACACGATTTTGGCGTTATAATAAAAGGCAAGCATTGAGCTCTGTTTACTGTAGATGCTAACATTAAAACACCGACCAATGCCAGTTCTGACGGTAACTAGTTAAATTGCAGTATCAATATCGTAAATTTCCATTTATGTTTGATCGACTTTTATAGTCATGTAATATAGTAGTAAACATGATGAATAACTGTTGATTTTGAGATAATTAATAACAAATCTTTTCATTTAATGTAAATCAAAAGCCACTATTTCGTTTTCAAGTGTCTTGATCCTTGACTTATCTCTCTCTTGTTTTTTCTAGTTGTGTCTTTTGCCAGTTTCAATTTGTTTTGTGTGGTAATCAATCATGTTTGACAAACAATATTCACTTTTTATTTATTTAATGTTTAAATAACTCAAGCCAATATTTATTTAAAACAATAACTAATAAGTATAGCTAAGTCATCAATCTGAATCTAAAGAAAGTCACGCGAACAATATAATAATAATAATATTATATATATATATATATATATATATATATATATATATATATATATATATATATATATGTATATATATATATATATATATATAGTTCGATTTTTTTTAATTCAGATTGATGATACACACACACACACACACACACACACACACACACACACACACACACACACACACACACACACACACACACACACACATTGTTTTTAAAAGGAATAGACGTACAAGTTATAATTAATTATAATTAATTCGTATATTGCGATAGTACTGGTTTATATAGGTTAAACTAACGTTACAGTGTCTGCATACGGACAATTATCACTCCTAACAAATTAATTCATACAATTTAACATGTGATTTCACGTGAGTTGTACCAATATAAAATAATATCAGGTGTATTTCGGTTCCAAGGCCATTACGGACTTCTTTGATGAGAGCTAGGCCACAGTTGAACAATTAGACCATACACACATTCCACGGATAAGGTAACAATGGAGAATGCACGAGGGGGCCATCACCTGCATTAAACCTCGAGAAGAAAGCAGATTCTTCGCCCAATTATTTGGACCAGACGGAGACAGATAACGACGAGGTAGAATGGAAGAGGACGCGAGACCCTGAATGAACTGAATTGGCTCGAGACGTTGTCTGGTGCGAGAGACCAGGCGGGGAGACCGGCGGGGGAGTGTCGTTAAGAAACACGAGAGATGCCACTCGGAATGATTACGGGGAGAAAGGCGGAGAAGAAGATGGCGAGATGGCGTGACAGATACGAGCCGACAACCCCCATTCACACTGCCCAGGTGTCAATCCATGCAGGAATTCGTTGCCTTCAGCGCGCAGGCTCTCTTGCCGTCGACAGAGCAGGCAGTCGCCGAGACAGAACCTGTTAATCGGCGCTATCGGCGCGCATCGAGCTCCGGCTAAATTAACCCCGATAAGGAACAGTTAAGCGCTCATCGGCGGGCGACCTCTGATGCAGGCAGATGCGCCGGTTGGTGGTAATTACCCGCGCCAGTGTTTGTTGTCTGACAGTTGGTTCTGCTGCGTTCGTGCCGCCGTCAGTGCTGATGGTGCGTGGCTACTCACGCGCCTCGCTGACTTCGCACAAGCGACGAGATCGAGGCCAGATAAAGTAATTGTTCCAGCTTCCAGGCACCACACCTACCGCAAATGTCTCCTGCCTGTCGCCGCAGCCAAGCCGCCCTCTGGCCGCGGCGGTAATGTGTTCGCACCGTCCTCGGCAGGTTCCGGGTGGCAACGTTGGCGGCGGTCCTTCAATGCCCGCGCACCGCGCCGAGACGTCAGCGCCTGGCTATCGAGATGAAGGAGAAAAAGTCGTTGTCCTGCATGGACAACGACACCCACATGTCACAGTGTACGTGACATGTGCGTAAGAACTGATATCAGTCTTTACAGAGGCGGCGATGCAGTTGTTCGCGATGCCAATTCAGGTTGGGTCGGTGCCTACATTCGCGTTTCCTTCCTACGTTGGCAAGTTCACGTGTTGTATTTTAATACGATTCCGCCGCCTGTAAACCTATTTCCACGCGATGACCGACACCTAGAGATCATTTCCATCAGCATGTGACTTGTGATGTTGCATTGAACGCGGTGTGAGCGGGCGAACAAACCACGTTGTCCGTCAATTTGACGCACACATCGATGTCTTATCGGTCGGTCTCTCCTCTCCGCCCAGCACGTAAGCCTGTTCTAGAATAGACGAGTTATCTACTATAAATAGTCCGTGCATGTGGCGGTGGTGGCGGTGGTGGCGGTAGCGGTGCGGTGGTGATGCCTGGCAACTTGTATAAATCGTCATTGTTATTGTCGTTCTTGGTTGTTTTTGTTCTTCTGTAGAACTCCGATATAGATGTGCTACTGAGATGCGTATCTTGTTATGAAGCAAAGGGAGTGAATTATATTTGACGACATTCATTTACATTACGCTTGACTTCTGTACATACTATATGTATGTAACAACGGCGAAGAGACCTAATCATATCGTTTGGTTAATTATGAGACGTAACATATAGGGGAAAGCCTTATGGTGCCCTTGTGAGAAATACTATAGTTATAGACCTCATTTAGAATACTGTACACAAGTGTGGAGATATCTCGTAAGAATGACGCATACTATTATATACTCTAGAAGGAGTACAGTTGTATACTCTAGAAAGAGTACAGCAGACATAAGAATTATTATAGCGAATAAAATTATACAGGAAATGAGAGCCCTATCTTAGTTACAAAACACGTCAAAAAGAACCTCGTTCCACAGCAGCGGAGACTCATTTATCACTAGGACATTATATTATAAACTATTTTAAGACATCAACTGGCTATGACAATTATGAGAGACCGGTTTGGTCTCAGTAAGTTAACCAAAGTTAAGAAAGATATGTATAGAAAACAATCAATATACCTCCAGGAGTAATAAATGAAAACTTTCATATAAATTTCGGGCATGGCGAACGGGATTTTTGATCGACTGCACACATAAATGAAAGGCAACTGTTTGACGTTTTTTTGCCAAGACAATGATTTTTTTTTTATATATACGAGCCATACATTGTTGGGTCTGGTTATGTCAGGGACATGACAGCGTGTGAACGCACTCTTACAGGAACCAAGAGTCACGTATATATTATTAATGAATTAATTAATTAAATTCATACATGTTCCGTATTTTGATTTAGGCCTCGTATGTATTCTGCGTCTCTAATTTAAAGGTTTGTTAATGGAAAATCTCCAGAATTGTCTCCGATGCCGATATAACATAATAATTGACAGTTAGTGATCAAGCGATATTTCAGGGTCCGACCTACAGTCTGAGTCGTTTTGTTTTGACCGATCGTCATAAATTGTACTGTGATTCCATCAGAACACCGTTATGCACAAATGGGAAAGGTTAAATAATCGACAACGTTTCTATTTTACCAGATGGCTTGTAAACAGCATGACACGTAATATGACAGAGGCATGTCGGTACGCTACAGAAATACATTACTATTGTCTACGGCCCTTTAATTATTTTTATAATGGAACATTTGTTACGTACCCCGAGGAACGAAGCTGCGGATGACGTTGCCGGCCGGGATGGGACGTTGGCCGCGGTTCGGCCGCCCCTGGTGGCGTCGTAAATGTCCGTTGTACATATCCAGCATGTACTGAGCAATGTGCACGTTTTTGCTCGGGTTTGGTTTCGATTGTAATCCGAGCGCGTTAAGCAATGCCTTCTCGACGGCTTTCATCGTCGTCGAGTCGAGCGTCTTTTCTGTTTTCGTCGTTTTCGATTCGGTCGTCTGCGACGAGAACGAGGCTGGTCGTGTCGAAGGCGAGGCTGCGTCGTCTTGGCCTGACGTCTGCCGGCGTTCGCTGCTGTCTGCTGCTGACTGGGAAAGCGTGTCTCGACCGAGTACGACGACAACACTAAGCACTAGCACCAGAAATGTCCTGTTACCGGCAGTCATTGTGCGCCTGCAGCAGCAACCTACAGCAGAAACGGCAAAATAAGCGAGCGGTTCAACACAGTATCAAGAAGGCGACGCAACAGACACGCGCCACCAAAACATAAGGCATTATGTTTTGGTACAGGTATTATTCAGGACATAGGCCTACATAGACAGGATTTGTAATTCTACAAAATTGCTAATAACGATCACCGTGTCCGTGCACCTTTACCGAGGCAGTGTCCTTGTCATATAACTGCATACGTTATTTGTGTTACTGGCGAGCTACGCGCTAGTCGGTGTGGTAGCATAAGGAATGCTATTGTTTACCTGTCTACCGAGCACCTTAGCCCCCGGCTGGGGGTAACAAGGTATTCAGCCTACTCATGCGTGCAGTAAATATTAGGTTAGTGCGTATTAGTTACGTATTGCTTATAACGACGTACGTGTGTGGGCTTGCGTGCACGCATGCAGGAGCGCGCGTTTGTGTTTGCCTGTGTGTGTGTGTGTGTTCGTGCGTGCGTGCGTGCGTGCGTGCGTGCGTGCGTGTGTAATCCTGCTAAGACGCAGAACATGTCAAAGTCGCGACAGTGCAATGACTTTCAACGCAGAAACACGACATAGCTGTGATTAACTGCGACAAAACTGGTAATTCGCTGTTACAACGTTGTCAGAAAGTGTTGAAAGCGTCAACACAGTGGCTCTTAAGAACGTCGTAAGGCAGTATTGAATACACGGTTACCACGATGAGATCCGCGTATCTTTTCACGGGAAAATGTATGCGGGTTCAACCCAAACACTTCGTTGAATAATCGGGTCTTTATTTACGCCAGAAGCCGACAACAAACCACTGTCACTGTACCGAATGTTGACACAGCTATTGTCAACGTGACGTCGTAGTCACGGAGTTTTGATCGCCGACCTGATGACAAACCAGAGTTGAGCTTATACGACACCTTTGCGTCCTCTGCTGTCGCTTTCTTTCGCTAAACACACCCAACTCAGCGAAGAATGCCAAGATATCGGTTAAGTAAACACACGTTGCGTTTCTGTGCGATACAATGGTCAATGGATGTGGCTCGACGCTGCGAAGATGTCATTTCATCTGGTTCCGGTTCATCCGAACGTTCGATTCACCTACTCCCAACGACACTGCAGTTCCGGGGTATCTATTCACCGTGAAATATTCATCGAAAGTATCGGTCATTAGTCCTACCCTTTAAAGTGGTGATTGTCGTCTTCAACGATGCGATTAAGATATGCTAATTCGATTACGATATGCTAATTTTGTTTGTACAACTCCTTTCGGTGGTAGAGTGGATGTTAGAGATTAAGATCGCAGGTCGATAACCCCTTCTCGCCCGCGAAGCCCTGTGATGACTGCGTGGGCAGCGTCCTTCGCGGCGTGTACACAGCCCAAACGGCGTCGGCCGCCCCGTCGGCTGAGTGGCAGCAGCGTCAACGTGTTAGGCCCATGTGTTATCAGAAGACGACAAATATCAAGAACAGTCGCACTGTAATGATTACATTTCAATCTAACTGGCGAAACATGACATCTGGGAGATCGCTAAATGCTGCTTAATCGCCAGGAGCAACGTTGCAACGCACATACTTGACCATTGTCGTTGGTGCGTTGCCTTTGGCCACTAAGTTAACGAGATGTAATGTAGCGGATAACGAACGGCCTATGCTCTCGTTTGACGTAACCCAATACAGTAATCGGCAGCAGATTCGCCGTATTTCGTTTGTTTTCTTCAAACACCACTGAGGCGGAAGTAATAAATAACGACCTGTCCGACGTGTGGCTGCGTTGTGCGCATGCCCGGAATGCAACTTCCGACGCAAAACGTGACGCACGACTCGCTGCTCCCAGCGTCTGAGTCTGGCTTTTGCCAAGGGCCGCTCGATAGCCGCTTATCAACCTCTCGGGCCCGAAGCGCTGTCGCTCTGTGGCGAGGGACTTCATACGACACACGAGAGCCGAGGGGAAAGCGAAATTATCGCTACATAATTTGATGAAATGTCCGATAAAGGTACATTATCGTGTAATACGTTTTGTTTGAACTATCTTTGGTCGGCGCCACTCTGGCGGGGGTTTGTAAAGACGACGTTGCATCGAATCGCAGCCGAATGTGAAATCAATATCGGGAGATAATACAAACCGTCGTCTCGATTGTGATCAAACGACCGATTGTCCGCTATCGCATATCAAATCACCATTAATAAGGTTCGCGAACACCGGGCAGGGAGCCGCGGTCTTTGCGTGCGTACACGTGTCGTTCGGTTATGTTCGGCACTGTTCGGCAGACTTCGAATCCGCTACCTGCGTGAGCGAATTCGTGCGTCGCATGCTGTTGGCGGTAGTTCGTTCCTACAGGGACATCTGTTGTTTGTGTTTCCCTCTTGCCTTGACTCGAACTGTCTTGGGTCTGGCAAGTCTTTGATCACTATCTGTGACGTACTGCGTGGTCGCCCAGTGACTAGTGCAAGACTTCAAATAACAAGTGCTCATTGTGATACCGTTACCGAATTGCTGAGTTGTGGCGCTACAGAACACAGCCGCAATCGTGTTACGGTTTGAGAATTGCACCTATAGGGTCCATCTGAAAGCACCCAATGCAAGCAAGCGGACGCTCGCGACGAGGAAGAAATTGGCTCTTGGCGACAGTAAACGTTGGCTATTCATTACGTCCAAAACCACATCACATCAGTGCAAGCCAGAAGAGGAATTCCAAATGTACGCGGACTGTCCGGTCCGGTCCTTCCGTCGCGATACCTGACGGTGGACGTCCACTGTTCACTTTCACCCGAGTGACGTCACGCGGCGAGCCACCGCGCGGTTACCCGGCTGACGCAAGGACCACCGACACGCGTCGGCTCAAGTTACCTGAGAGGAGACACACGACTTGCGTATCTGTCCAACGCCTTTCTTCGGAATCCGACTTGATGATAAGACGACTGCGTCGAAAGAAGCAACTATCCCGACGCCGGCGCGCTTATCTGGGGCTCGTTTGACGCGCTGCGCTGCCAGATAACCGCGCTCGTGGTGCGGACGTCCCGTCTCGGCCGGCACTGGGCACACCCAATACGGGCGGCTACGGGGAAGACTCCGTGAAGGTGATCAACCGGAAAATTACCTCTGTAGGTCGGGTTTCGGGAGCAGGCGCACAAGTGCTGTAATGATAGTGGCCGACTACGAAAATAGCGTCGCCGCAAGGAACGGTGCATCGCCGCCCTGGCTGGCACGACATGTTTTAATGAATAATGCATCTTGTCTGTCGCTACACGCACTCATGGGCACTTCCGTGTTTCGCAGCTGTATGGCGTATGCGAGTCGTCAATGGCGCGGTTGTTTCCTACGGGTTTTGTAATCGATTTCGTTCGGCGACGATTTCGTTCGGCGACGAGGCTTGGTGGAGACGAAGGCCTATGTCCGCGGGAGAGATGCGTATCGTGCGACAAAGGCGCGTTATCATAACATATATAGCTGGAGCGACGAATGCCTGTGTGTTCACGTGTGCGACCCGCGGAGAGACGCGGCTATTTTTGCTGCGCTATTCAGTCGAGAAGATGAGAATCTCCCGAAAAACATTTCGTGCATCTAGAAAATGTGCTTCGCCGCGGGAGCTCGTTTCGCTGAGCCGAGTAGAGCGACGACGTGTCCCCAGCCCCACCAGGCACCGGGCCAGGGGACAGTGTCGTTTGCACGCAAAGGCATGCACGCCCACATCCACACACTCGCACACACGTTCGTACGATACCTGTACACAAACGTATGCACGTAGGGCTACATGCATGTATCTGCGCATATGCATGTGCATGTGTACACAAATGTATTATGTATGTATATGTATGCACGCACGTACGCACACGTACAGGCGGTTGCGCCTGTACATATATATATATATATATATATATATATATATATATATATATTATATATATTATAATACGCATTTGTATACGGACATATACTAAACATACACACGCACGCACGCACGCACGCACGCATGTACGGACGCGCGCACACACACACACACACACACACACACACACACACACACACACACACACACACACACACACACTGCGCTGACAATGGCCGACGTAAACGAAGTTGCCTATAATTACTATTTATCCACGACATTATCGGCGTACGCGGGCCGCGGACAATACCGCGGTGTCCGGCGTGACGCGAGTGCGGCCCGCCCGCTGGACGACCGACCGCACGGCAGTGTGTGGCCCGATACCAATCTCTTCTGTGGCTTTCTGCACTAGCGCCGAAGAGAGACGTCACTGGGCCCTCGACCTTACGTGACGGCCGGAGCGGCCTCGGGGAATCTTCGCTGGCACAATACGCGTACGGTTTATCAGCTAGCCTTGTTAACTCGGCTACGCCGGCACCCACGGGCGCAACAAGCCGGCGGAATGCCAACCTTCGCGATCATACGCCGAGCGAGTTTTTCTGCCGCACGAAAATGTAATCGAAGCGACGTTCTCTTTGCGACGACTCAGGACCGCCCGTGGCTGTTGTGTTGAGAAGGAGACGGAGGTCTGCCGAGCTCGACTGTCTCCACGCCACTGACGGCGGCGATCGCCGTCACAGCAGTTGGTTGGAAAAACGCATCGTGCTATTTCAACTGGCTGGGGTATTAATGGTTATTATTAAGACTCTCTGCGGAATCGGTTGATTTGTCATGCCGCGGTCGGAGAGCCAAATCGGCAGTTGCAGTCATTAACGACGGTCGTAAACAGTGGTCATCGTCATCTCATCTTATGGACGGGCAGTGTCCGTAGAGGAGGGGTAAGAATTCATGGAAACAAGTAAACTCCAATCGCCACGTCGCTGGCGAATGTAGCATTTGTATGAAGTAGATTCAGTCTTGGGACAGTTTACTCAGCGGCAAGGCGAACCACCTGCTATAGAACTGCTTATACGAAACAGTAGGCAAACTACACCGCAACGTGTATTATTGTTGAGTATAATATATTGACGGGCAAGCATCAGCCAGTAATCGCGATAATTCGTCATAGTTGCCTCTTTTGGAATTTCTTACGGCTTCCCCGTGACGTATTTGGTTGGCTTGCCTTGGCAGCGGTCGGCGTGCGCCTGTAGATTTCACCCACGTGCCTGCGGTCGCCTTCTTTCATCTCGTTTGTCTTACGCAAGTCAACCCCGTTCAGAGAACGCGCGAAGACAAACGACAAAGGTCACAATTAGCAGCCGGCAGCGCCGCGATCTGACATATAGCCCTGTCCCAACGAAGATCGTGTTACGGCTTCATCACGCACGCGCCGCACGACTATTGCGTGGTCTGACGTTACCGAAGAGATGACATAAATATGACGTAATAAATACGTTACGTCAGTATGACGTAATTGTTTACGCGGGACAACTCTATGTATTCAGTGGTCGATTGAAGAACTGTTTTGTGAATACAATCTTGCGAGACATGCTGAGACGCCAAGAAACACGAACGGACGACATCAGTGTTTGACATACGAGCAACAGAAGAAATAAGATGGTGGGGAAATCGGTAAAGGTGTGTACTGAAAGCCATTGTCACATCGCTGGCCCGCAACTGTCTTGTTAACTGTGCGACACACAAACTGGTATGTGACACGATCTGCGTGTATGCATGTCGTAGTTTAGGTTTAGCGCGGGTGTTGGGTAATGTCACGTGTGACATCGACGGGGTGCCAATACCTTCACCGCGGCTGACTCACACGCCCAGCGGAAACAACACGATGTTGCGGTTTGGACGAAACATACCATATAACGAGACACACAAAACGCTTACACGCGGTAGGTCATCTAGGGCCTCGGGTTCCGTGCTTAAAGCCGAGTTAGATTGCATTGTGACAACGTCGTCGACGAAATGATATACGCTTCGAAAGAGAGTGCTCGAAACCTTGGTCTTATGTATTGTTTGACAGTTGGACCTTCTAAGGATTGTGCAATCTCGACCCTCCGCGATGTAGACTTACAGGTTGCATTTTGACAGCGTCCCGATAACACTATTTTGGAAGGCGACTACAAATATTTCCTTTTCCTATATGTGTTAGGTGTTTAAAGGATATGCAAATGACATTATGTATATATTTGGAATATCACCAACATGAAAACAAGAGCAATATTGCCGACGACAGTTTTGGATTACAAGCCAATTAGCCCGAAAAGTTACGAACGATGTTTCACCAGAACGTCATCAATATGCTTTTCCAGTTGAACATCAGCTGTGAGTTATCCTAACTGTGATACATCATCTCTAGCCTCAAGACAGTTGTTAAAATATCGTTTACGTATGAGTAGTTGTTATTGTTTAATTGTGATCCTCATTTGAACTAAATACATTATGAGCTAAATTTTAATCAGACTCGGGTGATCACAATTCTACATCCTAACCACTTCCGGTTGTCTGTTTCCGGTACTGTCAAGCAGCGGTGGTGACTGTGCAGTGAACCGACATACGTGTTGCGAAATGAGTATCGTAACGACGACGTATCGGGTTCACAAACACGTCCGTAGGTGTGACGCTCTCGTGTCTATGAGCGTGAGTTCCTCAGCGTGTCTCTCGTCAGCCCGAGATCCACAGAACCCAGCCCGACAGCCGCGGCCGCCGGGCCTTGTCCGATGCGCCGGAACTGACGTCAATCAGGTGGAACTGACAGGGAAACCCGGCGGCAATGGGATGCGGTGGGAGATTATTACCACCTCCCTTTCCCCTTGCATCAAGCACTCGGGATAGTCATCGAAGCCGTTCCAAAGGCACCAGAGAGAGGCAACGGAAAATGTGTGTTCTTGTATAGCGCAGTGCCCACTCCTTGGGAGTGCTGAAGGCGCTTTACTTTACCCACTGGCGGACAGGGTCATTCACACACCGTACACATTTATCTGTGGACCATTCAGCCACGCAACAATTATCAAGCGAAACCTACCCATACACAATATTATGTATGGCATATAATCACAATGGAACTCATATATACAGTGGATTGAAACAATGCACAGTGACGCAATTGTCCATGCATTCCAACAGTAGCAAGAGGGTTAGAAGCAGGATTATCTCGACTGATAATCCGTCGTTCTAGCCACGGCGCCGTACGCGCCGACACTTACCCTGTCGCCAGCACCGATGCCCCGGTCTGCCCCCTCGTGGGCGGGTTCCCTCAACCAACACACGGCACCTGTCGGGAGGCGGGCGATAAGGGTGACAACGAGCCGGGCCGGGTGGTGGGGGAATGAGAGCGTGGCGTCACGAGCGTATTGTCACGATGTGGCCGTCCGTCGTCACCGATAGACACGGGTCACCTGACGCCGACTGTTGCGAGACGGTCGCAGTCAACAACACGTGTGTGACGCAGCGACGGGCTGACCGCGTCGCGTCGCGTCGTGTCGTGAGATCAACTCGATCTAGCCGTGAGTGACTCACTCACACTGACAACACACCCTGCTGTCCTACATGGCCGGCCACGGGCGACCAGTCACTGCCCACCGACGCATCTACAGGGCTCACGGGCAGCCCTTCACCCACGGACAGCCTTAAATTATCCCGACCACAGACGACCCTCCCACCACGGACGACTCTCCCCATCAATATATGCCCATACCTCACGCAGATCCCGTCGTCACCTAACCCTCTCCTTCCATGCACAACCCTGCCTCGCTCATAGACTTCTCCGTCCATGTACAACCCTTATACGGACTTCCGCATCCATGTCTAACCCTCTCCCTTCCCCGTTCACGTCAACTCCATTCAGCATAGAACCCTCACCTGCCAATATACACATTCCCCCTCAACGGACTCTCCTCTTTATGTACAAACCTCCCCAATCCGCGGACACACCCTCCCTATCGACCATG
>OZ024856.1:56701637-56726637 GCA_964017155.1 Oasisia sp. SBJ-2009 | reverse complement strand
TGTGCGCCTCAACTGACATACCCTCTGTCGTGAGAGAAAATGCGGACATTCCAACGCTCGCTTACACAGTAGACCCTGGCTTTATAGATCATAATTGTCATATATATATATATATATATATATATATATATATATATATATATATATATATAAAAACATATATATATATATATATATATAATTGTGTGTGTGTGTGTGTGTGTGTGTGTGTGTGTGTGTGTGTGTGTGTGTGTGTGTGTGTGTGTGTGTGTGTGTGTGTGTGTGTGTGTGTGTGTGTGTGTGTGTGTGTGTGTGTGTGTGTGTGTGTGTGTGTACACCGTCTACATGTAACGAGCACAGTAATGTCAATACATCATATGATCTTTTTAGCACACACACGAGACGGGCTGAGTGTATTGTGCGGGTTATCACGAGATGTCGGTGCATTGCATCGATCGCGTCGTTTGCTTGCAAAGTGCGCGCGTTGCATCACTTGGCTGTCGTTGGTTTTTATCGCGCAGGTGCGACCTGTGAAAGCGTGTCTCAATGGTGGGCCGCCGAGTCAATAGCCAGCGCCACAATGCGGCGCGCACAAGCCGTAAACACTGTCTGTATAAGTGATGATATTATATTTAGGAATTTAAAGAAGTGCTTGCCTTCGCTACGGTCGCCTTCTTGATTCAATGTATACCAGCGCGCGTCAATTACGGCATGGCAATTGATCGGCAGCCGAAGACAGGTCATTTGTCACAGCGGGTGTCGACAACAGAGCGGAATGGCCTTAAAAAATCGATGATAAATACCCGACGAAGCGACGAAAGGCCGGCAACACTTGCATCTAAACTTGGTTCTGCCCAGCGCTTCCACTTAGTGAAATTCCTCGGGCTTTCACGGCCGTATAAGATGGTAAATGCGTCCGGCTTCCGCGGCGTTTCCGTGCGATTACGTCTGGATTCTCTCCCGTAGTTGCTGGCAAGCGTTGCAGCCGAGTTCAGTACTGACGTTGGCGTTTGGCGCCGACCCAAAAACGAATATGTACGTTTGTTTACCCAGATGGCCAGGGGCCACTGAATGTTTATGAGTGCACCCGAAAAAATCCCGGGGCTACATCCTACTGGGCAAAGTACCCGGAAGGTAGCGACGCCATGTTGGTGTTTTTACAAGAGGACTATGTCAGGAATCTCGACGCGTGATGCTTCTACAGCTAAACACCATATAGGCAACCACATTTCTAAACCGTGGCTACATCTTCACGCATTCAGTGTATCACAAACGTAGCATATCATAGCTTTGCTTCCGTAATCAGTACGCAGTAGCCTAAATCCTTGCACTGGTTTAATCATGGCATTAGGTCTCACGTGGTTTCCTCCAAACAGCCCAAACTTGTGCTAACGCAGGTGGTGTCCTAGTCTAGAATTAGTTAATCCACTACAGGTTACACATTTACCTCCCATGTAGGATCTTTTACTTCCCCTGGCGCAGACACCAGATAAAAAGGACCACCGGCTTTCACTGTCTCTTCCGAAATACACAGGCAAGTGTGGGGTGAACGAAATTGCCTACGTTTCTTAACGGCAGTAAGTGGGATTGAACCACCGTTCCCTCGATTGACAGTCCGGCGCTCTACCGCGCAACCACCGCTCTACACGAGACGTTTATATTACTACTGCAGGTAAGGGCTGATTTCGTACGTTTGATAAGTTTGCAAAAAGAACCACCAACATGTGGTCCGCGTTTGATGTTGTCACTCGGTGTCGTGTAAAAACAACATGATTCTAACGCCTGTAGTTATTTATACTTTAAGTACTAAATGCTTTAACGGTCACTGATTAAACATAGTTGTATATGTGAACTGTCAACGAGCCAACGGAAATAACAACTAAGAAGAGGTTGCACCGGTTGAATACGACGTTTGTAGTTTCGCCGGTGCCACAGTGCTGACCCAGATGATGTCACATGCTGACCCAGATGATGTCACATGCTGACACAGATGATGCCACATGCTGACCCAGATGATTTCACAGTGCTGATACAGATGATGTCACAATGCTGACCCAGATGATGTCACATGCTGACACAGATGATGCCACAGTGCTGACACAGATGATGTCACAGTGCTGACCCAGATGATGTCACAATGCTGACCCAGATGATGCGACAGTGCTGACCCAAATGATGCGACAGTGCTGACCCAGATGATGCGACAGTGCTGACCCAGATGATGCGACAGTGCTGACACAGATGATGCGACAGTGCTGACACAGATGATGCGACAGTGCTGACCCAGATGATGCGACAGTGTTGACCCAGACGATGCGACAGTGCTGACCCAGATGATGCGACAGTGCTGACACAGATGATGCGACAGTGCTGACACAGATGATGCGACAGTGCTGACCCAGATGATGCGACAGTGCTGACCCAGATGATACCTCAGTTGCCACGGTCTCTATTGTAATGGCGGCGATTGAATGGGACAGGTAATAGTCGACCGACTTATACTTTTTACACAATTGTTCTAGAAATAAGCTCTCAACATAAATAGACGGTTACACAATCCGACTCGAGTGCACGGAATGGCGCGTGGCCCAGTAACGACACAAAGACGCGTCTCCTGTTTCGTCCGTCGACATCCGGCTCAAGATGGCGCCTTCCCCGGCCGCCGCACGCGCGCGCTGGGGCGACGCGTAGTGACGGCGGCGTCCATTGATTTACGCGGCGCCGACGGAAAAGCAATTTAAAAAGTGCTTTAGGATCGTCCTTCGTGAAGATAGTTCGGTGCGAACGCGACCCATCGCGTGTGCATTGTTCGCTGCAAAGATGGGAGCATAAAAACACGCACCGAATAAACGTCGGTTAACCACAGTTCGATGCGAACTACTGCAGGCGTCGACATGCCGCACTACATCAATATACGGTGTTACTCCATTAGGAGAATGGGAAACGGTTTGGGAGGCGACGCTGCAGTGAGGCACTGCGGTGCAGCGATTTATTTGACGTTTGGAACAACACGACAACGGTACAAGCAACTCGATGCGTTGGCGAAGACGGATTTGCGACGAGAGTAGACACACGAATGCACAAAACCTATCAAAGGTCGTTCCCCGGTGTACCAACGATTGGTCCGTGCGCGCCGGAGCGACACAGAGGGGATATTGTCGCCTGCTCCGCGGCCGCCGTGTGCTCCAGCTCCAGGGCACACGGGACCGAATCGAGCCAAGAAATCTCGTTAAGCGATCGGACTGCGTGTTGTGTAACGCCTACTGAGTCCATTACCGCGCACCTACGGGTGAGCGGGTAACCCGACACCGCAGATTAGAACCGAGCGGCGGTCTGTTCTCCTCCCGTCTCAACACCCGTCTGTTCTGCGCCCGCTGCAGCCTCGCGATTGCAGACAGCTACGATGTCGGAGCGCTCGAGTCGACCGACTGCTATAATAACAATAACAATTAGAGGATCGACGAAACCAGACCCCAGGTAGCGACTACACGGTCTGTGAGCGTTCACCGGCAGTGTGGACAAGAGGCGCGTAACTCTACCGGCGGCGTCAATGGTACTGCGCGCTACGGAAATACCTCTGCGAAGGCGCCGGCTCCACTGATAGGTAATGGATAGTAACTGTTCGCACGGGCGCTGGCTACTTTCCAGAGACTATAAAAATGCAAATACCAGACTTGCGAGGGGGTAATAAATGGGCGAGCGTTGCCGGGAATCATCGGGTGCAGGCCGCCGTCGGGTCTTTGTGTGCGCGCGCGAACCGCGTTAGTTTCGCCCGTGACATCTGAAGATAAGGATCTATTCGCCCCTCTCCGCTGACACTCCATAGCTCAGCGCAAATAACTGCCCCGGGACCGTCTCAGAGCCGAGAAACTCGCACACGGCGTGTACGACAACAGAACGAACGTGTTCGACGCAATCCTATTACTGCCACAGTTGAAAGACGAACCGCGTGGGTGAAATCCTATTACCCAGAGTCTATATACCGGAATAGAAGTTAACTGTGTTACTTTAAAATGTTATTAATAGTGCATATGCGAGTAAAAACATAAAAACGCGTGGGAATATTGTCATAGGATGTCGTAGTTGAAGCGAGATGATTTAGCGTAAGTGTTGCCGTGTTCATCCGGGAACATTCAAACGAATTTAAAGGAAATGTAACACTGCTATGAAACGGACGAAACCTGGCACAAAAGGCAAACTTGATGTGTCATTAAACACTAATCATATTCGTCTATCTGTGCACTGTGTATATCTAAGCATGACGTCAATGAATTGATTGTTCCGCACTCTTGAGAAAGCGCCTCTTTATACCGCCGAGGAGGTCGTCTCAGCTCGCGTTGTACGTCGGCGTATTGTGTGCGTTTAATGTTACACTGTAAGACTGACGGAAACGTTCGGAACACCATACAGGTTATCCACCGAGCACGTCCGCTAAACGGAACAACCGATTCGCCAGGTGAATTTATGATTTTTTGTAAAATACACATATTTTCTTTTCCGAGATAAGAATCTGAGCGAATCAAATAAAACGGGAAACATTGATAGTCCGTACGGACGTTGATAGTCCGTACGGGATAGTTTTGTACAGCGCACTTTAAGTGTAGTTAAAATATTAGTTTATGTTATACTATGTTTATTAACATTAATCCCATGCATTCTGAAATCGCGTAAGTATGCTAAATTCGTTGATACATACTTGTATTTGATAAGGTATTCATCGTCATATTATATCCACGAACATATATATATATATATATATATATATATATATATATATATATATATATATATATATATATATAATATATTAACATTATATCAACACTATTATTTCCTGCAAATATTTCACACACACACATATATATATATATATATATATATATATATATATATATATATATATATATATTCGAATATATATATATATATACACACACACTTTATTATGATTGTCGAAATGTAGTAAATTAATAATTATCGCAGTAATACTAGTAATAATAACCGTAGTAACATTAGTAATATTACTAACAATAGGAATACTACTAATAATAATGCTATATTGCGTCGAGAATAAAATGTATATAGGACATATACACTGTAATGTTTTACTAAACTATATAATATAACAGACGAGCAGCGGAGGAAATTAAATGGAAAATTAAAACAAGATGTCTGGATAAATGGCAAGTGTATTATATCCTGAACTGTTTATTGTTAAAATATATATACATATATATATATATATATATATATATATATATATATATATATATATATATATATATATATATATATGTGTGTAGGGCCTATACACACATATTATATGTATAGATGTGTATATATTTTATTTTTTGATTTTAATAATAAACAGTTCAGGATATAATACACTTGCCATTTATCCTGACATAACACCCATTCTCTTAAAACGGTTTCTGTCTAGTTTACATATTATGTATGGAGAAAATATTTATAATGTTTTCCTATATATATATATATAGATATGTGTGTGTGTATATACAAACATATACTTCAATGGGACTTCATAACGTACTTATAATGGTTTATAAAAACAACACTTCTATATGCCCTATGAATTAAGCATTTGACTCATGTGATAGATCATAATATGGAAATAAATCGGAAATATCGAAGAAATCGTTTTAAACATACAATTATGTGTCAAAGTAATAAAAAATTGGGCCGCTGTAACATCATTAATGACAATTGACTATCGGTAGAGGTGAACGTTGATAAACCAAACGTAACAGTTGTCGCTGGCCTGGACAACGTGTGAACGCGTATTGCTCGACCATTGTGACATACGATTTTACTTATTTGTTATCGATCAGGCAAACACCGATTACATGGTAATGTTAATCATTATTCAGCGATAAATAACACACCTTATTTAATAACTACGTTTAATGGAAATGCTGCGTACTCGCCATTGGAAATGTATACGACGTGCAAATAACGTTGCGTCGACTTTGGCACAGTGTACACGCGTTATCATACATCTACACGTTATCATTAACTATTTACAATTATACATAATCATGGCGAACTAAACGCACGTTGCGGTAACCATTTGCAGATTCGTAGTGAGATTTGGCTACGAGGAGGGTGGTGGCAAAGAACTATAATTACGACACAAAACAGTACAACTGTTAGTGTTGCCACTCGAAATTGGTGCCGTGTATCGGAGTTGGCACTGATTTGTCTTGAACTAGACCGTGCACCCGTGGACCCCGGGTCAAACTAGTTACACACGGGAGTACGAGACCTCTGGAGAGGCCTACTACAATGTAGGGACGGTCGGTGCATGTGAGAATGTCATTATTTTAGATTATGTTAACCCAGATAATCCAATGATTGCTGAACGGACACGGTTAAGTAGTAAACAGTTTCATAGAAGTGTATAGTAACACTATGTAGAGAGTGACATTGCGTTTTAACATGAATAATATAAATGTGATCAATCTGGTTCACATGAAACGTTTACAAACTATGTAAGGAGTGTGTAGGCTATGTACACGATACAGATATTTAGGAGGTCGAATGCGAGTTCAAACAATTTATGTTAAAACGTTTTGATTTTTTTGTATCACTACAAATGTTGCATTTGTGTTGATGATGCTTGATAATTTTCTCTAGCAAATATAGCAATAATAATTGTTTGAGTTTGCACGCACGCACGCACGCACGCACGCACGCACGCACGCACACACACACACCAAAAACACACAAGCGCAACTACAATAGAACGTTAAAATGTCTAAACAAATATTGGCTTTAACATTTACATCGAGATATGGAGCTTAAGGCGGAGACCGAAAATTAAGCGCACAAATACAGCTGCGTTCTCTTGTTGTCTTCCTTGAATCTGAACACGACGTGTTGACTGTCCCACTAGTGCGTGCAGGTGTCGGTGCGCTGTGTGAATCAGAAATAACAGAGGACCACTCGCCGTGGTTACACATGCAGCTACGAGTGAAATGAAGCGTGGCCGTGTGTGTGCGTGCGCGCGCGTGTGTGTGTGTGGTGGACGCCGGTCGCG
The DNA here is from genome assembly GCA_964017155.1 of Oasisia sp. SBJ-2009. NCBI lineage: Eukaryota > Metazoa > Annelida > Polychaeta > Sabellida > Siboglinidae > Oasisia > Oasisia sp. SBJ-2009. The sequence goes on along the minus strand of OZ024856.1, from coordinate 56,719,601 downwards.
GTCATTGCCGTGGACGAGGGCCGTGGCTGCGGTCAGGCGGTGATCGCCGCACGCGCTGCTTACGAAACGTCCACGCCTTATCGCGATCGCGTCAGTGCAGCGTGTATGAAACCTCAAACAGAGGCCATTACGAGTCTACGGGGGTCGCGGTCGATGCGATATTATCTCGAGACCGCAACATGTGACAACCGTGCGAGCGGAGTGTCCGGCAAAACACTCAGAAGCCATAGACTTTTGTATAGCCGTTTTTCTATTGCCGTGCGTGGGGGTCGCAATCGGGTGGTCTGAGAGACCCGATGAGGCGATTATAAACAGCTGAGAACCATTTGACTGATGCACATTTACCATTGACTGATCACCTGGCGAAAGTGACGCTTCCTTCCGGTGGCCACACTGTTGTTTGCGTGTGTTGTCCGATACGAAGCCGAAATAGTTCGCTGTTTAATATAGTCATCCGTCCTCAGTAAGCTATATACAAACAAATACACGCCATCGAACTGAAAGACACTCCACTCCGTAAGAAAACGAAACAACGGTAGATAGAAGTGCAACTAAATAACAATTACGTGGCCACGATCAAAATAGTCCAGCGCAGTTATCCGTGAGTCCTGCGTCGGGTCGGGTCTATCGTCGATCGGCAGCGATAAGCCGACAGCAGCAATTTGAGCGTGCGATGATGTGCCTAGATGGTCCGCCGTGCTGTCACGCTACCGGTGCGGCGACGGCGCGCGAGAAAATCACCTGCCGAACAAAGGCGCGTCTGTGCTCGGCGCAGGAGCGTGTTAAAGCGTATATCAGTGCCAGCCCGCAGAACGGAGCCGTGTATAAGGCTATCTGTCTGCGTCGTGTCTGCCCGGCACACGCTGCTCACGCCGTGTAAACAGAAAGACCAATAAGTCGCACCGCTGAAAAACACGGTCAACGCTTAGGTGGCGACGGCAAACAGGATTAAGCCGCGCTGAAGCGAACATCCGTCGAAATTGCGGGTGCGAGCGTGCGCGCGTGCATGGCCGTAGCGGCGGGACGGGGTGGTGAGGTTGTAATGCGCTTGTCGCCGAGGAAGCCGAAAGGTTCACGGACCGTCAACGAGACAAATGTGTGCTAACTTCTTCGTTTTTAAGTACCTTTGTCAGGTATAGAATTCTGTTGCAAACAGCGGCAGAACGTTGGACCAGATACTGAAAGGAACGGGTTCGATTTTCAAGGTACAAAGTTGTGGGAAGGTGACACAAAACACGACCCATTTGTGAATTGTTCTCAGCAAATAAAAGGTATAAACAAAAGCTGGACCTACGGTACAGGCGTACACACTAATGTTATGGGTTTTCCCGTATGTTAGTAAACGCTTAACCAGAATGCGCAGACATCAGTCAAACTCGACAACAAACACCTCTTGCGTGAATCAACTCAACAGCTGACCCCCGTTGAAGGTTCCGGTTTGTGTTTTACACGTGCTCCTTTATCGCGCAGTTATCTGCCAACGTACTACTTGCTCTGGGTTTATTCGGCTACTGTTGCTTCAGCCGATCGCGACAATACGGCACCTGTTCGGCGGGTGTTTGGCAGTCGGCGAACCCCGCGCACCGACCGGGTGATCTTTGCGACGGCGCGGGTAAACAGAGCGAGCAGGGACGAGCGCTCGACGAGGGGAGAGTGTAATAATAACAAACGCGCAAACACAGATAGTCCGTCAGCCCGGACGCCGGCAGGCGGGGAGAGAGGGCGAGCGGCGAGCGATAAGCGGGCCGACGAAACAGCTGTCTCCCGTTACATTGTACAGACGATAGAGAGAGAGAGAGCGACTCGTCGAAATAGACAACTATTCCGGGCGGGCGAAATCCCGAGGCCGCGTGTTTCTTGCAAATTCCTTGGCGAAGCCTCGAACACTAGCCTGAGGGGATCCTTGTCTACTCAGGGTTGCCGAAACCGAAACATGTCGATTGTAATCACCGAATACATCGCCGGTCGTTCCACTGTTGTCAATGGCTGGCGACAGGGCGATAATAAGAAGTAAAGCCACAGTCTGTGGTTTGCATAAACTGACAAGAACAGCTATCAAGAGATTGCGTTACAAAAAATCGTACACAGCTACCGAACTGATCCAGTCGTAAATGATCACAAATAAGCATATTTTCTACCATATAACTCAACGTAAATGAGCCTATTGCTGTGAGTGCAATTGCTGTGTTAATTATGTGTTATTTATGCTCATTGTACTGGGCAGGGTATTTACCTTGTATGGCTATATAAAAATACAATATTTTCCTAGATAAAATTAATACCTAAGTTTTCATTGGCAGCGGAATAAAACCAATTTTACATTATATATATATATATATATATATATATATATATATATATATATATATATATATATATATATATATATATATATATATATATGTATATGTATATGTATATATATATATAGCTGCCAATGAAAATTTAGGTATTAATTTTATTACTTACTGTCAGTAATATAGGTCATTCATCACGCTATGTACAACAACAGCCATGTTTTGACACACATTTCCTGTTCATAATTACATATAGAACATTGGTTGAAGTGTTTATAACAGGAGGCCTATTTGGTAATGTGTCGCCCATTGTGCGAGGTACTCGATAGACACAGACTAGCACGCCAAACTTTGCACTTTGAAACTGACACCAGCCCATGTTACCACACGCTGACAAACGATCACAAATTTAACCCGTCGTTTATACGCCGCGACCGCAGATTTCAAAACGACCGAGTACAGCCGAGATAGATCCTCGCCGTGGCGTTAACAACGGTGTTTCATTCGCGTCGAATACACAGGCGCCCACATCGATTGCCGAGTGTATTGGCAAATAAACACACGCCTAACGCCATCCCCAATCAGATGCGATTGGGCCGTTGGGTGTAGCTGTTGGCGAATTACCTGTCTGGGCTGTGTTAACTAACCGAAGAACCTAATTTGACGCCGTCGACGAGAGTCGGTATAGACCACCGGCGGTCCACGGCTGGATATGTAGCCGAACTCTCCATCGCATAGATGTTGACACAAGTGAATCTGAGAGCGGGCCATTGCCTAATTACTGCTACCGTCCGTTGCTGGCGAGATTTACGTTGCGTTGGTTGGTTGAGGACGCCACAGCAAGATGGCTGACGGCGACGAACGACACTAGGTCTAGGAGAATTCTAGCAATCGACAGCTGCTGCGGTTCCGTCGGCACTGGCCCGCTAGCATGAACGTCGGATCATTCGCTGCAGTGCTAATGAATAAGCTTACTTGATGTCGCAAATAAAGAGTAACTGCAAGCACTCAGCTAATAGGATTAAATTAGTTGCATGTAGCAGGTTGCTAACTTGTACGCGTGCGTAAAGTTCTCCGACGAATGTCGTTTGAAAAACAGGTCGATAAAATGCTTGGTCGTACAGAGTGTTTGTCAGTGTAAATACAAATGTGGTTTCTCGTTTTATATCAATATTAAATATAATTTCGTATCGTTGATTGTTTTATCTATTATAACGAATAGGTCTTATTATAATAAATATGCTTCGTGTGTTACAATATATGATATATTATTATATATTATATATAAGTATATATATATATATATATATATATATATATATATATATATATATATATATATATATATATATATATATATATATATATATATATATATATATATAATTATTATGTGTGTGTGTAGTCCATAAAGAATCATGTAGAAAATATATGGAACTATATCGAAACAATAGGAATGACTTGGCCGGATTGTGAACAAATATTGCGAGATAAATGCACAATTGGGCGAAACGAATTTGCGTCGATAGTATCGCGCGCGGACTTGAAGTAAGTATTTATGAATAATGCAACTGTTGTTATTGTGACAGGTTCGCGGACTCTGCCTCGGCCGCCGCGGGACGCGATCGAGACGCGATGGCGTGTGCAGATACCACGAGTGTGTGCCTGGAAGGCCGGCAGGTGGTCTTCACCGGTCAGTGAGTCAGCGTGGACAGTGGTCAAGTCGTGTAGCGGTGTCGGGGGATGCCAAACACACACATGGAAGTGTTGGGCGGAGGGCAGGGGGTGGGTGAGCGGGGTACTAACCTTGAGACGTCTGAAGCAGCGGGCATGTGTCCACGGCGCGGGCGGGGGCCTCCGGTAACGAATCCTCGGCGCTGGGGTAGCGGGCGTCCGCTACGGCAACGGCCTCGGCGGGGTCGCGCGCCGGTTTGGGCGACAGTCGCCGGCTGCCGACCGACACCCACGGCCAGGTACGGCGGCTGTCGCGCAGGGCAAAACGGGGCCACTGGGTCGGTGTCGTCGCCCCGGGGTCGACGGCACACGAGCTGGGCGCTCTTTCCGTCTCTCTCCGGTCGGCGATACACTCACTCCGAGAGACTAACTAACGCGCGCACTCGCGCACGTACACACACGCGCACGCCGGCGCGCGTCTACGCTGTATCAGATCCACACACAAACAAACAAACAGAGGTCTTGCGAAGGCACGCGGCTCTCCTCTCCTCTCCTATCCGGGCGCCCGCCGTCGCTGCGGTGTCAGTCGACGGTGGTTGGGAGGCGAGCGTGCGAGGCGGACGGCAAGACGACGGCAGTTGCCCGCATGTTAGTTAAGATCCGCCGGTAGCTGCAGCAGTGGGTGCCGCGCGGCCCGAGTCTCGGGCGTGTGTTCACGTTGCCGGCGACGGACTCTCGTCGCATCTCGCCACGGCGGGCCACGGACGCAGCCAGGTGTACATCGCTCGCTACAGGGACGCGGCCGAGACTTTTGGCGGTTTCGACCAGTTCATCGCTCGAATAATTACGACATTGGCTCGGCTAATGGACTCATCTGATGTCCACGGCGCCAGCCGATCGTCGGCCCCGCCACGGCAGCCGCGCGAGGCTTTGTGCCGGCGCGCGTCGCTCATTGGCCGCGCGGCTTTTTGCGGGCGGAACCGTTTCGTTTGACACCTCCCGCAGTGCGCGTGCGCGCGCCGTTGTTTGTGACACCATAGGCCGGGCGGGCGGTGAGGGCTGGACGGCGGGAGAATGGACGGCCGGGCGGGGGAATGCGCCCGCACAATGGCGATCTAATTAACTGTAATTACGGCGGGCGTTCATTAGTCGACACACAAACAGGCTGATCTCCGTAGCGTCGAGTGCGACCACTGCGCCGGCCGGCTGACCGGCCGCCGAGAAAGAGCAACGGTTTGTGAGTCGTGCTGTCGACAAATGCACGCGCCGTAATGAATGAACGCTCAAACCACTTACAATAACACGTATACCTGTTTACGTTCGCCTCTGTGTCGAGCGGTAATGTTATCACGCTAAACGGCGTGTGGATTCAATGTCATCGCGCAAAGTTAATTTATCACACCCCGATCTCCAGCTGGGAATCACACGGCCATCAACAAACACAGGCGATGCGGCGACGATGCGGCGTACGTGCACAACTATTTATTACCTGGCTCCCACAGATTACTCACAATTCCAAAACAAAGGTAGCGCGTTTGTGGGAATATCTCGCTTAAGTACCACAGCGCATGCGCGTTGTCGCTCATCCGGGTGTTACTTTGAACAAGATAACATTACGCCTAATCCGTCTAATTAGTCCCCCGGTTGAAAGGATAGTTTCGCGGAGACGGAGACGTTCCGACTTGTTGCGTTCTGTCGCCCCCCCCCCCCCGCCCCCTATAATCCCCGCCTGCAATTTGGGCCAAACGAGGACGCCCCCGGCACACAAGGGAAGGGTTGAACAGCACGGAATGTAGATTACACGGCGCGCCTGTTCGGGGTTGTTAGCTATTGTTATCTTTCTATTATTTCATGCCGAGCGCTCAACAAGTCTGACAACAGTAAACACGTATAAATGAGATGTGTGCGTTCACCCGCAGCATGTACCCCCGGGCCGGGGACTCCACTACAGGATGTACATGTACTACCAAGACAATGTTTCTGAACAAGAAGGCCCATATCCAAATGTCGCGTCTGAGTTTGTCATCGCATCATTCTCTAACAATAAGTGAAACGTTTCAAAATGACAAATTTTTCCGCCTCACAACTCCGAATGTATTGTCACAGTTGTATAATCATTACAAAAACAGACGTGGAAGTTCTTTACTCTTTCTGAAGGGACATTTACTGATGATGTCAAGTAGACGATGTTTATATAACGTTATGACATGGAAGATACTCGTGTGGAGACCTTTAAAGTAGACACCTGGCGATAAATATTGCAACCATGGATAAAGATACTTGCTTACACCTAGACTCCCACCACGAACTGAACCGATCACGTATTCACGAAATCCACTTGGAGACGGAAAGAACAACTTGCCGGAAGCGAAACCGTTTACACGATTCCAGGCATATTTGTCACACTGCGGAAGACGCAATTACGAGGCGTACCTTATTCGAGAACTACTTAGGCGAAGCCGTTTCACGCAGCCCCGTGCGTTCTCAGTGTCTTGACGGTATAATTCCACACCAAAATTGCAACAACGTTTACCAGTCAAAATACGACACTCATACAAGACACATCACTTAAAACCTCTGGCGTATATGTGCCTCACTGCAGCGGCGGACAATAACGAGTGAATAGCTTCAGTTACGCGTCTCTTCTGCGAAACGACGCGCGGGACGCAAAAACGGTCGCATCGGTGGGATCTCTGTCGAAAGCGGTTAACACACGCTCCTCTCTAAAACGGCGCCGTCTTCTTGTATCCCGGCCCTTAAAAGCTGATCAAAGCAGTGCGACTTTCAACCGTCGCAGACACGCATTCACGCCCTGGTAAGCACATGTATAGTTTAGTAGGGCTTGCTGAACAAAAATGAAAAACAGGTACGTTCTTACGTAGCGCCATTTCCAATCCGTACAGAATTGTGCGCAAAACCCTCTATACATGCAATCCACCCGCTGTCCATTCGAACGACGCTGTAATTCGACGGAAAGCATCGTGCCACGCTGCATGTGTAACGCGAAGGTTTTGTGTGGTATTTTCTAGCCATGAAACGGCAGCAAAATGATGAATTATTTCGTTTGAAAATCGGATGTTTTAACCACTACGCTACTGTTTCGGTGCTGAAATGTCCGTTATTCGGTTGATTTTCAGTGTCACGTCTCAAGGCGGATTGTTTGTTTATATCAACGTTACGAACAAAACATCTATAAATGAATACGCTAACTTTGGTGCAATTGTGGCAGCATCTCCTCACAGATACCGATACCCACTGGCCTTTTTCTACGTCCACTTGTTTCGTTGGACTACTGGCTTCAATGCGCCATTTTCAAACATACAAAGTTTGTATTTATAGTTATTTCTTTGTTTACATGTGCATTTGCGATACGATGTTTTTCACCAGAGGACACCATTGTAGTGGGCCAGGAACGAGTTTGAGATTAAAGTATTCTGGTGGCGACAACTGTGTGATCTGATGCTTGAAAAGTTGGTGTCAACGACCACGTTAAAATCCCCAGGAAGATCTGACTGACTGGGCATGTACAGTAAAGTAACTGTTACTTATCAATGTAGTCAGCGGTCTTCAGGGGAACACAACATACGTGGGGGCACAACTACGACCGTATTTAGGAGATATAAGTATGTATATATAATTAGATATATATATATATATATATATATATATATATATATATATATATATATATATACAATATATTATACTCTGTATACGTGTGTGGAATATATATATATATATATGTATATAATTACAGTACCATGTATATATATATATATATATATACAATATATACACTGTATATATGTGAGTAATATATATATATATATATATATATATATATATATATATATATATATATATATATATATATATATATGTGTGTGTGTTTAATATATATATATATATATATATATATATATATATATATATATATATACATATATATATATATATATATATATTATATATATATTATATATATATTACATATATATATATATATATATTATATATATATTATATATATATATATATATATATATATATATATATATATATATATATGCACACTATGACGCCACAAATGCTAATTATGCGCAAGTACTCCGTCTAGCTAAATATAAACACATGCATACATGGCTGATATATATATATATATATATATATATATATATATATATATATATATATATATATATATACATATATATATATATATATATATATACATATACATATATAATTATGATGACAGACGTTGTGATGTCAGTTTATCCCATTGTGTACTGATGTTTTGTGGGGACAAGTGTGTAAGACGTCAAGTGTGTAAGACGTCAAGCGTGTAAGACGTCACGAAAACGGGATGAAATAATCATATATTCGTAATTGAACTTCAAAGCTGTTACCCTGTTGTATTATATCTTCTAGGGCGAGAGTTACGTTTATCGCAACATACAAGATGGTGCTTCTGAACAATGACATCCTTATATTCGCACACGCGATGAACACACGCTCGCACTAATATTATGTATGTGTGTTCATACGCTCGTTCGCGCTCGCGCGCGCACACACACACACACACACACACACACACGCACGCACGCGCGAGCGCGCAGGCAGGCAGGCACGCACACACACACACACACACACACACACACACACACACACACCACACAGTGTACAGTATACAACACAGATAAAACACTTCATTGCACCGTCTATCGCTTCGATCTTCACACCATAACCCGAGTGGATCACGACTGGGAACAGTTCCTCCGATACTTCTCTAAATAGACCGAGTGAGTCGTGAGTTACGCAATTCACTGCAATCTCGCTTCCTGCCAGACGTTTCCGCCAAGACTGCGCGCAGGCATCCACGGCATCCTCCGCATGGATTAGAAATTTCTGCGCACCGGAGAATCGTAAACCTGGTCCTACATCGCTGCTTCATTGCAGCGCATGAAGCCGAAGACACGAACGAAGACACGGCTGACGGGCCATCACACCGAGTATACATATGCCACAGTTTCTGTCCGTGGTCGTTAGAAGGAACACTTTAGCATTCTCCTGTGACGGAGTAGTCACACTTGAAGACTAACTGAACCGATTTCAGCATACTATATCCTTGTGCAGTTTAAAATGCTACTTTGCAATAAACCGTCTAAATATGAAACAAACATAACATAAGACACCACACATTCCTAAGATACCCGAAATAATTAGTTATTCTTTTAACGAGATAATGGAACAGGATTGAAATAACAATTATATACAGACTGCCATTATTTTGATGTAACGTGTCAAGACGATTGGGCCATAAAACAAATAAAAGTAGAGCGGTATTGCGTTAAGTGGGAAGAAATCTCGACACCGAGTAATCATCATCGCTCAGTACCCGATGAGCTGGCGCGTTAATTGGACGAGATACCTAGTTAATTGTAATTCATACCCCGTGGTGATACAGAATGTTGACTTGCCGTATCTCCGTTGACGTCCCACGTTGGCGACTGCTACTGTGACATGAGATGTCTCATCGGAATGTCCTCTCGCCGTCCACTTGTGGTTTAGTCCGGCAGCACAGACTTACTTAGGCCAGTAAGTGCAATCGGCGTGTCCGTGTTGAGAAAAGCTACGTCACTGACGCTAACAAACCTGTGTACATAGCTCCGCGTCGCAATCTCGGGGCGATCTGTCGATCTTCCTCATTGCCAAACGATAACATTGACATTTCTCACCAGCATAGCGGTGCAGCGAGATGAAGACTCACGTAGGACGACACGCATCTCGTGCCGTAGATCCTGCTCCTGCGGCCGTATAGTGGACCCACACCAACCGACACCCGTATATATAGATCGTCACAGGCCACTTGAGCGCTTCATCGGCCATTACCCATAAAGAATACCGACGACAATGTGTGTTGTGTATTAGATGCGGAATTCCGTTAGATACGATTTTTGCAGAGGTTTCGGGCTGACAAATGAGTCGCTAAAGTGTATAATTATAAACATTGGCATCGGTGTTTCCTAGAGATGACAGTGTAAGTTCGTCGGACGCGTGCGTGTCAATACAGTGGTTATTAGGCTGTCACAGTCAGCTGGGGAGAGTTCAATTGAGCACTGTCATATTTGGAATGCTTGCTTAAAAAAATAAACACGTCACGCATGTGACATGTGCGTTCACGCAAAAAGTGAACATGCATGACAAGTCCTTTTTTTTATATTTATTTTTGCTACTTTAATTATGTATTTATTTATTATTTTATGAATGCTGCAAACGGAACAGGAAAGTAGAAGTAGAGTTAATTGTTTTTACAATTCGGCATAGCAGTTTAAAATACCAAAGACGACCGAATGAAATATATGCCCTCAATAGATTATTTCGCCGGACGTACAATCCTGTCATTTTAATTAATAACATAAATTATACATGAACAAATAACTGATAGATTAACGACTTTACATACACTATATGATAAAAAGAACGACAGAGAAAATATACACATGTACAATTAATTAATCGATTATATTACTTCTAAAATCTTGGCGGAACCATACCTTTAGCAATTATTGCTTTAGCAAGGATGTGCCTACAACGGCGCTAACTCGCCAAGGCTTGCAACTATACGCGCATGCACGCATGCATGTCAAGTAAAACATGTTCAACGACTGAGTGCAAAGAAAACCTTCTGCATGCATGTGTGACATTATATTGCTTGCAACTTAGCGAAGATGTTGAAGTCCTGCAAATCGCTGACGTCGCTGGCATAGTTTCCGTCTCGGATCACTGCACTCAAGGCTAGGTATTCGCGCGCACACGTGAGATGAAACTTGATCCGACGAGGAATGGGACACTGGAAATAAAGCCCCGGTTGTGGGCCGAAGACGAACACGAGCGAACACACACATTATCTTCTTCCAGGGTCGCGCAAGTATTTGTTCCAGCAAAAAAATTCCCGCGAGTTTGTGAAAATTATATATTTACATTTCAGTCATCGATGCATGTCAGCAAAGAACAGGCACCAGGGATGGAAATTACTGAAATAGACAACGAAGACAAATATTTTTGTCCAGGGATTGCCTGCATGATAATTGATGTTAATGATCTGTTTTGCTTGCGAGAAAAGACGAATATTTATATGCATGCTAACCTTTCTAGACGCATTTCTCGTTAACTTGTGAACAGTTGTCAGCGATCGTCGTTGACAAACTCTGCAGATTGTCATCAATTGACTATATGGGTCACATATAATTAGGTCTTTGGTGTCGCTAGGGTTTCTTGCAAATCGTGCACATATCGGTGATGAATAGAATGTGTGTGCGTGCATGTGTCTGTGTGTATCGTGCGCATGCGTTGTGTGTTTATGTGTGTGTGCGTGCGTGCGTGCGTGCGGGCGGGCACGCGCAAGTATGTACGAGTGCGAATGTAAGGATGTCTATATTCAGAAGAACAATCTTGCATGCTGCAATAAAGTCCCCACTTAACCTTGAAGCTATATTACAATAGCTTCGAAGTTCGTGACGTCTTACACACTCGTACGTCTTACACACTCGTACGTCTTACACACTCGTACGTCTGACACACTCGAACGTCTTACACACTCGTACGTCTTACACACTCGTACGTCTTACACACTCGTACGTATTACACACTCGTCTCCAGAAAAGATCAGTACCCATGTGGTGAGCCAAACTCACGTCATGACGTATGTCGTCACAATCGTAATATATATATATATATAATATATATAATGTGACTGTGTATGTACGCATATATATATATATATATATATATATATATATATATATATATATATATATATATATATACACATTTATGCATTTATGCATTTATTCACCAATGAAGCGTATCTTAAGCGTAACAAAACATATATAAATAGCGTGTAAATGTCATGTAATACATTTAATAAAAAAAATTCCGCATAATATGTTATGAACCTAAACGTTGTAGTCTGTATAGCGCTAGAAAGTACTTGTGTTGGTATCGTAGGAGGTGGAGACACAGTAGATAAGAGGAAAGCCCGGAGGAACGGCAACAAGGTCTCTGTCGAGACTGAGACAGACTTCAAGTGCAACATGTAGTGCAGCAGAGACCGTCACTCGAGAGTTGGACTCTACAGCCACAGTAAACTCTGATGCGTAAACCCAGAGACCCGACAGATTTGCACATCCGTGGTCGCCGACACCGCGGACACCGCCGACATCGCCGACACCGCCGACACCGCCGACACCGCCGACATCGCCGACACCGCCGACACCGCCGACACCGCCGATACCGCCGACATCGCCGACACCGCCGACACCGCCGACATCGCCGACACCGCCGACACCGCCGACATCGCCGACGCCGCCTACACCGCCGACACCGCCGACACCGCCGATACCGCCGACACCGCCGACACCATTGACGCATTTTCTGCATCTGAATGTTTCCAAAACGAAAGAAATGTGCATCGACTTCCGTCGTAATAGAACTGTCGTTAGTCCCATTGTCATCAACGGTGAACCTGTGGAACAAGTTGATTCTTTCAAGTACCTCGGTGTTATCTTAGATGAAAAATTGTCATTCACAAAGCATGTTACAGCCGTGCAAAAGAAGTCCCAGCAGCGACTGCACGTTCTTCGAAAGTTACGAGCTTTCTACGTTGATCCACTACTTCTTCTTCTACGTCTTTACCGTAGCATAATTGAGCCTCTCATAACCTACTGCAGCATTTGTTACAATCCTGCTCTTTCTGTGAAAAACCGTAACAGGCTTCTGAAAATGTCACACGTTTCCGCCAAGATCATTGGCTTACCTACACCAATGCTCTCCGAAATAATCGACCATGCAATTTTGAAGAAAGCTCGTGCTGTCGCTACTGAGTCTGATCACCCGCTCTCTACGTTCTTCCATGTACTCCCGTCTCAAAGGAGATACCGTTGTATAAGATGTAAAACATCTCGCTATAGCAGGAGTTTTGTGCCTGTGTTGAATGCTAAATGAGTCATATTGCTCTCAACCGGTTGAATTGTTCTTGTAGTGGATACATCTGGAAATTCATTTGCATTTTGTTGTGACCATCCCATATATTTTAGATGTGATCATGAGTTGCACAATGCATATCCTTTTTAAGGACAATAAAGTGAAAGTGAAAAAAAGGTAAAAAAATGACGAATGAAATGACGCCGCTGACACGACTGACACGACTGACACGACTGACACGACTGACACGACTGACACGACTGACACGACTGACACGACTGACACGACTGACACGACTGACACGACTGACACGACTGACACCACTGACACCACTGACATGACTGACACCACTGACACCACTGACACCACTGACGCCACTGACGCCACTGACACCACTGACTGTCCTCGATTTATTGTATACACTTGTTCATAATGCTCTCAAGCTCTTCAATTATTTACATGATGCATATTTATTATTATTATTCCCACGTTACTTGTTATAAGGAATAGGTTCAGCGACTAGAATTTTGATCGTAGACAATTTAAGTTAAGAATCGCTGCATTTCTTAGTAGCAGAATGTTACGTTTGCTGCGCACATGTTGCATCGCAAGGGCGTCCAAAACGTGAACATTCGTCGTCTTCTGCAACGACAATTTTCCTGCCGGAATCTGTTCGACCTTTAGACCCTATTATAGCCCCGAGTGCACGATCAATGTATGAGTTCAGTTGCCAGATGTACTGAAATATGGTTTAATATGTCGCCGGCGATTGTATTAATAACTCGTAGATTCGTCTTTCCCACATTGCCTCACCGCGGAGTTGGCCCGGTGCCTCTTTGCTGTGAGCGGTGCGGTATGTATATGCAGTTGTTGCGGTGATATCCGCGATGGTCTTCATTGTACACTGTATACCGTTAGTGGGAAAGCGCGTTTTGTTGGAGGAATGTTGCGTTATCAAACCGCGGCCTGTCATGTTGTTGTGTTGTTCCTGGCTGAGTTGTGAACTAGGCACAAAGGGCACTGTCCTTCACGTTATCGTCAAATGACATCGGACATTAGGGCAAGATCCTATCACTTGACGGGACATTTAATATATCGACATATTTTCCCAACGTTTTCAGTGTTGATTTTACATTCGAATTCTCACAAAGACGCCATTGTCTACATGCTGTATTGCACACTGCCGATTACTTGTAAAATAGTTGGCATGTATCTGGAAGCGAGATGTATTACGACATACAACTAGGCCTACGTATATCAACCTTATGAATTATAAATACATAACGCCATTATTTTGACTATCTAAAAATTAGGATTACATGTATTAAAAATATGTCAGTTTATTCTCTGGTTGACTCCTTGTGAACGGGGATTAACACAGAATTGATGGTGTATGGATAATACTTATTGTTGTAATAACAATCTGTTGTAATCTTAGTTATAGTCTCGCATCGCACAACAACTATTTTATATCCTTTTGTTGCAAAACATGTTTTGTCGAATACATATTTTCACTTCTATTGAATATTTTACATTTTTATATTAATATAGTATATAAATATACATATTATATATCATTATATATATATATATCTTTACATTATATATATATATATATATATATATATATATATATATATATATATATATATATATATATATATATATATTATATGTGTGTATGTATGTATATACGTACACTATATATATAAATAAATTATATATATACTATATACATACATTGTACATATATGTATATATATATATATATATATATACACACATATATATGTATATATATTACTGTATATTCATACATACATACATACATACATACATACATACATACATTTTGCATATATATATATATATATACTATATATAGGCCTATGCATACATATATGTATGTATGTATATATATATATACTGTATATATGTTACATACATACATTTTGCATATATATATATATATATATATATATATATATATATATATATAATATTAATACCCATATACATATATGTATGCATAATATATATATATATATATATATATATATATATATATATATATATATATATTACACACGTATATATATATATATATATATATATATATATATATATATATATATATATATATATATATATATACATATATCATAATATAGGGCCTATGGATAATTTGTATTGTTGTAATAATATTTCTGTGAAATTAAAACTATCCTTACGCGTAATATGAGTAATTATATTTTATTTTAGAAAGGTATTATAAATTCAAACTATATATTATGTAATTTGTATTTATAATACCCTTTGAATACCCGTTAACATTTTCATTAAGTTGGAAGAATACTATAATATTAAAACGAGATTTCTTATTTCACAACTACAACATTTCCAGTCTTGAAGGAATCTGTTTTAATATACCATTTCATACCATTTTCTAGAATTAAGAAAGATGTCAGCTATATATCTCACTCAAAGTGACATTGTAATATTAAAAGAACCCTTTGAAATGATATTTGAACCTATGAAATTCACACCTAAATTGGCGCTGTCGTCTGTGCTGCCTTATTGTACGTTCCGTGTCTGATGATCACAGATCAGATACCGCTTCACTGCTTCACACACCGACGGTCTGCCTCCCTAGTGCGTCTTATGCGGTTTCAGAAAGCTATCCAAAAGCCATCAGAAATCAATTAGTCTATTACTAGCACATCAATGACAAACATGACATTATCGTTTGGTTGTCAGAAAAAGTGACCTATATGCTTTTGCAAACCTCGTCTTTTTTCCAAGAGGCGTAGTTAGCAAATGTTATAGATCATTACGCGCGATCAATACAGCATAATACTGCCCCACGATGATGTTGTCACCACTCGTATTTATGGAACCGCTGCAAGCGAAGCAATTGCACTGCCAAATGCAGACGTAGAACACAACGGTCTAATTTCTTAACTGGTAAACAAATAACGCCATGGGAAAGTGCAATGTACGTGTCGAAAGCGTGCCACGTGACGGCCGAATAACGCTGTGGGAATGCGGTCGCGTGTACGCATGCATGTATGTGTGTTTGCAGCGACGCACACCAGACATGCTGTATAAATAAACTACCACATTGAAATATGCCCCATCGGCATCCACGCATGGGTGCATCCAAATAATGTCCCTCCGCTTTGGGATTGTTCTGATTTCGCCTCCACGGCGGTCGCCATTACTGGCAGGGACAACAACAGTTCACGATGCGACCGCAACAGACAATGACAACAGGTCGACTCATGCGGTATCAAGGAAAGAGTTATTCGCGGTCAAGAGCTTCTTCAGCATTTCGAACAAGTGGGTGGTCCCAAATAACGATACATCAGATTCACTATCAGTTATAGCTGCGAGGCAATTATTTTCGAATTACTTAACAGGGAGCTTCACGGCACATAACTCGTGCCACGGTTTGAAAATTCGTAGATGATTGTATCATCGAAGGAAATTCAATATATCAATTAGAAATGACAGCAAGAAACCGGAAGACTTCAACGCCATCGGTGGCTTAGGGAATGTAACGCATTCGTCCTGGCCAACCCCATCATTATCATCTCCCGTTACTGTCAAATGCGTATCTCGAACAAAATCTTATAAATATTTATATGTATCTCTATTATGCGGCAATGGAGTGATCTAGTATGTGACACAAATGACAACTAGAACGAACAACGCACTGTAGATTGAAGTTAGTCAACCTTCCAGTAGATGACATACAAATTAAACATAAACATCACTGTGTTGGTCGACTTTAGTTGGAACACATTAGCTAGCTTAATACTTAGTTTAATGCTTAGTAATTATGTAATGAATTAATTCGGAAAGCTTAAATTTGGAGAATAATTAGACGTTACGTTTGGTGAATATAAATACTCAGCTCTGTGGTGTCGATGGCGCAATTCCTGCAGGTGCAGAAATGACAAATACATCGATGGAATTCCATTCCAATGTGACTATAATTATAACTAAACTGAGTCTCGCTAACAATCAAAGCACATACCACAACACAACTGAGAAGTTCATTATAATACACCCATTTTAGAATACATAGCCACATTTTAACAAGCAAGCGTATTCCAGAATACAGTTTCTTATTAGTTGTCATTCCACAGTAGATGAGGCAAAACTACATTTAAACAGACATTTTATCGTTAGAGAGTTATAACGGTTTAGGAAGAGAGAAGGACTAGAGGACATGGAATTACATTAGCAAAGAAGCAGTGTAGCCTAGATATTAAAAAATTCTCATTTTCACAAAGAACAGTAAATGAATGGAACATATTATCAGCTGATTGTGTAGGTGCTAGTAGTTTTAATATATTTAATAATAAAATCGACATATACCTAAGAAGGGCAGGGTACATTTAGATAAACAGGTTGGACTCTCGATAAGCCAAAGGGCTTCCTTGTCCACCTGCCATCTAGAGTTGATTCTCTAGGTAGCAATCTTGTTACATCTGGTTAAATCTATCGTTGAGCGATCGTTGGAAAAGAAAACCAAAGTTTGAAAACCGAAGGAATACACAACGGAAGAAAAATCACATTGCATAAGTGAATGTTTTGCTATCGAAAAATAGGTAGGTACTAAAAAAACAAATGGGCGTGAGACGTTTGTACACGCCCGCCACGCACAGTGACGCAGGAACCGCGAATTTGAATGCCTGTACGATAATCTCAATTCGACGAAGGTGGGAAAATGATAATCGGGATCAGTTTCAGCGTGGAATGTGAGCGTGCGTGACAGGAACCTGACAGATTTGATACTTGTTAATAATATCGACAACATCTGCGCGCTGCACTGGCAATAATGTCCCGGGCCACCGCTGCCAGCTATAGTCCGATAAGACAACATCCGAACGGAAATTATAACAGTCCAACCAATAGTATCTGATTGGACCACGACCTGATCATGCGTATCGCCATATCCGACCATCCACCTTTGACCTAAGCTTTCCCACGCCGGATATAT
>OZ024856.1:56684137-56694137 GCA_964017155.1 Oasisia sp. SBJ-2009 | reverse complement strand
CTTCATTAATATATTTATTCTTAAATATAGTGTTAGCTATTTTTAATAACGTTTTAAATACTTGTACGATCTAACAACGTAAGAATTTACAGATAAACGTTTAGATAAACTTTAAGATACACTATTTTATTCCATCATGAGGAGATTGCATATCATCAACAAACCCTATGTATCATTTCAGTGTTACTATTGATGGTTATAGAAACTAAATTGTTCAACAAAACTTCAATGGGTACACGAGGACAGTGAGTACATTGTGAGAGAGAATTTGATATCCACCACCAGCTTTCTTTCTCCTGAAGTTCTTTTCTCAGCGTGTTAGTTTCTGTGAAGCCAAGGAACTAGTCTTGTCGTTCAAGAAGGAGTCTTTTGTCGGTTTGACGACTCCTTCATCTACTGAAACATATACCATGTGGCGATCCTGTCGCGGGATATACTCAACGATGCACACTTCGGTGAGGCCCGATACCACCAGAAGAACTCCTGTTCGCTCCCTTCCAGTGGCATTGGCAACTTGTAGAGCATGGAGACATTTTAATGTGCCTACGACACGGTTAGAGAAAATATTGTTTCTTTGGGGAGGCATGATTTAGCTAGTATAGCCTAACATACATTCACTTTATTATACTCCTGCCGCGGCAATTTGTGACGTCAGGGGATTGTTTTCACAATTTACGTGGACGTTTGACGTAAATTACGTAACTGACGTACCAATTACGTCGCTGTTTGCTTACGTCATAATAAAAATTATAATACCTACGTCAACGAAAGCGACGCACAGTCTACCAGACCACCTCTGTATCTGTATCTGTATTTGTAACTGGCAAAATGTCCTAGGCCCTAAGGACACATCACACCAGTGCGCATGGTGGGTTGTCTGACTTAATTGTTAAAATGTTGGATTAAATTATTTTGAAATGAGTTTAGTGATTTACTTGAGACAGTTTTTTTTCTTGGGGCTGTCATGTTTACGCGAGGATCTAGTGTTGTATTGGACATAGTGATCAACTCTTCCTCTGAAACCACACGAAGGGCCAACGTGGAAGACAAAAGGAGAAGGCGAAAAAACCTGGATCCTTCTGAAACCACCACCGAACAGACTGTGACATGCAGCAGCTATGGAAAGACTTGCCTATCACTAATAGGTTTCATCAACCATCAGCATTCCTGCACCAGACCAGACTTCCTTTTTCACGTATCTTCGCTCAAAAATCTGAGCCATGATGATGACGTCATATTTTGCCTTCGATGTTGACAACGGTTAAATGTGTGAATTAGGCCTACATTACTTCTGCGGCATGATATCTCCTAGAACAACCATTACTGCATACATTAGACACTTGAGCAACTTTTCTTTAGGGTTCTGTCATAAAGATAATCTTCTGAAACCAGAATGTCAAAATACAAGACGAAAATCACGTGAATACATCAATTGAGAACACTCGCAGAAAAGTAACTTGGGATATGAGAAAACCATTACAAACACCGTGTCATAGGCACTTTAAGCTTGAAGTTCGTGTTGGGCAATCTGGATTTACGAATGGAGATGGCAAACTTGTTTTGGGGTGTGAGAACACTCAGAATTTTCGCCATATTCCCAACTAGTAAGATGTGTGTCTGATTTTCGTTTAGCAAAATAGTTAGATGGAATAATAAAAAATGAATAGCCTCTAAGTCTTGGTCTGGTCATAGCGGTTCTTCCTCTTTCAACGATGTGAAGAATGTGTTCTTCTAGTTCGAAAACACGACGAACACACGCCGAATAGCGAACATCCACATGGAAAGGGCAGCATTCAATACAAAATATGATGTTCATGGTACTCCACGATAAGCAACTCTGTAGAGAACAGGCGTTTATTTTTATAAAATGATGATCGTTTTTTTGGTACAAGCCAGTGCATGCAAGATTCACCCATTTGAAGGGCGAGATGTGAAGGGTCTGCGTTCACTTCTACGAGCATAACGGCCTCATCTCAGAGATTGGTCATGTGCTTCCATGAAGCTACTCAGTTCCACCTGCATGCATTTGAAACTGGCAGCGGACTGAGATTCCAACATTTCTGTATATGGCATGGATTTACCCACCCACAATGTCGGACAGTGGGTAGAGTTGGAGCTTTTCCATGAGCCTCCGGGCGAATGCGCTTGGCGTTTTTGGTGAACTTTCAGGACGGGTGTAGTTGGTGGGTTTTGATGAACCTCAGTAATTCATTATTCACCACATTAAAAAACTACGACCCATGACTAACAAGAATATCCCCGAAACAGTTTATTTGAGTTTGAAGAAACGTGAATTGCATCAGACAGATAACACGTCAACATGCCAGCAAAACAGTAACTTATTTATAATTAATATAAAATGCTGCACATAATATTCCATAATGTGTACGTGTATTGCATAACAAACATGAAAACATGCAGTACAAATTAATAGGATTTCAACGAAAACGTCATATTCTCTGAAAGGTGCAGGCCGAGATGTCAACACGTAAATAAAAAGAGTTTAGTGTGACTGAGTGCATATAGGACATTACACTGATACTGTGAGATTCGAGCCACCGAGTAGCCAGCTCATCAATTAATCTCGTATATTTCACGCATCACCGCCATTAATGGGTCTTACATATCATGACGTCAGTTACCTTTTTGGTAATTCGCGTACAACTGATCGTCATTACTGATACTACGTTGAAATAATGGTTGAAAAAAATGATAGTTATGAATAACTCAGGTTGCGCTTGTTGATCGAGAGTTATCTCAATGCATATCTCAGCAGACCTTCGCTGAACTTGAACGATACTGCTCAATGTGCCATTGTGCAAACTCTGCTTGCATGTAGATGTAGTACGGCATTTCATAATTGTGTGGCATAATAACTTACATAATAAATACGCAACGATTACGTAACGGGTTTTTGTACTATACATATCGTTGTAAAAATGATTAATGATGGTCAAATTAGAGATCTCAGCTCCACTCGCAGACACTTGTGGGTAGAGTTTGCGGAGAACAGATGAATAAAACACAGTAACATTTGTTTATGCAATTACCAATACAAATCCAATGCTGCAGTCGAGAAGAAAATTTAAATAGACGATGTCGTGTTTTGGTTGAAAGTAGGCTGCTTATTACGCAGCCGTGTTGGGGATAATGGCAATAAGGATGTGCGCTCTACCGTGCAAACTAGGTGGGACGCAAAACCAAGCCTGAAAGGTTTCTTAGAACCCACACTCCTGTAAGCATGGCGATAACATAACAGGCGTGGAAACGGGTTGTTTGGGGCACACAATATTTAGTGTATATTTAGCATCTAGATATTTTGTGAACGTTGTTATGCTTTGGGGAACGTCAATTGGTGGTGCCGTTGAAGACCCAAAAAACCTCCTTCACTACGCCATCTCGAAAATCTCCAGCACCACGCTGTTGACCACGAAACTCTTCAACAGGGCCCAATAAACTGTGGCATTTTAAAATCTGTTCTACTAAACGACAAACGTATACAGTTTTATGCTACAGAAAACATAATAAATAAATAAATAAATATATATATATATATATATATATATATATATATATATATATATATATACACACTTATATAGCGCCAAATCTAGGAAAAACTATTCAGCGCGCTTTACATGTAGTCGATATTCCTTAAAAATAATTACTTAAACATATGACTAAAATTAACTCTCCATTATCAAAGTGCCATATAATCAGACTAATAGATACATAATAAACTAATAAAATACAGAAGGCTAAAATATATAAATCTAAAACGTAATTTAAGAAGCTAGAAGTAAAAGTCTCTTTAAGAATGCAATCAAACAATGTCAGTTCACATATTGTCACTTCACCACCTGTGGTATTGTTCATGATGTCAATATCGGCCCTTCCATCTTTTCACATTAGACGAACTCCACACCTCCCATGTAAATGAGGGTGCACATGCATGTTTAGAAAAACTAAAAGAAAAATTGAACTGTTTAAACTTATATTTAAAGTCACCGAGTGTTGTGTTCTGCCTCTCATATTCAGATTTAGACGCTCGTTGGGCTATTTTACAAGAAAGGTTCTTCTGTGGGTCGCGGCCCAAATTTGGGTCGCCAAGCCATCTTGAGTGGGTCGCCAAAACAACATTTGTAGCATACTCAGCGACATTGACTATCGGATTGTCTGCATCATTATTATCACCACTCCTATGAGGAATATTAGCGTAGGCGCAATATCCTTCAAATACCCTTCAAATAATGTCGATCTACTCAACTCCTCGGTTCCTCGGTGTTCATCAAGCAAGTTTGATCAACGTTTTCATTCATCGTTTATATTGTCATGTTGATTTACATCACTACATTGTGGTTAACATTTTGTAGGCATATGTCGTCACACAATCCCCCGACCACAATTTGAATCGCGACTAAAAAGGTTAAGAAATGCTATTTTAAGATAATTAATCATGCCTGTTAGCAATACACCGCCCTGACACTCGGTCAGGTTGGTGAACAAATAAGAGTAAGACAGGGTTGTGGGTGAACCTGTAGATCTGCATTGTTTTAATGTTATGCAACAATCATATGTTCAAGTAATCACCATACATAGTAAACATATGTAAGTATACGGACAATCGCCACATAACAACGCAAACTTCCTGATCTACCAGTCTACTACTAGGATCTACCTACTAACTATCTGCAGACTACCTTTATCTAACATCTACACACTACATTTATACAATAATCGAACTTCAAACATAGGTAAAACAGTCAACAAGGGAGGGTGGTTGGGAGCTTACAATTAGCCGGGTAAAATAATACCAACGCTATCGATGAATATCGATTAACTGAGTAGAGCGACTGCTGAAGCAAGGCAAGCCGATTTGGCCCCAAACACCAGTTTAAATAGGCTTCGAAAATTGACACTTGTCTGTCCGTGTTATTTTTAATGATATATTTTCTGTCGTATCAGTAGCAAATCCAGTCTCTTTATAGTTCAGTCATGAGATGATGTTAGATGATGTTAGGCGTTTTCAAATACATATGTCGGCTAACTTTGTTAATATTAATTGTTGCTGGCTGCTAGTCATTGCCAAAGAAATAAAGGTTTTAGACAATTAATTTTAATAAAAAGACTGTAAACTTTATCGCCTGAAAAAATGTTTCTGAAGAATGCTCAGACATAAGATATGACGGGAAATTAAATATCCATCTCAGAAAATGGAAATTTTGTGGACTCTCGATAAGCCTAAATTTTCCTAGTCCACACGAGATATGAATCAATAATCGGAGTCCATCAATAATTTCACCGTTTCGCCATCTATCGGAGGATTGGTCGTTATTTTGGAAACGCGAAAGAAGCGCCACCTTGTGGAATGCGTTTACATTTAATTATCATTATAGCCGGTTGGTGGCGCGTTGTTTACAAAAAATAAACCGCACATGTAAATGGCGGCATTTATGATTATCGCTTTCATTTGCCACTGTGTCAGTGTGATGTAGTTAGCAATAACAAGACTACCCAGCACTGGTCTGTCTGTTGTGTTTACAAACTGTATGACTATAAACTAGATACTAAAATATTATACTGAAAATGAAAGGTATTTGAAAAGGTATGTAAGGCATTCATATCAGCCGTACAATTGTAGGGCATTCATACCAGGCGTACCATTGTAGGGTTTTCACTCGTGCCCTACAATTATAGAGCATACATACCTGTAGTATCGTTGTAGGCATTCACACAAACCGTACCATTTTAGAGCATTCACTCATTCCCGACCCTTTGTGTGTATATGTGTGTGTGTGTGTGTGTGTGTGTGTGTGTGTGTGTGTGTGTGTGCGTGCGTGCGTGCGTGCGTGCGTGCGTGCGAGCGTGCGTGCGTGCGTGTGTGTACATGGGCGTCCGCATAAAAAAATGCAGGGGGAGGCAATGTTATCCTGAATCAGAGACTTAGCCAGCGAGCCGTGCAGCTGTGTTTTGCACGGCCAGTTTTCTAAAAACACGGCCAGTTTAATCATGCACGGCCTAGTAGTGAGGGCTCTTAATGTAATAAATGTTCACATCTGGACAAAAGCATGAAATTTTGATGGAAGCAACCTGAGATTTTAATGCTTCCTCCATTTTTTGCAATATTCAAAATGGCTGCCATCGAAAATAATAAACTTGCTTTTTCATATTTCATGAACAGTTTCACATAAAATATTAACATTAGGCTTAATGTATACATATCCGGGTATTATAATTTCAAATATGGTATATTTGGACTTATCCTACATTCACATCCACTATTCTTAAAGATGGCGGCCGTATTCACTAATGTTACTATATCTGATAAAGTATGATACTTAGAGTCGTTATTTTGGCATCAGTGTATAGATAAGTGGATAGCGATTTCAAATTTATCAAACATTTCACATTTGATCTTAATTTGACCTTCACAACCGCCTTTTAATGAAATGGCGGCTGTAAAATCGAATTGTTTATATATCTTTAAAACGAGATATTTGGAAGGATGCTATACGGACACTTTTTCAATATATACATATTTTGGGGTAGATATTTTAAATATTTTATTTCTTGACCTTGACCGACATTCACATCCGCCATTTTTAAAGATGGCGGCCGTATTAATTAATGTTGCTATATCTTATCAACTATGGCACCTAGAGTCTTGATTTTGGTGTCAATGTATAGGTACCTGGATAGCGATTTCAAATTCGTCAAATATTCTACACTTGACCTTAATGTGACCTTCACAACCGCCATTTAATAAAATGGCGCATGTAAAATCGAATTGCTTACATATTTTTTAAACAATTTATTTGGAGGGATGTTATATGGACAGTTTTGTCAAAATATACGTATGTTGGGGTAGCTATTTTAAATATTTTACTTTTTGACCTTGACCGACATTTACATTCGCCATTTTCCAAGATGGTGGCCCTCAAAGCTAATGTCGCTATATCCTGTGAACTTTACCACCTAGAATCGATATCAAAGCTACATGTACAGGGCAAGTGGTGCTGACTCTGTCATGGAATATGATGTAGGCAATGCATATCACAGCAGCGCTTCCTGTGAGGGGGGGGGGGGGTGTTGCAAGCATCTTGCCTATTCTGTTCATAATCTGACTTTAAAGCTTCGCCGACAGTTCGCTTGTGTGCAATGAATGTCATATGCTCACGTCCTGGCCCTTCTCCTACCTTCATCTCTTCGGGAGCCATTGTGACCAAGTGTTCTGCGAATCTCTTTAAATGGATCTTCGAGGTGACTGGTTACGGTGAAGGTGTAGGATGGCCCAGCTGTGGTTCACATGGTTCGCCCAACCTACGGAACTAACTACCAGCAATATGTTGTGCGTCACTTCATGCCATTCATTACCAACTCTCTCACAAATTCGACATCGCGACTGAACATCATTTAGGACATCTACCCTGATCACAACCTCAAAGCCCAGGCTCAGGCAAAACGAGGCAACCCCGGCGTGACAACCATCGTCGAAGGCTCTACACCTGTACCTCGTGACTGGAACAAGTTTCTAGCAAATTTAAGAAATAAGGTGCAGCTGTTTAGGTTCCTTTTAAAAGCTGTCATCGAAGCGTCATCTCAGTTCACCGATGTTGTGGTTTGCTCCACGTATGACTATCAGGTATTGGTGAATACCTCCGACAGCCAGTCGGTGGCTGACTTCGACACGATCATGCCATGCAATCACCAGGAGGCTGATAGCAGGATATTTCTGCATCTTTCTCACGCCGCACAACAAGGTCATTCGAAAGCTTTCATCCGCACAGTCGATAGTGATGTTGTCATCATTGCTGTTGGACATTTTGGCAGCCTGGGAGTGATGGACTTATGGATAGGCCTTGGAATTGGAAAAGCCTTCCAACACATCCCAGTTCATGAAATCACCCAAACACTTGGTCCTAAGAAGTCGTTGTCACGTCGACTGTTCCATTCGTTCACGGGGTGTGATACGACATCATCGTTCCTTGGTATCGGGAAGAAGACAGCCTGGGCAGCATGGCAGGCATACCCTGACTTTACGGAAACACTACTCACTCTCTCCGATGATCCTATGCTCTCGACACTCGACTCCATCCACATGGCCCGCCTTGAACGCTGGACTGTTGTCATGTACAGCAAGAGCAGTGGCTGCTCAAGGGTGAATGATGTGAGACGTCAACTCTTCACCCATGGTACTAGGATGCTCGACCACATCCCCCCACACAGGAAGCGCTGCTTCAACATGCAAAGCGAGCTCTGTACCAGGCAGGTTACATCTGGAGACAAGCAAGGCAGCGACATCAAGATGTCCCGGATGCTTCAGCGTGGGATTGGACGCAAGACGTGAACACGAAACTCTGGGTGCCATTCTGGACTGTTCTAGACGACGCCAGCAAAGCGTGTGCTCTCCTCCACCACTGTGGATGTGGAAAGGCGTGCAGAGGAAACTGCAAATGTGCCAGAGCAGGAATAAAGTGCACTATTCTGCGTAACTCTGAAGGCGGGTGCATCAACAACGATGGAGTGTAAGCTATGCGATGCTACAAATACGGACATCGGTGACTGATGTTACGCCCTACGTTATGATCTGAAGGATATTCTTTTCACCGATTTGAATTAAACTTCATGTTTTCTACCACAACGTATTTATGTTTTAACTTTATAATTATCATAATGTGATATGCATTGCCTACATCATATTCCATGACAGAGTCAGCACCACTTGCGCTGTAGCTTTGATATCGATTCTAGGTGGTAAAGTTCACAGAATATAGCGACATTAGCTTTGAGGGCCACCATCTTGTAAAATGGCGAATGTAAATGTCGGTCAAGGTCAAAAAGTAAAATATTTAAAATAGCTACCCCAACATACGTATATTTTGACAAAACTGTCCATATAATATCCCTCCAAATAAATTGTTTAAAAATATGTAAGCAATTCGATTTTACATGCGCCATTTTATTAAATGGCGGTTGTGAAGCTCACATTAAGGTCAGGTGTAGAATGTTTGACGAATTTGAAATCGCTATCCAGGTACCTATACATTGATACCAAAATCAAGATTCTAGGTGCCATATTTGATAAAATATAGCAACATTAATTAATACGGCCGCCATCTTTAAAAATGGCGGATGTGAATGTCGGTCAAGGTCAAGAAGTAAAATATTTAAAATATCTACCCCAATATATGTATATATTGAAAAAGTGTCGGTATAGCATCCCTCCAAATATCTCGGTTTAAAGATATACACGTGTATAAACAATTCGAGTTTACAGTCGCCATTTTATTAAATGGCGGTTGCGAAGGTCAAATTAAGGTCAGATGTGAAATGTTTGATATATTTGAAATCGCTATCAACGTACCTATACACTGATGCCAAAATAACGACTCTAAGTATCATACTTTATCAGATATAGCAACATTAGTGAATACGGCCGCCATCTTTAAACATGGCGGATGTGAATGTAGGATAAGTCCAAATATACCATATTTGAAATTATAATACTCGAATATGTATACACTAAACCTAATGTTAATGTTTTATGTGAAACTGTTCATGAAATATGGAAAAGCAAGTTTATTATTTTTGATGGCAGCCATTTTGAATATTGCCAAAAATTGTGGAAGCATCAAATTCTCAGGTTGCTTCCATCAAAATTCTGAAATAGTATGGCATGGAGGTCATCTGTGCCAAATTTCATGCTTTTGTCCAGCAATGAAAATTTATGGCCTTTTCTGACATTAAGAGCCCTCACTATAGAGTTCAATAATGAACCAGTGCACACAATCTAACTACTTCCTTAATTTTAATCGGTCCGATTCTGCGCAAATTTATCATTGAATTCTGAAACAAGATTTTATTTACATTCGAAACGGAAATGAAACTTTCGTATCCGAAACACGTCGTCAGTAAGCATCACATATTTGGCCGCAAGAGAAAATGGAGGCTCTGATCTGGAGAGTATAGTCTCGTTTCCAAGCTCTGTCCTAAGCCGTGT
>OZ024856.1:56639137-56679137 GCA_964017155.1 Oasisia sp. SBJ-2009 | reverse complement strand
CTCGTGTGCCCAGAGGCGCACGAAACATCCGCAACGTTTCAACATTTGTCTGACCAGGTGGCGCCACCGTTCCGGCTGCAGCATCATGAACAGGGGCTCGTGCTGACACACACCAGTTGAGTGTTATCAAATTGCGCTACGGATTCTGAAAACATGTTTCCTGTATCAATGAACATGTTACCTTGTCTCTCCGTGGTTCCGCTCCCGGGGTGCATCCAAGGTTCATACTCTTCACATTTAGCTTCTTCCGATCGTCCGCGCTCCCACTGAAACCGTTTCGATTCCGCCTTGATCATGCATGCTACTAAAGGGATCGTGGTAGGGAGGGTTGACCGCTTAGGAATAGGATGTACTTCAGGCGACATTGCTGACACCCGTTTCGTCATCGGTCTCTGGGGCACGTCGTCACTAGTGCTCTCTGTCTGACCAACGTTTGGAAAGCTTCGGTGTTGTGACTTCGTTGCCTCAGTATTTGCCGCCATAACAACTGTCTTGGTCCTGTTTGATGCTAGATCAACACTTGGCCTGTTCAGATAAGCGACATTGAGGACCGTGTCAGGCTTTGAAAACGATGTTGCGTTGTCTTCTGTTAACGAGTGACGGTGTAGTCCTCCCACTGGTTCTCGTCTCACACCGACAGGAGTGAACCAGTGTGTCACTAGTTGTCTCCTTTGTGCGGGAACTATATGTATCATCCTGGCGATGTGCATCATGAAAGTGTTTCCCATGACCGCTTGATTTTGAAGGGTTCCATTTGAAACAATTCCCATTTCTCTTCACCACCTATGTTTGGTGACCTGCGTTGAGTATCATTGCGTTCCTTTACTTCAAAACCTTTCCTGATCGTTTCTTCCATGATCTCTTTCCTTTTGTCTTCCATCTCTCTCCGTTTGTCTTGTATCTCTCTCAGTTTGCATTCCCTCAACCTCATGTATTCACGAAAGGCAACCATGGTCCAGCCTGAGCTTTTCTGTTGAGTTTCGTAATCTATCTCCAGAATTTTGTAATCTTTCTCCAGACTTATGATTTCCATCTTCGCCAGTTGCTCCCGTAACAGTTGTGTTTCCTTCTTGATACTCTAGTAAGTTGTAAATGTCATGTTGACGCATAGATGGATGTTTGTTGGATGTTTGTTTAAATATGTCGGATATAATGATGTCAATAGAGAATAAACTACCCAATTATTTACTATGGTCGGGTGTGTTCTTGTGTAAATAACAAACAGTGTAAAGCAAAGTAATGACTACTTTTTTACATTAGTTGTCTTATTTTAATAAATTCAGTAGCAACTGGACAACTGCTAACACTTTTGGGTGGAAAGAGACTAAAGTATCCAGGTATTTACGCTCACAAAATAATAGTATCACGCAACAAATACAACTACGTACGTACTACGCGGCAATTAGTGAATTCGATGTGACGACAACGTCGTATTGTTCAAAATAACTTAACACAAAATTAATTAATATATATATATATATATATATATATATATATATATATATATATATATATATATATATCGAGTTTCCTTCTATGTCGAAAGGCCGCTTCTAATGCAAACTTCGGTTTGTCTCCTCGTTAAATCGGTTATATTATGGTTTCACGCTGTTTTGTGCACAAAGTCAGTTGCGATGACACTTATTGAATGGGAAGGATGGTTTTGGGCGGGCCTTATATCTGCATCAGTATTAAAAATATACATGTTGACGTTATGTATTGTAGGTGAAAGTGGTGAGGATGTTGGTCGTAGTGGTGCTGATGCTAATGATTATGATGATGTTAGTGACATTTGTGGAATGGGTTTTTCTTGTGGTGATGGATTGGCATTGATGTTACTAATGTTACGATAGCAGTGGTGTTAATGGTTGTTATGGATGGTGACGTCATTGTTGGTGGTGACATCGGGTATGATTTGATAACATTAGTCGAAGAATGACATGTTAAATGTCAGTCCACATTGGACATTTGCTAAATCTGAAAACAGGATTTTTAGAGGTAATTAGTTGTTCCAGTAACGAGTATATTTACTGCATTAAAAAAACACAACGTATATTTCGCTTTTGCTTGCGATACTGTACATAGCATTCAACAGGGAGGGTCTTCATATATATTTATTAGTAAAAATTATATATATATATATATATATAATATATATATATATATATATATATATATATATATACACACACAACACTAATATTGTAATATTGGATGTGGTTAGTGCAGTGAATACATCCAAGCAGGAAGGATACGTTTATTTGATGAGTACCTTTGCTTTGTTTCCACATGAACAATGCGATCATCCCAGCAACAAGAGTGACAAGAAACAACAGGAGGTACGCATAGTTGAATCCATTCCTCGTCATCTGCTGCTCATCTGCAAATGAAATATACTGTTATCGCTATAAGGCATGATAACATACACCTTTGCCTAAACTAACCGTAAAATAAAATACTGACTGATTGACTGACTGTAAGAGAAAAAGCAACCAGTAGGGGGTAGGTTTGTATTTGGAATATCAAATCGTTTTCTGCCCAAAAAATAACAATACGTCGACAAATAAACTACATACACATTAGAAAGTTGATTGGGCAGAACTGATTGGAGTTATTCTCATTACATCATTATTATCGATCTTGTTTTAGCATTTTAATATATGTGTTTGTTTACTCTTTATATATATATATATATATATATATATATATATATATATATATACACATATATATATATATATATATATATATATATATATATATACACACATATATATATATATATATATATATATATATATATGTATATATATATATATATATATATATATATATATATATATATATATATATATCTATACATATACATATATAATATATAATAAATAATAATAAATACAGTATTTATCTACGCCATGTATTTAGCAATAAAACCATTCAGAGGCGCATTACACTTTACATGAATATACAGATTACCTAAAAATTATATATATATATATATATATATATATATATATATATATATATATATATATATATATATATATATAACCAGTTTTTTTTATTGTCGCAATGCTTTTTCCTACATTAAGGATGGACATGCAAAACTAGTTTCTTTCAGCTTTGAAGAGGATATGTTGATGAAGCTATCCTAAAATTAAACTCCTCTCCTTTCTTTTAAGGCAATGAACATTAGCTAGTCAGTACAGTGACTATTTGGAAGCAAGATAAACCTGGTAAGTTTGAAGAGGTTGTTGAGATGGTGCCATTGGTTCCTTTGGCGCCGTTGTCAGAGTTGTCACCGTTGGCAGAGTTGGCGCCGTCGGCAGAGTTGGCGCCGTTGCCAGAGTTGGCGCCGTTGCCAGAGTTGGCGCCGTTGGCAGAGTTGGCGCCGTTGGCAGAGTTGGCGCCGTTGGCAGAGTTGGCTACTTTGGCAGAGTTGGCGCCGTTGCCAGAGTTGGCGCCGTTGCCAGAGTTGGCGCCGTTGGCAGAGTTGGCGCCGTTGGCAGAGTTGGCGCCATTGGCAGAGTTGGCTACGTTGGCAGAGTTGGCGCCATTGCCAGAGTTGGCGCCGTTGGCCGAGTTGGCGCCGTTGACGTCATTGGCGCCGTTGGCAGAGTTGGCGCCGTTGGCGTCATTGGCGCGAGAGTTGGCGCCGTTGCGAGAGTTGGCGCCGTTGGCAGAGTTGGCGCCGTTGCGAGAGTTGGCGCCGTTGCGAGAGTTGGCGCCGTTGCGAGAGTTGGCGCCTTTGCGAGAGTTGGCGCCGTTGCCAGAGTTGGCGCCGTTGGCGTCGTTGGCGCCGTTGGCGTCATTGGCGCCGTTGCCAGAGTTGGCGCCGTTGGCGTCGTTGGCGCCGTTGGCGTCATTGGCGCCGTTGCCAGAGTTGGCGCCGTTGGCAGAGTTGGCGCCGTTGGCAGAGTTGGCGCCGTTGCCAGAATTGGCACCGTTGGCAGAGTTGGCGCCGTTGGCATAGTTGGCGCCGTTGCCAGAGTTGGCGCCGTTGGCAGAGTTGGCGCCGTTGGCAGAGTTGGCGCCGTTGCGAGAGTTGGCGCCGTTGGCGTCATTGGCGTCATTGGCGCCGTTGGCGTCATTGGCGCCGTTGGCGTCATTGGCGCCGTTGGCGTCATTAGCGCCGTTGGCGTCATTGGCGCCGTTTCCTGAGTTGGCGCCTTTGTCTGAGTTGGCGCCGTTGGCGTCATTTGCGCCGTTGCCAGAGTTGGCGCCGTTGGCAGAGTTGGCGCCGTTGGCAGATTTGGCGCCGTTGGCAGAGTTGGCGCCGTTGGCAGAGTTGGCGCCGTTGGCAGAGTTGGCGCCGTTGGCAGAGTTGGCGCCGTTGGCAGAGTTGGGGCCGTTGGCAGAGTTGGCGCCGTTTGCAGAGTTGGCGCCGTTGGCGTCATTGGCGCCGTTGCCAGAGTTGACGCCGTTGAGAGTTGGCGCCGTTGCGAGAGTTGGCGCCGTTGCGAGCGTTGGCGCCGTTGCGAGAGTTGGCGCCGTTGCGAGAGTTGGCGCCGTTGGCAGAGTTGGCGCCGTTGCGAGAGTTGGCGCCGTTGCGAGAGTTGGCGCCGTTGGCAGAGTTGGCGCCGTTGCGAGAGTTGGCGCCGTTGCGAGAGTTGGCGCCGTTGCCAGAGTTGGCGCCGTTGGCGTCGTTGGCGCCGTTAGCGTCATTGGCGCCGTTGCCAGAGTTGGCGCCGTTGGCGTCGTTGGCGTCGTTGGCGCCGTTGACGTCATTGGCGCCGTTGCCAGAGTTGGCGCCGTTGGCAGAGTTGGCGCCGTTGGCATAGTTGGCGCCGTTGGCAGAGTTGGCGCCGTTGCGAGAGTTGGCGCCGTTGCGAGAGTTGGCGCCGTTGGCGTCATTGGCGCCGTTGGCGTCACTAGCGCCGTTGGCGTCATTGGCGCCGTTTCCGGAGTTGGCGCCGTTGTCAGAGTTGGCGCCGTTGGCGTCATTTGCGCCGTTGCCAGAGTTGGCGCCGTTGGCAGATTTGGCGCCGTTGGCAGAGTTGGCGCCGTTGGCAGAGTTGGCGCCGTTGGCAGAGTTGGCGCCGTTGGCTAGGTTGTTGCTTTTGTCACCGGTTGCGTCAATGTCACCGTTGGCAGAGTTGGCGGCGTCGGCAGAGTTGGAAGGGGTCTCAGAGTTGGCTGCAACCACAGAGAGCGTTGTAATCGCGTTGTTACGCGTCCCCCCACTTTTCAGCCTGGGGGGACAGCATAGGAAATGTCCCCCCCACTTTGCAGATAAAAAACAAATTTACAGGCATATAGCGAGACTGGTCCTCTCCCCTAAAACAAACCCTACGTCTAGTAGTACAATTAATTTACCAGTTCATATATAAACTTCCGACTACCCAGTGGAAAATCACTAGATGAATTGCTTGGTTGGCCGCTGCGGCGCGGAGCTGGATCTTAGTTCAGTGAATATTCGTCATGTCCGGCACGGGCGTCGATCGGTGGGGGGGGGGGGGGGGGGGGGGAGCGTCCCCCCACTTTTCAGCGTGGGGTGTACAGCATAGGAATTGTCCTATTTTTCAGTTCATAAAAATTGCGGGGCATGTAGCCTAACTCACCACTCTCTCTTTAAAGCCGCTAAATAGGACTAGTAGCTAGACAATAAACTCGCAATATGAAGCTCCGACCACCCTTTAGACAATCGACTAGATACATTGCTTGGCTGGCCACAACGCGCAACTTGATCTTACTTGAGTAAATAATCATCATGCCGGTGTAGCGGTTACATTGTTCCGGCGTTATAAAGGTTCCGGTTGACGCTTCTGCGCAAGCGCGATAAAATTAATGTAAAATTATTAATGTGCAGCGAACGGACAATACATATATGGTATAAATACTACGGGTTGTTCGTTAGAATATACATAACCTCTCTACAAAGTTATTTGTCGCAAATTAACACGAGGCAAACAAGTTTTGAGGCATGTTTTGATAGCAAGCGTAAATCACGTGACTATAGTGCGCCATAATCCGTGACGGTGATTTAAACAAACGTAAGATGTTATTCTATTGAACGACATTTTAAGCAACTCTTCACAGTAATCATCACAGGAGAATTAATGAACAGCCCGTGGCATTTATACCAAAAATGCTTTGTTGTTTCGCTGCACGTTGGTGATTTTACATTTATCGCGCTTGCGCAGAAACGTCAGTCGGAAAGTTTATAAGGATCGGAAAAATGTAAGCACGACACCGGGCTGAGCCGCTGCCGGGTTCTATCAGTTTGCATCCTTGTGTTGATGTTATTAGTAGGTTCTAGCCATCAAGCAAATTATAAATTATGAAATTTGTGTTTCACTTTCACCCCTCGCCTGCTTGATGCTTATCGCCTACGACAGAAGCGGCTGATTCCTGCACTTTGTGTAACTTATTCCCATTTGAGTGATGACAAATTTCTTTGCCAAAATGTAGGACTAGGAAATTCTACACAGCATGGGCGTCGATCGTTGAGGGATGAGAGGAACACGTCCCCCACTTTTCAGCCTCAGGGGACAGCATAGGAAATGTCCCCCCACTTTTTCAGTTGATAAAAACAAATGTACGTGCTCCACACTCCCCTCTCTTAAAAACGTTACATCGGTATAGTAGTAAAATTAATATACGAGTCATCACGATAACCACCAAATGTAATAACATCAGTGTAGTTGATGGTCTTCACAGGCCTCTGTAGCAAACCATTTTGTCATACATTTAGAATCTAGTGCATAGTCTCAATGCACATGGCCATCAATTGGTGGAGACATGTCCCCCACTTTTCAGCTAGAGGGGGACAGCATAGGAAATGTTCCCCCACCTTTTCAGTTCAGAAAACAATGTATGGGCATATAGCGAGACTGATGACTCCACTCTCTTAAGAGCCCCTACACAGGCCTAGTAATACAATTACTCAACTCAGATATAAACTTCCGACTACCCAGTGGAAAATTACTAGATAAATTGCATGGTTGGCCGCAACTTGATCGTAGTCCAGTAAATATTCATCATGGCGGGCTCTGTAATTTTGCACCCTAGTGTTGATATATTAATAGGCAAACACACTATTAATTTTGTTTGCCCTATCACCCGTTGAATTGCAGCCTGGTCATCCTTGTGGATACTTATATCGCCTACGGCGGAACCAGCGGATTCCTGCACTTTTTTTTATTTGATCCCATTTGAGTGATGAAAAATTTCTTTGCCAAATTATGGGATTAGGAAGTCCTACACAGGCACCCGTGTAACCTCTGCATCTTGTCACCACGGACTTATAAGTCCTTGTTGTCACTCTGTGATTCAGGCAAGAAGTTATGGCTCCAAATCTACCCTCCAAAGTTTCAGTGATGGGGGGGGGGGGGGGGGGGGGGGTGAGCCACGGCCCCTCTTCAAATAAAATGTAGCCAACATAACTATTTTAAATAGCATAACATGAAAGCCTTTCTTTATTTTAGAATTAGCACCAGACCAACAATGAATTATGTTTTATATTTACTAAAACAGTTATATGTATTTCAGGTCATTCTAAAATAAACAAACTTACAAAGGCCTTCATGTTTGCTATTTATATATATATATATATATATATATATATATATATATATATATATATATATATATATATATTATAATATATTATATACGTACATACAAAATACATACATATATGTATGTGTAAATTGGTCCGTCGTCCCCCCACTTTTAAAACCGGATCGACGCCCCGGGCTACAGAAGTAGCAGCTTCGAAAACTTTCACCATCGTGAGCAGGAAAGTTAGCGGTGAATACCTGTACGGATTGTGTACAGGATCTTCTTGTTAATGGTACATTGGCACGCTTTTAATACCGCTATTAAGTAGGAAATCTACATTCACACTAGATCGCACGGCAATGTTATCAACCTACCTTGTCTAAACGTAAAGGCAAAATCATCATATTTTTCATTCGACTCTTTTGTTGACATTGCTGCGCTTTCATACCACGCTGCAAAATACTCCAGAGAACGAGAGAGATATGTATTGATACCTATTTACAATTTGTGTTAGTCAACCGCATTAACAAGTCGAACGTCATAGGCCAGGATGTTTGCAAAGCTCCATCTATCAACATCAGCGAGTTGTCGAAGATTAAGCTCATCAATCACTAGCAATTGGTCAATCGATGCTGAGATTGATAAACGAGAATTAGATAACATTTATTTTGCAATGGCCAGGCGTTCCTCGAGGGTAAATGGCGTACTCATAATCAACTCCATGGTCCTGTGTCGTTAGCATCATGTTATACGGTAGTGTGATATGAACACCGGTCTCTAGACACACGCGTCGTCACAACATAGTTGCTTTCATTGCCTTGGCATGATCATATGCCAAATGTAGACATACTCAATACAAGTAATTATAATAATCATTAGTGTGATTGTCTTATAAATCAAGGAATGTACCAATGCAAAATAATTATATAATAACGTAAAGACGTGTCCATTCTAATATAGCATATAATACGTACACAATAAATAGTTAAACACAACTACAACATATTCTGTAGATCATGTTATGTACAAAACCTAGTTGTATCGATATAATCATCATGGCTTTGCGAAAGACGTTTCCTGAAGAGGAACGTCCAAGGCTGGTGCAGGCACACCGATGACTGATGACTCAAATATGGGACAGGCAAATCGTGTCACAGCGCATGCCGGTGAATGTCTGTGTTGTGGAAGGTGCATCGGGTCCCAGTTTTCCTGCCTTCTCGTTTTCACTTCCATGCTGACCTACGCTTTCGAAGGTGGAGGTGATATGGTGGGCCGCCATTTTACACCATCGGCTGCTTGCCGAGTCCACTGGTGGTGGTTGATGTTGCAAGTGGTGAGGAAATGTTAAAAACATTTTGTTTATTTCCAAAGACACCTTTCTGTCGCGATGGCCAGTTCTCCGTATAACCGATACTTGGCAGTAATGGTACCGATCCTCCTTTATGTGGACGTGCCAGTGGTTCCAAACCAACCAGCCACCTGATATTTCACTGCCATGATTATGTGTGTCTAAGGGATACGAGGTCATCAGAAGTGTCTTATATGGAAGTAAGATAAACCCTATGTATTGAAACGGGTATTCTGCCCTTCTGAGGACATGTATGTTTCATTTTTAAACATAATAGCAATATTAGCACCTACACAATCAGCTACTAATTTGTTCCATTCATTTACTGTTCTTTGTGAAAATGATAATTTCCAATATCTTGTCTACACTGTTTCTTTACTAATGTAACTTCATGTCCTCTGGCCCGTCTCTCTTCTATAACCGATAAAATATATATGTATTATAATTTTGAACAAATATTGACAGATTTCGAACCATTACCAATTTTCATTGATCACATGAGTATAATTCTTGTAGAATTCTGTACATTTTGTGCAATGACCACGGCATTTTAAAATGGGCCATGAGGTTCTGAAGTCCTTTGAAATATATAGTGAATTTGTAATTTTGAGTGAAACGTGCATAGTCACTGCTAAGTCTTTTCACAATAATAGTCTAATTGACAAGAAAAAATGAAATTTTCTTTGTAGTGGAGCCGCTAAGTGACAACATATGACCGAATTGTGCATTTTATGATACAAGCATGAAATTTGGCACACACATAGAGTACATAATTACAAAAATATATATAGGGCCATCTCGGATTTTGCCATGGAAGGCGTTGGCAGCCATTTTAAAGATGGCTGCCGAAAACCAATTTCCTCTATCTAAAGACTTTTGCAACGTAGACCAGACGTTTTTGAAACAAAACATACAACTTCTGGGTCAGTGATTTCAAATATGTTACATTTGACCTTCTACGACATTCAGATCCGCCATTTTTAAAGATGGCGGCCGCCAAAACTAATGTTTCCATATCTCATGAACTACGTTACTTGGAGCGGTAATGTTGGTGTCACACGATACGTATGTGAACAGCCGATGTCAGTGATTTGACATTTTGGCATTTGACCTTTAGCGACCTTCGTACCCACCATTTTATAAAATGGAGGCCGTTGGAACGACGACGTCTCGCCTTAAATGTTGTCCTATTAGTTCTATCAGGTGCC
Organism: Oasisia sp. SBJ-2009; assembly: GCA_964017155.1. Classification (NCBI taxonomy): domain Eukaryota; kingdom Metazoa; phylum Annelida; class Polychaeta; order Sabellida; family Siboglinidae; genus Oasisia; species Oasisia sp. SBJ-2009. Next base: position 56,669,078 of record OZ024856.1, on the reverse strand, counting down.
GATCGTCACTGTGGATCAGCCATTGTACACCCTTGCAAAACAAATCCAATGGAGCTGGCCTGCAAGTCACGGAGAAGATCAGTTTGTGGTGATGTTTGGTGGGCTGCACATCGAGATGGCTGCTCTTAAAGCACTCAGCGACCTTTTGGAGAACAGTGGTTGGACAGGTGCACTCATACAGGCATACTGCAGATTCGTTTCTGAAGGCATCTCACGTGACACGCACCCGACGTGCTCATCAGATCACAGCTTGTAGCCTGTATCTACTTCAGCAGAGGGCGTGCACCGAGAACTGTGGAAGAGTGGTGCGATAAGATGTCACTGGAAGACTGGTGTGATCAGAGGGTTGAAGCTTGTCCTCTTTTCCTGTTTTGGTCCATTACCTTGCAGTTGGAATGGAGGTGATGATCTACGTGAGAGCGATACGAGAGGGAGACTTCCTGCTCTACATAGACGCACTGACCAAAATTGTTCCTTGGTTCTTCGCCTTGGGTCACACCAATTACGCCAGGTGGATACACAGTTTCGCAAAGGAAATTTTGTTGTCAAGAAAACAAAACACGTGTTCTCTGGTATTGCGATTGTCCAGGCTCATGAACAGAATAATTCCTCTGTGAAGGGTGATGGTGGGGCTGTGGGTCTGACTGATAACCCTGCAGCACTGCGGCATTGGATGGTGTCTGGCCCTGAAATGGCATGTCTGATTGGAGAATTTGAAGTTTCAACCAAGAAGAGAATAAAACAGATTTCCGGCATCACGAGCAGAGGAAACATGCGCAGATGACATTCGGACGAGATATCACGTCATTAGCTGATGTAATAAAAGAGACGGGAAATCCATTCGCCGAGAACAGCAAGGATTTGCTTGTACTGGATAGCAGAAACCTTGCAGATCCAGCTGTGATTGACACGTTGCGTGAGATCAAATCTCTCGGACAAGAGCAGTATGACACCTACGTCAACGAGCGCCTGGTCAACCAAACAAAACCAATGGGCTTCCACAAATCCACGTTAGTCGCTAGAGGCGCGTATACGCTGAGACCGCGTCTCAGCGCCTCCAGCGACTAACGTGGATTTGTTTGCTTGTTTTGCGGAATGCTTGTTTAAATTATACTCAATTAGCTGTTGAGGTCGCATGACTCCGAAACCTCACACATAGCTAAATATGGATATAATCTAACATGTCAGTCAATGACAATGTGAAGGCATAATATGTACATTAATATACATTTACAGCCGAGTCGATGGAACGTTGACTGATGGCGACGTATGCTAGAACGATTCCGGAACGGATGTTTAAAATAGTCTACAGCTCGGCGTATGATTCACACGAGACTGGTACTTCACACATAGACAACAATTGATTTTGTATTATTACAAGTCCGTCATTGTGAAAACATAATGCCTACATTAATGCACATTTACAGTAAAAATGGCGCGGTCCCGGTTATTTTTGTAGTGCTCTGATCACATGTTCATGTTGTTGGTCTTCACTTTGTCGAACATACCCACATCTCAGAATCAGGCTACGCGGCTACACGGTCAACCTTCATTTTTGCAGATACCGATAGCGATACCGGGTTTATTACGACTGAACAGCGTATATCTCACTCACCCTCTATCTCAAAAACAACCTTAACCACTGTATCCACCTGAGATAATGTCGAAATAGCCCGCATTTTCTTGCCGCGAACCGATCACATGGTCTTACAAAACATACTCATTTTTATTTGTTTTGTACTAATATCGACGAATAGCAGTGCGCGATATTTTTAGGTGGGTAAAATATGTTACATTGTATCGTATTCGGCCGTGAAATTAAGGTTGGTGTGTCACTTGGTGAATTTTGCTGTGTTTATTTAACAAAATAATTAATGTTATTGAATTGAATTCTATTTTGGTTACATATACACATTCGATAGTGTCAATAAAACCAGCGTGAGGTCATTGACATTGTAAATAAAATCGTGTACGTCTGGATTAGGGTGCATGTAATTAATTGTTTAAAAGAAACGGCACCACTGGCACTGGCAGGACCAGGTTTCCACGTTGATGTCGTTGCACAGCTTTTATCAACAGAAACCATGACAAATGCAATTATGTCACCCTTTCTCTATATCGTGAAATACCTTTTCATATATATGAAGGGTACGTAAGCTATTGACCGTGCAGGCAGCGATAGTTTGTATGTGTGTGCATGTCATGACATGTGTGCTCAATAGACAGAACAGCCAAAACAACGCCATCTTTGCACTGAATTCGATCGAACGCCCCACGAAGTTCCATCAACTGTAAAGGTATATTAATGTAGACATTATGCTTTCATATTGACGGACAGGTTATACGATTTTAATATTGAACTATTTATGAAGTAGCAGTCTCGTGTGATGCATACGACGAGCTGTAGGTGATTTTAAACATCCGTTTCGGCATCGTCGTCATCGAGCCAGCACACCTGTCGTCGGGCCACCAGTCGACGTTCAATCGGCTGTAAATGTATACTAATGTACATAGTATGCCTTCACATTGATGGTCATGTCAGACTGTATCCATATTTGGCTATGTATGAGGCTTCGGAGTCATGCGAGTTCAACAGCTAGATTGTAGGATGATTTAAGCAAGCGTTCCGCAAATCGTTTCGCAAACCGTTCCGCATTTTACACACGTCAAGAATACGTAAAAGACGGCACACAGACCCTAGTTGCGTCAGAGCGTCATCTGTCGGATTAGTTATTGTGGTACCTCATTACAGATCCAATGAAGATAAATAACCTACCTCTGTTCAGCCGGCCTCCAGTGCGAGAGAAATCAAGAGCACAACTACAGCTGTCATCAGTCAAGAATGACTGTTCTCTGTTTGATGGGGCTGCAATCGTTAACATGCTTAGATCAGGTTTTGCAAATACATTTACCGATTACGCGACCGAAGTGTTCCTGTCGTACACCACATCGCTACTGCAACACGTGAACAGACTAGATGTTGTGTGGAATGAATATATCGCAGATAGTTTGAAGGCCGAAACACGAACACGGAGAAGGAACGGTATCCGCCGACGCGTAGAACCATCCAACTCAATTCCTGCGAACTGGCAGGAGTTTCTCCGCATTAACGATAACAAGACCGAGTTGTTTTCGTTCTTGGGGACTAATGCAGCAACCTTTGCCACCGACAAACAAGTCATCAGCATATGCCACACTGGTGTGCTGTGTACGCAGTCCCGAGACGTGTCAGGCCTTCTCCATGCGCCCATGAAGAAGCGAATACACGAATCCTACTCAGTCTGAAGATGCTTTGAAACGCGGGTATAACAAGGTATCCATTCGAACAGTTGACACGGACGTGGTTGTACTTGCAGTTACATCAGCTCAGCGCCTCAACAACACCGAACTGTGGATTGCCTTTGGTGCTGGAAAGAACTTTCGAGATGGCCAACGCATTGGGTCCTGATCGTTGTGTTGCTTTGCCAATGTGTTATGCCTTCACTGGTTGTGACACGGTGTCATGTTTTGGAGGCAGGGGCAACCGGACTGCATGGGACATATGGAATGCGTACGACGAAGTCACACCAGCTTTCTGTGCATTGGCTGCTACCCCGGAGTCCGTAGAAAATTGGCTGGGTCCACTGGAACGATTTGTAGTCCTGCTGTACGACCGTACTAGCAGCCAGGAATTTGTCAATGGAGCGAGGAAGCAGCTGTTCACACAGAAAGGTAGAGCTATTGACGGTCTTCCTCCGACACAAGCAGCATGTCTCCAGCACAAAAAGCGGGCTGCTTACCAAGCATGCGACTCCGGAGCTTCCATCTCCAAGTGAATGGGGGTGGAACAGAAATGAAAATGGCGGTTGGAAAATATGCTGGACAACTCTTCTAGTCCAGGACCTGCCCTATAGGCCCGTAGACATTTCGGAGTTATCGAAGTTTGACTGTTGATTTGGGTAATATATACACATGTCTTTAATATTCTACTAGGTGGAAATTTCAAAAACTGGGCATAACGTGGCGACGGCCATTTTTCAAAATGGCTGCCAAATTCAATATCCCCGTATCTTAATAAATACGGCATGCAGAGCAATAATTGTGGTATGCCAATGTATGTTCCAGGAGACTCCAATTTCAAATATATAATTACTTGGCTCCTATGGCATGTATTTCCGCCATTTTTAAAGATGGCGGTCGTCAATACAAATGTCCCAATATCTCAAACATTACGTCACCTAGAGCAGTTTTATTGACCTTGTTGGATAGTTTGGTGGATAGCGATATCAAACATGTTATTTGTTATCTTCAATAACATAACAATTCGCGCCATTTTTAAAGATGGCGTCTGTCAAAGCCCATTATGTCCGTATTTAAGAAATACGGTATTTAGATCCATCTTTCACCACATCTTAAGTGCTTCATGTCGTCGAAGGGTGTAGCAGATATACAGTGGAGACCTGTTTGACCCACTGTTAACATTAGTTATCAGTTTGAGACGAGTTCAACGCCGTATATGATATGTTCCCTATTATCGCTCAGTATACATGAGATCATATGGCGAGACCATTAATCGATGTGTCATCTGTATATAACCAAATGCCAATATAATTCTGAATTTCATGTATGTGTGAAAAGTGTCATCACCAAAACACATTACAGATGGAAATATGCATGTGAAAAACATGTTTATAGGTTAAAGCCTGCATCACTCAGGCCAGGACTACCATCGATCTATATAGAATAGCAGGTACTGAGCATTCAAATTATGTTTTAAACCTGGTGGAATTGCTTACGAGATATATCCCACTGTTATAACTACCCCAAAAGAGAAGTAGTAATGAGGTATTTGTTTACAATAAGCCAAAGTTGCCTCATTGATTAAAGACATTTCTATTATATAACAACACATAAGTACATTACTCTAGCTATTATTATATCAAACTTTTTTGTTTCTTGTCTTGCCATATTTCAGATGATTGAAAATAAACGTGGCCATAGACAAAAATACATAATAACTTGAGACATTTACATTCGAATTTTCAAGTCTGCTCTTGCATCTTCTGAACTTGAAGTATTATTTGCATATTGGGCAAGACAGTCGAGCCACTTTATGGTGGGGAGACAAGCAGGAAACGTGTCAGTCACGTAGCTGAGCTCAAAGATGACATTGTTAACACAGTATTAGGGATTCACGGACATGACTGTGCATTCAAGTATCACAATACGTTTGCATGTTTTAAACGATACAATGATATACGGAATCTCATGTTAATTTTGGAGGAACCGGAGGTAACTGTTGAGATAAATAAACTACAAGAAGCAATCCATAATCCTTACACACGCAGCACAAGCTCTCATAGACCAGAATCCGTGTTTTTCCGGACTACATTGACTGTACCATACATTGCACCATACTACAATCAATGTACGTGGGAGTGATAGGGTTCGGTTAAAAAGGGAAAGAGTGAGGGATAAGTTCTTACTTGTTAATCACGAAAGTGATGTAAACTTTCTGGATGCAATGAGATAACGTATTTGCTAGATGCGCATACTTGAGTACGTCTGAAAGTGTATTTGCTGATATATATATATATATATATATATATATATATATATATATATATATATATATATATATATATATATATATACATACATACATATACAAACAAAATAAGGGTCCTCCTCAAACTAAACCTAAACACGATTTGTTCGTGGAAGCTTTGTCATATTTAGATCCACTGATCAAAGACGGCTATGGGTTGACAGTTACTGAAATTAAGGATTTCGTGTCCAGTTTAGCAGAGAATTATGATTATGCGTTATACAACAGATATTCTAAGATGCGTGTATTGGACAACTATAATGATACAATTCAGTTCTGTCCTAGTTATCAATTCAATGTGCCCATGGAATATGCTTTTCATCAGATATTAGCGTAAAATGTACTGCAACAAAGATGAGAGAAATGAATGTTGTTAAGTCGTGTGTGGAGATTATCAGACGTTGACAGGCGTCTTTTTGCACCCTTGAATATTTGATAGCGCAATATGTGGTAGAGGCAACTGAGTTGAGTTTGCGTGTTAATAACGATCCAGTCTATGTATGTAGTATTCTCTTTGTGGTCAACGTCGTCACAATGCGTCACTTCATCGTCATCACCATCAAACTCATTGTTTCAATTTTAAACATACGAGATCTTTTAATGCCAAAGAGCGAGGCAAAGAAAGTCAGCAACTGATCTGACGTTTTCCCATGATTATTTCACATCATAATCATCACTCCATTTTTCACCTATCTTGAAATCAACTTCCTTCAAAAGCCTCTCTGAGAATGTCTCTTTTCTACGACTCGATAACTAGGACATAACTCAGTCATTTCACTATAGTTGTCCAATAAATTTGTGTTTACATCTTTATTGTATAACTCAGTATCATAACTAACTGCTAAACTGAACATGAAATCCTTAATTTCAGTAACTGTCAACCCATAGCCATCTTTGTACAAAGGATATAAATGAGACAAAGCCTCCACGATTTAGTTTGAGGAGGACCATATTTTGTTTCTGACTGTCAGCATCAAATACACTTTCAGGCGTATGTGCATCTAACAAATGCGTCATTAAAAAAAATCTAATTGCATCTAGAAACTTCACAGCGCTTTCGTATTTACACATTCTGAACTTTTCCCTCACTTTTTTCGTTTGTTCTCGAATCCTATCACTCCCACATATGGTACAATCAGTGTATTCCGGATAAACACGGATCCTTGTAGGGGAGAGCTTGTGCTACGTGTGGAAATAGTGTTGGTTGCTTCGTATAGTTTGTTTATCTCACCAGTTACCCTGGGTTCCTCCTAAATAGGCCGGAGATTGCGTATACCAGTTTATCGTTTATAACATATGTATGGGTATTGTGATACTTGAATGCAGTCAGGTCCGATAATCTTTATTATTATTTTGTTAACAATGTCATTGTTGAGCTCTGCTACGTTACTGACACGTTTCCTGCTAGTCTCCCCACAATAAAGTAGTTCGACGGTCTTGCCCAATATGTAAATAATACATTAAGTTCAGGAGAGGCAGGAGCAGACTTGAAAATCCGAAGGTGAAATATCTCAAGTTATTATGTATTTTTGCCCATGGCCACGTTTATTTTCAATTATCTGAAATATGGCAAGACAAGAAACAAAAAAGTTTGAAATAATAATAGCTAGAGTAATGTACTTGTGTGCTGGTATATAATAGAAATGTCTTCAATCAATGAGGCAACCTTGGCTTATTGTAAACAAATACCTCATTACTACTTCTCTTTTGGGATAGTTATAACAGTGGGATATATCTCGTAGGCAATTCCACCAGGTTTAAAACATAATTTGAATGCTCAGTACCTGCTAATCTATATAGATCGATGGTAATCCTGGCCTGAGTGATGCAGGCTTTAACCTATAAACATGTTTTTCACATGCATCTTTCCATCTGTAATGTGTTCTGGTGATGACACTTTTCAAACATACATGAAATTCAGAATTATATTGGCATTTGACGACCGCCATCTTTAAAAATGGCGGAAATAAATGCCATAGGAGCCAAGTAATTGTATATTTGAAATTGGAGTCTCCTGAAACATACATTGGCATACCACAATTATTGCTCTGCATGCCGTATTTATTAAGATACGGGGATATTGAATTTGGCAGCCATTTTGAAAAATGGCCGTCGCCACGTTATGCCCAGTTTTTGAAATTTCCACCTAGTAGAATATTAAAGCCATATGTATATATTACCCAAATCAATAGTCGAACTTCGATACCTCCGAAATGTCTACGGGCCTATAGGGCAGGTCCAGGACTATTCCTGAAGCCACACAAGCTTGTCGAGAACTACTGCGCTGTGGTTGCAAGAAGGGATGCATGGGACTATGTAAGTGCCTCAACGCAGGACTTCAATGCACTGCTCTTTGCTACTGTGGTGGACTGTGTGCTCGTTGTTGCAACACAGTAAACATTAGGACGTCTAGTAATTAGGAACCGTTACATTTTGCATAGGACGTTTTAGTCATGGACAATGTGTATACACTATGTGACATACACACATGTGTTACAGGAATGCTGAACTGTCACACACGACATAGTAAGTTTCTGTTGTTGAATGTTTCTGTTGACATATCACAAAACATGGAATCAAACGACACAAATAAAATAAACAATGCGTTAAACCTATGAGGCGTATTGGAGTTAACGTAAACTTTTCTAAACATCAAGAGAGGGAACGACTTTTGATACTCCTCTCGTGAATATAGGCTAGCTAGTAAATAGCGTTTGTTGATAGCCAATATAGAATATAACCGCCATTTTAGTCGCCATCTTGAACAAAGACCGATACGAATGTCCGACAGGTAGCATATTTAAAATAGCAGCATGTAAAATCTTAATTATGAAGACAAAGTTATCTATCTATCTGGTTTATTTCTCATGATGTGAAGAAATTTGGCGTTTAAAGCCGCCATCTTTTAAATGGCTGATATTGATATTGGAGAAAGTCATACGTAACATATTTGAAATCGGTACTTTGAAAAACTTACATTTTGACACAAATGTAGCGGTTCTGACTGAAGCATTTGTAAACGTGTGGACAAAATTCGTTTTAGCGGTCGTCATTTTTATAAAATGGCGGATACGAAGGTCGACAAAGGTCAAATACAAATAATTTGTATACACTGGAATCGGCTGTCCACATACCTATATTTTGATCATAAAATTACCTCTCTAGGTCGCGTAGGTCATGAGATATAGGGTTATTAGTCTTGGCGGCCGCCATCTTTAAAAATGGCGGATATTAAGGTCGGAGAAGGTCAAAAGTAATACATATGTAATCGCTGAACCCGAACATCTATGTTTCAATACCAAACGGACTGATTTATTTGGCGTAGTTACTAAGATATGAGAAAATAGGTTTACGGCGGCCATCTTGGAAAATGGCCGCCAATGCCTTTCCGGGCGAAATTTTAGATGGCCCTATATCCAAATATTTTTGTATTTATGTGTTCTACGTTTGTGCCAAATTTCACACTTGTATCATAAAACGCACAATTCATTCACGTAGCGGCTCCACTATTGGTTATCCATATGAAATGACAATACTCATCACAGTCACATCATTTGTTTATCATAAAAAGGACCACATGTTTGACATGGGGTATGACCTATAATGATACATACTAAATTAAAAGGATCACTGATTCATTTTCATCTTATTTTCAATGTCATACGTATATTTATCTGAACACATTTATTTCAAGTCGCTCAGATGGGCTGCCTAGAGGCAGTTTACTTGGTGGTGGTTTCACGGCAAAGCTACGCCGAAGGGTTCGTCGAGTGCTGCCAGAATACGTCAGCAATCTGGCATCACTCGACGAAGGACAAGATTCCCTGCCCTCGTTGGAGAGTAGTGTGATGGATATCACTTTTCTCTCGGACACTGACTAATGTACAAAATCAGTGAGCCGTGCTGCCAGCAGATCTTCCTTACTCGGTTTTGGCACATTTGCCCCGATCACAGCAACCCGTCCTGGTACAGCGATTAGTGGCAGAGTAACATTTCCAATAACCACATCGATCACGCGACTCATCAGCATGGGTGGACGGTTATGTCGGACAACCTGTGTTCTATTGCGCAACGTGCAGTTTGTGCATTGTTTCTTGAAGACGATATCTGTGTTAACAGGGATACTTCGGACGAGACGTGGCCAGTCGGTCCATGGAAGAGGAGATGACATTAGTAGTGTTTTCATTCCTACAATGAATATAGTGCTTGCATTCACTGATTAGTATTTAGACAACTCAGAAACACTTGTCTACATGATTATAAACATATCCTCATTTTGGGTAATTTTATGGGAGCCGGATGTTTCGGCCAAAAACAGTTTCGGCACATTGTGCCGAAACATCCGTTTCTGCAAACGTGGAAGTGCCGAAACATCCGTTTCTGCAATCTTGTGCCGAAACATACTGTGCCGAAACATCCGTCCTGACTTCCGTATTGTATATGATTTTGGAATTATTTGTATTTCTTGCGTATTATTTGCGTTGCTCGTCATTCCATTGCGAGTAATATATAATGTATATTAATATTATTAGTTGACTAATATTTGCGAAATGCAGGATTTTGTTTGATTTTTTCTTGGTTTATATTGGGGAATTTGTATTACTTGCGTATTATTTGCGTTGCTTGTCATTCCATTGCGAATAATACAATTATAATGTATATTAATATTATTAGTTGACTAATATTTGCGAAATTCAGGATTTTTTTTATTATTTCTTGGTTTATATTGGGGAATTTATATTGCTTGCGTATTATTTGCGTTGCTTGTCATTCCATTGGGAGTAAGATATAATGTATATTAATATTATTATTTGACTGATATTTGCGAAATTCGGGATTTAAAAAAAATAATTTTTTGGTTAATATTGGGGAATTTGTATTACTATATATATTATAATCATAATACATTTATTACATTAATTTGTTACTACATTATACAAACAACCACGTTTTGATTTTGAGCGCTCTGCTCTGCTCCACGTATATGAAGTGGTTTCCCGTACAACCAAATGTGTGCCGAAACGTCCGTCCTTAGATCTCCGCTGCTCGTGTGCAATGTGCCGAATCATCCGTCACGGCACACCCGAGTTTTAACGAGGTGTGCCGAATCATCCGTCTGAGTAGGTCGGAGTGTGCCGAAACATCCTTTGCCGAAACATCCGTGTGCCGAAACATCCGTGTGCCGAAACTGTATTTGGCCGAAACAACCGGGACCCAATTTTATAACCATGTAAGAATTGGCCAAACTAACATAGGTTAAATACAAACACACTGACGAGGAATTACACTATACCATTCCACTCCCAATTATAACTGGTTGTTCTTAATGATTCACTTTGTATCTAATGCGCATACAGTTACTGTATTTTTATGTATTTGTTGACATTATATATTTTGTTATGCATTTGGTGATAATGAAACGCGTTATTTAAATTATTTTATCAAAGACAGCAGCCGCATTCCATGATATCATTATTAAACGTATATTGATTAAGTAGCTTTACTCATCATTGTACACAGTAACTGGTGAGAGCTGCCCCATGATACAGTTACTAGAAATCCATTCAAACGTCACACCACTATTATCTTGGAAATATGGTGCAATGAGAACAGAACTGCACAAGCAAGGATTCAAATACAACTTAATGAAAAGGTCCCATTGCAGTCACAACTGCTGTTCTACTTTCATAGAAGAAATGCTGCCTCTTGGGGCAGTGTTTCAGGAGGTAACCCTGATATACCTCCACCTGTCCAGTATGACAGAAGTGTGTGAACTTCGCAAGGAGTACCATAAAGTGGCGTGCTGTGATGACGGATTTCAGGGCGCTGAATGGTTTTGATTGGCTGTTACGGAGCAAGGGTGGAAGGGTGAATCAGTGAAAGGGTTTTGATTGCCAGTTGCGGAGCAAAGGTTGAAGTGGATCTTTTGGTGCGGTTTTGGAGGAGCAATGGCTTAAACGAAAAGGCTGTAAGATCAACGCTTACGCAAACAAACCTAAACAAGTTTCCAGTTTACCTACACGTTGCTATGCAACCAGAAGTATAAACGAAACAAAATAACAATGCAATGCTTTGTAAATATGACGTAATGATCCTATCCAGGCAAGTCTGATCATGTTTTTATTCGTAAACTGATTTAACTAGAGGTTGCATTGAAGGCCAGCAGTATAAAGTAAATAACAACATCAGTTGTGCTGGACGGACCTTGGCGCGGTGACTGCCAAGTGAAGTCGGCGTTAATTGGTAGGTATGTGCTTAGCATCATAAATATACAAAACATGCATAGTTCTCCGTAGCATCCAATGCAGCGCGCTATTCAGTTCCCCACTCTACTGGTAGTTAGGTTATGAACAACAATAATAAACCGTTCTGTTAAGGTATACCGTTGCTCATACAGCCTTTTCTTTAAGGTTTAGCGTTGCTCATACAGCCTTTTTCTTTTAAAATATAGCGATGTTCATGTAGCCATTTGACATACAGCCTTTTCATTCAAGTATAGCGTTGCTTTCATTTAAAATAAGACACGAATTATGACCGTATTAGATCACCTGTACAATAGGGACGCTACTTGTACTTTGTCGTTCACATGGCGTTGGTCATCTGGAGGGATAGGTATAATATACATGGAAGACAAATGTTTAACAGAAATAAAAAATTGAACGCGATGGTGGTGCATGGTACAAAATAGACCAAACCAGTATGGGATTAGCTAAATACGTACTGCTGGGAGTCATTTATATGGATTATTTGAATGGTCATAATATACCAATACACCAAGGCAGAAGCTTTTGAAGAATGCGAAATAGAATTATAAGAACTTCTGTCTTGTAATGATACAGTGGTTTATATGCGTGGTGAATTTAATGCCAGGACTGGTGATTTATGCGATTATGCAGAAGATGATGTTTTAATGACTTTTGAGGTGATAGTACAGCAGGTCTGAACACTGGCACGGCAGCTCATTATGAAAGATGCAATGATGACACCAAATGTTATGTAAAACTGCTTATTGTAAATGAGAGCATGACTAAGGACTCATTTGGTAACCCCACTTTCAAGAATATTAGTATAACTGATTATTTGTTAAGTTGCCCGTTACTATTCAAACATATCAATAACTTTATTGTATATGATGAAATATATTATTTTCTGATGGACATAGTGTGCTAAAACGTGTGCTTAATACAAAGGTATTAGCAACACAGAATACACAATGTCATTATAAACCAGGTGTGAAAAGGTCAGTAGTAAGCTGGCAGCATAACAAGAAAGCATAATTTCAACATGCCATTATTAACACAACTGATGAGTTTGAGTTTCAGCACTTTATTAAATGATATATCCACACATGTTGATGTGGCAACTAAGGAAAGTGTTAATGATTTGGTGCTAAAAATGTAATATGCTCAAAACTAAGCAGTCTGCCAAAATAAACACAACAAAAACAAGTACATGTAAAGATTGGTTTAATGCAGAGTGCCATGATAATAGAAATGCATCCAATAGAGCAAGAAGGCTATAGGAGGACAATAGAAGCGAGAAAGACTTGCAATTACTTAACGTAATGGGAAAGGAATATAAAACTATCATAAATAAATGTAAGCCAATACACAGACAACAATGTATTGCAGATCTAAAAGTAAAGGAATGTAATCACCGCAAAGTTTTCTGATTGCTAATCAATAAAAACACCAGGCAAATAAACAAAGGAAATATAACTATTGGTGAGTTTCTTGAGCACTTTACTGAATTAAAGTCTACTGAATATAATGAAGCTGAGTTTGAGTGTACCATGAATGGAACCCAAATTCCGAGTCATTAAATCTACCAATTTATCAAGCAGAAATGACGACAGCTGTGAAACCATTGAAAATGTGAAGGCTTGTGGGGAAGATAATAATTATTAATGAAATGATCAGAGCTTTTTTCAGAAAATCACTTGCATATGCTAACACAAATCTTTAGTGTTGTACTACTGAGTGGGCATATCCCACATGATTTGTTAATTGGCATAATAAAACCGATATAGAAAAATAAAGGTGACATTAATGACCCATAAATTACAGAGGGATAACTCTTAGCTGCTTCGGAAAACTATTCACTTCCATCATAACTGAAAGACTGAACAACACAATTAAATATTTAACGTCATATCACAGAAAAATAGTACAAGATTATCCTCTGAATAATGAGTACGGACATCATACTAACCTTCTTGCGATCTGATGTCTCGGCCCGCTTGATATGCGTTGCTTCGCCGGTTTAGGCCCATGGCTATATATCAGCAGTGCCCCGGGTTTAAGAAGAATACGTCGGCTACGTTATGTTGGATCTTGCTTGTCCCATCAACTTGTGATATATGTATATTTAATAAATACTTGTTGACCATTATTTAGCCGTACGTCCAAGCAACTGCTACTGCAAAGTTGTTGACCCTTCGTGTCGTAGCCGGAAGCTGACCGGCCGCAACGGAGATTTAGAATGCTGCTCGCTTATTGGTCAAGCCACGCTAAATAACAGCGTGACCGACTTCGATGGCGGCAGCCAGGCTGTCATGGATTTCGTTAGAATTATTTATTTTATGTCACATTCTGAGTAAACCGCTGACGATAAAAAAGTGAATATATTTGGAAATGATTCATTCTTGTTATTAACTCTATTAGATGAATGATACGAAAGCGTTGCCTTTTGTCCTTTAACATAAAACTGGTCTGGTCATGAATTAGGTCAACAATTACACATATAGGGAAAAATTGAAATAATAGCAAGCCAATATAACGGCATTTTCAGAGAAAACTCGTAATTACTAATTTTAATCACGTCATTGCGGTTTCTAATCACGTAGTTACAACCAGTCTCCGTAAATAAGTGGCGGGTGATATCGCCATTTACCGGGTACCGTTGTAATATTTATGTTTAGTTGTTGTTCTGCTTCGACGTTGCTAGTTAACCCTGAAATGCTCGACGCATTCGCAACATGTAGTCAACTATTATTAGTTGAGTAAATGAGCTATGTAGCAAATACATGCTCTATGACTTCTGTGACTTGTTGTGACTTGTGTTGTTTCACTTAACGAACAGGACATTTGTTTCCATTTTTTAGTCCACTTTTATCGTGGGCAAATTCAAGATGGCCGCCACCGATCACCAAAAGTATTATAATCGCTATATTTTTGGTAATAACAGTATAGAAAGTTGAACTCGGAGACTTTTTGCATGTTTTGAAGTATGAGGAACCCAGTGCAACTATTATTTTGATAACAGAAATTAAAATAAAGCTATATCAGCCACACATGCGTTAAAATGACCATAAATATATAATTATAGTCTAGTTGCCAGATAGCGAACCTAGAAATTGTAATTACTGTAAGGTTTTTTGATTGATATGTATTCACATGGGTGTCTGGAAGAATTTGAGCTTTGTTGTCACTGGGCCAACTTTGGGGAACTTTTTTATTAGCTAATTAGCATAATTAGCATTATTAACGCTAGTTAAGCTTGATGCAAGTATAACGTTTGAAATAATATGCCTAAAATCATGTGTGATAGCACTTTTCTATATAAATGTGACTCGAGGAATTCAATTCTAATATTATTGTCGTGATTAAAGGTCAAGGTCAATGTATGTAATCAAGGTAAAGGTCACTTTTGCTCAAATGATTTAGAAATTTACTTAACTTCCCAACTTCACGTAACTGACAATGAAACATACAATCAATGTTGTTTTATTTATAGTTAATTTTAATAAACTGAGAAACACTTGCCTATGGCTAATATAACCAAATGTAAACATTCATAGTAAAACCAAATTAACGTAGATAATAACATACTACTATCATGCAATATGCGTAACCCAAACTGCCGACGGAGTGCAGCATAACATGGAGGAACACGCTGGGAACTATGTGCACTTAGGTCTTCATCGGTAACATGCTTCATCATGTTGATAACATTGATGGTCAGGTAGACACACCTGATGATACGAATTTGTTTCATGCCACAGCAATGTCAGTGTACCAGAGAAAACCTACGATGGATAGTATGGCATACCTGACAGAGGCACAGCATCCGGACAGTTACCTACCACCTACCATCATTGTCGATGGCATGGTTGTTGTGCATAAAATGAGCGTTCACAAAAGTCACATTGATAATTGTCAAGACCTTTCAGCAATCTTTATTCGCGCAATTGACAACAATCATTTACACGTTGAGGACTACAGCACAGTTCACTGAATGGTCATACGAGACAACTAAGAACAGCTCTCAGATCTTCTGACCCGGGCAATAACATCAACGATAACACACCCACAAATATCTAAAGGCATTCCTGAATAGCAAGGAAACAAAGGCGAGCCTCACTGTGTACCTTGTAGAAATGGCTGTCCAGTTCTGCAAAATGCCTACCGTCTCTCCCACGCACACAGGTGTCTTTGCAACCCATTCATCTGCAGAATTCGCAGTACACAGAAATAAGCAGATACATTGATGACACTGTATGCAGTTGTAGCATTGGGTGATCTAGGTATCATTGTACATATTTATTTCAGTGATACAGATGTACTTATGTTGGCATTGCGCAGAGTTCCAGACCTCAGTGTAGAGAGCGTCATAACGATGGTGACAGGAGGTAAGTGATGCCCTGTCATATTCAAGTCTATCTACCATGCTCTGGGTTCTGACAAGACAAACAGCTCTACCAGGGTTTCATGCACTTACTGGTGCAGACATCATTGGACACAGAACACAGGGAAAGAAATTTAAAACCTACATACTTCAAGACGTCCCTGAAAGCTCCAGACGATGTAATCAGCGCCCTTGGTGGCTTTGAGGTCGGAACGTATCCGTCAGACTAGGTGCTGGGTGGCTGCTATGAACAGTTCCTGTTTTCAAACCTACTGCTGTGACGGTGATGCAGGTAAGATAGCACATCTTCAAACAACTGAAGCCAGACCACGGAGTAGAAAAACACTTTCCTACATCATTCAGCACACTATCAAACCAACATTTGGGCACAGAACACAGTTGCAGAAGCCACTATGCTGGATCCTATAGGACTAGGATGGCACAAGGATAATAACGGGGCATACATTCCCACCGTTTAAGACGTATCACCAGCACCAGAGGCATTTGCGGAACTGGTGAAATGACATATGTCATGACATACATAGGACTGTGGAAGTGTGAAGCAGCTGAATAGAAATGCACCAACATTCTGGACAAATAGGTCCAAAGTGAAGACGAGAGTCATCTTGCAGACGCATATGATGACTGAGGTGTCTTTCCAAACATGTTTCATACGGAGGTACGTATACATGTTGGTATTAATTGCCATTTCAGAAAATATCACAAACACATTAAATGATTAATTCACAGGTCTATTCCCTTTTTTCTATTGCTGCATCATATTTAGAATGGCAAAATATCTACAATTATTGGTGTGCAACTATACCAAAGAAACGCAAGCTAGCATACTTATATTCGTCCATCCACATATTGCGGCAAATTAGTAAGGAGATAATGAGAAACGTGTTACGTACAAATACTGAAGGCCATAGTCAGGTAATATAATATTTACCATTTACCATAATGTTTACCTTTATATTGCTGAACCATATTTGTGTCCACGTAAATAAATGAGCATGAAATCAGTTTAGTATAATATATTGAAACTTAAAATGTGTGATCGAGTATATTTTGGATCCTATGTTTTATGGCTATTTTAACACCTATATGGCTGGTATAACTTTATTTTATTTTCATCAAAATAGTGGTTGCATTGGATTCATCATATTTCAAAACATATAAATCGACTCCGAGTTCAAGTTTCTATATTGTTTATTGCCAAATATGTAGCGATTATAACACTTTCGGCGACCGGTGGCGGCCATCTTGAATTTTCCCACGAAAAAGTGGAAGAAAAAAATGGAAACAGTTTTTTCAGTCCTTTAGGTGAAAAACTACAATTACTTAAAATATATATGATAAAGTCAGAGATTGACATAATGACATACACTATATTGTTGCTATCGCATTAATTTCGAAAGATAGTGATAGCTAATACTCACGTCTCACTGTTAGTTTTCCGGTCGTAAATTGGTAGATCGGCTCCTCCAAATATCCGTATTGTGATGCCTTTCGTACCGTACCGCTGAGTTTGTAAACCGCTCGTATTGTTACGGAATAAGTAGCTGACCCTGAATACGATATCAGTTAATGATCGACTGATCAACCGCCATCATCGCAACGAATTAATTGCTTCAAACCTCGGTACTAAAGTGATTGGCATTACTCTCGAATGAAACGATTGAGCTTTTACACAAATGTTACGGTGCTACGGCATATACACGAAAGGTTGACATGGCTTGATTGCATAGTTACGTATGCTGGAATTGCTATGTTCTATTATTGTAAAAAAAAAAACGTGTCTTAAATGTAATCGATCACCTGACGTCAGCAGCGTTCTAAGCCTAAACTATATCTCCCCCATGATGCTGAATTACACTGTTTTCAATATAACAACATTATGTTGTTTCTAATATATTCATGACCATATCATCGACATAAACTACTTGACGATCAAGATGGTAGAAGTAAATATATCGTTGCCACAAACGTTTCCCCCTTCATCAGGCGAGCGATGGAGGCGATGGTAGATGAATTGATTTATACATCTTGTACCATCGACAGTGCGAATATAGCCGAGGTTTGGCGTCGAACCATATAAATTCACTGCCTATGACCAGAGGCGAAGATAGTATTTGCATCGTTAACAAATACGGACACACATGACAACTGTATTATAGCGTTACAGAAACATGTTGGCCCGAAGAGGAGTGTTATGATAAGGCGATATGTGTTTCGCCAGCGTACGCAACTTCCTTACGTTGCGTACGCTGGCGAAACACACATCGCCTTATCATAACACTCCTCTTTTTTAATTTCGGGAATCTCAAACAAGTACTGATACGTGGTCAGAGAAAACAACGATCCTTTAATCAGAGCATGATTTCTAATGGACCAAACACTCCCACATTAGCCAAAGGCGTAACACGTGTGAGACATGATAGACCTTCAACAGGCAAATTCAAGTTGGAGTCACCAAGACTATATTCTCAAGTATAAACAACCGTGAAGAGACTAGTCAAATGTAGAAGCAACCAAGCCCATTTACATCAAGCACGGTGGAACTGTTGACATCGCTCGCACACCACATAAAATCCCAGATGCCTTGGCATATGACATAAATGTTGGTTGTGCTAAAAATGAACAGTTTTCAGAAATGATGCCTACTTCCAAGTCAGGGCACACTAGGACAAATTGACCATTGGGGCAAGACTGGTGAACATGAAACACTGCTTTAACTGTTGACTCGGTGAGTGGAACATCGATACCTTTCACATGTCTAGTGTGTTTGTTGGTAGACACACTGGCGACTCTAGTAATGCACCATCGGGCACCAGTTATAAAGAATCACTTGTGTCACTTGAGTCAGACTATTTAGGACAATTACTTGTAACCCGAAAACGGCAGCTACAAAAAGGATATGATGGATGGGATACCCCCCAAATTACTATTGTAAATTGTAGAACAAATGAACATACCGCTTCCAGCAGTGTTCAAATTGTCATTAGAGGAAAATCTAAAATCACCTCATGCTTAATAAATATGGTATGTTTTTTTGTAAGATGTAACTAAGTGGGTACACGAGGGATCACTAGTAGGAATAATATAGAATATATACATATATAGAAACACACCTTAGACACATTGCCACACAAGGATACTACTTAAGCTAAAAGCCTATGGCATAGGATATGGTACAGAAAAATGGCTTATTTATAGAAGATAAAGATTAGTTTTGAGAGTACCACAGAGATATGGGTTTTGACCTAGTTTTTTTTAATATATATATATATATATATATATATATATATATATATACATATATATATATATATATACATATATACACACACCCACACCCACACGTATATATATATATATATATATATATATATATATATATATATATATATACATATATATATATATATATATATATATGTATATATATATATATATATATATATATATATATATATATATATATATATATACATATACATATATATATATAGTAGAGCGCAATGGCTCAGGGGTACAGCTTCGGACTCTCGACTACGAGAACCTGGATTCGAATCCTGTGTTTCGGTGTTAAAACCTTGGGCATGTTTTTTTCACTCTACATTGCTCCAGTTCACTCAGCTGTATAAATGAGTACCTGGCTATAGACAGTGATGGATATGTGTACGAGCAGCCTTCGTATATATTGAAAGAGTAGATGAATTTAATTTTCTCGGATTGACTTTAGACACTAATCTAAATTAGAGAAAACACACGGAGAAAATATCAAATAAGTGTTCAAAAACAATTGGCGTATTAAACCGATTAAAATATGTATTACCATTATACATAAAAGTTTTATTATATAACACCTTAATATTATCACATATAAATTACTGTATTATGATTTGGGGATATCAAAGAAATAGAATTCAAAAAATGCATTCAAAAAAAGGTTATGCGAATAATAACCTTAAATAGATATAATTCACATACAGAACCACTTTTCAAAAATCTTAAACTACTGAAAATAGAAGATATGTTAAAGTTACAAGAATTAAAATTTTATTTTAAATATATCCATAAACAATTACCTTCGTATTTACTAAACTGGAAAATTATACCAAGTATTAATATACACAATTATAATACTCGTGCAAAAGATAATATACATACTTTTAGAGCTAAGCATGATTTTGCAATGAAATGTCTCAGACACAGCCTCCCTCATACTATAAATGAGACTCCTGATGCAATTAAAAACAAAATATACACTCACAGCTTGCATGGATTTATAATATATATAAACACTTGTTTGCTAAATAACTATAGTGATATATGTACTCTATCAAATTGTTATGTATGTCAACTAAATAAAAAAAAAATATGTTAATGTTCACTAGCCCATCTCTACACCACCTCACACTTTCTTACTTAAAGCTAACACTTCCATATAAACATTTGAGTTAGACATCTTGTATACTAAGGACCATACTACTTAATACCATGGAATTATGGTGACTCCTATGACAGCGACATTATTGTCTTAATAGGAGCTACCGACCCCAGTTTGTAAATGTTATATTATTGTGTGTTTTATTTCTTATTTTTGTACAAGAATTACTGTAAGTGAAAACACATTTGTATGTAATGTAAGCCTACCATATAGACCTATAATAGTATGTGAACATGATATAATATGTGTGTATATATGCTTGTATAAATGTACTGTACGAAATTGATGTACTTTCTATACCTACTTGGGGTCAATAAATGTTATGGTTATGGTTATGGTTCGTGCATAAAATGTAGCATATGGCTGGATGCTAGCCAGAGAAGCCGAAATGGTGTTTGAGTGAACAGATCTGTCAGGGAAGTAGGCCTAAAGTGTAAAGACCTTTGAACGGTTCTGAGGACTGGATACTGTTTTTATAACAAATGTTGCTTAACTTTATATCTGGAAGGTATGTCCCCTAACATTACCAGGGTCCACAAATAGATGATACCAGTGACCACACGCAATATCCGCCCACTAATCATGCCGAGCGCAACACGAGGCAACCGCGCTACATCTCCCATTACCGCACCCAAACTAGTAGGAGGGGTAACCACCAGAGTCCCGATGAAACCCGTCGTAGTGTCGCAGATACACAATCAAGATATGTGAAACTCGACAAGTTCGATGGGAAAGTCGTAGAATGGGACAATTGGTACCACCCATTTGAGTTCCTCGCAACCCATTACAATTTGGACGACCGGGAACGGCTGGTACGGCTCGTGTCATGTTTGAAGGGCCCTGCACTTACAGCTCACCGAAGCTTCTCCCACACAGCATGCAACACATATGCACACTGCATTGCTGCACTCCAGGAGAGATATGGGAGCAGGAGAGCCGCCCTAATAATAACACTTCGGGCATAACTGTCTACCGTGACGGTAGGAATAGTGGGAGAGTATGGAAACGTTTGGAGATCAGGTCTACACCCAACAAAGCTTATCCCGACTTGGTAAACGCTCCTACCCTACTTGCGGTACCTGCATCTCTGAAAGGACTTAGGGATAGGAAAGCGGCACAAGAGGCCATGAAGTTCCGCGATCCAAAGTCTATCCAGGAAGCAGTTGTAGCAGTATCGCACATCCAAGGCGCGTTGGTAACCGGGGAGTGCCCACTGCTCGAAAGGTCTCATTCGAGGATTGGCCTATAACAGAGGCCGCCCCTTCGACTCACATGGACCTGCTCCAGGGGGTAGTTAGGCAGCGCCAACAGTTCGCGGTTACAAGCAAAGTAACACCGACAAATGATGCATGTTACACTTGCGAAGGCTCTGGTCACCGATCACAGGACTGTGCGAACAAAAGAAGGCGCTCGCCTTCACCGCTCACCTGCTTCGAGTGCAATGGAAAGGGACATATCGCTGGATAATATTCGAATAGATTGCGCCGTCGCAATGAGACAGTACGAACACGCCACAAACATCAATATCGGAGCAGTAGCAGTAGTTCCAATAACAGCTCTGCTGACTCTGATTCTGATGACTCCCGTATCCGACGGAGAAATCATTGCCACAGCCCTAGGCGGAGCCACCATCGCCATGGTAACTACCAGGATAGTCGGCCGAGTCCCCGATGTGGCGATCGTGTAAGAAAACGCCACCACATGTCAGCTGTCATGTGGGAGGCATTGACAATGCTGAAACAGAACACCCACCGTCAAAGAAAATCCATCTGCACTGCTACACTGATGACTTGCCTACAGCTACAACTGGATTGGAATGTTCCCAAATACCGTATTCGGTGTCACTGTGAAAACGACACGGTTAGGAGCAAATATATGAAAATAAAATAATGTGTTTGGATTGTGGTCCAAATTAATGCAAAATACAAATGTTGATTTTTATTGTCCTTGAAAATGACCCTCAAATTCAAAATCGAAGGTAGATAGCGTTCACTCACACCTCTTTCCACTTGCTATGAGTGATATATCTGTATCGAATGCCGTTGCAGCGCGCTGTACATTCCACAGTGCACCGGTGGTGTGGAGAGAATGGATCATTTAATCAAACAGAGTCTAGCTGCTGAAGCTGAGGATGGGAGCCGTTCGCAGATGCAGTATGTAACGGTTCTGCAAATGTACCCATCAACGCCACCAGAGTTGACACACGCATTCTGTTGTCCTCTGGAAAATGTGAAACCATCCCACACATTTCCACCAAACATGTCAGTGTTGACTGAAGCGATCGCATACCTTGGATACTATGGCTGCTCCACACCCGGCCGTCTACCGCAATACCTTCTAGACAACCTGGCGAATTAGTGAACGTTTGTTGTGATCGTCGGCGGCGTCTGCCCTCCATGGTGCCCTGCAGAATCGTCTTCGGATGGCTAGTTTACCGCTCTACATTTTCTTCAGAGTTAACAGTAATGGTTCTTGCTAGTCCACCAGGGATGTGGTCTTGTTCCGCACATATTCGTCGGATTGATTAGTGTTTCTCGAAGATCTTAGTCTCAAAAGCATTGATCGTTTTTTCAGAATCGGCAAGACGTGTTGACGTTTCACCTCCGTTTAAAAAGATGTAGAGTACAAGTGATCGCAATAAGTTATAGCTGTACTTAGTTGTGAAACTTATGTTACTAGGTCTTCAGGTCGTCTCCAATTATTTCCATTGCAGTTGTTCTGGGGTAGTCCTGATGCGAATTGTGTGGTCTAGCTACCATCCACAGACAAGCTTGGGTCAAGTAATTTGAAACTGCTGACGTCTTCATGATAAAACGTACTAATTTATCTTTCACCACCTTCACATGTGTGTCTCTGATATAATATATTCCAACGGTAAAGATTTTTAATTACAATGGTTTTTGTTTGGGCGATATTACAGTTTGATATCGTGCGTAACAATAATCGTCATAGTATCGGAGCGAAAATATCGTATGATAATACGGTAAAACAAAACATAATTTTTTTTGCAAAGCATACTACATATACCCATTTCGTTAACATCCATATACATTAACACGTCTTTCCAGAGGAAAACATATTTCACCGAAAGTGGATTAGTGTTTGCGTGCAAGGACACGTTTCTGGCTATGTTCACAACCACGTACGTGAGCTAGAGCTTGGTATCTAGTGTATCCCATTTTGTGAAATTATCCCTTTTATGTAACGTGTCTTATTAAAATTAAAACAATTCAGGCATCCAGTAAAGAATCTATTTTCGCACCTATGCATTTGAAGGAGTTCATTATGTTGGTCTCATTATGTTGGTCTCATTATGTTGGTCTCATTATGTTGGTCTCATTATGTTGGTCTCATTATGTTGGTCTCATTATGTTGGTCTCAGTTGTCAGTACAAGTTGGTATCGGGCTAAGCCAGTTAAAGTTTGATTGTTTTTTGTGTGGACTGTAGTGGAAGCATATTTCTATCAGCAAATTGAAAATATACACCTTCCAGGACGGAACTAACCATTAGAAATAAATCGTTTGGAATACTGGTACGTTATTGATAAAACTTGGTACGAAGTTATATATCATGACGGATATATATATATATATATATATATATATATATATACATATATATATATATATATATATATATATATATATATATATATATATATATATATATATATATATATATATATATATATATATATTATATACCAATCTCCGCTTACCTTTGTAACAGTTACGATACAGTTCTTGAGCTGATTGGTTAACGTTGTGATGCACGTTGCCGAGAGTGACACCCGGACCTTCCCACACAATCGGTTCTACTCGCTTACCCTGGTACTTGAAATAACAGGTGTATGTGACAAGTGTTCCGTGATCAACCGTATGTGGAGCAGACCCGTTACACACATGCTCTCCTGGCGAACACAGCTACTCGTAAGGCCATTTCATCATTTGCTGAGGTAAAGTGTGTGCGTGTGCGTGTGCGTGTGCGTGTGCGTGTGCGTGTGCGTGTGCGTGTGCGCGTGCGCGTGTGCGCCCGCGCCCGCGTGCGTGCGTGCGTATGTATGTGTATGTATGTGTATGTGTATGTGTATGTGTATGTGTGTGTGTGTGTGTGTGTGTGTGTGTGTGTGTGTGTGTGTGTGTGTGTGTGTGTGTGTTTATGTGTGTGTGTATGTGTGTGTATGTGTGTTTGTGTGTGTGTGCGTGTGCGTGTGCGTGTGTGCGTGCGTGCGCAGGCGTCTAAAAACCTCTTTTTAATGTTGCCTATCGTCCATAGCTTCCTACCACCTTCATCAATCTGTCGACAACTCGAGCGCATTATTTTACGATTACGATATTGCTTAATCCCTTGGTTTTGTCATGCAACTACGCGTTATCTTCAAAGATATTAGCGCATACGAATCCATTATTATTACTATAATAAATAAATAAATAGCAGTATTTGTCTACGCCATATTTCTAGCAATAAAGCCATTTAGAGGAGCATTACGCTTTCGATGAATATAGAGATTACCTTAAAGTTATAACGTAGAGATGTCGTTGTAAAATCAATTGATTAGTATAAATTGTTCAATATAAATAAATATTATTAATCTTAATAATACTAAAATCCTAATACTGGTAAATGACAGTTAATTATATTACAAATTAAAATAAATAAATAATACAATATTTGATAAAGAGTCGATATTAAAATGTTCGGATATTATAACTGTTCTTTTAAAGTGAAAAGGCTCTTTTAAATAGTAATGTCTTCAGTTGCTTTTTGAATGAACTGAGATTGTATTTGTCACTTTCAACAACATAACAATTCGCGCCATCTTTAAAGATGGCGTGTGTCAAAGCCTATTATTACCGATTATAAAATTACGGTATTTAGATCCATCTATCACCACACCTTAAGTGCTTCATGTTGTCGAAGGGTGTAGCTGATGTACAGCGGAGATCTGTTTGACCTACTGTTGACATAGTTATAGGTTTGAGACGAGTTCAACGCCGTATATGATATGTTCCCGATTATCGCTCAGTATACATGATACCATTAATCGATGTGTCATCTGTATTTAACAAAATGCCAATATATAAGTTTGATTTAATTCATGAATTTCATGTATGTTTGAAAAGTGTCATCACCAGAACTCATTACAGATGGAAAGATGCATGTAAAAACATGTTTATATGTTAAATCCTGCGTCACTCAGGCCAGGACTATCATCGATCTATATAGATTATCAGTTACTGAGAAGTCAAATTATGTTTTAAAACAGGTGGTAATTGCCTACGAGATATATCCCCACTGTCATAACTATCCCAAACGAGATGTATTAATGAGGTGTTTGTTTATAATAAGCCCAGGTTGCCTCATTGATTGAAGACATTTCTATTATATACCAACACACAAGTTCATTACCCTAGCTATTATTATTTCAAACTTGTTTGTTTGTTTGTTGTCTTGCCATATTTCAGATGATTGAAAATAAACATAGCCATGGACAAAGTACATAATAACTTGAGATACCTCACCTTCGGATTTTTAAGTTTGCTCCTGCCTCTCCTGAACTTGATGTATTATTTGCATATTGGGCAAGACAGTCGAGCCGCTTTATGATGGGGAGATTGGCAGGAAACATATCAGTACCGTAGCAGAGCTCAACAATGACATTGTTAGCAAAATAATAAAGATTATCAGACTTGAATGCAGTCAGGTTCAAGTATCACAATACGCATGCATGTTATACGCAATCTCCGGCCCGTTTAGGATGAACCCAGGGTAACTGGTGAGATAAACTATCAGAAGCAACCAACACTCTTTCCACATGCAGCACAAGCTCTCCTCTACCAGGATCCGTGTTTATCCGGACTACATTGATTGTACCATATGTGGGAGTGATATGATTCGAGTACAAACGAAAAAGGTGAGGGACAAGTTCAGAATGCGTAAATACGAAAGCGCAGTGAAGTTTCTAGATGCAATCAGATTTATAAAAAAAATGACGCAGTTGTTAGATGACCATACTTGAATACGCCTGAAAGTGTGTTTGCTATATTGTCATAGTATTGGTTTCATGCAATATGCAATATGAACATATTGCATGAACAAGTACTATGATAACACACACACGCATACGCACGCACGCACCCTCGCACACACACACACACACACACACACACACACACACACACACACACACACACACACACACACACACACACACATCAGTAAATACATTTTCAGACGTACTCGAGTCTGCGCATCTAGCAAATACTTCATCTCATTGCATCCAGAATGTTTACACCACTTTCGTATTACAAAGTATGAACTTATCCCTCACTCTTTTCCTTTTTAGCAGAACCCTATCACTCCCACGTATGGTACAATCAATGTAGTCCGGATAAACGTGGATTCTGGTCTAGGAGAGGTTGTGCTGCATGTGTAAGGATTTTCGATTGCTTCTGGTAGTCTGTTTATATCAATAGTTAACTCGGGTTCCTCGAAAATTGATATGAGATTCCGTATATCAGTGTACCATTTATAACATGTGATTTTTGAATGCAGGGTCACGTCCGAGAATCCCCAATACTCTTTTAACAATGTCATCTTTGAGCTCAGCTCAATGAAACGTTTCCTGCTACTCTTCGCACCATAAACTGGCTCGACTGTCTTACCCAATATGCAAATCATTGTTCTTTGAACTGAGATGAAAACTAGTGTCAGAACAAAACGGACGGCGTGGTATTGATGCCAACAAAGGACGATAACATAATATTTATTTACCGGCGCTTGGGGCAGCGGTAGCGGCAACGACTTAGACACGGATACACTACACGCGTACTGAACGACACCGTCATGCCATTCGCGGCAGAGTTCTTTGACAGCGACAATATACTGCAGCCTTCTCTACTATCTAAAGATGCATTCTGCCAAATATGGTGCTTCTATGTCTATTTCTGACTTCACAGTGACACAATATTTGAATATACCTAACGTTAGGCCCAAAAAAGTTTTTTGGCCCCCTGAGGGCAAAAGGCCCCGAGTTGGGACTGGTTATTACAAACTTGCGATGGCCCACGGTATACGTTAACAGGAAATGATTGTGAAAAAATCTTAGCAGAAAACATCCTGAGACCTGGACCTGGCTCGCGGCCTAACATTGGTTGCTACGTGCTCTGCAATTATCCACCCTCTTGTATAGAAACACATTAGAGGCGTCATTCAGCTCCTGGTCAATCACCCCTGCTGATCACACGGCATGGAAAAGGGCAGTTAATTTTGTCGGTCGGTCGGTCGGTCGGTCGGTCGGACGGTCGGTCGGTCGGGCGGTCGGTCGGACGGACGGACGGTCGGTCGGTCGGGCGGTCGGTCGGTCGGTCGGGCGGTCGGGCGGTCGGTCGGTCGGTCGGTCGGGCGGGCGGTCGGTCGGTCGGTCGGTCGGTCGGTCGGACGGTCGGTCGGGCGGTCGGTCGGTCGGTCGGTCGGTCGGGCGGTCGGTCGGTCGGGCGGTCGGTCGGTCGGTCGGTCGGTCGGTCGGTCGGTCGGTCGGTCGGTCGGTCGGTCGGTCGGTCGGTCGGTCGGTCGGTCGGTCGGTCGGTCGGTCGGTCGGTCGGTCGGTCGGTCGGTCGGTCGGTCGGTCGGTCGGTCGGTCGGTCGGTCGGTCGGTCGGTCAATAACTATTGTCTTCCACGTACTCACCGGTGACGATCTGTTCGTATATTATATCCTTTCCGACTTCCCAATATGTGTACAGCCCTGCATCATCATATGCCAAGCTGTTGTAAAACGCAAAAACAATTATACAGTAGACGTTGGGAATTATATCATCATATAACATGCCGATATGTTCAGGGGGTATTCCATTAAACAAAAAATTGCAACATAACACCTCCCCCTAACGTAATGTATGCCGTTACTCGTGTGACTTAAAGAGTGAAATTGGTTATGTTTATAATGTAATCACATACCTTGTTGTACGAATATTAGGGGAGACCGGGGCTATAGTCCGTCGGTAAAGGCAATAAATTGAATCTTGTTATATTTTTGGGTATAATCTTGGCAAATGCTTTTAAATTCATCTATATAGTATTGAGAACATAACATCCCTTGTTGCCATTTTTTTATTTTTGGTCCGAAAATGATTTTTGAATAAACGTGTGAAAAACATATTATAAAATTATATTTATTTTTGGTTTGCCAGACGTTTGGCAAATGCATTACAATTCAACTACATTATTTTGTAATGCATAACAAACAAATATTGTTTGTATAGGTATTTTGTACCATTAGAGTCAAAATATTGTTTATTCTTGTTATTTTAACATGCAATACAGTCAGAAAGTCATCGGTACACTCTCTTAGAAAATAAAGTTTTATATATACTTTATTTTTCATCTATTAGATGGCAGCACTCCCAATTTGTTGTTACTGCCATCTAGAGGATTGCTATTGTATTAGGGATCTCATACTGCCCTAAACCTTCAGTTGTAATATGACACCTTACGCCAAAATGTCCACATAAATACAAGCTATATGCATTACATAAATTAACTTTAAAATGTATTTAACCATAAATATAACAATAATATAATGAAAAAATGAAATGCAATAACAATGACACAAAGGTAATAAATATTCCATACAATCATCAGAATTCGTATATTTTGTATTACAATTTATTTTGAACGACTTGTGACAAATACATTATATGCATGCAGTGCCATGTAGTAAACATGAATAAACATAATATATTTTATTATTTTTAATCAGTTGAATGCACCCCAGCTATGATTCCTTTGCTGTTGCAAGTCAAGCCAAGCATCTGCCACTTTCGCACAAAACAAGAAAACAATGGCCACCTCTGCTGCATTAGGAGCACCATCTACAACACAATCAATCAATGGACTTTAACCTCTGCCTTAAATGCCAAGGAAAAACAGTGGGTGAACCTTAGAAAAAAGAGGGAGCTGGAATCGCTGACGTTTCCCAAGCCTGAAACCTATAAGAAATTCCTTGACTACGCCAATGAAAGATCTAAATTTGGGAATCCTGACTTCATTCATTTAAATAAACGGCTGAATGGTTTGTCAGCAGAAAACTTGCAAGAAAAACATGCAATATGGAGTAGGTCATGCTATAGTCAGTTAACTCACAAAGGGTACGGAGAGAGATACAAAACTCGGTATGATAAAGCACTATCTGCGATAAAGTCAAGTGTGTTGAAAAAAGAAAAGGTTCGACCTATAAGTACTTCCACTACGCATGATGGCAGTGAATCTGC
>OZ024856.1:56559137-56634137 GCA_964017155.1 Oasisia sp. SBJ-2009 | reverse complement strand
AGTGTGTTCTTTTATTTTAAACAGACATTTGAAATGGAAGGTTTGTAAATGTTTAATTTGACATATACACTTAACTTATGTCAGACATAAATTACGATGTGCATGGAGTTACAAAATATAAACATACCGTATAATATGCAAGCAGGTCATATCTGTGTAGTAGTGATTGGAGTAGCGCTTTTTTCGTGGACCTTCTAAGATACGGCTTGCACGAATGAACACGACGCCTTTCCTGTCAGTGATGTACTCCTTCCACACCGACGTGTTCGCATGTGGGTGTTTAGCTATCACCCTAGTACCCGAACTTGTGCCCAGAACTCCGGCAAAATCTCTTGTTTCGCAATTTCCTATAAAAAAAGATTCGCTACAAACCACACATAGATAGGAGGATGGCATCTGTGTTATTGTGTTGAGTGACTAGAATGTTCCAGAATACGATCACTAAGGATGCAACGTTGCCGTCGTCGTCGTCGCCGTAATTCTTTCCTCAGATACTATGACATGGCACACATACAATTACACATATGCGCGCATACCCACACATCAGACCGCAATACTTACGCAAAGTGGCCGCAAAAACACACACAACTAGTTCTATTGTGACAAGAACCATAGCTACAGTGATCTGCTTAACACTCCTTAAAACAATGGGCGGCAAAACACAACTAAGATGACACGTTAAACGCAATATGATATGACGCACGTAATGACGCATAATATGATGCGAAGCGAAATTATATGTGCTCTACTGTTTTATATAGATATAGTGTCGTTTTGACATATCCATTATTATTTTTGACTACTGGAATGTTGCAAAGACGTGTACACAGACATAACACATCAGTCTGCAATATGATTTTCGTATGATGCCCGTTATTTTCTGAATCTAATGAAGTACCCTACCAAAATAACCAAGTGCTTTGGTGCCTCACAACAGACAATGACATATTTGTGAAGCGTGAACCCAGTTGATAACGTATATGGGATTTTCACCATAATTGGGCTATTCCAGATTTTGGGTACATTTCAGGAGATCGAAATGAGGAACAACAATATATATTTATTATATTATATATATTATTGTATTTTATTATACATTTCTCCATAAAAATATGATATGTGCATCGATCAAAAACCAACATTCAATCTGTAATATTTAAATAAATGTGATATGCCAAATAAATTATGTCAGTGTTGTTACGGGACAAAAGGCAGTTTTCTTCTCCAATAATTCTATCTACATCAACGCAAATTAATTTATACGTCAGCGTCAAATTCGTACTTTTATTATTTGTAGATTAAGTGACATTTTCTTGTGGATGGGTACATACTTGGGGTTCACACAGATAAATCGAGAATGCTGCGTAACATAGTTCTGACGCGAAATGTAAATGAGCGATATAGAATTGATCAATAATGATGTAAACCACAGTCTCAAAATGATATATGAAAAACACTCATAATAGTACATCAGTCTTACACAATTGTTTGCGAATCTACTGATTTGTAAAAAGTATGAATGGCTGCCCAGGAATCTGAGTAGGAGACCATTCACCATCAGTGAAGAAGTAGGATCAGAGGAAGCAGTAAGAGCAAGAGTTGGAAAGACTGGAAAGACCTATCCGGAGTGATCAGTGACAAGAAAATGCCACGGAAATTAAAGGTCAAGCTCTACATGACTGGCTTAAGACCAGTACTTCTGTATGGAGCAGAATGTTGGACAGTTAGAAAGAAGGAAGAACAAATTCTCGAGAAAACAGAGATGATGATGTTGAGAAGAATTAAAGGTATAATATAAAGAGACAAAGTAAAGAGCGTGGACATCAGAAAGGAGCTACGAGTGAATAGCATACAAGAGAAAGTCAAAGAAATTAGACTACGCTGCTATGGAGATATGTAGAGAATGGAAGAAAACAACGAAGTGAAAGCAGCTGTTGACATAATAGTGCCAGGAAAATGACCAAGAAGGAGACCAAGATGAAGATGGATGGATTGCGTCCGAAGGGATATGAGGTACTGCGGATCACCCCGGAGGATGCCCAGGACAGAACACTCTGGAAATCAAGAATTCGGGCCACTGAACCCATCTAGTGGGGAAAGGCGAAGACGAAGAAGAAGATCGGGTTCATAAGGTGCGGCTGTCTCATTGGTGTTGTGCTTGCAGTGTTCACACTTCCTATACATGCAGGCATTTACTGAGGGATCACAGCTTAATGATGGTGCCAATTCGTCGATCGTCAAATCAATAAGGATGATCCGCATCGCTGCCAATCTCTCTGTCTTGAACTGTACGTGCTCATGCTGCTTACGTAGACTGGTCTGCAGATCCTTGGTTCTGAAAGGCAAATCCAAGAACACATACGAAGGAATACGATAATTTCGTGTGTGCATGTTCGACCTGGAACGTAAGGTACAGTGTTTTCAGTGTATCGCAAAGAGTAGTCGTCTCTGTGTCTTGATTTTCTGTTTAGTGATTGGTTCGTTTTTACCAGTTGTGATCCACGAATAATCATCCCTCTCAAAGAAGCCTTGAAACTCTTTCTACACGTGTTTTACATACACCTTCTCCTTGGTTTCAGCTCTATTGTTATCATGCTTTGGAATTGCGTGACTGTGTCTTCTCCTTGTAAATCTGACAGATTTGTCAGTGTATCGCTGGAACTGATACATTTTACACACGCACACGCGCACGCGCACGCGCACGCGCACGCGCACGCGCACGCACACGCACACACACACACACACACACACACACACACACACACACACACACACACACACAGTTGACGGCTATAATATTAACTCACGTGATCGATTAGCCGAATACGTATCCGCCAGATGACTTCACCTGTTCGTTCACCTAGTTTGTAGTTCGTCATCTATCCGCGAGGGGTGCTACATGACCCTAACGCCATTTTGACGTAAAAAAATAAGACGCACGAAATTGGACAGTACTAGTTCGTGAATTGTCCGTAAGAGGGCGCCACTAATACACGACTTATCTGCAAGGGGGCGCCACTTGACCGGAGGTATTCCTCCGGAGGATTTCCACCGCGCCGCGTCAGCGTATCATGATATCGCCCTAACATACTACTGCAGATAATAAATACGATCTTAGGTCGTATGTCACTATGTGTCTTTTACGGGATTGCATTTTACTTTGCTGTACGTTGTGGTTTCGATAAGCACTTATATCTGAGAAGTTGGCTAAATGCACATAATCATAACACATGTACACGTTTGCCCCAAACAGGTTGTAAAGCACGTGAACTGGCACTCTTCATTATTAGTCAAGATCCGCAAACACAAGTAGGGCCTACTTGCCGCAAATGCCATGTCAACCACCATAATAATCGATTCAAATTCATAATTTACGTGATCATTGTCCTCGGCAAAGTGTTCCATTGCTTCTGCTTGTAATAAGCCTTCGGACAATATAACTGAAACACGCTATTTGGGAACAGTTCGTTTATTACAAACAAAACAAAGTCGTGTATGTTAACATGGAGAATATGGATTTCTTGCCCCTCCCCCACTTCCCCCAGCCTCGTTTTCGCGCGCGACACTTACACGCCCTAGTGTGAGTATATTACATTTTTATTAGGTTCACACACACACACACACACACACACACACACACACACACACACACACACACACACACACACACACACCCACACACACACACACACACACACACACACACACACAAACAAACACACACACACACACACACACACACACACGCACGCACACACACACACAGACACACACACACACACACACACACACACACACACACACACACACACGCATATATAATCAAATATTTTGCCAGCGTTTTTCAACAATTTATACACACATATTTTTATATGTTTTCAACAAGTTACAGTTCTTGCAATGTTACAAGAGTTCAACAAAATAATAAATTAATAATGATGTTCCATGGTCAGTATAACAACTGGTGAAATACCGTCGGTCATTTCTTACGGAATACAACAGCTCTTTACGAGTACAGACACCGTCAGTTGGTCGTTGTCCGAGATGTGAACCACGAAAGTGAAGTCGTTCGTTCGGAGCGACACCTCGACGAGACGGCGACACCTGTAGGCGTGTGGGGCCGGCAGGAACAACATCTGAACCGACAAGTCAGCCACACGGTACACATCGTAGGTTCCAGGCCACGTCGTCGATACACTGCTGCAGGTAGATATTGAAGTCTGCAGCAAAGCCTTGCATGTCCTGGGGGCGTCTCCCCGCGTGGATACAGCGAACACGGACGTCGTCATTTCAGCCGACGGCGTCAGTTCCAGGTCAGTCTCGACCCAACTGGGTGGACGCTCGGGCGAAGTCGCCTCCATGTGCTGAGACTGCATCACCTCGGACGCCACAGTGCCCTTGCCGTCGTTGAAATCCAAGTAGAGGGCGAGGTTGGCCGTGCCGGTCGTCACGGCTACACGGTAGTTCTGCGACACAACGTGCGTGTGGCGCCATATCTGTCCGAGGGTGAGAGTACCACCGGGGGTGAACGCGTCGGAGGGAAGACGCACGACGTGTTCGAGTGTGTTGGTGTACGACATGACGACATACACACGCAGTACGGATATCTCGTCGTTCCAGAGCAGGTTGAGTTGTTACCACGTGTCCAGAGCCAGCACGATGCCGGTGCTGCCGACAGTCGTTCCGTGGTGGATATCCAGTCCGTTCTCAAGTTTCACTGCTGACACCGTCGCGTCGCTATGCTACGACAGCACGAACACGCCGTACGATATCGGGTTCACCTTCATCTCGAGTGTGAAGCTACCGGAAGGCAGGGCCGATGAGCTGTTGATGTTCGTGCCGTTGTTGTTGAAGAGCAGACATACGCCGACTTTATCGCTGTCCGTTGCACCGCCAGTGAACCGGTCGTACACTGAGATGACTTCCACTGAGCGAGCTGCAAATACGGCGACTGTCGACTTCGATACCTGCTGCTACCAACCGGATATGTCGACACCGGAATAGCAAACGTCGACGTTAGCGCATGCGACTGCCTGAACGGCAAGCATCATGTTGCACGTGCTCACCAGACCCGTCGACTGTCTCCACAGCGTCTACGTCGTCGACACTGTCATGTCGACACCGTTCGCCTTGATGCTGACGTCAACAGTGGCCTGCAAGTCGGAGGCGTATAGGTGGAGTGACTGCGATGTCGTGCAAATCTCGCTGTCGGGGAGCTGACGATGGGTGCAAGCAGAACGCTGCAGTCCTTGCCGTGCCAGCCGGTGGCGCAGCGGTCGCAGCTGTGTCCGCTCCAGTTGTAGTCGCACTCGCGCGCGGCGGTCGCGGTGCATCTGCTGTGCAGCGAGCACGGCCGGTCAGTGCCGCCCGGACACACGAGCGAACACGTCCGGCCCGCGTAGCCCGCCGCGCACACACACGTGCCGTTAGTACATCTTAACGGAGGTGTTGTTGAAGGACGCACAGGCAGACGTCAAGGCGGGAGAGGAGAAGACGGAGCGACATTTCGCCTCTACCTGCTTGAGGAAGGTGGAGTCCGCGCAGTCAACCGCCAGTGGTCTGCTCACGCTGTCATCTCGGTCGGGGTTGAACGAAGACATACATAACGGCGTCGTCTACGGTGGTAGTGTCTTTGCCGCTGGGTAGACCAGTAGTGCTGGCGGTCAGTCGTTTCGGCATCGCTACACTCGTGTGAAGGTATCGGTCTATGGCACGTACGATGACACGCACGTCGGGCGACACAACGACACCGACTTCCGTCTGCGATATGCGGCGAAGGGAGAAACCGTAGAAGAAAAGGGTGTCGTCGAGGACCCGTGTGGCAAATGTGTTTTCTGTTTAACCTCTTAAGCCCTGAGTTTCTGAGGGCCTCAACGCTATGACCAGACATGGGTTCACATAATGAACCATATCGTAAAAACTGTTCATCACAATTATATAAAAGTTTATATAATCTGAACCAGAAAGGAATTATCTATACATTGATGTACACATCATTGCTGTATGACTAACTGAAACTAATTAATATGTAATTTACATATATCAAAAATCCAAGATGGCCGACAATATATATGAAAATCAGTTTTGTTTTGTTGATTCCTCCATAATTATAAGCAACTATTTTCTCAATTATTATATAATTGCAAGATATTATATGTCGTCAATTAGAACCACAAAAAATAACACTCATACATCAACTGGGTTCTATTTTATGTCACTCAGGAAGTTGGTCCTGTTTTTCTCAAATCAGGATTGAAATATTACATACAGCAAATGACACTGCCATCACAAGTGCTATGTGGAATATAGCACATGCAAGTACAAAGCAAAATTATATTGTGTAAATCAGAATACATTTGCCAACTCAGTGTCTTCAAAATTATTGTTGCGTGACTACAAAACATGTTGAACATAATCAGAATATTACTTATGTCAACTATCCAGACAAGAAGCAAGATGGACGATAAGATACATCAAAATCAGTTTTATTTTGTGGCTAATGCGCAATTATTTGACAGCTCAGAATCGAAGAAATATCGCCGATGTCAAACACGGCTGTCAACATAGCTGCTGCTTTTCTCATTTTCATCCAAATCAT
The DNA here is from genome assembly GCA_964017155.1 of Oasisia sp. SBJ-2009. Taxonomy (NCBI): domain Eukaryota; kingdom Metazoa; phylum Annelida; class Polychaeta; order Sabellida; family Siboglinidae; genus Oasisia; species Oasisia sp. SBJ-2009. The sequence goes on along the minus strand of OZ024856.1, from coordinate 56,627,539 downwards.
CGGACATGCTAACTAAACAACTGCAATTCTTGCTCACGAACATCGCTAACATGAATAGTAAAACATTTACGATCGACTGCTGATTTGATTTTGCAAGAAAGGGTCGTTTTTCTTGATAGATATATGCAAACTTGGTGTCAAAGTATCGTTAAATCTTACGTCTACATCCGAGTATAATTTGACGAAGTTTCTGCGAAAAACGAATGATATCTAGCGATTACAGTACACACTGGTGTCAAAACCCGACATTTCGGTGTTCAGGATCCAAGAGGTTAACTGCGCCAACACTGTGGAATCAACTCACAGTTACAATTAAATCGTCGGAAACTATAGCCACCTTTCATAAAACCTCAGAACATATTTGTTTGATATTACTTTCCCACCATCTATTTTCACCAAAACATTCAATTTATGATTCATTGATATGTGCTTAATTCATTGATATGTACTTTACTCAGAATATTTACATTAGTTAATTAAAATGTAAATTATACTACATTGAAATTCTAAACATCCTTTAGGTGTATAAAGTAAGACCGATTTATGACGTTATTATTTGTTAAATACATGATGATGATGATAAATGATGATGTTTTTATTTTTAATATACCACAACTATTCATTAATTTGTCTTAACATTTTATAAAAATGTACCCTACTGGGCTTGTGCTTTGGTATATATATATATATATATATATATATATATATATATATATATATATATATATATATATATATATATTATATATATGTCATCTAGGGTGTTCACGTTTCAATACAGGAGGCTGATGTACAATAGAGGATACTTATTATTTTCCAGTTTACTGTGTGACCATATTTACAGATCCAGAATGATCCCATCTTCAAGTTTTACGACAATTGGCTACTATATGGATCACACTTGGAAATTGGGGTTTCGATTCACAGAACCCATAGATAAAGATTTTTTCATGAAAAAAGGTTAAGTTTGTTTTGCACTTAACTCTCCAACCTAAATCGCAACTACATATGCCATTGTCACTTGTGGCGTAGCCGTTACATGTGTCATTGCAGCCGCGTCCTGTCATGCACTCGTGGGACACACACGTGAAGTCTGGCTGCTTGTCACCATGGACGTATGGCAAGTCACATGACAGATACATCCAATCAGCCGTGTAGTTACATCTGTGGGCCATCTGGACCAGCTCCACATGAACCTATGACATTAACAAACATTTAAGTATACAGTATATATATATATATATACGAATACGAATACATTTATTTCAGGTAAAAACACATATACAATTGGTACATACATTAGCACATCTACGTAGATATATACACTTCAAATATGTTAAAAAATGAATAGATAAAAATATATAAAGTTATAAGTTAGATAAGTGTAAAATTGTATAAAAAAACAAATAAAATAATTAGCAATATACAGGATGTGATTGTATAATAAATATGCAATTAATTCAGGTAAATAAACGCCGTTTGAAAAGTAAGTTATATAAACAACTTACTGACTTTAAAAATATATATAATAATAATAATAAATAAATAATAATAAAGTTATATGCGAGACATGATGACTATCTTACACATTAACCGTGTATAACGAATTGGCCCAGCTAATCCACATTGGGCCATTTAATATTTCATAACAATTGTACATAACCCTAATCAAATCGTTATTTATGTTAAAAATGCGTTTTTTAAAACCATAAATGTTCTTACGCAGTAGGGCGTCAAATGTATCTATAGCATTACTAGCAAACATGCCACTCGCGCTGTCCCGTCGGCTATATCCCAAAATCCGCCTATGCATATTGTTGTAGGCAACTTTAGCTTTCAAATAAGAGCCCTTATTAAAGTTAACCCATAATTGGCAGCAATAAGTTGTACAACAATACGCATGAAACAGATGTAGTTTAACACCCACGGTACAGTGGTGACATTTTCTGATAATGCTATTAGACCTAGCATAAAAATTACGTAGATGTCTCAAAATATCACCGTCATCTTTTAGGTCATTGCATATTATCACACCTAAATATTTTGCTTCTTTGACATATGCAAGCTTGTTTACATTCATATATATATCTGGACATTTCAAGTTAAAACCACGTGGTTTGAAGACCATACATAACGACTTGATAGGGTTATATAGTCAACATCATTTTCAACGCCGAACTTTGCACATATGTTCAGCAAACCCTGAAGCCCACTAGGACTAGGAGCAATAACACATATGTCATCAGCATAGAGCATGTGATTAATGCAGCAGTTGTGTATATGGCAACCTATACCAGCACTATTTAGCATATTGCTCTGATCATCAATGTATACGATAAATAAATATGGGGACAAAATCCCACCTTGTCGAACACCATTCGAAACATTAAAAAACTCTGATGTTGTAGAACCCCATTTTATACAGAAAATTTGGGTTCTGTACCAGTACAACAGGATACGTATAAGTATAACAGGCACACCTCGATTAAGCAATTTTCTAAAAAGCGTCCAGTGGTTGACTCTGTCAAATGCTTTTGAAGCGTCTAAAAAACATGAATATACAGGGCTATTGTTACTTTTGTAGTACTGAATAACATTTTTTAAAGCAAATATACAGTGGTCAGTGGAGTGTCCCTTCTTAAATCCAAATGATTGTCAGTTGTATTAAGATATGGTGTCAACATCTCCAGCAATATAATTTCGAATATTTTTGAGGCAACGGTTACAAGCGCAATTGGTCTGTAGTTGTTTACATTGCTCGTGTCTCCAGACTTATTTTTTATCAACGGAATTATAATAGTTTTCATAAAGTCATCAGGTAGATGACCATGAGAAATCACTCTATTATAAAAAATGGACAACAGTATAGTTATGCGCCTATCTGAATGAATAAAATGTTCGGCAGATAGCCCATCGTTACCACATGCTTTTCCACATTTCAACTTATCAATAACATTTTTTACCATGCAAGGAGTTATGACTAAGTTATTTTCATAACACAAATATTCTGTGTTATGTACACGCTCTTTCACATTTTACATATTTGCATCTGTGGTTACATTATTTAATAAGGACTCAAAATGTGTTTTCCACATGGCGGATATGGCCGTAGGTTCATTAGCGCCATTGACAGTTGTAGCATTGGGTAAACCTTTTTTGTATGTTTTGGATACGTTTTTCCAAAACCTGACTGCATCTTTAGCTTGCATCGATTTAGCCATGGCATCTGCTCGAGCCATATCTTCGCGTTGTTGACACTGTTTAAGCAGATATTTAAAATGCAACCTAGTTTTCCGCATTAGTTCACAAAATGGGCCATGCTTAGGTTTTCCCATATCACGCCATAAAATATAGTAATATCTAGCTTCAGTGTGCGCTTCGTTAACATAATCATTCCATCCAGGTACAATGTAGTCTTGGCACAATGTTTTTTTGCACGTAGTTATCGTTTCAAGACTAGATACCCGAAGCGCATTACATATATCATCGAATAAATTGTCAATGTCACTTATATGCTGTCTGTTTGAACAGTTAGGATTAGTGCACATACACAAGTCTGTAGTGTGTATTCTGTCTAGATGAACAGCACTACACTTTCAATATTCTTTGATATTACAATATTTTGCAATAGACCATCTAAAGATAGGAGGCATTTTATCAGCATGTTTCTCATTATTAACACATCTTTCTGCAGTTAGAGCAGTAGAGATCACTAGTCCTACAGGGAGGTGATCCGAACTAGGACATTTATCTAATATATATAAATCAGTGATCATCGAGTTTACACTGTGAGAGCAGATAAAGTGATCTAACCATGCGGTAGAGTTGTGAGCATCACTTACATATGTATACGTATTGCTAGCTCGACCAAGAATCTCATAATCTGAGATAACCAAACCAATATTCTCACACATAGCAATTAATTCAAATTCAAAAGGAGTGTTAACGGCAGCATTAACTTTGTTTGTCCTTTAAATTTGCCTTATTACAGACGCCCCAATGATTTTAGTCAGGGCCGGGACAGTCGTGGATATCGCAGGCATCACCCATCCAGCCGGGGTACCAACCACACCCGTGGAGGGCGCTGTTTCAGGTGCCGTGACCACAGCAGTCAATGTTCTCACCTGGGCAGCAGAAACACATTCACAAGTCTGTTTTCTTTCAACGGTATAAAGTCTCATTATGTTTATTTGGAAATCACATTCTAGCTAGTAGACTGTAGCTATTCTAGCGTAAACTGTGTTTTCTCCATGTCATGTGTGATATATACTGTGTCTATTCTAATGTTGTATCCAACATAAGCGGTGTTTATTATCAAATTACAGCAACTGTATTATAATAAACACAGCTTATAATGTTGTATACGGTGTAAATTGTGCCTATTCTAACAACATATCTAATATAAACTGTGTTTATTCTAATGTTATAACTAGTATAAATCATGTTTGTTCTAATGTTATATCTAGTATAAACCATGTATATTCTAATGCTATATCTATATAAGCCATGTATATTCTAATGCTATATCTAGTATAATCTGTGTCTATTGAAATGTCAAATTTGATCTCTATGAAACCATAATAATTTCCTGACTTTGTCCACTTCATCAAGGCAGCTGGTAAACTTGGTGCCAAGCGCCAGCTGAAATATCTTAAATATCTTCACTGCCTTTACCCTGACCTCTGAAAATGCACTTACCACCAAAGCCAGGTGGCTACATATGATTACGTCACCAAAGGTGGCGACGTCCACGTGTAGCTGGCGGTGCTTGCTCACTCCGACCGTCGCCTCAATGAAGACGTTACCAGCGGCGCAAGGGTCTTCACCGCTGCCTCCCACCGACTCCAGGTACTCCATGTACTGTCACCAATAGGTCAGTTATGATGGTGGAAAAGTATACGTAGTCAGGTGGTGCTGTAACAGGTCAACTAAGAACATCGGCTAATTTGAACGATAATAACATTACTCTAAGTGCTGCCACCTGGTGAATATCAGAAACATATGTCAATCAGATTTGACGATGACACCACTATATATATATATATATATATATATATATATATATATATATATATATATATATATATATATATATATATATATATATATATATATATATATATATAATGCCTGTCACACAGAGTCCGTGGTCAGAATTTAACGACCGGCTTTAAACATGTCTAATCATCTAGGAAAACTTGGAAATTTGTTATACAAAGCTAAATAGTCACACTCACAGTGTAGCAGTTGCATTCTCGGATCTCACGTTCAGTTGCATTACAAAAGCCATGTAAGGAACAGTCGTTTTCGCAGGTTGGAGTGATGCTGTCCAATCCGCCTCAGCCAGAGGTTTAGAACAATCAAATAGGTCGTCACAAACCCTGACGATGAAATAAAACTACGGCTGTCAACACAAACTCACACTATTTAAGCTAATTATGCAAATGCAACTGCAGATATGCTTACTTTAATAGTTTATTTATAACTTGCTACTTGTATTACACATTTGTGGCTTAATTAATTAATTAATTTCAAGTTTTTATTAATTAGTATTACAATAATTATTGAACTTTTTGAATATTGCAAATACCGAATAGTCAGTAAGACCAATATAGATAATTATAGATATATTACTTATATATATATATATATATATATATATATATATATATATATACATAAGTAATTAGTAATATATGTATATCAATATTATTAATTATATATATATATATATATATATATATATATATATATGTGTGTGTGTGTGTGTGTGTGTATATAAAAGGTTAAATAATAGATCTGTTTTGATATTTTATCATTTTTTTGGGAAATGGCAATTTATTTAACATCAATTAAACCTATTCTCATTTGATGTTATGGTGTATCTTTGAGTAAACGGACGAACTAATTCCTGCATTGAAATGGACATGCATGTTCGTGTGATTTACCTGTACCATTAGCAAAGCCACCGTTTGTCTGGGCCGTGTCGTGACCACGTAGGGCTCCGGCGTTGATGATCAAACTACCACCGGATCCTGCTGCATTGGAGCCAGTCTTAGCTGCGTCCATAGTCACAGTGCCACCTAATGTCATCAGCTGAAGAAAAAAAACTTTAGGTGATTTCGCTCACCAAAGGGATCTGTCACATGTTGAGTTGAAATGGGTTTAAGGGAAGAGGTTGAAATTGCTTTGATTGGATATCTCCAAGAAACAATATAACAAATATCCAGAGAAAGTTTCTCGGGAAGTAAATATGCTAAGAATAAAATAAAATCTGGCAATCCGATGGATGAAATTTGTTTACGATCATCTTGGTAATACAGCATCATAATAATTACATCAGTATTGTGATCACATTAAGATAAACCCAAGCTATTTCTACAAGAGTAATCAAAGGACATACTAATGTGGCCAATAACGATTCTAGTCGTTCTTTTTAGCCTAATCCCAATATTTACTTGAATAGAGAGTGTACAATAGTTTGATATTGATGCAAACCAGCATATTTTTGGTAGACCATTTGTAGCAGTAGTGGCCACAACTAAAATATAATTATAACAAAAGAGTAATATTGACAACATAATATTGGTCATTCAGATTATACGTAAATATTGTGAGTAGAGTTGAGTGAACTGACCCTTGAGGCAGTGTTGGCCTCACTGAGATCATGTTGGTGCAATTTTTGTTTGATTAAGCAGAAATCAATGAACATTAATATTTATAATTACACAAATGAGTGAGAATGTGATGGTTAATATAAGATCAGCTGAAGTGCCACCTGGTGTACAAGGTATTGTCAATGCACATAGGTAGATCTCATTCAGGTGTCACATAAATGGGCCAAGGGGATGTGAGAGAACTTATATCAATCATCAGTACCTTGAACGCCTCCCATGTAAAAGGTGACAATAAAGCATGTTACTCACCATTTCCGGTGTGTCCAGTGCCACTACTGCCCTGTCCAGCCCCAGGTCCTGTTCCACTTGTGTATCCGTACCCAGTGCCACTGACCAGCCCAGCTTTCTCCACCTCCATCGTACTCAACTTGATCTCATTGGACAGCGACTCAGTAGACGCAAGACCGCCCGCCTTGACCGTGACAATGGCCACACCCACCAGAGGCTTACCAGTGTCCATCCTAGTTGTCAACTGACCAGCATTCGTGGCGGTCAGTGTGTGCCGCTGGACACGTCCGAGGGTGTCACCCTTGGTGTGGCCCTCGCCAGCAATGACAAACTTACCGCCGCGTTCAATCACCAACTAGCTGATGCTGACCAGTGTGTTTACAGAGTGATATATCGGGCCAGCTATATGGAATAGTGACAGATGTTATGTCTTTATTACATCATTTTAGAATGTGAAAGATAGCTTTGAGAAAGCACTACTTTCCATTGGTGTGCTTCCGACACGAGCGTTCCTTTCATGCAATCTGCACGAAGTCCCCTTGGTGCTCGTTTCCGACACCGTTCTTCGCTCTCACCGAGTCTTGATCTTGTTCAGACTGCGCTTGGTCTATCGGAGTCTCGTCGTAGTCGTTATCGACAGCGCGTCCTTGTGCAATCTCAGCGATTGACTCACACTCGTTGACGTCTGTTTGCTGCTCAAGTGCCTCGTTCAGATCGTTTTGCTTCGCGTCAGCCTTGTCTTCGACCACCCTTTGCGGTGTCACGGGTCTTGAATTTTGATACTGGGAGAATCGACTATCTGACCTAGGCTCCAACTGCACAGAAAACATGATCGCTATTAGTGATGGTAACTGTGCATACTATTTTAGAAAAACTGAAGTCATGTACAGTTCAGTACGACAGACAGAGAGAGAGAGAGAGAGAGAGAGAGAGAGAGAGAGAGGAGAGAGACAGACAGACGAACAGACAGACAGGCAGGCATGCATAGACGTATACAGTACATCAGTACGTACACGTAGACATAGACCTAGGAATACACATTAACATCACATGCACACACACACACACACACCCACCCACCCACACACCCACACACCCACACACCCACCCACCCACCCCCCCCCCCACACACCCACACACTCATACACACACACACACACACACACACACACACACACACACAAACACACAAACACACACACACAAACACACACACACACAAACACACACACACACACAAACACACACACACAAACACACAAACACACGCACACACACACACACACACACACACACACACACACACACACACACACACACACACACACACACACACACACACACACACACATGGAAAGTGATATATATATATATATATATATATATATATATATATATATATATATATATACATGACGATCTGACATTCATTTGCAACGGCAGTAATATTCTCGATATTAAAGTTATCAAAGTTATTAATTTGATGATAACTAGCCGTTTATATTTAAGGTGTAATCAATTTAGCAGAGCCAATAACACTTATATAAGAGAAGAGCAAATATTTACCATGCCTGTTGACAGAGATCTACTTCTCCTGGGCCCAATCACAACAACAGCCACAGTGAAAAGGATTACACAGCCGACAACAGCAGCTATTATTGCTATAGTTGATTTGTTCGTACGCGGATCATCTACAACAAAATACGTTATTGAACATTAGTTGACTGTAGTCATTGTTGTAATCAACAGTTCGTCTTTATTTGATAAATGCTTTTTCATATTCCAATAACGTATTACACTAACATAAACTGTTGATGCTGTAGTTGCTGTTGTTGTTAATAATAATAATAATAATAATAATAATGTTGCTTCGTATTTGCGTAGCAGTGGCTAAGCCCAGCTGAACACATTTCGAGATAATTACGAAGGTAGCATAAGTGAATTCACCGTGATCGTATTCTGGACTAGTTTTTTTTCAAATCCATCTGTCACTGTTGTTGTTGTCACCATATCTGTTGGGTGGAAAAATGCACATTACTTAGTCATATAGCATTTACAAGCCACTATTTCCAAGGGCTAATCTAATTCCTAATCTACCAAACTGTACCCGAAACATGTTTTGGTTTACGTAAGTACTTCACATACTCATACCAATTCTACTACAGCTGGGAATAATGCTAGGGGAACCGGTGGTACGTAGCATGTTAATATAACGAGTCTCGCAAGATACCAGCGAATGAGAGATGACACAATGTGGTCTTGCCGTAGAGTCAACTTCCCTGTTGTCACAAGACGTTCTCATTGTCTTGCTCCTGCCAAGGAAGAGCGGAACTTCCCTGCCGCAGAGCCAACCAATATCCACATATGTACAACCGTTGACTTAAGCAATGCACCTTATAAATTACAACTAATCCAGGTTAATTTAGTTATAGTGAATGAAGCCTCTAGCAGACGGACGTGGCGTTTTAATAGTCATTCTGCAGTCCACTGGTCACTCCTCACATTTGCACTCGTCAACGCTGGCCGCGCCGGACAATACTGTGGTCAATCCGGTGGGACACGTCTTGCAACTCGTATGTCCCTCGTTGTCTTGGTACTGTCCCTGCCCACACGGGACACACCCGAGGCGTCCACTGCGGGTGCCGGGGGGACAGTTTACTACAAAGACACACGAGGCTTGCGGTATAACTGAACATTACAGACACTGCAAACATTAAGCATAACTTAAAAGGAAGGTACAATATAATCCAACCTGATCCAAATTATGCAAGTGAGTCAGACTTTTAAAGCATAATTATAGACAGAACACACATATTATTTATCAAATAAAGCAATACCCAATGTGTGGCTGCGGCGCTTCCATGGCATTGCATTTCTTTCGCAAGTTTTACTATTAATCTAAAATCGACATTATTCTGAACGTTTCAACACTGGTACCGTAAATATATATTATATACAATTAATTGACTTACTGCATATGTGGGTCGACATACAAGCTCAATAGCACTGAATTATGTCACAAAGTAACGTCCTAAATGCCAGCCATGTTTCAAGATGGCCGCCATTTCGTAACAACCATCAACACTAAGCTGAAGAAACGTAGCATGGTACATACCACACACTGTATTGTCATAGTTCATAGCCATCGGTGGCTTACACATTAATACGATCCGCGTAATCAGTGTTCCATTGATTGGACAATAAACGTGTCCAGCCGAGTTGAAACATAGAGTGTCGTTGTTTGTCGCTGTTACGATCAACGATTCCACAATGTTGAGGTCGGTGATGATGTATTTCATCCTGTCCGCGGCGGCGTCTAACAAACGAGAAGACTGCAATGTTCGCGGTGATTGTGACGATAACATTACAACAACATGCATCATTACATAAAATAGACAATATCATAGAACATGCAAGTGCTTAAATAATGCATTCATATTCATATAAGTTATATCGAACAGTTACAATACCCTAATAACAGAGTGCATGCCTTAATAACGACAGTACTATGACAGTTTACAGGAAAAGCAGAGGACAAATCAAGACATAATACAAAACCATGTCGTATATGTGGTGTCTTCCTGTTATAGCTACTTCCCGTTATAGCTACTTCCCGTTACAGCTACTTTTTATTCCAGTTATAGCTACTAATTAAGTTTCATAGTTGAACTAGCCACGTTATAGCTACTTTTATATTTCTCCATTTTACATTGTAACAAGATAAGGGAGCATTAACTATTTCATCTCCATCCAGCTGATGTCCATGAGGGGTGGACGGCTTTGACGTGTGTCCCATTGAGGAATTTCCACAAAGTCACTTGATAAGTTTTAACGAGTTCAGTGTACTTTGTGGAGACATGGCTTGGTGATAGTGCAAATATCTCCATGGACATGTGGAATGTCTACACAGAATCAAACTGACAAATGAACAAACAACCATGTTGGAGGATGTAATTCCAAGTTTGCAAAAGTGGTGGGGAAACACCATCCCAACATATGGTTGCTAAACATGATGCTGCCATCCCACCACCCTATAACAAGAATAAATTATGACTTACATTACTTTTTGATAAAAGCAATTCTGTACTCAGTACGATTAACGTAGTTTTCTTTTGAAATAAATGTTTTGCACAAGTGTTTTATGGTGTATTTTCCATTTTTAAATAACTGAGAGCTACATTTATATAGCATTCTTTAAAAAATAATGTGTCCTTCATTAACACATTTCATGTAGAAATCTTACAGTAATCTGAAATAGTTAATGCTCCCTCTTGCTGTCCCCTCCTGAATTGTGGAATTAAATAAGCAGCTATAACGGGACTAGTTTGCCTGTCAAATTTAACGAGTAGATATAACTGGAAAAAAACTGTAGCTATAACGTGAAATAGCTATAACGGACCTAGACTATATATATGTACCCATAATACCTCGCGAAGTGAATTGATATGTTCCACAGCTATTTACAAATTGAATATCTGACTTCGTTTGTAAGCGCAAGGATTCTAATGTGCACATGTGTTCACCATTCTGACTGACACTTCGATGGAAGTAAATTGTGCGGATTACAATGCACGAGTGTAACTAACTCAAATTTCACCGAGTACAATTATAATAACGATAAGAATAACTATAATATGTAACTAGCACAATGAAGACACTATTACCGGCCCGGGGACTTTCTCCGTCGACGGTCGGGCCGATGATGACAAGTACCAGTTTGAAGCCGTCAACTGCTCTTCCTGGCTTCTCTTCGACTTCAGTCATCACTTCGCATATGCCAGTTTGAACGCAGTCAGAGCTTTGGGTCAGATTGGTGAGTTTGGGTTTAGCTAGAGCGAGCTGGCCTGGGTCTGTGACGTTATATGACACCAACATCACCAGAGTTACATATGTCGGCAGGGCACTGGCTAGAAGGAAACAGTCACACGGTAAAAACAAACTAAATGTACGTTTACATTATAATAGTTTAGGGGTCATCCATAATTATCATCATTTTCACAAGCGTACAAACCGTACACTTTTTCTGTACCTCCCCGTCCCCCTTGAAAGTGTACAAATGTAAATGGTGAAAATGATGACAGTTGCCATGTTTCGCAATAATGCGTCATTCTGATGAATCACTAGCATACAAGCAAATCATTCGAGCACTATTTTCTTTTCGTTTTGGCGGTCTTTACCTCTCCCTTGTGTGAGGATGAGCGAGCGAGCGATAAGTGGGCACATCGGTTTTGTCATTATTTTTTAACATTAAAAAAAGCGTACGTTCAAGTCATACCCTTTCCCCCCAGCGTACGGTTTGTACGCTTGTGAAAATGATGATAATTATGGATGACCCCTTAACACTATAATAATGCTGGTCGTGGCCAGCCACTTTCGCCAGCAGTTACCCGCTACATTGTACAAAGTCTGTTTCCCAAGAGAGAGGCGACTCGAGACTGTGCGTATATACAATACATGTCAATACACAAGTATGCATTTCCGAAAGTGTTCTAATAAATTGCATTGTTGTACACCATTAATCAACAAAATCGCACACCTTTTGGCTTGCGCCGTTTTGTAATAAATACATTATAATGGCCACCTACTTGTACAGACCGGAAGGCGAGCATTTGGCTGGTCGATCCTGTGTGACCAGACGAAGTTTGTTAGCGGTCCGCAGAAGTATTGTGTGTTGAAAAGATCCAGTGACTCCATTCCAGGTTTGCATGTCACGTAACACACAGTGACTCTGTGGCCTGCTTGGGAACAATCACCTGTTGCTCCCTGTAGTCCAGGTAACGTTGCGAACGGTCTGCATACTGAAACAGCAGTATTTATATACGTTTGTTTCGAAAACAACTGCCTATCTTTCAAAGGATTGTATAATATTCGTTTCGCAGATCATAGAGCACACGTGTGCATAGATGTTTTCATGTAGAACAACTAAAAACGAAGTTTTATGCGGCATGATTACTGTGTAAATCTCTAGTATCAAATATATTTTAATTGAGCACTTTCGGAATAAAATTACCAACAATAACATGACTAACACAGCAAGGCACACAGCAATACCAAGATGTGTCTTTCGCACGTTTTTTCTATGTAAGCCAATGTTACAACCTTAAGGTGTGTTACCTGTACAATTCCCTTCGTCACAGGCTCGTGTTTCTCTGGACGGACCGACACACGGCAGACCATCTTCGTCAGGCACTGGGTCATCGCATTGACGACTGCGAGACTGGACCCCTGCTTCACAGGTCTTACTGCAAGAGGACCATGCACTCCATGGACCATAGCGACCGTTCACTGGAACAGACCAGACATGTCTTTCAATAATTTATTCTATGCTCTCCTTGTTGCAATATATCAAACAGGTCTGTCCACAAGACTATCCCCTATTCCATGTTCTACAAACTCTTTCCACTGCAATATCATACATGTGTTATCGCCTTTAACCATAACAGTCTTTTAATATAACAGCGCAAATAAAAAGGTATGGTCTGCATTGACGTAACTTGTTTACTGGTCAAATGCGCGCCACACATTTAATTAGGTCTAAATAAATGTCCACGTTCATTAACTGCATTCCTGCGTCGTCAGTGATTAAAATGTAATAATTAAGCCACACTCACCGATGTCGTCATCGCAGTAAGGGCCTTTGAATCCGGCCGCACAACGACACGTGTACTAGGCGCGGCCATTGATGCAGGAGGCGCCGTTGAAACACATGTTGTCGACGCAGAAGTCGGGCGGAATCTCACACGTCTTGCCTTTGAACCTTCCTTTGCAGAGGCACACAAACTTGGTGACGACGTCGTTCGGTACGTGAATGCATCCGTGACCATGACACGGGTCTGGGTCGCAGTGGTTTGTCTTAGCTATAAAAGACAAACATACGGATGTCCTGTCACACCTAGCCAGGAATGCACATCTCCTAAGTAAACAAAACACTTATTTACTTCTTACAAATGTACATGCACACGTACTCATGTACTCACGTACGTCCTCAAACATGGTGCTCCATATTTGCACCCACACTCACAGAACAGCTTCACTTCTATAAAATGAGCATATCACTATCAACCGGCAAGACAATCTTGATGTGCCTGTTCCAGTCTGTTGGTTCCCGGTCCTAACTAGGGAAACTGCTGTCGCTATGACGTCATTCCACAGTACCTTTGCAGTCTTCCGGGACGACACTTCCTGTCTTCGCCGTCATAAATCCTCGTGGACACATGTCTACAAGAGGGACACACGGGGATTTACATGTACAAAATATTATGTGATCATGTAGTATGAATATACATCATATATCCACGCATCCGTATATATATATATATATATATATATATATATATATATATATATATATATATATATATATATATATATATATATATATAAGCCTAAAGACAGCCTATGTCGACCAGTGGAAGAAGAAGATATATATATATATATATATATATATATATATATATATATATATATATATATATATATATTTATATCTATCAACAACAACAACACATTAAATATGTATGTATATACGTACATGTATGCATTGAAGAGGACGTCCGTGCATGAGAACGTATTATAGGTTTACACGCTTACACGCACACACTCATATAACAATAGTATATGTTCCTGTAGAGATATCACCTGGTTACAACAGGTTGCAGAGAACGTCTTAAATTGCACGCCCGAAATGGCTAGATACAGGTTTCACTTTCCAGTGAGGAGAACGCTACTGTTCAACTTGTAGGCGTACTTCATAAGGTAATTTGCCGAAATACTGACCGATACAACTGTCCATATCTCTGGTCGCTGTGGTCATTGTGGATGTTCCTTCCGGACACTGCGTGCAGGACGTCTGGTTCTCTTTGTCGTTGTACGACCAGACCGGACAGTCCACGCAGCGGTCACTGCTGCTCTCGTAATAGGTCCGTGTAGAACACACAGCTGTAAACCGACAGCATAGAGGTGGATACAGCTAGGAGAGGCAGAGAGGTAGTCTGGGGACAGAGGGTAGTCTGGGGGGGGGGGGGGAGAAATATCGAAATGTACACTATTCATTGTAAAAGCGCGTTGGACCAGATGTCTGAAAAAATCGTCGGTTGACATTGGAATCTCGTTAATCCGAATTTGGCTAATCCGGAAACCTCACCACCTGAACATTAATTGTAGTAATTAATACTTTATAAACGTCATTTCACGGGAACATTATTTCTAAACGGTGTCCCTAATCTATGGTTCGCCATATACATGATTATTTTATCTGGAAACCCTTTTAATCAGGACGGTAACACTGAGCTACACACGGGTCGGAATAATGCGTTATCACTATGTTGAGATGTAATTGACATACCACAGGTTAACGAGAATGCACGAGGTAATGACCCAGGCGGACACCGCAACTGGGCCTGGCTTTTGACCGCCTGAAATGAATTTGGCTGGATTTGCATTGACACGTCCCTGACTGTCAGATTAAATCTGTCACGGTCGATGCTTTGACGTACATATTCCTTCATCTTCTCAAACGTGTCGTCAATTTCGTCCCATAGAGCCATCGGGTCAATGTTCGCCTCCTTGGGCAACTTTATAAAGAGGTCGAACATGACATCAACATTGTGAGTCAAATCCAGTGTTTCTCGTTTTTGCCGAGTCACTTCGCCGCATTCGACTGAGACGTTGTCTAGGCCACAGACAGTAAAGCTCCGACACACAATGCCGTAGGATGACGCGTTCAGAAAGACGAGAAACTCATGTTTTATGCGGAGTTGCGTTTCCTTTAGTGTGCAATCATCGCTGAAATACTGCAACTTACTTCGCAGAGCAACATACGCTGCGTAGTATTTCGCTGCAATGCACACAACAACATTTCTTTGAATAAAATAACACATACCGGTAAATGTGATTGTTCATTGTTAAAATAACATTGTTATGTAACGTAAGTTTAGCTTTGAAACATTGTCATAAGCAACTTGGATAAGTTAAACGTACTGTGCTCGCCGGGAACAGACAACAACACAATGATGTCTAAATGGCGACTATCACTTTTTTTTTATTACGAATTGCGTTATGACACATGTACATTCCTAAACGAGCAATGCACATTTAAGATAAGTATTGGCCCTACATCAAAGTAACAAAGAAATGACAATTTAACACAGTATTCTGTTGTAGAAACTACCCTTGACCGACCGACCGACCGACCGACCGACCGACCGACCGACCGACCGACCGACCGACCGACCGACCGACCGACCGACCGACCGACCGACCGACCGACCGACCGACCGACCGACCGACCGACCGACCGACCGACCGACCGACCGACCGACCGACCGACCGACCGACCGACCGACCGACCGACCGACCGACCGACCGACCGACCGACCGACCGACCGACCGACCGACCGACCGACCGACCGACCGACCGACCGACCGAACGACCGAACGACCGAACGACCGACCGACCGACCGACCGACCGACCGACCGACCGACCGACCGACCGACCGACCGACCGACCGACCGACCGACCGACCGACCGACCGACCGACCGACCGACCGACCGACCGACCGACCGACCGACCGACCGACCGACCGACCGACCGTTCTCTCGTTCGTTCTTTCGTTCATTGTTTCGTACTTTCGTGTGCGCAATCATTGGTTGATTGGTTGATTGAGCTTAATTTCCACTCAGTAACATTTTCAATTTGTATCCTTACTTGTTGCCAAGCCATTCATGCATCATTTATATAAATCACACACATATCAGCATATGTCCACACGATATACTAAATAAAATAATTATCGGTTGTAAATAATACTAATATATAATAAATATTCAGAAAGAGTAAATCTTGTCTACCCCTACCTGTGCAGTCCGGGACTATGTCGCTTGGAAACCATACCAATTCTTCATCACGGCACGTGTAGATGGTTACGAGACTCTCTCGGCCGCTGTAGAAAGGGACATCGTACTTGTCATTGCAGTATATGCGTGCCTCCATGCCGCCGTGGTTCCAGGTAGAAAACGCAATGCCGCCGTTCCTGGGTGGATCCAGCTACTTGCACTTTTTCACTACACAAAATGTACAGGAATGACAGTCGAATAGCTAACAGGAATGACAGTCGAATAGCTATTATATCAACACATTTGACCTATGTTTATGTGAACTATCAATATACATTTATAAGACGAGGTTGTAGTGATCGTCAGGTAAAACATCCAAATCTAAAATATATGTGCTTGACAAGTCACAAAACCAACTCCTGATGGATTAAAACACACAACACTCATTTAACGAACGAACGAACGAACGAACGAACGAACGAACGAACGAACGAACGAACGAACGAACGAACGAACGAACGAACGAACGAACGAACGAACGAACGAACGAACGAACGAACGAACGAACGAACGAACGAACGAACGAACGAACGAACGAACGAACGAACGAACGAACGAACGAACGAACGAACGAACGAACGAACGAACGAACGAACGAACGAACGAACGAACGAACGAACGAACGAACGAACGAACGAACGAACGAACGAACGAACGAACGAACGAACGAACGAACGAACGAACGAACGAACGAACGAACGAACGAACGAACGAACGAACGAACGAACGAACGAACGAACGAACGAACGAACGAACGAACGAACGAACGAACGAACGAACGAACGAACGAACGAACGAACGAACGAACGAACGAACGAACGAACGAACGAACGAACGAACGAACGAACGAACGAACGAACGAACGAACGAACGAACGAACGAACGAACGAACGAACGAACGAACGAACGAACGAACGAACGAACGAACGAACGAACGAACGAACGAACGAACGAACGAACGAACGAACGAACGAACGAACGAACGAACGAACGAACGAACGAACGAACGAAATGAATTATGGAAGTGACGATCGACCGAACAACAAAACATACATGCGAACGAATGTACAGACTATCACCTACCTTGGACTGTGATTATGAAGATGCAAGGATCGGCCTTGTTGTGGGCCGCGTCCTCAGCTCTGTATTTTATCGCGTGTACACCCAGCCAGAACCGTGAGCCCGGAGCCAGGCCTTTGGTGAGACGTGGTACGATAGATATATTGATATTATCACGTACAGTTGGAGTCAGCCACGTTGCGACTGCTGTTTTTCCGTCTCGACCAACATACACTGTCATATCGGGCGGACAATAACTGAACTCTGGCCGCTCGATATCTGAAAACATGGTATCTAATTTAAGTAAAATAAACAACTTTACCATGAATAGTAACACTAAGTTCTTATGTGTCCAGTAATTTACATTTCGCTCCCAGGCAGACTATTCCCATGAACAACATTTCGGTTTCTCCAGGGAGCATTCCATCAC
Source organism: Oasisia sp. SBJ-2009 (assembly GCA_964017155.1). NCBI lineage: Eukaryota > Metazoa > Annelida > Polychaeta > Sabellida > Siboglinidae > Oasisia > Oasisia sp. SBJ-2009. The sequence continues at coordinate 56,609,249 of OZ024856.1, read as the reverse complement.
GCTCCAATTAATGCGCGGAAACCATTCGAACACAAACATCCACCATTTTATATAACCAGATCCTTGAACACAAAACAGAGTGAACTAGCGCAACGCATTGCGAACAAACTTGCCCGAGGTTCGAAACGGCAGTATAGGATTAGAACCCGGATGTTCTCATTTATATAACAGTCATGAACTTATAAACACTGTTGGTACACATTGACACGAATTTGCGCGTATACAACTTCAGAGGCATATCAGTAAATGGGTACATAGTATATGCGCTCGCATATATTTGTACATGTATATATGTGCAAACACCATAACGTGCCCATAGTCTACCTTCGCATCCTGACAATACTCCATTCCACGTCTGGTCGTCTTGGCAAGTGATTTTGTGTGTGCCACTTAGAACCTTTGTGAAACCATCCGTACAGTTGTTAATACACATATGTCGCTTGTTATAGCATACGACATCTGCATTCGCTGGTGCTGTTAATGGAGGGCATATGTTTCCTGCAAAAAAGTACACATCAGAGTGCATTTGTTTACGAATAATAATAGCCTAAATTCATAGTGTAATTACAAAAAAGCGATATTACCATGAAAGTGACACTGCATTTAATCGAAAGGGATTATGCGATGAGTCGGAAACGACTCTTCGAAGAGCCGAAAGTGACTTTGAGATGAGTAGTTAGTGACCCTGCGGTGAATTGAAAGTGACTACGATGAAGTGAAAGTAACTCAGCGACGAGCTGAGTCCAAACTGACATTTCGATATGCCATATGAAGTCTAGACGTAGACTTATCTTTGAACTCTTCGTGAATCTACAATCAGCATTCGGCTTCCCTATTGTGTGCCGACGACGACTCCACTATGAACCAACGGTGACTTAACAGTGAGTGTATGGTGACTTATGTAGGCTGAAGAGACTTACTTGGACATTTCAAATGACCCAGCCATTGACCATTGCGTCCACATGTTATCTGCTGGTCTACCTTGGTCCTCCTGTAGCCGCTGTCACATGTCACTTTACACCGGGTGCCATATATGTAGCCGCGACATCGGCTGCTTTCGCAGACGACTTTCCCGTGTCGAGGTCGCCTCGGCGGTGAACAGTACACAACTGTTAACAGAACAAATGCGTTGATGTGTTTGCTCTGCGTGCCGTATTTATTAAGATAAAGCAAAAGTAAACATTCAGTTTGTGCGTTGTCGCGAACATAGGGTTAATGGACCATGCTCAAACTGATTTTTCCATCAATGACACATCCAGGATGATGAAAAAAGTCAGAGTTGACACTGTTGTAACATGTATTGGTAGTAGGGTGCAAGTTTGTGCTCAGTTTGATCAAAATCATAAACAATCACCATATTTTGGGTCTATTTTTGGACCCTTAACATCCTTATCGGCATAAAACTGCCTAAGATTTTTTGCTACATGTCCATTTCAATGAAATACATTGATATAACAACAATTCTAAAAAATAATGGCTGATTTAATCAAATAAGCAAGTAACTGAAAACGTCTTTTTTTTCAGAAGTTGCCGCACCACACAAGGGGTTAATTCAGCATGTTGTACACGTTTGCTGCAAATACACATCTGGAGTCCCGAAAATGTAAATGCATTTGGTTGAGGAATAGCCGAGATCTACGAAGCAAGAGTAGACAATTTGGTGAAATAGCTGTATTGTAGAAAAACGACGTCAAAGGTTGTGAACATTTCAACAATGAAATATACGACACCAAATGTACAAAGAGTCTTGAAATTACACACATGACCTATACATTATGTTCTTTCAGGTGGTATAAAGTACAACATAATAATATTTTGGACCCCCTTTAGACCATTATCGGGTCAGCCATTTTGAATTTCTGTGGCATCAGCTGAAATCTTAGATCTGCATAATGCACAGGCCAAATCCACTGTAACTTTGTATATACATAGCTGACATACAACCTGCATGTCATAACAGAGAGACTGTTATTATTACTTTTATAATTTGTTCTCATGATTGATCAAATTTTTGTTTCAAAACACAAGAATAATATTTTGTTTATTTCTCTCTGTTATGATATGGGGAGCAGTATTATGGAGAAGTCCCGAAAATGTAAGTGCATTTGGTTGAGAAATAGCCAAGATCTACGCAATAAGAGAAGACAGTTCGGTGAAATAACTTTATTGTAGAAAAACGACTTCAAATTTGTGAACATTTCAACAATGAATTGTACAAACAACAAATGTACAGACTTGAAATCACACACATGACTGAAAAGTAATACATATCAAACATATTTCGTGAAGCATAAATAAGTGTATTTTTTGTAAACATTACTACTGTCATACTATTCGTGTTCATTAAGTTGGAAGTAAATTATTCCTACAAATTAATAATTACACAACTAGCAATGTTCTACTCACTTCAACGTTTCAACCACCATCGGCGGCCTTCTTCAGGATCTGAATGGTCACTGCTCGCCACGCCATCTAGCCGGCAGTGACCACTCAGTTTCTGAAGAAGGCCGCCGATGGTGGTTGAAACGTTGAAGTGAGTAGAACATTGCTAATTGTGTAATTATGAAATATGTTTGAATGTCATACTCTTATTCATCAGTGGCCTAAACCTCCCCTGCAGCATAGTCTGTTGATGTTGCTGCTGCTGTCCGGGCAACGAAGCGGGCTTGCCTGGCCTCCTTTGAGGCGGCCAATGTATGACGCTTCGCCTGCTGCAGGCGCCGTCGGTCGGCTTTCTCTGCAGATGCCAACAAGTGGGCACCTGATGGCATCTGCATCACTTCAAGATTTAACAAGATTTAACAAGATTGCCACCTAGAGAATCAACTCAAGATGGCAGGTGGACAAGGAAGCCCTTTGGCTTATCGAGAGTCCAACCTATCTATCTAAATGTACCCCGCCCTTCTTAGGTACATGTCAATTTTATTTTTGAACATATTAACACTACTAGCACTTACACAATCAGCCGATAATCTGTTCCATTCATTTACTGTTCTTTGTGAAAATGAAAATTTTCTAATATCTAATCTACATTGCTTCTTTGCTAATGTAACTCCATGTCCTCTAGTCCTTCTCTCTTCCTTGACTGAGAAAAAAATATTTCTGTCAATATTTTCATACCCATTCAATATTTTAAAAACTTCTATCTGATCTCCTCGCAGTCTCCTGGTTTCTAGTGTTGTTAATCCACATTCTTTTAGACGCATTTCATAACTAATATTCCTGAGTTTTTGTATCATTTTGGTTGCTCTTCTTTGTACTCTTTCTAGTATATCAATATCCTTCTTGCGATATGGCCTCCATGCCTGTATGCAATATTCTAAGTGAGGCCTAACTATTGTTTTGTACAGTGGTATTATTAGTTCTTTTTCCTTGTACACTATATTTCGCCTAATTAATCCAAGAATTTGGTTTCCCTTCGCTGCTGCAATTGCACACTGTTCCGATACCTTCATATCAGCACTAATAGTTAACCCTAAGTCCTTTTCCTTTACGGTAGTATTTAGTACAGTATCACCCATTGTATATTGTGCATCTTCATTCCCATGTCCTGTGTGGAGGCACTTACACTTCCCACAATTAAACAGCATTTGCCACTTCTCAGACCATTCGGTCAACTTATTTAGATAATCTTGTAATTGCTGTCTCTCTGTATCACTTTTTATTGTTCTGAACACTTTTGTATCATCCGCAAACTTCAACACCTTGCTTGTTATATCATCATCCAAATCATTGATATATATTAAGAACAAAATAGGTCCCAATACTGATCCCTGCGGTACTCCACTCAAAACCGATTTCCAGTTTGAAACCTCCCCATCAACTACTACTCTTTGTCTTCTATCAATAAGCCATTTTTCTATCCAGTTAATCATAACATTGCCTATGCCATGGGCCTTCAGTTTAAGTAGTAATCTTTGATGTGGCACTTTGTCAAAAGCTTTTTTAAAATCTAAGTATATTATATCTACTGGTGATCCCTCATCTACCCACTTTGTGACATCTTCCAAAAAACATAAGATATTTGTTAAGCATGACCTCGCTTTTAGAAACCCATGTTGAGATGGGTTAATCAAGTTATTTTTAACAAGAAAATCAACCAAGTGCTCTTTAATTAGTCTTTCTAATAGTTTACAAATCACCGATGTTAAACTCACTGGTCTATAGTTCTCTGACTTGCTTCTTGATCCTTTTTTAAATAATGGTATGATGTTTGCTTCTTTCCATTCTAACGGAACTACTCCTTCCTCTAATGCCAAATTGAACACTGTTGCAAGTGGTGTGCTAATTTGTTCTACAATTTCCAGTAGTAATTTGGGAGGAATCCCATCCACTCCAGGTGACTTATTATCCTTCATGTCCCTTATTTTCTTAGCTACCATTTTTTGTGTTACAATTAGTTGTCCTAAATAGTCTGACTCTCTCCCTTCGAATTTAGTCTCTGGTACTGGTAATGCACTAATATCTTCCCTGGTAAATACCGAACTAAAGTATTCATTTAGGTTTTCTGCCATTAAGAATCCCTTTGTTATTATTTTTCCATCACTATCTTCTAGAGGTCCGACCTTATCTTGAACTTTCTGTTTACTTCGAACATACGCATAAAAACTCTTGCTGTCCTGTTTTATATTAAAAGCTAATTTTTGTTCATAGCTTCTCTTTGAATTTCTAATTTCAGCTGTAGCTTGGTTAAGTGCTTCTTTATAAATGGCATAGTCTTCTTCACTTCCATTATGTCTATATGTCTTCCACATCATTTGCTTCACACAGGTTCTTCGTTGTCACCTTGATGCCAGCGTTGAACTGTGACACAGCACTGCAGGTGGCGGAGACAACAACATCGGGCGCGAGTGACTTGCCCACATTCGTGCGGTGTGGACCTGGCTCCTGTCCGGTGGCCAGTGTTGTCTGATAAAAGCACCAGCTGCGAGCTCCCACCAGGCACCGGTCGTGCTGGGGACTCTCATCCGTAGACGAGCTGTGTTCGAACGATGCTAAGATTTCATTCTGAATGCCGTTGACATCATGTTGGTGGGCCTGCACAGCCATTCGGTAATATCGGCTTAGTGTCTCTATCTTTTTCCCAGTTAACTTTCCAAACACATGGCCTCCAAGTGTGACCCCCGCCTTCTTCCCAGACGATGCCAACTTGCTCAGGGCAGTGTTCAGGCGTTTGGCAATGTGGTTGACACATTCTTCCTTTTGCAGCTCCACGTCGCCGTACACTTGCATGTTGGTGAGGCCGGTGAAGGTCCCTCGTAGTTCTGGTTGCACTCGGGCTCGTGCGTCACATACCTTTCCCTGAAGGCTGCAGTGTGCCTGCCACCGTGTCGGGTGCTGGCATAAGCACACCACTGGCAGTACAGGGACATCACCTGGAGGTCGATCACCAGGCCAGTGATCACCTCAACGACACATCCAATCCCTAACTGTAACTTGTGACCATGAGACATCCATGACCCAGCATAGCTGACGGTCAAGTTGATGGTGTCATCATGTCCGATTGATGAGTCAATGTCACGGTAGACACGACGGGCAACGGTGGGAGCATCATCTAACATCCGCGTCACAACGATCTTGTTTGCTTCACAGATGGCGTGTGTGTGCTTTGTGTATGAGGTGTGTGTCAGTGGCTTCACATTGAGAAATCGACACAATTTTACCAACTCGGCATGGCCAACCCCCTATTCATCGAAGCAGCTACTGCCTGGTGCACGATGATGAAGGGCACGTTCCCTGAAGATGACCCATCGATGCGGTCGGACGTCAGGGTGGAGTTGAGCACTGTGTCACACTCTGTGCACACAGTCTCCATTGCAGCGACGAGGCCAAGTCGATGGTCAGCGATACGGATCACCAAAGACGCAGCGCCACACTCCAGACATCTCAGGCCCTTGACTAGTGTTGACAGCATGCTGGACCGAGTTATGACAGTCGTGATGTCACCTGCTCTCTCGGGCGCATCATCACGGTCACTGCCATCATCCCTGAAAGTAGTCATGTTGCCAACATTGATGGCTGGGGGTTCGGTAACATGTTAACAAAATGTTATATTATAACAACACAATGGTCAATAAATAAATATATATATTATATATTATATATATATATATATATATATATATATATATATATATATATATATATATATATATATATATATATATATATATATACAGTTCAGACTAAATAATAAAATTATTTGAAAAATCATTATATTTGAAGATAGGGCGTGTAAGTCTCGCGCGCAAAAACGAGGCTGGGGGCAGTTGGGGGCAGTAAGTCCACATTCTCCATGTTAACATATAGGACTTTGTTTTGTTTTTAGTTGTAATAATCAAACTGTTAGTCGAGTTGCCATTTTGTGAACCTGGAAATGGTTGGTCGTCTAAGGTGTTTTTCTGAGTCATATAGATTATGTGTCCCTGAACTCAAATCCGTGGGATGGCAATGCGCCATCCTTGGGCAACTCGTGGGAACCACGACAATCCAAGATGCCTGCCGTGATCCTGGTAAATTACAAAATGTGTTCATCTTTGCACTATATCATGCTAGGAACATACATTTTGTATGTATACGCATGCTTTGAGGTACGAGGAATTCAATGGAACCGTTTACAATAATGTCCGACTATGTTTACGTGACCAATATTCAAAATGGCCGCCATTTTCACCAACAATAGTCGAGCATAATTTGATTGCCTTTTGCTATATAACTATGATTATATTTTATCCATTCCTATATTTTACGATATCAGGACTTAAAAGGAAGTATTTCAACGGATGCCCGCGCAAGAAAACCGAGTAATATTCAAAATGGCCGTCATTTTAACCAAACATATGCAAGAGCCACGATTGTGTGTCTATTCCTACGTTTTAGCATATGGGCAAGAACATAGTACTTGTACGGCATTAATTATACGTGAAGTAAATGCATGCAATGTACCAACATATGAGGAATTTAATGTAATAATTTCCAATGATGTACGTCTATGGTCACGTGACACAAATTCAAGATGGCCGCCATTTCAACAGAAAATAGCTCGAAGATTTATTTACAATTCCTCTTCAGCATTGAAAATTCATCATGACTGAGTTCCAGGAAAGCTAATAGTTGTACATCCATGTATGTGAATATGACTACAGCTGACAAGAAGCACACAAAGCTTGGGAAATGACACAAAATGGTACAACAATTTAAAAGTATAACGTCAGATGTACTGAATTATATAATTGTTTCATTTGGGCATTGTCACAGTGTACATTATTAACCATTAGTATTTAAACGATAAATCATTCCCATTACGTTCTCATATAAAAGGTTATTCCCCATTCTCTCTAGCTCCCCTCTTCCTCCGTACTATCACCTTCATCCTCATTATCATGTCTAGCTTCATTCTCACTATGTTTGGTGAAAAGATTGATGCACATGGCATCGCCAACACAATAACAGTAAGGCGTGCAAGACAAACTCTGCAGTATGACAGTTACATGCATGACTGCTGCAAGCTTTCCCGACAGCTTTGCATTGGCAGTTGATGACATCCTTGAGGGCAGGAGGAGCTGCTGGTCCTCTTGCAATGCGTGGAGTTGGCACACACACCCTCCACCCGTAAGCAGCGATGTCAACAGCAGGCGGAGTCTGCTGGTCTGCTGTATCCAGAGCATTACTTGCAGGATGTGATATGACAAGTTAGCGTCTGTCGGTGGAAAGAGTTTTGACACATACAGCTTTCCCTCTTGTCGTTTTGGTGTAGAGCGCACACCTGGCCTGCAGCAACACCAAAGAGCAAACTTGTGTGCGTCCAGTCTCTAGCGACTGTTGGTGGTTAGCACTCTGTTCACCGAATACTGTGTATAGGCAAGAGTGGTCGGCGGACTTCAGTTCCTTTAGCGCCGTCGCTTTGCAATGACCAAATGGATAGGACACCGTATCGCAGCATGATAATGCATGCATACCGAGCATTTGGAGGGATTTCGCACCAAGGAGCGAAGAACTTTCATTGATATTGAGGATAGCCCTACACCATCGCTTTTGCACACAGGCTGTCAACTGCTATCTCCACTCCCTGAAGATAAGCAGAACAAAGACGTCAGTGTCATCGCTGAGCACTCGTACAATGTTCTTACCATACTTTACAGCTTCCAGAATATAACCGATGATGGTAATATCTGCTTCATCATGGTTGTACATACTCTCCTCTCTTCCAGCCATCGTCACGTTGTTGCCCAAATTTAAAAGTGGAGAGAACTCTGACGAGAGTCTTCTTATTAGCTTTGCTCTTCATGATGGCATCGCGGCATGGGAGCTTCCTTGATGTTGTGATATTGTAGTTAACAGCCCCTTCACCTGCACGCGGGGTGCGCTCATAATCTTTTGCAGACCTGTCATCATAGTGATCGAAGATGACCAGCACTTCTGTTGGTTGGTACTGACCAAGTCTGTCCCTCGTGCTGTTGGCGAGATCTGAAGCTGTGTCAAGATACTGACTGATATCTTCGAATGTCTTGGGACCATCTTTGAGGAAGTCGTATAGCAATGCTTCTGTAACCATACGAAAGGCACGCATTGATCTCACCCATGCCTTGCCATTCATGATTGATGCATGCAACCCCAACCAGTACTTCATAACCACTAGCTTTCATCATGTTTCCAATACAGCCATTGAATGATATGAGGGTGTGCATGCCACCAGTTCGAAGAATGACTGACTTGAAGAGGGTCCCATGACTGGCCCACTTGATAAGTGTTGCTACGATGTAAAGTTCATCATATATTGTGTCGATACCATGCTCGTTGAGCAACTTTACCTATTCCGAACTACCACATTTATGATGCAACTTCACAGCAAGACCAAGAGTGGTTTGATTTGTGGAGTTGGAAATGTGTTGTTGAATGCAATGTGATATGATTACTGCTGATTTATTCAATTCTCCATTATATACCAATTGAGAAACTAATGCTAGCAAAGTAGGACATATGTTGGCAACAATCTTCTCAACTGTTAACTGACTTAAATAGTAATCATTGCTACGAGGAATTGCTAGAGCTTCAGCTTTAACCTTGCGTACTATAGTTTCTACATTATCATCATCAACACCGTCATACTTGACCATCTTCACTGTCTTACCTACAACATATCTGAAACCAACAATATATGCAATTTGTGTCACGTGACCATAGACATACATCATTAAAAATGATTACATTAAATTCCTCATATGTTGGTATATTACATGTATTTATTTCACGTATAATTAAGGCCGTACAAGTATATGCCATTACTATGTTCTTGCCCATATGCTAAAACGTAGGAATAGGCACAACATCGTGGCCCTTGCATCTGTTTGGTTAAAATGACGGCCATTCTGAATATTACTCGGTTTTCTTGCGCGGGCATCAGTTGAAATACTTCCTTTTAAGTCCTAATATGGTAAAATATAGGAATGGATAAAATATAGTCATATTTACATAGCAAAAGGCAATCAAATTATGCTCGATTTTGGCTATTGTTGGTGAAAATGGCGGCCATTTTTGAATTTTGGTCACGTGAACATAGTCGGACATCATTATAAGTGGTTCCATTGAATTTCTCGTGCCTCAAAGCATGCGTGTACATACAAAAAATATGTTCCTAGCATGATGTAGTGTAAATATGAACACATTTTGTAATTTACCAAGATCACGGCAGCCATCTTGGATTTTCGTGGTTCCCACGAGTTGCCCAAGGATGGCGCATTGCCATCCCACGGACTTGAGTTCAGGGACACATAATCTATATGACTCAGCAAAAAAACCTTAGACGATCAACCTTTTCCAGGTTCCCTACAGCACAGTATAGGGTGGCAACTCGACTATGTTCCTAAATTCCGTATTTCAGTTACATTGTCCGAAGGATTATTACAAGCAGAAGCAATGGAACACTTTGCCAGTGACAATGATCACGGAAATCATGAATTGTAATCGATTATTATAATCGCGGCAAGTACTGTCTTGTGTTTGGCGATCTTGACTAATAATGAAGGGTGCCATTTTTCGCGCAGTATAACCTGTTAGGGGCAAACATATACATATGTTAATATTAGTTTTAATACATAATGAATAGCTTTATATTTTATTGTACAGCGCTTTGAGCATATTTGAATATTGCGCTTTATAAATAATAAATATTATTATTATTAAATATTATTATTATGTGCATTTAGGCAAGTTGTCAGATATATGTGCTTATCGAAACCACAACGTACAGCAATGTAAAATGCAAATCCCGTAAAATACATATACGGCCTAAATTCGTGTCAATTATCTGCACTACGTAATTCGTGACCCACTATTCCTCATAAATAAGCAGGAGTGATTTCAAAAATATTCCTGCATTTTATAACAACCTACATAACTGGAAATTGGTGTGAAATAAAACTAGTACCACTACCAGGCTGTAGCACAAATTACAAAACATAATTCCAGCCTCAGCAACCTCGCAAGTCCAGGTCCATAGCCATGGCTGATGGCATTGACACTTGTTAAATTACAGTATTACACGATACATAAGCAGCCAAACAGGCATGGTGGTTGCCTCAAATTATAATATAATAACAAAAAATACGTGCACACTACTTCCTATTGTATCAGCTAAATGTAAAAAGAATAATACCTGCGAAGTGACAGGCGAGTAACGGCTGTCATTGTCATTCGCGTCGCTCTCAGAGTCGGACCCGACCGGAGGCGCTGCCACCGCCACCGTCGCCAGTTGTCCAGCCCGTGCCTGCCTAAGTTGCAGTCGCCTGCGCTTGCGACCCTTCCCGAAAGAAGTAACATGTTTTTCTTCTCATCTGGCATGGAGTCGCGGGTAAAACCACTTTGAGAACAGCGGATAAAATGGCGTAGTAACGATGTCGATTATAAACACCTGGTATGCCGCATGTCAACAAAGGTTCAAAATAGCGGGAGATACACGCGATTGAAACCGAGCAATTTTTCGATCGGCGCTGCGTCATTGCACATAATCAAAAGAAACAGTATAGTAGGGCTCATGCTAAACCGTATTTTTATAGCATTTATCGTATTCATGCAAAGTATCAATGTGCACATATCGAAAGTTAGATAATTATATTATATGAAGTTTTCAAATGTGAAAATTCAGAGAGAAAAAATAATTCAGTCAAAAATGATAAATCCACGGTGTTGCGTCCCCAAGTTAATGGCAATTGCAGAATATTTGTAAATGTATTCATGCTGCGGCAATGGGTTATCATACTCTTCGTGAAATCAATGCCACTTGGACTAGAACAGTGCACGTAGCACTGCAAGCACTAGACCTACCTTTCACTTCGAAAGAAAATCTGCAAGTACTGGTCAGGCCGGCGGTATCTGTGGCCTCGTACAAGACTTTGTGGACGCCCTCAGGGAACCAACTCCCGCTCCCTTCGTTTGGGAGGGTCTGCACAACGCTGTAACAATGTAGAATGGAACAAACGTATGACCGGCGTAAAGACAATGCCCGCTTCATGTTCGCCGCTACAACATCGTCTGTAGGCAATCGTGTATACACAACTTAGACTATGTATGACACGGCATGATACTAATACAAAATACAAAATGTTGACGGTAAATATATACACAATTTGGCCTTTAGAAAATTATTATTCATGCAGTATGTTGTGAATGTACAACGTATTTGAAATCAGGAATGGGTACGGCAGTACCCTTCCTAATATGAATGGGATTGAGATTCCTGAGCCCTATTGCGAATCCGAATTACTGCAGCGATTGGGAATAGCTACAGAAATGTACTATACCATTTTGGAAAGCCCAGAGCAAGCCTCAAACACAAAAAAATCGTAGATTTTTTATTTTCGTCCCTCAACTCGAGTTTTCGATGTTTCAAACTGTCGACGTTCAAAAATGCAACGGCTCTACCTGCCACCCCTGTCAACAAATGGATCGGCTGGTGGCGTGTTGGTTAGTTCTGAAAACTCCGTAGTGTGGCGCCACCATTTTCTATCATGCTATCCGCGTAACCCGTTCCAGAAATGGCGCAGGTTTTTTGCTGCTGTAGCGACTGGCTGGATCACATGATCTCGGAAAAAGGCGTGTTTCTCGCTATGCATACTAATTTTGTTTACTGTTAACATTGATATCGACCAATGAATGCCTTCAGAAGATGATCAGCGGGAAAAATATGTTACATTGCATTCGGCCGTCGATGATTAAGGTTGGTGACCTTTGCGTTGCGCAACTATTGCATGTACAGATGTTGGCTTCGCGGATAAAGGAATAAAACTAGTAGTTAAATGCTTCAAGGATGAAGCAGGACTGGGGTAATATTAATGGAAGTGGGACTACTACAGGGTAAATGCTTCGCAGCTAAAACACGGTTGAGACTCGAGTTAAAGTACGGAGACAAGCCCCCCGCCCCTACCCCCCGCGCCCACCTCCCTTCCCCGTTCATTCATATTTCCGGCTGAAATGTGCGCTGGCATGCTGTCCGTGGCAGGCTTGGCTCCGTGTTCGTCCTACCACCAATCAGAATTTGAGCCTAGGCCGTGGTTGAATATGCCCACCCACCCCACCCCCGATTTTGCCGCATGTTTGCCTATTTTCCACCCCAAATGAAAATTTTGCGATCTCGCCACGGGGATAAATAGTTCGCGGTGCCAGCTAGCAAAAGTCCCTGTTATCTGTCACTGAGCCGAGGGTTCCCAAGGAATATTCGACATGCGATGTGACCGTCGGTGGTGAGGAACGTTCTGCAGTGGCGCAATTTCAGCCGGAAAGATGAATGAATGGGGAAGAGAGGTGGGCGGGGGAGGGGGTAGGGGATAAGGGAGGGCTTGTCTCCTTACTTTCACTCGAGTCTCAAACGTGTTTTAGCTGCGAAGCATTTACCCTGTAGTAGTCCCACTTCCATTCATATTACCCCAGTCCTGCTGTATCCTTGAAGCGTTTACCCACTAGTGTATTAATACCTCGTATGTTTACCCACTAGTGTATTAATACCTCGTATGTTATAATAGATATGCACCAATGTTTCCGGAGAGCAGGTGCAATACCATGTGTTATGACCGATATATATATATATATATATATATATATATATATATATATATATATATATATATATATATATATATATATATATATATATATATATATATATATATATATATATATATATATATATGAAGCACACACTGAACGTTTATTTTACTAGATGGCTCGTTATCCACTGAAAAGTTGCAGTGGTGTTTAAGGTGGATTAATATGTGTATACCAAAAAGTACTTTATTTTAGCACTCAACTTTATTCATTGATAGGTAAATGAGACAGCTGGTGAATATGAACTTGTCTAGACGTCACGTTACCTCTTGATGCCACTGTTGTCTGAGGCCGTGGCGTCGTCCCAGCTGACAATGGCTGCACACGTGCCCTCGTCGGCGGTAGTATTAATCGGCGGGAAGCAATTGATCTTTGGTGGGGTTGAGTCAGGAGCACTTGCCAACTGGCTTTTCGCTGAATGTCAGTCAGGGTATTACGTATTGGTATTTAACCATTTTAGTACAGGTTTTTTTCAAAAGCCAATACAGTATTTAAATCTTTGTGTAGGTCATAAGGACATACGTTCAAAGGGCCGAATTTGTCTGGTTGTCTTATAGTTTTCTGGTTGTCTTATAGTCTCACACCTTACTGCGCAACGTACACAACGCAGTATGTCTACATGACGATTATCTCGAATGTCTACATGACAAGTGCCTAGCAGGTATACATGACGAATGTCTAGCATGTCGACACGGCGAGTGTATAACATGTCTACATGACGAGTATCTAACAACCCTAATGAGGAGTGTCTAGCAGGTTTACATGACGAGTATCTATAGCAGGTCTACCTAGGTCTAGCAGGTGTGTGTGTGTATATATATATATATATATATATATATATATATATATATATATATATATATATATATACATATATATTATTTATACATGAACACAACTTTTTTCAGCACATTTACAAATCGGCGACAAATGTTAATTTATTATCCGCATATTACAAATGAACGTGATCTTGCAGGGGCGGGGGCTTCACGTCAAAACCATTCTCTCAACAGGCTAGTTCCTGTTACCTATTGATACTATGTTCTTGAAAAGACGTACTTACGTAATTTGCAACTGACTGAGAGAGCCCTGCACATTACGTCTATATTTGACCATGAAGTAGTCAATCTCTTGTCCCGTGTCACCCCCGGCTGTGCTCCTTCTGTTTCTAACACGAATACATTCATGTGTATTTTACTTTTAATTTTATTTACACCGGCACATCACTAATGACGTCATTCCCACTGGAACACCGCTAGTGGCGTAATGTTATGCTCATGAATGGACAAAAGTAATATCAACAGCGAGATGACACAATTATTATTTATTCATTTTAGTAAGAAATGTAATACGGTGTAACAAGATTTCCACCTGGAGAATTAACCGGAAGTGAGACGTGAATAAGGAAGCATTTAGCATATCGAAATTCCAAACTTGTTCCAATGAACATTTTCTTATATATAAATCGGAATTGTTACTTCACTAATGCTACTTCGAATTATGTAGTCCTTCTATCTTTCTTGAGGCACTTTTTTGAGGCACTGATCCAGTGACGTTACCCCATTTGTTTACGTCACTGGCGCCATGTCTGAAAAGGCAAACTTTGGCGGAAGTCTCGCGCTTAATTGTGATAGTGATGTAATCAAACCGCGACGTGCTAGTACAGCTAGTGTTCGAACGGGCATGCGCCAGTGACGTAAACCGCTTACGTCACTGGCGCGTGCACGTTCTGTGCCTTAAGATGGCAGCGCCCTGAATCCAACATCGCTTTTGATGGTATAATCATACTGTGATTAATTGTTTATTAACGATCTTTGTGCACAATTACTATGCACAACCAATATATTATATATGCGTATGTAGATGCTCTGAAGTTCTCTCTGACTGGAGTATCCCTTTAAATTGATGCATGTTTCTTGTACATTACTTTACACATTATAATTATCCTACGGTGATCGTGATTGCGAGGTGGCTGTATTAGTGAGGTGACCGTAACGTGAGTGGTTCACTTAATTTAACAAGACTAAAATCATAAAATGTGTGTGCGTGTGCGCGCGCGCGCGTGCGTGCGTGCGTGCGTGTGTGTGTGTGTGTGTGTATGTGTGTGTGTGTGTGTGTGTGTGTGTGTGTGTGCATGTGTGTATGTGCGTGCGTGCGTGCGTGCGTGCGTGCGTGCGTGCGTGCGTGCGTGCGTGCGTGCGTGCGTGCGTGCGTGCGTGCGTGCGTGTGTGTGTGTGCATGTATATGTGACTGTGTATGAGAGAGTGTCTGATCATGTGTCCAGGAGACGGACATGTCACAGACAGTTCTGCCTCTACCTGACGATGGCACGAGACAGTTAAATCTGGGTCCCACCCAGAACCCGCCGACGCTGCACTCGCGGTGAGACGTTGCTCCGCCAGCCTCACATCTGCCTCACAAAGTTGTCACGTGGTAAGGGATTACTTTCAAAATAAGTTTTCAAAAATGTATCTCAAAATGAACGCAGTTGTTGCGACTTGTGACTTTTTGTTGTTGTGACTAAATAAACACATTTGCGAATATATTCAGCAGACATTCAACAACAGATATATGTAATTAATTGTGTTTATTTCAGTAAAATAAGTTGATATAACATGTTATAATCCCCATTCTAAAATATAAATACCATTTTAAGTTAGGCCTCCGTTTAAGTTAACCTATGTGATATATACATGTGCACGTTAAGAAACAAAGATACAGATTTATTCATACGAACATGTTTTGCTGTGAAATGTTGGTCTTATTATATTAACTGTCCTAACCTGATGGAGCATCGCGTCCCGGCAGGCAACGCGTGTTGCTTTCCTTCGACAAGGTCAGGTTCAGGATGACAGGCGTCAACGATAAATTGTTCCGTGAGAGTGGCCAGACGACACTCACTCTGAGACACCACTTCACCGGCTGATTGCTGCAATGTGACAGTTGTGTTGTATGTGTTTATCCCGCCAAAAAGCGATACGAACATGAATAGCTTACATTTTATAATAAATGTGTCGTCATGTTGTAGTTTATGTTTTATTACCTAGTACCCACTGACATCAGACGACAGCGACGTCTAAACACATAGAGCTAAGCTTTTCGTCAACGTAACACAGAAACAAGCTGGTCGTTTTAAGAACTAACTTACATATAGTTATAATTATATATATAATTTTATTAGTAAACATTACTTAATTGTTTTATGAGTTGTAATGTTCTTACTGGATGTAATGCACTAAGACATGTAAGCATGGTCGTGTAGTTTATCTGTTTAACAACCAACGTGTCTTGTATTGACGAATCATTGTGGATAACATTAGCCTAGAACGTACGTTATCTAGCCCACGTGCGCTCGAGTCGTTTACGAATATACTAGGTCCTGTCCCTATATATATATATATATATATATATATATATATATATATATATATATATATAGATATATATATATATATATATATATATATATATATATATATATATATATATATATATATATATATATATATAGATATATATATATATATATAGATATATATATGTTTATTTCAGACAAGAAGGCGTCCATATATATATATATACATAAAATACAATACAAATGAAAAGTACAATACATATAATGCAATCAAAGCAATGATATGATCAATGTAAAAATATAAGTGTAAAGTTACAAAATTGTGAATAAATATATCAGGAAATTAATTAAATAAGTTGTAAAAATAAATATAAAAAATTGATTAAAAATACAATACAAATGTCGTGTTTATATTAGCAAGGTGTGTTTACATACAGCTCTTAAAATGAATGTCAGTAAGGAGGTAATTAATAAAAAGAAGATAATCCGACTGATGAAGACGACATTAGAAGACGACATTATAATATAATGTAATATTATATTATAGGGATAAGATCTAGTATATTCGAAAACGACTCGAGCGCACGTGATCTACCCTACCGATCACGTGGTATATCACTCGCAAAAAACTCCAGGAGCCGTATTCTCGTCGCGCGGTTAAGCCTTCCTACCCGGAGGTAACGCTATCCGCCGGATAACTGCACGTGATTCTGTATTCATTTATATCGGCGGTTACGTCATTTACCTCTGGGTAGTTGATCTGCTCGACATGAATACAGCTCCAGAACTGTAAATACACCGGTGTGTATTGAGCCCACAGAGTTATATCATTAATCTTTCCCACTATAGTTCTACTGGAGTGTTCTATTTATATTTATTATTGAGCCTTTCTAGCACAACACACCTCAGGACCGACGACTGACGTCACGAGTACCAGGAACAGCGAGGCGACTACCACGTGACCCATCGTATCGACCCTCGTAGAGAGTAGACGAGTAGTACGCCCCATGGCACGGCCCGGTCCCGGTACAGCTCCTGAAACACAAGCACATTAAATTATGATTGTCACGTGTCCACGAAACAAAACGTACGGCAATCGGATCAGATTACACTATTTCCTTTTTATGTGATATTATTATCGTATTCCTGCTGTTTAGATACTGCGGAAAAGAGCACACATTTACACACATATGAATGTACGCGCGGTTGTTCCAACCGCACAGGAGTTACGAAAGACGTAGTCTCGCTTAACCGACTGTCGGTCGGCTGCGGAACTACGCCGAGAAGACAGTCTTGTTACTTTGTAGTATTGGTTACCCAGGCTCTGTGAGGTGGCAGCACTTTTAAGCCCCTTAGCTACGCCTGGGAGAAGACCACTGACCTATATAAAGACTGGATAGCGCGCGGCAGTGTTATTTTGACGCCCCCGAGCCGCGGCCATGTGGCTCCCAGCCGTTGGAAGCGGCCACCTTTTCAATGTCAAATGCCTCAACTTCAGCTACCAATTTCTTAACATTAGGCTAATATTATTTGTGTCTAAATTTTTTTATGGTACAACTAATTATTCATACTGGCAAATATGATGTTTAGAATCAAACCAGTTATGCTAAACAAATTTTTTTTTTTAAGTGAAGACAGGTGCAGCAGGATTTGGACCAAACCACTATTCCAAAACAGGGTGCGAGGTTGTCACCACTGCATGGCAGTAACATAGGAAACCCGACTTTAAGGATCGAGCCAGAATTTACTTGTATAAAACATATTACCACTGATCTCTACATAATAGATCATTGCCTAAACTCTAATCCAAATCCAAAACCCTAACCCAAACTCACACCCATATAGTGGTTTGGGTCCAAACATGATCCCTGCAGCCGCCTGTTGGCCTTGTTATTATGCTGTGGTATAACGTAGCTACACATACATCAGCTTAACACATTTTTGCTAAGTTGCACAAATTCCATCTTATCTGAGGAAACATGTCCGTGTCCACACAGGGGATAAACCATAAAAATGTGATACCTGTGGTGCACAATTCTCACGAAGTACTACTTTGAAGTGCCATGTCCGTATCCACACTGGGGATTAACCATACAAATGTGACACCTATGGTGCACAATTCTCACGAAGTGGTAGTTTGAAGTGCCATGTTCGTATCCACACCGGGGATAGACCATACAAATGTGACACCTGTGGTGCACAATTCTCACAAATTGCACTTTTGAAGAGACATGTACGTATCCACACAGGGGATAAACCATACAAATTTGACATCTGTGGTGCACAATTCTTACAAAGTTCCGACTTTAGGAAACATGCCCAAATGCACACAGGGAAAACCATTCAAACGTGACACCTGTGGTACGCAATTCTCAGAATGTAGTACTTTGAAGAAACATGTCCGTGTCCACACAGGGGATACACCATACAAATGTGATACCTATGGTGCACAATTCTTAGAAAGTTGTAATTTGAGGAAACATGTCCGTCTCCACACAGGGACTAAAGCATACAAATGTGACACATGTGGTGCACAATTCTCACAAAATGCTCTTTTGAAGAGACATGTCCATATCCACATAGGGGATAAACCATACAAATTTGACATATATAGTGCACAAATCTCACAAAGTGGTATTTTGAAGAAACATGTCCGTGTCCACACAGGGGATAAACCATACAAACGTGACACATGTGGTGTGCAATTCTCACAATGTAGTACTTTGAAGAAACATGTCCGTGTCCACACAGGAGATAAACCATACAAATGTGATACCTATGGTGCACAATTCTTAGAAAGTTGTAATTTGAGGAAACATGTCCGTGTCCACACAGGGAATAAACCATACAGATGTGATATCTGTGGTGTACAATTCTCACAAAGTGGTAATTTGAATTCCCATATCCGTACCCATCGGAATCGGAATCGGAAGTGTTTATTGACCCAATAAAATATACATAAAGCAATGTTCATACAAATGACCTACAACTCAAGTTATAAAATAATATTACATTAGTACCGCTGTGCAGTAAATTGCCAAGTAATTGCATAAGAAATAATAGAAATGTAATTATAAAATGTGATTATGAATTATTAATGTAGGTAAAATAACCAGGGGTCGAGGAGACTGTCACTAAGACCATTTTGGTCGCTCTTGTGGCAGCCACCCCATTAATTGCATAACAATTAAATATAGTTGACTATTTTAAACACTTGCAAATAAACACATATGCATAATACAGCAAACACAAGAATGCCATTTCTGGTAACATAAGTCACAAAACTCAACTAACAAAACAACACAAATTTGTTAAATTCACTTGGAAATTAGCCAATGATTATAATAACACTACATAGTATATGTACATTTAGTATATGTACATTTACGGAGGTATAACAAAGGGAAGAATCACTGTAAATTAGTACGTTGCTTGTTATGAATGTCCACATATATAACAGTTTGGTAAAAAGCACAGTGTTTTGTAATTTTGTAGAACATTCTCTTTTGCGTAACTAATAAACCCTTGTAAACTGTGCGTTGTAATTTTGTTTTTAATGTTAAATGTAGTATTGTTTATTAGTAAAGGGATATCGTGCCTAATGCATCGCTTGGCAAAGTCATGCTTAGCCCTATTTGTATGAATATTGTCATGTATCCGTGTGTTAAATGTGTGGACTGCTTTATTTAATATAAATGGTAAGTTTTGCAAATATACTGGTAATGTCGTGTGCACATACTTACAGTACAGTTTCAATTCATGCAATTTCAGCATATCTGTAACATTAAGAATCTTGAGTTTCTTAAACAACGGCTCAGTATGTGCAGTATAATTTGTTAAACATATTATTCTAATTGCTTTTTTCTGTAGTTTGATTATTCTGTTACAGCTAAAACCCCATACCATTAGGCCATAATTGATGTATGGTAACATTAGTGCATTATATAAAGTAACTTTTATATTTAGTGGCAAGAATCGGTTTAATTTGTTTAATATGCCTATCAATTTGGAACATTTAATTGAAATATATTTTATATGAACATCCCAGCTTAGGTTTTCTTGCAAGGTTACCCCAAGAAGATTAAAATTTTGAACTCTTTCTATTACGGTTTCGTCTATTTTGAGGAGGAGATTATTCACTTGTTTATTTCCCAATTTATGTATTATATACTTGGATTTCTTTACGTTTAACGACAATTTATTGATTTTCAGCCATTTGTTTATCTTATTTAAATCTGAATTTAAATTGGGACATCTGTTAGACAACTGAATTGTTGTAAACAAAGTTGTATCGTCTGCATACATTATATATTTAAATGTTTCACATGAGTTTGGTAAATCATTTATATATATTAAGAACAAAAGTGGACCTAAAATAGAACCCTGTGGCACACCAGTGGTAATGGGCAGGGTTTCAGAGATAGAGTCATTGTAAATTAAATATTGTTTTCTATTTTTCAAATAACTTTTCATTAACTTTAGAGCATCAGCATCCATCCCATAAAATTATAGTTTACCTAATAATATTGAATGGTCTAGGGTATCAAATGCTTTTGATAAGTCTAAAAATATATTAATAGGTGTTTCGTTGGAATCCAGGGCGGCTATTGTTCGGTCGATAACTTCCAGAATGGCGTGTTCTGTTGAGTGACCGGATCTAAAGCCATACTGGTTATCATTAAAGAGTTGGTGTTTAGTAAAAAACGAATACATCTGATTATATATAACTTTTTCAATAACCTTTGAAATTACTGGTAGCAGAGATATCGGTCTATAATTACAGAACGATGTTTGATCCTCATTTTTAAAGATAGGAATTACTTTCGCGATTTTCATCTTATCTAGAAATATCCCAGTGTTTAATATTTGATTTATAAGTATAGTTAGAGGGTTTATAAGAACATATTTTAAATATTTAAATATATGTAATACCGTCGCAGCCACTACTGGATTTAGCAGGAAAATTGTCAATTATTTTGAGTATGGACTCTTCGTTAATTTCTTGGAATTGGAATCGATTTTCAGAATTTCCTGTTAAGTGCCATTCAGGGAAGAAAATCTTGTTGGGAATGTTATTTTGGGAAAGAAACTAAATAATGTTAAGGTGCCGTAAAATTCGCTACAATATTCTTTTTCATTGATTTTAAGCAGGTTTATATTAAAGTCTCCTGCAATGATTACTTCAGATTTTTTTAAATCAATATGTGATAATACTGATGCAAATTCATCAATACATTTTTTGTAGTCACAATTTAGGACTCGTGGAGGTCTGTATATGTTACCAATTATCACAGGTTTTATAAGGCCGCCCCCTGTGACTTCAATAAACTGACCCTCCCAATTTACATTTTTTATTACTTGCAGGACCTTATATTTATACTGTGATTGAATATACATAATTAAGCCTCATTTTGTACTACTAGTCTTGCCCAACGAGATGCAAGTATAGTCTTTTAATTGAATGTTACATAAGTCGTCTTGTTCAGTTTGCCAGCTTTCCTGAATACATATAACACTGAAAGCATAATTAAGTAGCCGCAGTTCTTGTGTGAAAACTTCTATTTCGTTTAAATTAATATTAATAGATTGAATGTTTGTGCTCAATACGCCAAAATTATTTGTTTTTGTATTTATCAATGATTTAAAGTTGTTGTTATCGTAGTACGATGAAGTTTTCATTATTGGCAAACTATCGTTATCAAAGTTTTCATCATCGCTATGATGTAAAACTTTATTTAGGCAATTGTTATGAATACCTCCGTAATGTCGTAGACATTGGTAATCAGAATCTAACATTTGTTCAATTCGTATTTTATATATTTGCTTGTAACATTTTTCAAACAGTTCTGTAAATATCTGCTAGTTGTGAAACAATTCAAATAGTAAAACATGTAATACAAATGCATAAACAGATTTATTCTTCCAGTGTTGCGTACTTTCATAACATAAAAATGTATTAAACACAATGAGTAGGTGGAGGCATACATCACACGGATTGTAGTCTCAAGACAAAACAAAATAAACATAAAAATGCCAACGTCACATGAAGTCAAGAACATCATGTGATATCCGTTTGCATTATGAAATGCAAGATGACCTTTTTTCGTGGGAGAGGTATTGCCCTTTTTAATGTTTTTTTTTTAACTCGCCACTGCTTAAAAATAAATGCATTTTACTGATAAAGAAGCGAACATAACTATTTCGCTGTGATAATTTAGAGATACCAGAATATATCAATCAACATAAATAACATTTAGTTGATATGAAAAAACAAATTAAGTTGACTGGTTCACCTTAACTAATATTTCAATGAAAAGCACAAAATATTAAGGTAGGTATAATTCTAAATATCACGTGTGTGACCATTAGAACAAGAATAGCACCATTTATCTATAATTTACTTCATAATTTAGATTAAAATGCCTAGCGATAATTAATAATTAACATAAAGTACAATCAGCCTAATGGTAACAGACTTCATTATTTAAATTAAAATGCCTAGCGATAATTAATAATTTACATAACGTACAGTCAGCCTAATGTTAACAGACCATCTAGGAATGTCACAGCTTCATAATTAATAACGTACTTGCAAAATATATAATAAAAACAGAAGAGAAATATATATAATATAGATAAAACATTCATATGACAGACATTGGTTCTGGTAAATGTTCATGTTACGGACAATGTGGATGATCCCGATCAAAAGTCACTAAGGCCGGGTTTCAGCGTTTAGCGAAGATTATCAATCTCCGCCTCCGTGTTGATGACCTTGATTATGTTGGTCAAGGTCTTTATCACAATTTTGCCATTGTACGTCCAGCAGTCGTTGATCTTGTGGGTTTTCTTCATCTGCCTTGTCGCGGCGGCAAGTGCAGCGCGGCGCTGCGTCAAATCCTCGTTGATGTAGATTGGCTCGGTGCTGTCTTTATTGCGTAATCGGCGCCGCGCCCGGATGACCCCATCACGCACCGTAACTCTGTTGAAACGAACAATTACGACGCGGCGCCGGTCGCCAGTGTCGCTCCTCTTTCCCAGCCTGTGGCTGACAAGAATGTCCTCCTGAGACACAGGGGGGGGGGGGGGGGGGGGGGGGGGGGGAGGGGTAACGGCCATTTTGGTATTGATAATGTCGACCACCTTTGCCGTAGTGGCCTCTCCCTCCCCAGTCTCAGGGATGCCGCTAAATCGCAAATTTCCCCTACGGGAATACTTCTCCAGTCTGTCGCACTCACCCTCTAGTCGTTCCACCCTCTCTTCCAGGGCAGTGTTTTTATTTCTTTGTTTTCGAGCTGCGATGTCAGGCCAGCTATTGTCTCGGTCAGTTTATCAAGCTTGTCCGATAGCGCCTGCGGGTCCAAAGCAGACCTCAAAGTTTTAAGTACCCCCTCGTCTTTCAGTAACTCTACGAACCTCATTACCATCACCTCAGTGTCACCGACATCACTGTCAGTGACACTGGAGGGCTTTCGTGCTTTTGGCATGTTATTTTTCCAAATTACCTTCCCAACGAAAAGTGTGGTCTCACGCCACGGCAGCCATCTTGGATAGGTGTATCAACCATACAAATGTGATACCTGTGGTGCACAAATCTCACAAAGTGGTATTTTGAAGAAACATGTCCGTGTCCACATAGGGGATAAACCATACAAATGTGACACCTGTGGTGCACAATTCTCAGAAAGTGGTACTTTGAAGAAACATGTCCGTATCCACATCGGAACCCTACACCTATGATACCTGTATTGAGTTACCACGCATATTACATAATTCTCAAAAAGTGGTACTTTAAAAAAGCCCGTTTCCTCAATATTATTAAAGGGAAAACAAAGTCAATGTTTGGATCATATGGGATTAACAGAGTTAATAAAAAGTAACAACTTCCAACAACAATCATATTTTTAACGTCAGTGGTTTACCAGGAAAAAAATGTAAAACACATAGACATAGAAAGTCTATAGACTACGCCATTTTAGAAACAAAATGACGTCAGAGAGTCTTCTTGGTCGGCGTGAACTGTGCATGCATATTATTATCTGTTACTTTCTAACCTAACCACGAAAACGACCGCCAACAGCCGCCAAACTTCTCCCCACATTTCTTACATACATATACATACACTACATTACAAAAAAATCACTTGTATTCGTCTAACGAAGAAAATTCACAACAGAAACGCAAATCTTGGCGAACGGCAACTCGACAACTTCGACTACCGTAAACTCGCTATTATAAGTTAGCTTTACACAAAATACCGCTAGATGGCGCGCGAATATTTATTAACCTTACTGCATTCGCACGCGCGAATTAGTTTAATTAATTATAAATAATATAATAATAATTAGCTGCATCACTATGATCTGCAGAAAATGTTAAACGGCAAACTAAGGCAACGCTTTGGTGATATGGGTCTAATAGAGTTGATAAAAAATAACAATTTAATATACAAATATATAATTTTATTAGTTTATTTTATATAGCGCCAAATCCACAATTCTCTTCTCTTCTATTCAACATACTGTTATTAAAGTATATGCAATAATAAGAATGCTACCCACAGGTAATATTTAAAAATAAATATTACAAATACATGTGTCTGCATAATTATCCAAAATTGCCTATTAGTTATAAAAGAAAAAGGAAATTACGTGTTTTTCAATGAAGTCACATTGTTTATTTTATCAATATTTCTATAAACATTCCGCGCGTACTGCGAGCATGCAAGCTTATATTACATAAGCGATGTTTTAACAATAATAACTAAAACAATAACATGTTAATATTACTGTTTTGAAATCCTTCTTTTTCTACCACCATAATATTTCCCATATATTCATATTCCTTTTTACATTTTAGAGATTTATTGTTCCGATAATTAATAAAGTGTCTTGTTCAAAAATAATAATTATTACATATCTGATGGTGGAAATGTAATTCATGAGTAGAACAAATAGCTTCAGTAATATGTTCTTATGCATAATGGTTGTGTATGTGCTGAATGAAAATTATTATTACGTCGTACTTATTTTACTACTTTAATTATTTATTACTATTAACCATACTTTTATATTCATTTATTACAATTGTTGTTATGTAATTTGTATGTTTATTTATGACTGATAGGTCAGCTTAGTTAATGATATAGAAACATGTATTTTCATTATTTATTTTTAAATAATATTATCTGTGGGTAGTTTTCTCTTTATTGTATTTTTAATAGCATTATTTTGTGAAGCGCCACAAACAATTATGGATGTGGCGCTACATAACTAAAATATTATATTATAATAAAAACAATTGTTTGTTTATTTAATATAGCGCCACATCCAATTTAAACTTGTTCATGGCGTTTTACATACATTAAAATGCTAAACAACAAATACACACCAGAAGAAAAAAAACATAAATATACTAGAAACATATATGAACAATTATAAAAATAAAATATCAATATAAAAATAATAAAACTTATAATTTCCTGCAAACCATAGTGATGATAATAATTAATTATTATTATTATATTATTTATAAGTAATTAAACTATTTCGCGCGTGTGAAGTAAAACAATTAAATATTAGCAGTCAGAAACGTGGCGTCTAGCGGTATTTTGTGTAAAGCTTTTAAAAGCGATTTTACGGTACCGCTGAGCGGCCGAACAAGTTGTACTCGAGGTCTGCGCGTTTTTGTGTGTGAATTTTCTTCGTCAGAGGAATGCAATAGATTTTATTACATAACGTAGTGTATGCATATGTATGTAAGATATGTGAGGAGAAGTTTGGCGGCTGTTGGTGGTCGTTTTGATGGTTAGGTCAATCAAATCGGGTCGTCTAGGATCCGCGCTGTGTCTGTGACTGTCCAAACGAATCCACCGAACCACTGTTTCAGTTCTGCTCGATTCATAGGTTAACAAGAAGACATCTTACTGATACTGTCTTTCACTGTACTATTACTATAAGCGTTTGAGGAACAGTGTGGCATATTGATGTCGCGATTTCGTTGTAAACCGACGTAAGGCAACTTTTAGCGTACCGCTTGGCTCTCTGTTATGACAGCTGAACCAGCAGACGACTCTCTGACGTATTACTTTTCCAAACTGCTGGGTTGTGATTGGTTGCAAGATCCAAGATGGGCCGGTTCATGGTGTCGGTGATTTAGCTAGATTTTCCCACTTTAAGACCACTTTCTGAGGTAACCACTAAGGTGAAAAATTGGATTGTAGATGCAAATGATTAGCTAGTGTAAACTCTTTTAGGTGCATAACACTAAACTGTAGCCTTTTTTTTCACTTTAACCCATTAGCACTCAGCCGATTTGAACGTGACGCGTGTGCCTCCTTAAATATTTGATCTAAATGTTTATACATATTGCTTGCGCCATTGTCTTTGCTCTAGCGCCTTTATTATTCAATTCTCGCAATTGCATGTTATATACATGTTGTAGATAATAAAAGTACTTACACAGTGGTGTCAAAACAGTTGTAACTTTAAAATATGTTGACCATTTCTTGATTGACACTATGACATTTTGAAACATTTTTGTAAAAGAAATACTTTGTTGCGGTGTAACTTTTTTATGCTTGGAAATTTACTGATACAAGTTGGGTTTATTTAAAAGAACATTAAATTATCTACGCACTGGTATATAACTTGTTATGAAATGTTACACATTGTAGCTGTATACGAGGCCAACTTCCTGGCTGGAGGACATTTTTAAATGTCCAAAAACAGAAACTATTGCTGTTAAACTTCGAAACCGCGGTAAATATTTTTGAAAACGGGAGTAGCCAAAATAGTCATAATTTAATGTTATATGTCTAGTTAGGTGTCGCATTGATTACGTATCTTAATCACTAGATGCAACCACGTAAAACGAATTCAATCGTTGTGCTGTATTCGTTGGCCTGCTATGGCCGACCTGAGGAGATTTGGGTTGACCGTCAATGCCCGACTTGAGTGCTAATCGGTTGTTTTACCTGTGGTGCAAAAAGCTGCACAAAGTTGTAATTTAGAGGTATGCATCTGTTTAACTGTTTTTTGCATTATTTTAAAACCATGACAGTTTCTTTATTAAAAGAAATGTCTTGTCAAATCTAATTTCGCAAGATTACTTCTTCATGAACTGAGATCGGACATTGTCATGGACGTTGGATATAGTCTCAAGCCTGACGTAGATATAAACCAGACACAGGGCGCGTTCATTCACGTAGAATGTTTTACTATAACACAAAGATGTGGCATAACAGGAACTTACAAATATAATTACCAAATGACTAAGATTGCTGCATTAGTCACTGTCTATACACACTGTAATTATAACGCTGTATGTCGTGATGAAATTTAGTAAAATTAAATACTCTGAATTATTATAATGGTTGACTTTTTTGTTGATGACATCTGGCGAACTGACCTAAATAATACAGTCGGACTCAAAATTAGAAACTCTGCATATGTGGAGTTTTTTTTGGAAATGTTATCAGGGTTATAAGTGATTAATAAAAAACAATTAATTGTAGGAATATAATTACATGAAATAATAATTTTGACACTTGAGATTATATGAAAATTGCAAACACCACAAATAGTTTTAAATTGTCAAACAATCCCTTTAAGCAGACCAATTCAGAGAATGGATTCCCTGTGACATGGTGACATTCTGTGACAAAACGTGCTTGCCTGAAATTCTGTGACATTTTATGACATTTTGAGAATTCTGTGACAAACTGTGATAAAGTGGTCAGTAATATTTTGCTCAGAGGACATGCAAAAGTTGTTCGTCATCAATCGAATAAAAAATATAAGAGTCAAAGAAGGGTCCATCTTGAAGGTAATGGACAGCTGAAAAACGATCCAAGAGAGTCAACAGGATATGTTTCAATTCATTAAACCGTCGGATAGTACTGAAGATTGGTGGAAAAAACGCTCTTTGAAGGACAATGTTGCTTTTGCTGAAGCTATATGGTGTACCTGCACAGCTGTGAATAACTTGCCATTCCTTGTAACCAATCATGTCTCAGATATGATGCCAGTCATGTTTCCCGATTCAGCTATCGCAAAAGATTTTCGCTGTAAACAAAACAAGATATCGTATGCCATATATGAAGGACCAGACCCTTTGTTCCATACTCGTATTGAGAATAACATTAGGAGTAAAGCTCCTGTGTATAGCATTCAGGTTGATGAGGCAACTACTGCCAAGCATTGGTATCAGTTTGATGTAATAGTTAAGTATTGGCCTGAGGATTGTGAACAGGGCCTTGTTCAACATCTCAAATCATTCAACATGGGCCATGCAAATGCACAACAACTGAAACCTAATAAATATTATTATACATGCCCTCAGTGGCTTGTATCACGACAAGTTACTGCAACTGTCTTCTGATGGTCCTAATGTCATGAAAGCTCTGTAGAAGAAGGCACAAGAATATATCAACAAGGATATTGTGGATATAGGTACATGTTACATCCACAAGACTCTCCGCTGCTTTTGATGCATTCGATTCCAGTATTGAGATACTTGGTTTGGAGGTGTTTCAGTGTTTCAAATACTCCACTGCTAAGAGGGACGATTATGAATTAGCCCAAGCTGAAGTCAAGGTCACCACCCATTTATTTCTACGTCATGATGAGTCTAGATGGACAACACTTAAAGATGTTGTTAGACTTGCAGAGCAGTGCCAGCCCTGAAGCAATACTTCCTGAAAGACCTGTCGGACAAGGAAAAAGAAAGTGGAAGAGTGAAGACAATCTGCCAAATACTGCAGGACAAGCTGATCCTGGCAGAGATGTACTTCATTAAATCAGTACTCGAATTATTCTCGAGGATCACCAGGATGTTTCAAACATCTGAACCTCTAATTCATATCCTGTACGATGAGATGAATACCTTGGTCCTTCAGTTGATGAGAAGGTGTCTCACACCAGAAGCCATTGGTGACAAGTCTGGCAAGGAACTCTATGAAGTTGACTTAGACAAGAAAGAGAACTGGTTGAGAGAGGTCAACATTGGTGAAGCGGCAAAAACAGAACTGAAGAATTTGAAGGACGGCAAGAAGATCTCGGACGCTTCTTATTCTCCATTCTTTAGAAGGGCAAAGCAACTGTATCGGAAGGGTATCAGCGAGTTACTCAGGACATTCCCACTGATGAATTCCCTCCTGCGTTACCTACAAGTGTTACACCGTATCGTCAGAAATGCCCTGTAGTCGAAGAAAGCAGGCATGTTGCCACACGGATCAAGGCCTTCCTTATAGGAGAGATTGACAAGTTGTCCGATGAATGGTTGGAATACCTGTCAGAAGAAATTCCAGAGGATTGGTATTGTCATACTTCCGAGAACCCTGATGATGACGAGGAAGAAGACACTGCCCAGAGTGAACAAGTGGTTAAGCATGAGAGAATTTATGTGTACTGGAGTAAAGTATGAAAGATGACAAGACCCACAGGAGAAAGAAAGTACCCAACTGTCATGAAACTGGCAAGAATTGCTCTCACCCTTAACCATGGCAATGCAGATGTAGAGAGTAGATTTAGCAAGAACAAGTTATTGCTGACAAGCAACAGAACGAGGTTGGAAATGCCAGCCATCAATGGCCAACGTACGGGTTCATCCTATGTATGCAAGTATCGGAGTGAACCACTCAGGTTGCCCTTCTCCAAAGATGTAGCTAACAGCATCCGATCATCCCATGCAAGCTATAAAGAAAGGAAGAAGGAGTGAGAGGTCATGAAAAAAGGAGACAGGAGGAGGACAGAGGCGAAGGTGAACTGAAGAAAGAGAAGTGGATGATTTGCTCAAGAAGGAAGAAAGAGCAGAGGCTTTGCTGAAAGAAGGAATGTCCATGTTGGATGAGGCCATGAAGATGAAAGAAAAAGGGCGTGCCATGATCTAAGTTTTATTTTGGCTGTGATTAGTTAGATTTTGCAAGCATTGCATTACCCGTACTTTTTATATTTCTTTCGATTTTTTAATATCTAGTCTGTCATGTTAACTTTTGTTGGTCCATCAGATATGAGTGATTTGTTTAAAAAGTTAAAAAAGGAAGGTAGGGTGGTGAATGAACAGGAGTCAAGCAATTGAATAACTGGCTGGATGATGTTAACATCTCAATAATATACTTCAAATGCAGCCCAAGGGATACTGATTCACTTGATCATGTTGATCAAACATCTTGACCATGTTGATCAAACATAAATATCAGAACCATACCCTGCTTTACAATAGTATACTTGAAAGTAACTGACGGACCCAGCTCCTAGTAAAATTAATGTTCATTCACCATCCTGAGGCATGAGGGCAATGCAACATCTTTACTCGTTATCAATATTTATCATACACGTATTGTAATCTGTTGAGCCAAGTAGGCTGCATCAAGTGGTGGTTCCTTTTTTCACAAATTTCACTGACAAATATTGTGTCTCGCATATGTGACAAAAGCAAAGTTGATGTGCTTTAAACATACAAAAAGCATAAAACAAGCTGTGACAATTGAGATTTCCCTGTGACATTTTGAAAATGTTGAGATGTGACAAATTGTGACTTGCCATTAAACATGAATCCATTCATTTATAACAGAATAATAACAAAATGATTAATATAATTATTGTTAACATGGATGGTACGTGTAAACCTGAACGATTGAAACTAATAGATGCAGAATAACATATTGTATAATAAACTAATTACGACTATAATTATTTATTATAATAAATTTGTACAGGAAGTAATAAAAACATAGACATCAGTAAGGTAATTTAAGACTATAAGACAAATCGATAAAGAGGGTAAAGGTATCGATCAGCTAATGCAAATAATTGTCGAGTGTGAGTTATATGTATGCTGCGAATTTACCAGAGAAGTTTACAGTGGTAATTTAAATGAGTCAAGTGATGTACTACTGGCATCGTTATACTGCACTAGATCGAGTGAGTGGTGATTTACAATGAAACATTTGTGGCACATAAAATGGTACACTTTAGTGTTGAAACGTCAAGGAAACGGACAACATTTCATTGTTAACACGATGTCGGTGTCATCAGTAGGATATTGCCTTAAGGTCAGTTGTTTTTACAGTTTTGTTTGTATTGTTTGCGCATGGCGACAAATATATCTATCAAGCAAGGCCAAATTAGTCGGGATACATAACATTATTTCACTCGAAGCAACCATGTTTCAGTAGCATTTCATCTTGGTAAAGGCCGGGATATTCTTGTTTAACAAATACGAAAAACTAACAAGATTTATGTTAAATGCCAAGACAAACTTAAACATCTACACGGGGTTCAATTCCATTGTAAAAGGTGTGACCTTGATGTACTGAGAACCCAATTATATTGGAAGAAACTCCATGGTGTTGGAGCAACCTCATTGTACCAAGAGCCATCCCCATCCTACTGGGAACAGTCCCATTGTATTTGGACAAATCTCATTGTACCAGGAGCAACTGTACCAGGTTGTGCCCAGTGCAACCCCATTGTACTGGGAGCACTCCATTGTACCTCAGTTCTACTGTATTTGGTTTACAGCTGATGGTAGATTTTACATCAAAAGGCAGAATTTAAAAATAAATGTATTTAGACTCATAACATTAAAAAAATGGTGGTCGACCAAAACTAATTTCAAGAATTGTAATCTTAGGCTCAAACTATCGATGTCAGAGGAAGCAATTGTACGTTGGCATATAGAAGTCTACAGAGCTAGTCTGTGTGAGTTTTCTGTAAGTTGAAGTAGATTCTCTAGGATGCTTGTGGGGAGGAATGTGTGAGAACCGAGTGGTGTGTAATGTGTGTGACTTCGGCTGCGGTGACAATTCACTGGTAGATGGATGAACTCATAGGCAACCTTTGAAAGCTACAAATATTCATTGCCTTTGTCTATGCTTATTTCATCCACCAGACAATGTCTACGTGTATATTTCCTGCTGTATATTTCCTGTTGCACAATAACAATCATAACATAGTGCACTATAACTATATATTTATTTTTTTCTTGAAATATGTGTATGTAATTTAATGCTAACAAGCAGTGCAAAACTTTCAAACTAAACCTCGGATACAGAATTTGCAGCATGATATGTAAATATAATCAGACAATAGTACACTGAAAACATGGCATGGGATAAAGAAATGAATCGTTTGGTTAATTATGCCATTTCAGATATTTTAGCTATTGTATACATTGTTTGTAAAATTGTGTGCCACTTTGGCACATCAACAAAACGTCACATAACACCAATAGTTGCTAGAATTGGCCTCAGCCCAGCATTTAGTTTTTGGGGTGGATGTAGTGTTAGGCCCCAATATTTAGGGAAGGTGGGTGGGATGCATTTTTATGAGCCTGGAGATGGAATTATCAAGCCGCAAAGAGTTAAAAGGGTTGGTTTTGTTTGATAATACAAAATTCCATCATCGGGAGGATTTTTGGCGAATTAAGAAATTGTCAATGTCGGCAGTAACTTCCTCCTGATATTACTTTATTCAAGTGCCAATTATACATATTGTTTAAACAGCTACATTAATATACTATTTATCATAATTCCTGAAAATATTAATTTGACCACTTTTGTGTGATTGAGAAAGATGTTGTGGTGTTCCCAGTATGAGTGTTGTCATCCTCGACTTTTTCCAATCAGAATGACCACAAACCAAATGGTCTGTTGTTTTAGTTAATCCATTAAGTGTAGCCTTTTTCCAGCATTGATAATATTTTTTAATTAATAGAAACATTAAAGTTGTATGTGTTTACTTCGTGTACACACAAATATTGTCAAAGAACATTTTAGCCCAAACAAATACAACACAAAATACATACCTTCCTTAAATATATGTGGATTATTTCTATATCCAGCCCCTTCCCACATATTAATGAGGGCACTTTGTTCAAATTTCATAACATCATAAAGAGTTCATATTAAAAAAAATCTATGCATACCGTGCTGTTCCAATATATTTGTGTTTTTCTAAACATTCACGCACATTCTACATATAATCTTCTCGTAAATTGTAATGGTTCTTTGAAACACGCAAACACACAGCTACTGTGCATAACATCGTGTTCATCCAAACACTGACATTGCGTTTCTAGCGAAGAGTCTGTTTCCACGTCCCTTGCAAACACCACACGGCTAGTACTCTCGACAGGACGTGCGCCAAGGCACGTACACAGTTCGTTTGTTCCCATCTGCCTGCATTTTCTAACAAGCTATGCTAACGTGTGCCCCTGTATTCACTCCAGCCAGTATTGCAAGAAAGTTCACTTTTCTATTTTATTGTACAGCTAATAAATTATTTCAAGATGCCCAACAAAACAATTATGTTTGCAAACGGAGCGCTATATCGAGAATTGAGAATGTGCGCATTTTGCCGATTGACTATCCATATAATTATTACATACAAAAGTGTCAGGGTGTATGTTTTGAACAATGTTAATTTAACCGTGTACACGTATATCCACCCGCCCTGTACGCCTGTGTACGGGAGATTCTTAGATTCATTGCAGACACAAGATCCCATTTCGTAATGTACTACTGTGTCACGTGGTTGTTGGACTGTTCGTCTTGTGCAAGGGACGTGTCGTACGGACTCTTCATCTTGCACGATTTTGCACAAGACACCCTTTCAGTTCTTTCTTCTCATCCGCCGACAGATGAGTGTGTGTCAGACTGAAACACAACGAGCAATATCAAAATAGTATACATACTGGTGAACTGCGTTGTCAAACATGTAGTGCTAACATATGCCACGTGCTTCACTTGAGCCAGTATTGCAAGGACACGCACATTTCAGTTTTATAGTATAACCAATTAACTATTTCGAGATGCCCTCAGACAAATTTATGTTTACGCTATGACAAACAGGACACTGTAATTATTATCGAGAGTTGGGAATGTATTTTGTCAATTGACTACCCATACATAATATATACTGTATACACAACTGTTAGGGTGTAAGTTTGGAAGAGCGTAAAATTCAACGTGTGTACAGCATTCACATGTCCTGTTTACCTGCATATGTACAGGAGATTCTTCGATTCGTTGCAAGGTCGTAAGATAAGATTCCATTTCATAATGTAATAGTGATTGTTGGATAGTTAATCTGGGAAAGGGATGTGTCGTACGTACGTTTGATCTTGCAAGGTTTTGCAAAACACTTTTTAAGTTCTTTTTTCTGATCCGCCAACAGATTATTGTTTCTCAGACTGAAACATAACGAGCAATATTAAAATACACACATGCTTGTGAACAGTATTACCGATATGCTGGTCAAATGAAGGCCAACATCGCTTGTAAAATGGTGATATTTTTATAGAAACGACCTTATATTCGGGACTGCTGTTATTACGAATATAATTATACGGAAACGTGTTTTTGTTTGCGTATAGGGCCTATCTAGTCTACGTTTATCACGTTATGATAAAGAAATATACCTTCTTGTTGGAACGTTACAATTTGTGACGTTCCAATATTACAATTTGTGACAATTTGTGACATTACAACACGAAGGTATACATGTTTCTTTACAACAGCGAGTCATGCGGCGATAAAGTCAAGTCTCTTAAAGTTTTGTTTTTGGAAACACGGCATTATATGTGGTTTTTAAATAATTAACGATTTTAGGGCAGCACAACAAGTCATGAGTGAGGTGTATTTTATTTTGTAAAGAACCACAGAATAATATTTATGTTGAAGGTTAATTTCAGGAGACGGTGCATGAAGCTTTGTGGAACTGGAATAAGAAATAAGTATGCTAACAGCGTGAATATAATTTTTAAAAACCACACCATACCACAGAAGGACGGCGTGCACAGAGATTAAAACAGGGTGGACTTTCAATAAACAGAAGGCTTCATTGCCCACTTACTAATATATCATGACCACCGTCGTCTGATTGAAGTGTTATTTCTCTGGATCTTGTTAACTATCGTGCTATCTGTCCAAGTCGGAAAAGATAGTTACCACAATGGAATTGCTACTATGTGTTACACAAAATGAGTTTCAGTTATCTGACCACACAAAATGAGTTTCAGTTATCTGACCTGAAGCTGTGCAGGGACTTCATCGTCTTGACGCTGGCAAGTAGGGCCGAAAATGCTTCACACCCACTGAAGTCGTTGTCGGATAAGCTACAAATTCAAAAGATATAACTATACACTGCCAAACCAATACTTAAATAACTCTTCCCATTGCAGCTCTACTTTAACATGTTAACGTATAAAACTGTTTTGGTATCGACTGAGTACGTTTCGTGGTGCTACTACCGTATTTATGCATAATCGCATCTATACAACAACGACCGATATAAAGATAATAATAAACAACATGTTTAATTGGTGCTAACATTGCTTGATGAGTTATATATATATATATATATATATATATATATATATATATATATATATATATATATATATATATATATATATATGACTGAATAAGGAAATGTTATGTATGTATACAGTACTACACATTTATGTGTAAAGAACACTCTTTCTTGGACGTGCAAATCCGTTTATAAACCGATTTGCACATCCAAGAAGAGTGTACAACTAAACATCTTTAATCGGTTAAATCTAAAGAATTAGCTTGTTATGTTTTCTACATGCATCCGTAAATACTGTCCATTTAGCTGTATGTTTTTATTTTGGTTGTGTCTCTTCCGAAAAATATAACGCAATGCATAATGAACAATATTTCGCAAATTGCGAAACCGCAACAGGTCATGGCGGCGAAATCGAACCGCAATCGGCAGCCGGGCTACACTACCCGCGCGAGTCCGTCCTCGGTCCTCCACTTATCAATAGTTACATCTACCGAAATCCATAATGATAAATTCCATAATGATATGAAGCATGTGTAACATAACAGGTAGTTCAAACAAACGAACAAGCGGATGTACACATGAAGACGTGGGATTCTAAAAAGGCTCAGGCTATTTCCTGAGCTTCTCGATAAATAAGAAGTAGTCGAGACCTTATTTCCCGAGCTGCTCGATAAATAACAAGCAGTGGAGTCCTTATTTCTCAAAGCAGCTCGAGAAATAAGGGCACGTCGGGCTGTTATTTCGCAAGAAGCTCGCTAAATAGCCAGTCCCTTTTAAAAATCCATATTTAGCGGGCCTACTTTGTGGACGCTTCGATGATACAATAACCGTTTAAAACATTCTAGCGTCCGGTATCTCCACATGGCATGATACGTCGTCGAAATCTATTAAAACGGTACTCGACATAATCGCAGAAGAGCACTGTGAGTTTTACCGCATTGTGGGTAAGTTGATCGTCGATTCTGTGCAACCTAGACCAGGCGCCAGAGAGCAAGTAATCCCCCCTCCCCGGGTCACTAAAGACCCCATTGCTTTGTATACATTTGTGTACACACAATAACAGTCCACTCCAGTGCAGATTCAACAGAACCGTTAAGAACAGCACGGTGAGGCATATGTATATACAAACAACATGTAACCATCTGCCACTCACTCGATTTTCTCTAGGCGCTCACATTTGGACAAGCCGGCTGCCACAAGGTGAGCCCCTTCGCCTCCGAGCTTGCAACCTTTCAAACTGGAGCAAAAGAACACTTATTTATTATTATTTTATATTCAATGATACAAAGAAATCGGCATTGCAGAAAGCCACCGCTGATGTCATTAAGTCATTGTCATCGATGAAGCATCTTTTATCTACCATGAATTGCATACATTTATTTTATAAACAAATGCATCAGTTGACATCACTACGTCGCCATAAGCCGGACGGTAGTGAGTCAATATGATTAGCTGAATGTCCAGTGTTGACAGAACTACTTATATTTTGCACTTAAATAAAAGTACAAGTAACTGACCTCAAAACTATTTTAAATATGAAAGCAACATACATTGATGATAAGAATCAATTGCTTCAGTAAAAAGTTAAAGTAACTTTCAAAATTAATTCAATTAACAGTGAAAGGAAAACTACAATTCAACATTATCGACATTACAGCTGACATAAAAATGTGAGAGACTGAATATATACTTTACACTACACGAAACTTAAATTCAATAACAATCACTCAAATAAATTAACTACTTTTTGAGCAAACATGAATGCGACCTTGCTGGTGAACCGCCATGATTACACAGTAGTAATAGATTCCCACATGGTGATAGGAACCCCCCCCCCCCCCCGGCAACTAGATACGGAAATATTACAAAGAAAATATTTCGCGAAATAAATGAAAGTAACAGAATAAATTATTCAATGTTACTCTAGAATGGCCTCGTTTGTGTGACAGTTCGCTCAGTGTAGAGTTCTGGAGAAATGCGTTAAAACAGTGATATTACCATTTGATCTAACGTCTATGAATGATTGTTGAATGCTGTAACACTCGCTACGGTTCCATGAGCAACGACCGTTGGAACGTCGCCTAATAATGCAACGATATTATTTACACATTTGAAGACAATGTAGAACAAAATATTATCTGAAGGAAGATAACAAATGACACGTGACAATTCACATTGCGTTTTTCGTTTAAACAAGTTAGCCTTACCCAACACGTTCCAGTTGATGCATTTTCTCGAGTGTTTCCGCCAGTTTTGATGCAACCAATTCATCCGAGAAATCACACATGGACACGCTGCATATAATATAAAAGATAATTAAAATGAAAAACGCATATTCAAGAAAATTACATAGTGTTTGTG
Organism: Oasisia sp. SBJ-2009; assembly: GCA_964017155.1. NCBI lineage: Eukaryota > Metazoa > Annelida > Polychaeta > Sabellida > Siboglinidae > Oasisia > Oasisia sp. SBJ-2009. Next base: position 56,571,119 of record OZ024856.1, on the reverse strand, counting down.
TGAGTGTGTGTGTGTGTGTGTGTGTGTGTGTGTGTGTGTGTGTGTGTGTGTGTGTAAGCAAGCGTGGGCATGCGTGTATAAAGCCCCTATCATCTTCTGTGTCAACTGCGGGAGAGGCTTTAAAGCTCAAGTTGGACTATTCTCTCACCAACAAGCAAAGCACGTAACGGACGAAACCCTACACTGGTGTCATCATCGGACACGATGGACAGCAAAGAAGAGTAAGTATGTATTATTGACAACTGACCGGTATGTGTTAGCGTGTTTTTAATAATTTGTAAAATAAAAACACATCACACAAATTAAAATCGGAAGTAACATGATCGAACATTATTAGTGATCATCTGAAGTCCCGATAATGCCTTGCTGACCAGTACATATACAATAAATGTAACCTCTGTCAAATAAAGCAACTAAACAGACATACTCTAGTTCCGTTATCTCCGAGCATTTAGCAAGTCGGTCAAGTACACCCAGAGTTCCAGCTTTCGTCATTTTGCAGCTTTTCAAACTAAAAACACAGAGTTCAAAATTACGATTATGTTCAGGGAAGTAAATGCGATTGCACACACTGTTCCTCACTCCAGGGTTTTCTTTGTCTCAAACCTGGCTGTCAACGTTAGACATCATATATATGCTTACTTCCGGAACAATTAATATGACCTGATTATATGACATACACACGCACGAACACACATAACTAATACGACATTTGTTTATTTAATGATTCAATAAAATGTATGCATAATAACCCGGGGTTGAATCCTGTGCTGCCGTACCGAACCTTAGACAAATTCGTTTCCTCTACGTTGCTCCAGCAAGCTGATGAATGAGTTTGTATAAGAACAATCTTCCGCGCATTAATTGCAGCGTTGCTTCACAGAGAAGATGAGATGGCGTTCGACCAAAAGGTCTGCCAGGCCCACCAGATAAATAAGTTTCACTAGTTCTGTGCATCGGATACTGTGTTATATAAAAACTCACCTTTACTTATCTTTACATTTGGCAACAAACACACAAGTTAGTCAAACACGGTACATACAAATACACATCACGAATCCTCTCTACCCGTACGCAACTGCTTTGAGGTATCATCATGCTGTCGGTCGCGAAGCGACAAATAATGCTTCCATCACTAGACTGTTGCTCTCCATTTATCTCTCTGCTGTGAGAGTGATGTCCACGAGTCGATCTTTATGTCTCTCAGCTTCAGGTTTCTCTTAATGGTATCTTTGAACCGGAGACGAGGGCGCCCTCTCTTTCTGTGACCAGAAGACGGTTGGTAATAGAGAACCTGCTTTGGTAGCCTGTCTGGTGACATCCTCATGAGGTGTCCAGTCCACCGGAGATTATTTCTAATCAGGAGATCTTCCATAGATGGCAGCCCTGTCCGTTCGAGTATTTCCTTGTTTGTCACTTTGTCCATCCAGATTATCCTCATGATTGAACGCAGATGTCGCATCATGAAGGCATGCAGCTTTTTTACCTGTCGTCTGTACACTGTCCAGGCCTCGGCTCAGTATAGGAGGGTGGACAGCACGATTGCACGGTATATCTCAAATTTGTCCCCTTGAAAAAACAAGGGAAAAGGTCAAAGAAGAAACACTTATCGAAGGAAGCCATTAGAAAAATCAAGTACAAGCAAATGATGTGGAAGACATATAGACATACTGGAAGTGAAGAAGACTATGCCATTTATAAAGAAGCACTTAATCAAGCTACAGCTGAAATTAGAAATTCGAAGAGAAGCTATGAACAAAAAATAGCTTTCAACATAAAACATGACAGCAAGAGTTTTTATGCGTATGTTCGAAGTAAACAGAAAGTTCAAGATAAGGTCGGGCCACTAGAAGGTAGTGATGGAAACATAATAACGGAGGGATTCTTAATGGCAGAAAACCTAAATGAATACTTTAGTTCGGTGTTTACCAGGGAAGATATTAGTACATTACCAGTACTAGAGACTAAGTTCGAAGGGAGAGAGTGTGACTATTTAGGACAACTAACTGTAACCCCAAAAATGGTAGCTATGAAAATAAGAGATATGAAGGATAATAAATCACCAGGAGTGGATGGGATTCCTCCCAAATTACTACTGGAAATTGTAGAACAAATTAGCATACCACTTGCAACAGTGTTCAATTTGGCATTAGAGGAAGGAGTGGTTCCGGTAGAATGGAAAGAAGCAAACATCATACCATTATTTAAAAAAGGATCAAGAAGCAAGTCAGAGAACTATAGACTAGTGAGTTTAACATCGGTGATTTGTAAACTATTAGAAAGACTAATTAAAGATCACTTGGTTGATTTTCTTGTTAAAAATAAATTGATAAACACATCTCAACATGGGTTTTTAAAAGCGAGGTCATGCTTAACAAATATGTTATGTTTTTTGGAAGATGTCACAAAGTGGGTAGATGAGGGATCACCAGTAGATATAATCTACTTAGATTTTAAAAAAGCCTTTGACAAAGTGCCACACCAAAGATTACTACTTAAACTAAAGGCCCATGGCATAGGAAATAGTATGATTAACTGGATAGAAAAATGGCTTATTGATAGAAGACAAAGAGTAGTAGTTGATGGGGAGGTTTCAAATTGGAAATCTGTTTTGAGTGGAGTACCGCAAGGATCAGTATTGGGACCTATTTTATTCTTAATATATATCAATGATTTGGATGATGACGTAACAAGCAAGGTGTTGAAGTTTGCGGACGACACAAAAGTGTTTAGGAAAATAAAAAGTGATGCAGATAGACAGCATTTACAAGATGATCTAAATAAGTTGATAGAATGGTCTGAGAAATGGCAAATGCTGTTTAACTTTGGAAAGTGTAAGTGCCTCCACACAGAACATGGGAATGAAAATGCACAATATACAATGGGTGGTACTGTACTAAATACTACTGTAAAGGAAAAGGACTTAGGTTTAACCATTAGTGCTGACATGAAGGTATCAGAGCAGTGTGGAATTGCAGCAGCGAAGGCAAACCAAATTCTTGGATTAATTAGGCGAAATATAGTATACAAAGAAAAAGAACTAATAATACCGCTTTATAAAACAATAGTTAGGCCTCATTTAGAATATTGTATACAAGCATGGAGGCCATATCGCAAGAAGGATATTGATATGCTAGAAAGAGTACAAAGGAGAGCAACAAAAATGATACAAAAACTCAGGAATATTAGTTATGAAATGCGTCTAAAGGAATGTGGTCTAACAACACTAGAAACCAGAAGATTGAGAGGAGATCAGATTGAGGTTTTTAAAATATTGAATGGGTATGAAAATATTGACAGAAATATTTTTTTCACGGTCAAGGAAGAGAGAAGGACTAGAGGACATGGAGTTGCATTAGCAAAGAAGCAGTGTAGACTAGATATTAGAAAATTTTCATTTTCCCAAAGAATAGTAAACGAATGGAACAAATTATCAGCTGATTGTGTAGGTGCTAGAAGTGTTAATATGTTTAAAAATAAAATTGACATATACCTAAGACGGGCAGGGTATACTTAGATAGATAGGTTGGACTCTCGATAAGCCAAACGGCTTCCTTGTCCACCTGCCATCTAGAGTTGATTCTCTAGGTGGCAATCTTGTTAAATCTTGTTAAATCTTGCTTTTAACCCGCATGGACATATGGTGGTTGTTCCAGAGTCTCTGGCGTAGTCGGCCGAAAGATTCACTAGCCTTGGCCATCCTCCTCTGTATTTCATCGTCAATGCATCCATTACTTGATATAGTGCTTTCGAGGTAGGTGAATTCCATAACAGAGTTCAGCTTGTTTCCATCAACCATGATATCCACCTCTCGGGTTCTTGTAGAGTTGGGTTGGTACAGCACCTCGGTCTTCTTGATGTTAATCTTCAGGCCGAACTTCTTTGACGCATTCGAGAAAGCATCCACTATTTTCTGCATCTCTTCAGCAGAGTGTGCAACCAGTGCACTGTCATCTGCAAATAGCAGCTCTCTCATCAATATCCGAGTAGTCTTGTTCTTCGCTCTGAAGTGTGCGACGTTTAATAGGTCAGCGCTCTGTCTGGACTGTATGTAGACGCCACCCCCCATGTCTCGGAAAGCATCGTCGAGCATAGCTGATAGGAAGATGGAAAAGAGCGTGGGGGCCAGTACACAACCTTGCTTGACCCCATTTGTGACCCTGAACGATTCCGAGACTTCCCCTCCAACACTAACATTCGCCATTATTCCGGTATGTAGTGCCTCTATCATTGTTGTGAACTTCTCTGGGCATCCACACTTCCTCAGTAGCTGCCATAGCCCGGTCCTCCCAACTGTATCGAACGCCTTACTGAAGTCGACAAATACCATGTACAGTGGTCGGTCCTGCTCAATGCACTTTTCTTGTAGCCATGCACGTCGCCTGGTCCGTGCAGACGGAGTCCGCCAACCTGAAAATCACAAACTAATACATGTTCCAAGGTTTGCATTTATTATGTAATAAATAATGCTTTTAGAATAACACTATACATTGAGCTACTAGACAACTAAATAAAAATTGGATTGTCTTACTTCAACACAGTCACTGTTTCACTCAAGCCCTCCAGACACTCCATGAGAGCCATGCACGTCGCCTGGTCCGTGCAGTCGGCGTCCGACAACCTGAACATCACAAACTAATACATGTTCCAAGGTTTGCATTTCTTATGTAATAAATAATGCTTTTAGAATAACATTATACATTGAGGGCATGCTACCTACCAAATGATGTTATGCTAGTAAAAATGTTGGAAAAGTTCACATTCAACTGATAAACAAAGCATCCAATGTAAAACACGCTTTATTTGAAATATCGCCGAGACAAGCCACATATAGCCTTTTAAATTGGTACTCAACGTTCCCATGTTTATGTTATAAGTTACCATGCTGGTCAATTCCGGGAAAAGGAGCAGTCAGAAGCATATCTTAAAAGCTACACATTGAAGCGTGCAGACAGCAAAACTGCGTTGAAGCTACTTTATTAAGCTCTTAAAATGTTTGCAATTTGAACCTTTCGACTGCAAAACAAGTTCAGTTGGTGAACAGAACATCCCATTTCAAAACAAGTGCCATATATACGTATATATATATATATATATATATATATATATATATATATATATATATATATATATATATATATATATATATATATCTTCTTCCATATAGTGGACTGGGCCCTAATAATTAAGGGCGTGAACACACCCAAACGAAGCCAATGCGCTTGGGAGGGAGGCAGAGTATGCTGTCATAAAAATAGTGAACGTGTAAGTAATTGTGTTTAAAAATCTACGTTAAACAGTTACTATAGCCATTGTATATGACACGTGAGGTTTATAGGTTATGAGTGGTGTACACATAGGCCTCACAAAGAGACCAGAGCCTGCGCTGAAACCCTCTGGTATATTGCGTAAATGATAAAATTAAATTGAACTCACTGCAACTTGTGGAGTTCCTGGCTACTTTTCAAGGTTTCAGCCACTGTCTTCATCCCTTCACCCTTCAGTTGACAACCAGTTGCACTATAGGAGAAATGTTACACAGCAGTCAACTATTGTCACTAAGGTGTTACTGATCTGATACCAATCAAGAAACAACAACAATCAGAACATTATTCATGTTATGTAACAGTAACTATTATTACACGAACGTATATTTTCCACGTCTTGCCATTGTAAACATGCAGACATTCCAGTAATAGTCGGTTAAATAATGAAACAGTTCTTGGCAAACTCGTTTCGAGAAACCTTCTGTAGAGCAGTATTTTAAGCATCCCAGGGTATCAGCTCGGTTAGTCGTTTTATGCTGCGATATGGTCAACAAGAGGAAATTATCATAACAATGAATGTGATGTTGTTTAAAAAATGAGAAATAAAATGCAGTAAAATAATATTTACTTGAAATTCTCCAAATCTGGCATAGCCGCAATGATCGTCTGAAGAATACGTCCTGCCTCTGGACTGCTGAAGTCGTTCTTTGACAACCTAAGTATGAGAATAAATTACAGTACAATCACAAATAAAAAACACTACCAATTACCACACACCATAGCGTACTTATAGCAGCAACCGCAGTTGGACGATTTGCAAAAGCTATGTAATTTTCACACTGTGAAATAATTTATCCAAGCAGTACTGTATTTAAGCAATTGGAAATTGATTAAATTACTTGTGTGTGTGTGTGTGTGTGTGTGTGTATGTGTGTGTGTGTGTGTGTGTGTGTGTGTGTGTGTGTGCATGCATATACATGCGTGTGCGTGCATGTATGTGCATGAGTGTTGTGTTACGTGTGAGTGTGTGTATGTGTAGTGTGTGTGTGTGTGTGTGTGTGTGTGTGTGTGTGTGTGTGTGTGTGTGTGTGCGTGCGTGTGCGTGTGTGTGTGTAGTGTGTAGTGTGTAGTGTGTAGTGTGTAGTGTGTAGTGGATAGTGTGTGGTGTGGAACGTGTATGTGCAAGATGGTGTGGGCAATTATGTGTATGTGTGTGCATTGTGTAATCAATAGTTATCGACCGAATGACAATTGTATAATGTTTATTATTGTAAGTAGGACGTTTCTTCAAACAAATCAAACACTATGAAACAACAAATGTATAGTAAACGTGTTCGTACAACAACTCCTTGACCTTCGCACAGGTTTCCAATCCCTCGAGATAAGTGCATGTTAGATGACAATCATTCAACCTGTAACCATCAACAATATGTTTAGTACCGTCTTGCCAACCGAACGTGCGATCCGCAGTTACTGAATCACACACTCAATGTATTTACTTGACAATCGTCTACGTATCATGTAAATGTAAAAAGATCAAGAATTCAGTGGCATTCATAATATTATTTAATAAGCTAATATGTAAACCAGTTACCCGTCTGAATCCTCGTTGACTCAACGGAACTATGGACACTACCATCATTGTGCTTTTGTCAGCGCTTCCGTGTGCTACGCTCGATAGTTATATGATATCGGTAGTAATTGTAACACGATAACAATTCTAGACTGACCACGACAACACTGGAACCGGTGTTCAAATTGATCGGTGGTTGCGTCTCTCTTATGTCAACGGCTTCGCTAATGTATCTTCTCCAGAGGTTGTTTCCGTTTGTAAACATTGCGGCGTGGTGTTGTGGCTATCAACGATTTGAAGCTCACCTACCGCTCCGAGGGGGACCCTCGTGTTCGTGCGCTGTTGTTCAGGCCACCATGGACACGTTCAAAACCCGATTGAGCCAACAATTCCAATAGATAACGGATATCCAGTTTATAAAATGCACAATTCGAAGACGTGTGCTTACGATATCTTACCTCAGAAGTACTAAATTGTGCATCACACTGATGCTCTCCACAAGTATGGTCGTCGCCACACCGAAGTCGTTCCCGGATAAACTGCCAATAGATGTATACATGACAGACACTCGCAACAAAGACACATAAGCACGGTATAAATGAACTACTGAAATCAACAAAGGAAGTCTGTCCATACAAAATGTTAAGTCTAGACAGCTCACACGTTACGTCTGCTTGTTAAATCCGTCCAACCCACGGGTTTTGTTTGCCAGAATGTGTGTCTTGTGTATTTTGCCCTGTGTTCCCAGTGCTTTCCATAGACACTCCAATTATCTGACTGACGCAAGCTTATCTAATGTACTTCAGTGGCGCAGACATTTATGAGACACGTGTCTTTGGTGATGTGTTACTTATTGTACGAATGGATATATATATATATATATATATATATATATATATATATATATATATGAGCTTATTAAAGAAAGTAAACACATTTCGTGTACATATACGTGTATATATATATATATATATATATATATATATATATATATATATATATGAATGAACCACTTTGACGTTAACGAGGTCCCTTCTTCCGAGTTCAAGCAGACTTCCTGTTAGAACATAGTATGACGGCTAGAGAAACACACGTCCTCCTTTTAATCTAACACAGCATTCAGTAAAGGTGGATACAAATTGATGTTTTCCACTTACTCTAGCACCTCCATTTGCTTGCAATTTTTCAGGCTTTTCGCCACGGCCATAGCGCCTTGTCCTTCCAGTTGACATTGCCTCAAACTGCAACAGCAAAACACAATTTATTATAGTTATTACCCACACAAAATTATATTTCTACAGAAGCACTGCACTGAGCTGTCATGCATCCATTCTTATGTTTGACTGCTTACCAAACGGTTTCTGGAAATTTATCTGCCTACGCTCAAGATCATAGAAAAGGTTGGTGACAAGATTCGACCCGCCAAATTAAGTTCCCTCTCAAAGAGATTGACTTCACTTCAACGTCTTCAGTTGGGGTGCAGACTTGATAATTTCCGCAAGCGCTTTGGCAGCATCTGGGCTGCTGAAATCGTTCTCGAACAACCTGTAAATTAAGGAACGTGCTTATTGTTTATTATCTATGAAACAGGTACTTCCTTAGTTCGAAAAAGCGTTTTAATGTAAAATGTTGCACAAACATGCTCAAAGTAACTTGTCCCAGTAGTCTGTGCTGATGCCTCTATACATTTACAATACTCTGAATAGGACTATGTATCTGTAACTACATAAAATGAAACTCTCGTAAACAATATATTTCAAATGTTCACACATGATGACAATGTGAATATTTAATTTACATGCTAGAGAACGTCAATCCGCCGTTGCCTGATTTTTTAACCCATTATTGTAATTGTACAAACTACCTATATTTCATAACTGCCAGTTAAATAAATCCTTTTATTGTGGGCCGCAATGTCGAAGTAAGTACGCTTGTTATGTGAACGCTTAAAGCGACATGGTCCGTTCGTGGCTTTTCAGTTTTATTGCAAAATCATGTTATACGGTATAAATTATACCTATTGTTGCGTAAAGACAGTCAAAATATGTTTCCATGTACCATTTAGGGGTTGAAAATAGACGCAGTAATGGGTGCTTAACTCTGTTTACACATCGACCACGAGGCGTTTTCGAAACCGTTGTAACGTGGCTAAAAGATCAGAAGGAATAGATATGTATGATCACGCGATGCAGTATCACGTGAACACAAGTTGACGCCACTAACGCCACACCCAGCCAGGTGCAAGCTCCCAGTTGGTAAAGGTCAAAGGGTGGGTGTCACTCGCGGCGATTTATGTGACAGCGTATATAAACAGTCTACGTTTAACATTACGAAGTCAGTTCTGTTTCGATGAAACATTTATTGGCGGTCAGGACGCTACAATAATTATAACTTATTAACATGATTTTTGCAATAAAAATAAAAAGCCACGACCGGACCATGTCGCTTTAAGTGACAACTTGTATAAAGAGATACACAATATGACATTAATTACAACACAATCTGAATGACAGACTGCTCCAGTTAACAGACGCATGACATATGACGGGAACACATTATTCATAGCAAGAGAAATACAACAAACTCACCTGAACGTCACGAAATTCGGGCATTTTGACAAGCCTTCAGCCAGGCTCACCATTCCGTCTGGCGAGAGCTGACAGTCGCCCATACTGCAAAGACAAGTGAGTAGTGTATACAACACCATGCACAACACCGAAATCCATTTTTGTTAATTTAATCTTACTACGTACTATTTTTAATACATTTTGTTTTAATTTAATCTTACTACATACTGTCATGTTATTATATTTTAATAGAGCACCTTTTATGTTAGCACATTGTCTTATTGATGACAATTGTTTACCTGTCTTTGCAAATATTTACATTTTAATTATTGTATTACTGTGTTTATTTACTTATGTATTTAATTTATATTTTCTTAAATTCATTCTTAGTATTTTTTAGGAGGACCACATTGGAAACAAGTGTGCTATTGTGTGCTTTAATGTGTCTACCCTCAGTAAGTATTATATTTATTTATATGTATTGTAATGTTTTACCAAATAAACTCACTCACTCACTCACTCATTCACTCACTGACACAATTAACAGAGGTGCGCAATGTGTTAGATCGTAACAGTTTTTTCAGTTTTACAATGAGTGAAGCATGTTACCTCAAACTCTGCAATGACGTCATGCATTTGACGATCTCACCCAGTCGTACGCCGAGTTGACCACTGAAGTTGTTGTGATTTAACCTGCAAATTAAGTTATTATTTTACAAAAACAGTTGAGATTACATCGTCTATGCGTCGTTGTGTAGTATGAATGCACACACGAGTGAAAGTATATTGTTTTAGCACTTTGTTGTACGGGTTGAAATCATAGATGTCTCCAAGCAGTACGTTATGTGGTATGGATTATAAAATTCGTACATGTTCCCGAACACATATATGCGCACTCCGCACATACGCACGCACGCACGCACGCACGCACGCACGCAGGCGGGGATTTCGACAACTTACGTCAGGTGGTTCACGTTAACAGCATTGTACGATGATAGTTTCTTCAATAGGTCTTCAGTCTCGACAGGTTTGCGAGTATCACCAGTAAGATCTACCTCTGTCAATGGATAAGAAATAATGTTACATGCGAATCAAATGTGCGCATTCTGATGTAATACATTATTATTTCAGTTAGCAGCTACTGACATGTTTATATATTCTGATACGAAAGACAAACAAAACGCGTTTGCTATTTAAAATTACAAACACGTCCTTTTACAAATAATTTGTCAAGATGTAATTCAGTGCCTCGTTATTTAAAATAAAGACTATTCACTTACTGTGCACCCGTAAACTATATACGTTATTAAATAAGCGCTGCAAGTTCTTCAGCATGGCATCACTGGTCTATCGTTATGCATGACGTGGACGTACACTGTTTGTGCGTGAAGTCAAATTCCAAAATGTGAGCACATTACACGCCTGGGATATTAATACCCAGCTAATGTTGCCAGCAGTGCTACCTAACTCACGAATAGGGTAGAGACGCTGACTGTGTCTTAGGCCAACTAAAATGAGGATATACTTTTATAAGATAATACTATAGTATTAAAAGTATTCAACATTAAACTTAAATTCACACAACACGTAATATAATTAATCATTTGCAGTTGTTTGTTATGCAGGAACTATGGCAGGATTACCCTCGATTATCCAAGCTCCTTGAGGTAGTAGCATTGTTTAGCCCCTCACATGGATAACATTCAACAGCCGGCTAACCGTCTTCTCTGAGAAGTTACGCGGCCAAGCGACAGTCGGGTAAGCGAGACTATGCACTACTGTATGATCCATATCACAATACACACACTCATGCTGGGGCACAATACACACCCCCATGCAATGGGCGGAATGGAACCGCGAAAATGTCTAATAGCACATTCCACCTCGTCATCCTATATCATGTCCGATACCTTTCAAGGGTGACTTTGACTCCGAAAAAGTCTGGATCGTTACAAAAAACCTTAAGATGCAGTCAGAGAGACTGGAGATAACATTCCGGCTGAAATATTTGCCCTCGCCACAGATTCATCAAAATTACTTTTCCTGGAAGACAGATATTGTACACAGCGCCCTCTGTCCTACCTATCGTGTCACGCAAGCACCAGCTACGATCGCACATCGTGTGATCACAGAGATCTCCGCGCGCGACTAGAGGAGCGCTGAGTTGGATGAAATGAGCTGATCTCCTTCTTCGAGGTTATGGCACGAGATGCAAAGCGACCGGACAGCGAGGATGGTCATCTCTAGCGCGTAGCCGCAAGACGAGCGGTGATTATTGTTTTCTGTGTCCGCCAGGAGCCGCTCAAACAAATGGTTTCTGGTATCGACCGAAACTATGATGTAGTTTCTGTATTTTGCGGCGCAAAATAGATCTGGCATATAAAACTGCACCCGACGTCGGCTGCAACATTTTAATCAGCGAGGCGACAGTTGCTCTAGGAATAGAGCAACTCTCCTCGCCTCCACAGAGTTACTGAAACGAGATGCCTTGCCAAATGTCTCCCCATCGACACGATTTAGGTGGAACAATACTAAATGGGTCTGCCAACAATGATCATTTTCACAGAAAGATTGT
>OZ024856.1:56536637-56554137 GCA_964017155.1 Oasisia sp. SBJ-2009 | reverse complement strand
TGTCTTTAGCTAAACGTCCCAATACGTAAGTCTTATCAGTGCCTTATATTGCCTAAATCACGGATTATATCCAGTACATAGGATTCACCTCCAGTCGATCGCCTTGTTTGAGTCACGTGTTTGAGTGGCGTATCGTCATCACTTCGATCTTGTGTAACAGAAACGTCGTTGTTCAGCATCAATCGTATATTTTAGTTTGAGTTAGTTGCTGCATATTAACGTACGTATGCAGAGGTCCAACATACTTAAAAGTGAGAATGCATATTCTCTGAACTGGTACTTCTTACACTTTGTCATATATTCATTTTAAATATCTTTATTATTTTAATTAGTTATCATATTTACTTGATAGTAATCTTAATCTGATAGTAACAATGTTATTGGTGTATAAGTAAATGTGTCTATATATATATATATATATATATATATATATATATATATTATATTCTTCATTCCCTATAGTTGTCATAACTTTGGAAGGGACATAGTGATGGATTAGTGAGGGTGAATGAGAATGAAAGCGAAAGAAAGGGAGGGCTTGAGAGAAATAAAGAGAACGGTATTGTATGTTGAACTCACCTCCAGGTAATTGCCTTCGTTGAGGGAACTGTTTGAGTGTTGTATCGTGTAAGTCCCAACCTGATGAAACAGACGTGCATCACTACGTTTCATTTAGTTTACCGCAGGTGGCAGTAAATATTATTGGAAATCGTCCCACAAAGTATTATTTACATTAGCAAAACTGCATTTCGTATGATTTAAAGTGAAGACCATCTTACATGTGTGTCATACATGCAGTGTGGTTCACCAAATATTAAAGTATACTTACGGACAAGTGTGAAGTGGTTCTATACTTTTTTTTAATTATACAATGAAAACACTATGTATATACATATAAACATTTAACGTATGTATATATATATATATATACGTTAAATATTTATATATATATACACATACATTTTATATATACATACACATACACATGGTTTATATATTTTTTAAACATTATACAATGAAAACATTATATATATATATATATATATATATATATATATATATATATATATATATATATATATATAATGTTTTAATTGTATAATGTTTAAAACATTATACAATGAAAACATTATATATATATATATATATATATATATATATATATATATATATATATATATATATTATGTTTTCATTGTATAATGTTTTAAAAATATATAAACCATGTGTATATATATCCCTGTTTATCTTTACCTTCTCCACATTCTCCTCCTACAGGAACAGCCATCACCGTGAGCCTTCGTCCTTCCTCCGAGTAGTGAAGTGCTTAAACAGTTACGTAATGTAGGTCGTTAAAAATAAAGGTGTGCAGCTGAAAGTTACGCGTTATTGCTAATGTATGCGTTCAAAGAAAATCCAGCACTTTCAACAGTTCGCATAGTGTGGAAATTAACTAAATCAAAGTAGTAATTGACTTCGCCAGGCGACATTGCGTCACCCGTGAGAACAGAGCAAACATCCGCCCGAACGTCTGCATTCTACATTGCATGGACACGAACCACGGTTAGCTGAAATAAGTGTTTAACATGATCAGACCAGCTGACCTGCCACCAATCACTGATCTAACGAGCGATTTCATAGGTTGAGCTTAAATGACGAGTGTCGCAAAGTGATTAGGCAGAGGTACCGCTGGCTGGCAATGACGTAATAAGTAACAGCGTCCCTTGGTGAAAGTTCCATGGTTAGAAACTCATGTCTCCAGACAATGGTCACGTGATAACTTTAGCTTCAGTCTACTCAAGAAGGCCGCAGACTGCGGCTGTAATATTTGGATCATAAAATAAATTGAATTATATGTATATTTCTACAGATTATAAAGTGTTTGATGCATTTAAAACACCAGGTTGTAAAACCTGGTAATATTGTAAGAGTCGGATGTGAAAATAATACCTGCAGTGTGCTGCCTTACGTCGGATACGCCAACGTTGTATTCTGTAGCTTGTGCACGGCAACCCCCTGAAACAGTCGCCACTTATGTTTTCAAGCCCACATTTTGGTTACACCTGTCTACAAAGACGAAGGTATATCAAATGTATGGACTAACTTCCTAACATATTACATTTACCACACAGAACGATGTGGATGCGAGAATTATCTGAGACTGTTGTTTACTAAGTGACAAGAAACAACACAAAAACCAAGAGCATAATAATTATAACAGTCAGTTTCCATCGAGAAACACACGAAGATTGAACAACATAGCGGCGAAGAAAGACCAACGCCACATAGCACCACAACAGGTGAGCCGAGAAGATCGCACAAAGGGTGGCATCAGGCGGACGAAGATGACAGGGGGAGCGGCGAGTCTGCTGACAGTGAATAGAGGAACATAGTGGAGGAACGATTACAGTGTTGGACTGTCGACATGAGGAACCATGATTACAGTGTTGGACTGTCGACATGAAGAACCAGGACTACAGTGTTAGACTGTCGACGTCGACATGATGAACCAGGACTACAAGTGTTCGACTGTCGACATGAGGAGCCATGACTACAGTGTTGGACTGTCGACATGAGGAACCAGAATTCTAACTGTGTGCGTTGGCGTTGGTCTCCGCCGCCGTGTCGAACGAAACATGGGTAATTTCATTCATTCTACGTTACCTGAGTCTTTCGGAGCAGACAATTCAAGATCCCATGTAGGGTAACGGAAAACAACCTGTAGTCGAGTCAGGGAATTAGAATCTAATTATCTTAGAGCAGAGGTCACTTGTCCTATGACCGCAGCAAATATAAAAAGAAATATGTAGAGCTCAGCACCACGGAAGGGATGGCGTTATGATGGCCCCACATTAGCGAGTTTATTGAATTGTTTAAGTGTAATTTCAGACAGCTTTTACACAATCTCGTATATAGTAGAACATTGCTGTATCAGTCTTTAAATACTCACTCTCGTCTTCTACATAATCCGCTACGTCACCACAGCGAGACTCTTTGAGAGCGTCACAGAGAAGCTCTACCATCTTCGCAGGATCTCTGCGCTCTGGGGCGTTCTTTCTCCAGAGTATCAGTATTTCAAACATAATTCGCTCAATATCCTGTCGGTGCGCCGCCTCTATCCGGTCGACGTCCTGCTTGTGCCCAAGTAACATGATGCCAATCGGATGGTATTCATTGCCTGTTTTTTTGGCCACACTACGCAGAAACCGATCTTCCAGTATCTCTACAACAAACGACGCCAGCACATCTAGCTAATTAGAATCAAACAAATTTGTGCAGGAAATGTATGCATTATATAAGATATTTTTAAATACTGTTTGTAGGATATTTTGTATATATCTTACACAACCATGCTGATTCGGGGTGAACCGTAGATACGTAATACACCTCAGCTCACCCTCTTAACCTCTTTCCACCCATTCCGTATTTTTAATTATATTTGCACTATGTTAAACACGACACACCGTTCTTTTCTTTACTCTCTCTCTCTCTCTCTCTCTCTCTCTCTCTCTCTCTCTCTCTCTCTCTCTCTCTCTACTATATATATATGCATACATATATGTATATATATGTGTATAATATAATGTGTATGTATATATATATATATATATATATATATATATATATATATATATATATATAGAGAGAGAGAGAGAGAGAGAGAGAGAGAGAGCCTATATAATATACCAGAATAAACACAACACAGGGTTGTTTAAAACAGCCAGCGAATATACCTTTGCAAGATGTTTGCCTGTGTGGTGTTTCATGGGGATATCGTTGTTCTGCAGCGTTCACCTTGCTTGGTTCTACAAAGACAAGTCCAGCATTGCTTTCAACATTCTCCAGCACACAGAGCACTATTTATATTAGAGACGTGTTACCTATACATAGGGCGATGACAGCAAGCAAACGGTGATAAATATCTTGTACCTGTCTTACTATGACGTGGTAAGAGTGATCACAGGAATAACACAAAGGAAGACATGCTACTATATATATATATATATATATATATATATATATATATATATATATATATATATATATATATATATATATATATATATATATATATATATATATATATATATATATATATATATATATATATATATATATATAATATAATTATAATCCGACTGAAGCCATAAAACTAACTACGAATACGTTGGTACCTAAATATTTGTTTAGCATGTTTGAAGATTTCACACACAAACTACGCTCAAACGAAGTAGCATTCACACGGAGTACTGGGTAGGCATATGTTTTTGCGTAATTATTCTGGCTAGGCGACTGGCAAAGCTGCTTGAGTATTGATAAGAGATGCGTATTATGATGGCCTCAGACTTCGATAAAATATTTTCAATCCGCAATTCATGTTAACCTGTGTGCGTTGAAGAAGGAACATAAAATAGTTTAATAACAACAAGAATTGGGATCATCACTACTTTCTTTATAATTCATTTCAACAAGAAGCGATATGTATTTAGATACGTAATTGTTGTTCTGTTTTTGTGTTTACACCTCGAATAATCACAACACAAGGTTTGTTCAAACGACCAGTGAATATACCTGTACAAGAAGCTTGCCTGCCTGGTATTTCACGAAGGCGTCCTCGTTCTGTGTCGTTCACATGTCTTGTTTCTACAAACACAACGTAAACCGTTGTTTCCACCCCTGACAAATGTTGAACAGTGGTGAGATTATTGCCAGGGCTTACCTAATTCAATCATCAGTTATTTTCCTACTTAGATCATGGAACTAATTAGGAATAAGATGGTTGAAGACACTTTTACAGCAAGGCATGTTCATTTCACACAAACGTGAACAAATAAAGCAACATGTCACAAAGAATACTAGGTGTGTTTTTTTCAGGTAAATATTCATGAAACGCGACGAGCAAACCTGGTAGTGTATTAAAAAGTAAACCACTTCGATAAAATGGCTTAATAGTAAACTAAAACTGCACGCCTCAACACAGGTTACGTTAATACCATATTTCAAACCGTACCTGGTTTCAATGTTGATACAATGTCAATCAACCATTTAACTGTTCCTGAAACATAATCCAAATCCAATATCATCAAGATAAATAGTTAAGTTGTAGTAGACAGACAGACGGACAGCAAAACAAACGAGCAGTCGGACATACGAACAAGACAGACGGAGAGACGGGCGGGCGGGCGGGCGGGCGGGCGGGCGGGCGGACGGACGGACGGACGGACGGACGGACGGACGGACGGACGGACGGACCGGCGGACCGGCGGACCGGCGGACCGGCGGACCGGCGGGCGGGCGGGCGGGCGGGCGGGCGGGCGGGCGGGCGGGCGGGCGGGCGGGCGGACGGACGGACGGACGGACGGGCGGACGGGCGGGCGGGCGGGCGGGCGGGCGGGCGGACGGACGGACGGACGGACGGACGGACGGACGGACGGACGGACGGACGGACGGACGGACGGACGGACGGACGGACGGACGGACGGACGGACGGACGGACGGACGGACGGACGGACGGACGGACGGACGGACGGACGGACGGACGGACGGACGGACGGACGGACGGACGGACGGACGGACGGACGGACGGACGGACGGACGGACGGACGGACGGACGGACGGACGGACGGACGGACGGACGGACGGACGGACGGACGGACGGACGGACGGACGGACGGACGGACGGACGGACGGACGGACGGACGGACGGACGGACGGACGGACGGACGGACGGACGGACGGACGGACGGACGGACGGACGGACGGACGGACGGACGGACGGACGGACGGACGGACGGACGGACGGACGGACCGACGGACCGACGGACCGACGGACCGACGGACCGACGGACCGACGGACCGACGGACCGACGGACCGACGGACCGACGGACCGACGGACCGACGGACCGACGGACCGACGGACCGACGGACCGACGGACCGACGGACCGACGGACCGACGGACCGACGGACCGACGGACCGACGGACCGACGGACCGACGGACCGACGGACCGACGGACCGACGGACCGACGGACCGACGGACCGACGGACCGACGGACCGACGGACCGACGGACCGACGGACCGACGGACCGACGGACCGACGGACCGACGGACCGACGGACCGACGGACCGACGGACCGACGGACCGACGGACCGACGGACCGACGGACCGACGGACCGACGGACCGACGGACCGACGGACCGACGGACCGACGGACCGACGGACCGGCGGACCGGCGGACCGGCGGACCGGCGGACCGGCGGACCGGCGGACCGGCGGACCGGCGGACCGGCGGACCGGCGGACCGGCGGACCGGCGGACCGGCGGACCGGCGGACCGGCGGAACGGCGGACCGGCGGACCGGCGGACCGGCGGACCGGCGGACCGGCGGACCGGCGGGCCGGCGGGCGGGCGGGCGGGCGGGCGGGCGGGCGGGCGGGCGGGCGGACGGACAATTATGGGGTCCCGGATGATTCGGCCCCAAATTAATTCGACTCCGATTGCTTTGTTTCCACGAGAATGTCAGAACTGGGTAGAAGTCGTATGTTTAAATGGTTACCATCAGAAACAAGTTATCAAATTTATAACATGTTATGTGTTATCTTATTGTTTGATATATTAAAAAGGCGGTTATCACGGAATTAAGAAGAATAGTATGAATAAGAGAATAAGAATAATAGCTCACCTAGCATCTCAGCGTTTGATTGGAGTATGTCTTTAACTCGTTGTTTTAGGTCTTCGTTTGACTGGATCACGGTCGAAACGCACCCTTCAAGTTTCTGCTTCAAGTCTTCGTTCGACTCAATTACTGTCAAGATCTCCTAAGATAACGTGAGAATGTTATTACTGCAGATGTCACACACTACCCAGATATAACAATATGTTACACAACGATCAGTAAAATATGTATTATATGTTGTTTGTGTCAGTACTGCAGATGTCACACACTACCCAGATATAACAATATGTTACACAACGATCAGTAAAATATGTATTATATGTTGTTTGTGTCAGTACGGTTAACCATCACGTCGTCGGTTCTAACATTTCGGATTCCGAAAGTATGAAAGGTGTAGTATCACACAGTGAGGCATTATTTGATGGTAACGCTTACGAAACAATTATGTAAAAACTTTAACTATACAATATAACCTAATGTACTGACGTATCGAATCATCTAACGAAACCGTCTTACGCACGCAATTACCTTCACCAAACGAGGAACAATCAATGGGAATTAATTAACCTGATTTTTTTCTTGGTACATAAATAATTTAATAGCTATGTCAGACAAAACAAAATCGCAAATAGCAATTACAATCAGCTGTACACATATGCGACAGTGTGATACTCTCTACTGTTCAATCTGGTATCCAACACCGGAGAAAGAACAATTGGGATATCAGATTCAGGGGCCCTAAATATTACTGGGGTAACAACATAAGTCTACTCTCCATGATACCTTTGTGTTACTTGATTGGTCCGCTACCATTTCCTTCCAAATCTCACGTTCCTGTGCAATGACGGCTTGATCACTGATATCCAAGTTGGTGGTCTCAATCTGTGACACAAAGAAATAGCGACAAATAGGTTTTATATATATATATATATATATATATATATATATATATATATATATATATATATATATATATATATATATATATATAAACTCATGGCTGTGATCCCAATCGATGACAGCACACATAGGAAGATTTTAGAATACACAGCAATCATAACTGAACGCAATTAATTGATTACTTGGTAATCATATTTAAAATGCGCACTACTTGTACAATGACTTACACTAACTGATTTTTCTTGCTGATTGCTGCATTGTTCGATAATCATTTGTAAAGACATCATAGCGTTGACTATGAATTTGTACATTCGTTATTACCCAGGGTCCTGGGGTGGAAAGGACGCGGGATTATAAGTATGACATATGTCCCATCGCACTTGCGTACGTTGGTAGACCTAAGAGAGGTCAAGTAATACAACATCTGGGAGGATATTCGGGTACGTCAGGACTTTCTTGCCCTGCCCTGCCCTGCCCTGCCCTGCCCTGCCCTGCCCTGCCCTGCCCTGCCCTGCCCTGCCCTGCCCTGCCCTGCCCTGCCCTGCCCTGCCCTGCCCTGCCCTGCCCTGCCCTGCCCTGCCCTGCCCTGCCCTGCCCTGCCCTGCCCTGCCCTGCCCTGCCCTGCCCTGCCCTGCCCTGCCCTGCCCTGCCCTGCCCTGCCCTGCCCTGCCCTGCCCTGCCCTGCCCTGCCCTGCCCTGCCCTGCCCTGCCCTGCCCTGCCCTGCCCTGCCCTGCCCTGCCCTGCCCTGCCCTGCCCTGCCCTGCCCTGCCCTGCCCTGCCCTGCCCTGCCCTGCCCTGCCCTGCCCTGCCCTGCCCTGCCCTGCCCTGCCCTGCCCTGCCCTGCCCTGCCCTGCCCTGCCCTGCCCTGCCCTGCCCTGCCCTGCCCTGCCCTGCCCTGCCCTGCCCTGCCCTGCCCTGCCCTGCCCTGCCCTGCCCTGCCCTGCCCTGCCCTGCCCTGCCCTGCCCTGCGCTGCACTTCTGGGAGGATTAGGTTTAACGTTAGTTTGGAGACGGGGTGATCTGCCGCTACGACCAGCTTATTGCATTAATCCTTTTATTTCACATGTCCGTTAATGTCACATAATACATACGGCATTGATGTTCGTGACAGCTGTTTGTGCGGTGGGGTACGCTTGCAAGACCGGATCTTGAAGCAGGTGTCTCATAGCTTTCAGTTTTGTCGTCAGATGAGCCGAATTGACCCGAAAGTCTGCCGAATGCATCAGTTCATTCCTAATTTTGATCACCTGCAAAAACACCCAAAGAAATCTCTTCTATCTGTGAACTATTCGGCCCATCACAGTGTTATCTCATAACGTACGTCGCATCTCATTTATCGGCGTTTATATGTATACGTACATATACATATACATATACATATATATATGTATATGTATATATATATATATATATATATATATATATATATATATATATATATATATATATATATACCTGCCCTACTCATCATTGTGTTTCGCGCCCTACACGAGCGGACGCCGGAGTACATTGCCTCGCTGATCACACCGTACGTGCCGCGGTGCACCTTACGATCTGCTGACCGCGCATTGTTAGCTGTCCCCCGTTACAACCTTGAACGTTATGGGCGCCGTTCATTCTCTCGTGCAGGACCAACTCTTTGGAACGCACTACATGAGGACTTGCGATCCACAGTGTGCATGAACAAGTTTAAGGCACACCTTAAGACATTATTTCAAGACTGCTTTTAATGTCTAGTTTTTCTACACCTTTCACCCTTTTATATTTTTATTTATTTACTTATTTACTCTTAATTAGCTCAACTAGCATGTCATTTTTATTATTTATTAATTAATAGTTTACAAATTAACATATATTTTTTAATTACAATTGACACAACTATTATATTGCTGTAGTCATTTGTACTTAATTAAGTACTATGTATATTGTTATATATTTATTTATTTCTGCTACTTTATATACAACCTTATGTAGGTATATGTGTATGTGCATATATATATATATATATATATATATATATATATGTATGTATGTGTTTGTATCTATATGTATGTGTGGTGTGTATGTATATGTATGTATGTGTATGTATGTATGTATATGTATATATATATATATATATATATATATATATATATATATATATATGTATATATATATATGTATATATGTATGTATATTTTCTTGACTACATTGACATATGATATAGACTACAACTATGCCATCTCTGTTTAATTTTAGTTTCTCTTTTAGTACTGTACAACACTGATTTACACAAACGTACTCATATGTTTTACTTGTACTTTTATTTTATTTTTATTTATTTCTTAGGATGTTTTAATGTTGTCAACACTACCGAACATAGTTTATTCTTTGGATTTTAATGTCTAAATAAAGTGTATTATATATATATATATATATATATATATATATATATATATATATATATATATATATATATATATATATATATATATATATACATGTATATATACACTGTATATATATATATATATATATAATTATATATATATATATATATATATATATATATATATATAAACACCGATAAATCAAATGCGACCTACGTTATGGGATAACACTGTGGTATATATATATATATATATATATATATATATATATATATATATATATACCACAGTGTTATCCCATAACGTAGGTCGCATTTGATTTATCGGTGTTTATATATATATATATATATATATATATATATATAATTATATATATATATATATATATATATATATATATATATAATGAATATAAAAGTCTATATCCATACCTACAAAACAGTATTTTTGTCTGTGCTTTTATGTTATTTTTAATGTATATCACAAATAATATATAGTTAATATTACATAATAAGTAATCAACTAATTATTATTGAATTGAGAATGTTTTCAACACCACAATACAATGTGAAAATCTCTATATATTAATAAACATATTACTAACCTTTCGTACTTTTCTCTCTGTCGCCTGAAGTATATTAAATGTCTTGCAATTAATAATTAATTGCAGAAACCCCGCCGTGTCGGTGACAGCTGGGTCGTGACTGGACCGCTCCTTCCCCGGACCCATATACACCTTCGCCAGCTGCCATGGGTGAGTCGACCATTTGCGGGCATCGGTGTTGGCCCAGCTAAGCTTAGCATGAGCTTCTGCAGCTTGTTCGATGCTATGCAACCACAGATCACACACCCCGCACTGACAGTCGATCGTCCACTGTCCATTTACTTTCTCTATTTTCTTGCGTCTGCTTGGGTTTTGACACGTTCCATGGGAGAGTGAGCCGTGGAAGTTGTTGATGGTATCACGGCAGAACTCAGCCAGTCCTTTGCCAGTACATTCTAAAGCCTGGCCGACTTTCAAGAAGTTTTTGTATTCGTCGTCTTGGAATCTGCCGACAGCACTGCTCGCGGTAGCCATGTCTGCCCGGCTTCTTGTCGAACCTGCAGGACCTACATCAACAACAATTCCGTTGTCATTTAATAATATACGGTTATAGTACTGCCTATCCACCATAGCTCCGTGATGTATCAATCCATATGTTGGCAATCTGAATGTTTGTTGACTCTGAGACTGATCAACTATTTTGTATTGATGTGCAACTAAGATTGGTTTGCAAGGTATTACAAATCAATCAAATATTGTATCATGAACAATGCGTTGCAGTCAGAGTTTTTTTCGAATCACGTGTAGGATTACAACAAGGGAAACGTGTCACCATTCTTGTATGAATTATTCCTCAGTGATACGGAAACATTCTTCACATCACTGAAATGGAACACACTAAATTGTTTAGACAAATTGTATAATTATATAATGACAGTAATGATGACATTAAAGCAATGATGGTATGTATAATATGTTTGTTTTTCTATATGCAGATGACTCTGTTACAATGGCTAAAAATTAGCGTGACATGCAGAGGAATTTTAACCATCCGAATGAATCTTGTAGCTGTAATAAACTGAAGGTAAATATAAATACACCAACAAACCTCGTTGTTAGGTATAAGACAAGGATACGTAACATATCTAGTTTGTTATCTACATTTAAATTTGTTAATGTCGATTTCGCTCAAGTAGAGGTATATATTTATTTGGGTAGTTATTTAATGGGAATGGATCCTTTGCTAAAGCCAAAACGTAGCTGCATGATAAAGCTCAAGGCTATGCGTTTACTCTTACAAAAAGCAGGAGACTGAATCTACCAACTGATGTTATGTTTAAAAGCGTAGAACCAATATTAGTGTAAGGTTGTGAAGTGTGGAACTGTAGAAATGTTGACATATTGGCGAAATTGCGTACTAAATTACGTAAATTAATTTTGGAATATTCAGATGTTCTAATAATATGCCAGTATAACGAGAGCTAGGCAGACACCCACTGTCAGCCACTACAAGACAGAAATATTTTTTATTGTGCAAAATATTTAAAATGAGCCAGAAAAACTTAACAAGGCACAATCTTATGTAATCGTTATTGTAAAGATATATACACACATCACCTTGAATTAAATGTAATACCATTGTTTTTTTTGCAAAGAAAACATCAATTATATATGGTTAACATTGATGCCATGAGCATACAGAAATGTGAATGTGATCAATTTAAGCAACTCTAACACAGTATAATTACAAATGGTAATAAAGTGATGTATCAATTATTTATAATACCATACAATACAATACAATACAATACAATACAATACAATACAATACAATACAATACAATACAATACAATACAATACAATACAATACAATACAATACAATACAATACAATACAATACAATACAATACAATACAATACAATACAATACAATACAATACAATACAATACAATACAATACAATACAATACAATACAATACAATACAATAAAACTGTATTGTCCCGGACCGGGAAATTCATTTTGCTGCAATTATTTATCTCCGTTGGTAAAGAAATTTTTACTGAAACCCTTCATGAACACAAAAAAAATGTATTCCAACTCAGAATAGGACTGCATAAATTATCTGCCAATAACCGAAACAATCCAAAATTGTTAGGAATGAGATATTTCTCACAATGTGTGAAGAAATATTATATATATATCTATATATATATATATACATATATATATATATATATATATATATATATATATATATATATATATATATATATATATATATATATATATATATATATATATATGTATGTATGTAAAATTATGATCCTCAATGTACCAAAACATGTGGTTAGAGTGATTGCTATTCTGCCCGGTCCGGTCCGGTCCGGTCCGGTCCGGTCCGGTCCGGTCCGGTCCGGTCCGGTCCGGTCCGGTCCGGTCCGGTCCGGTCCGGTCCGGTCCGGTCCGGTCCGGTCCGGTCCGGTCCGGTCCGGTCCGGTCCGGTCCGGTCCGGTCCGGTCCGGTCCGGTCCGGTCCGGTCCGGTCCGGTCCGGTCCGGTCCGGTCCGGTCCGGTCCGGTCCGGTCCGGTCCGGTCCGGTCCGGTCCGGTCCGGTCCGGTCCGGTCCGGTCCGGTCCGGTCCGGTCCGGTCCGGTCCGGTCCGGTCCGGTCCGGTCCGGTCCGGTCCGGTCCGGTCCGGTCCGGTCCGGTCCGGTCCGGTCCCGAAAATAAATAGAAATACAAATTTGCAGTTGTTTATAAAAATATAAATTACGGGAGTGTCCGTGAGGTGGCAGCATTGTATAGATCACGCGGATAAACAAACAAAAGCCGTCAAAGTGACCTGTCTTCTCGGCGTAGTTCCGCAGTCGGTTAACCGAGTCTACTACAGACACAGCCGTTGTAGGAGAATGCATTCAACCGTATCGGCTTTGAAGCCACGCGTTGCAACGACGCAGTGCGTACTAGTTGATTCCCTTTCAATCACGGCTTAGTATAACTGTCGCGCGGAACTGTATTCATGTCGACAACACGCTGGCTAATGACACGGTCTAAGGCAATGGTCTAGTCATACGACGCTGCCAGACCGTGGAACGCGTGGTCACGGCGTAGCGTCACTGTGAGGTGGTGTCACATGTGTGTCTGTGTGTCAAACTGTCGCTGCTCACATCGCTTTAAACTAGTTAAATTTGGAAAATGATTGTGCGCATATTTATTGCATTGGGGACATTTCGGAGGGGGCGAGGGATGGGCAGATTATAGTGTACTGTGGTATTAATTGAAATATTGTATGTGTTAGTAAGATTTTAGATATCTTGGTCAATAAGGTCAACTGTAATAAAGGAGCACGTTAGTATGATAAAAACCAGTGTCAAATACCATTGCCATTAAGTACATAGCTAGACATGTACGAGATAACAAATCACCGTTCTTATTACATTACCCGCTAGTTCTCCTTTACATAATTATGATGCTGCCGTGTATAGGAATACGTTGCGTACATTTCTTAAGTGGAATTTCACAGAGGGACAAAATCACTTGAGTGTGTGTGTGTGTGTGTGTGTGTGCGTGTGCGTGTGCGTGTGCGTGTGCGTGTGCGAGTGCGTGCGCGTGCGCGTGTATTGTGAGTGCATGCGTGCGTGTGTGCGTGTGCATATGTGGGTGTGTGCGTGTGTGCGTGTGTATCCTAAAACCCTCAAAGTGCACTACTTGAAGATCAATCCAGAAACACCCAACAGCACCCATAAATATACGTGGGTCATTTCACGGTAACCGGGCTATTTGGTGTCCCGGCTCTTTTGTATAGAAATATTCGATAAAGAAATCTCATAAAACTATATTTCTTATATGTGGCGCTTTGTACAGTATTGTTCTTCATTTCTAATATAATAATGGCATTCTAAATCGTTATTATAATTATTTCTCGTTATATCTCCCAGTCTACGTCATTGAAAAGTGGCTGTCACCATCACCTGGTCCTCAATTTGCACGTTATTATAAAGGTGTAATAATTACACATTAAATAATAAATATATTGCGTAAGTTTCTCATTGCGATGTCTCTCTTCATTTTTGTCCAAAAAACATTATTATTTATTACATTTTTTGAGTAGTCGATGTTTTCCAACAATAAAATCTATGTCCCGTGGTTCCGTGTCATCTACGTCACAACAACGTTGATGCCACGCCTGTCCAGAGTCGGAAGAACTACCACATCCACGTGGAATCACAATTACGTTACTGCCATATATGCATATTGGAAACAACACCAAAACCGTTTTTGCTGCGATTTACGCGATATACTAGACATTTTAGGGCAGGAGTCAGGTGAGTAGGTTTATTCCATGTCATCTACGAACGGTCCGTACCGCGTGCTGTGCAGGTCAGACAAACAGAATTATTGATAATCACGTGTTAAGTGGTGTCAATCAACTCAAGCAGAAATTGCATACGTCAGTTAAGCTCACGACAGACATGATATTGGCCATGACTTGCAAGGCACGTCATCTACGTCACAGTCATCTACGTCACATATTTGTCGTGACGGAGATGACATGGAGCGTGACGTAGATGACAATCGTAGTTGTAATTATGATAAACGGTGGCAGGATTAGCTGAAATTGGATAATTATCATCTTTGAGAAATTTAGTTAATATCTGATGATATTTTCCATATTCAGACATTGACATAACTGCTGATGAACAGCACAGCACGAATCTAAACAAGCGAACCAGGCTTTAGAAAGAAAGAAAATGCCGAAGAAACCAGTAGGCCTATATACACATAAGTTGCAGATAACAAGCAAACATACGTGCAACATCAAATTAGATGCAATTGGAGAAGCAACAAAATGTCTTCGCGTAGTCATCAAGCGAAATTCTTTCGATCACCAAGCAGCTTCATTGAACAGCATCAACCCCCACAATTGGCAAACTGACAGAAAGTTTAGCCGCCTGAAGGAAACCAATTCAACGCTACAAGAAGCGCTATAAGGGGTTGACATGGAAGCTACATGGCAACGGCATTTATCAGACAAGGAACAACAGATTCATGAAAGCATCATCGCGAAACATGAAAATGTCTTCAGAGGCTTCCGTTTCATAATGCCCTTACAATGGAGCTAGAGTCGAAATATCATAGTAACAACTACTATATAAATCAGCTCATCAAGGGACTGACTACGGGAAAGACATTGCAAAAGCATCGACTGCTGGATTATACACGACTCGCATTCGCCTGCTAATCGGGAAAAGGGCACGAAGTAAACGCAATTTTAAAGCATGACAGGGGAACAACAATTGCATAGGTTAACCGTAGATTCTACTAGCGTAACAACTACAATTACATCACACATAGCAAGCTAGATACCGTCACATAAATGA
The DNA here is from genome assembly GCA_964017155.1 of Oasisia sp. SBJ-2009. NCBI lineage: Eukaryota > Metazoa > Annelida > Polychaeta > Sabellida > Siboglinidae > Oasisia > Oasisia sp. SBJ-2009. The sequence goes on along the minus strand of OZ024856.1, from coordinate 56,538,261 downwards.
AATAAGTTGAGAAAAAAGAAACGTTTGCTCTCGGACACCATGATAATATCATATGCACAAAGACATTGGCATGGGCTACAGGCAAACACTGAAGACGACCACAACACGTATATGTACAGTGACACAGTAGACACTTTACCGAGAATATTTAATCATCACCAGCGGTCCATCGAAACGAGAATTGCGTCTTTCAGATGTCTGTCACGTGTGTCCTGATGTGACTGACTTGTAGAGCGCAGTGGCTCAGGGTAGACCTTCGGACTCTCGACTACGAGAACCCGGGTTCGAATCCTGGCTGCGGCGTTAAAACCTTGGGCAAGTTTTTTCACTCTACATTGCTCCAGTTCACTCAGCTGAATTAAATGAATACCTGGTTATAGACAGTGGTGGATATGTGTACGAGCAGCCTTCGCGCATTAATTGTAGCATATGGCTGGATGCTTCCCAGAGAAGCCGAGATGGTGTCTGAGTGAACAGGTCTGTCAGGGAAGTAAAGTGTAAAGCGCTTTGAGCGGTCCTGAGGATTGGATATTGCGCTATATAAGAACTGCCTTTACTTTTTTTTTACTCCAGAGCCCGATTATTGATCTGCAGATCTTGTTGCAGTGTGGGCAGGAGGTGCCAGGTGGAAGGGAGACGTGCTAATATTTGAACATCTCCCTTGTCATTTCTCTTCTGTTGTTTCTCCGCCTCGTGAAGAAGATGATTATGTTTCAAATTTGGCGGTTGCCATATGCTACGGCGGCAAAGTGAATGGTCCTCATGTTTTTCTTCCCAAATAAATTTGGCTTTTCTTCGTGTAATCGTAGAGTCGTTTTCTCTGGATGTTGCCACGTGTTTTCATACCATGTGTTAGCTGTGACAACAACCCTTATCGGGGAAGGCGGCTATCCGACATTCGAACACAGTGGCCAGTCCCCAGCTGAGTTGGTTCTGCATTATCATTGCCTCAATAGTATAGTTGTGTTGGCCTCCAAGAAGACACTGGCGTTGGGGGCGGCGATTTTCCCATAGGATACAAACAATCTTTCTGAGACAACTTTGGTGGAATGTCTTTATGGTCTTCATATGACATCGATATGTAACCCACCCCTCGCTCCTGTTGAGTGATAATACAAAAGACCACCACATTTGTTTCTTCCATGAGGTTGTGGGTGACTCGGTTACGCAGACCATGAAGGATGTGATGGTACAATTTCTGCTTCGACAGTGGCCTTCTGGGGTAGATTACTCCCCAAGTAAGAGAAATGTTCAACAATGTATAGGGTTGTTCCATATGTTTTAATGTTATGAGTTCCTTCATTGTTGCCAGGAGCGGGTTGGTAGTTATGTAGATTTTTCTGATGTTGGTGGAAAGTCATGAATATACTTTGATAAGCTAGTTTGAAGTTATTCTGCTGTGTGGGCAAGAATGTCACAGTCATCAGCATACTGAAGGTCTGTAATGACAGTCGTCATCTCTTGTCTGGGCATTGAGACGACTCAGGTTAAAACGTCTCCCAACGATCCGTTGTAAAATAATTATGTAATATCATCTGTCAAATCAATATGAGCATGAATGAAGATTGTATGAGAAGAGACGAGACTATTTCGTCCACCGGAAACGATCAACAACGTCATAAGC
>OZ024856.1:56476637-56524137 GCA_964017155.1 Oasisia sp. SBJ-2009 | reverse complement strand
GTGCATTTTGCATCAAAATGTACACATTGCAATATTAACTCAACATCCAAGTCTTGTGTAATGTGACTGGAAACACTAACTTCACGCAATGCGGTCTGTACCAATGGATCCGGCACATCGTCAATTTCACCAGTGTCAAGGCTTCCATGAATGAGATAGTTCACGACTGGAGTGGAGAACCACTGAATGCCCGATCCTCCCTACAGGGCTGTCAGGGCAACGAGTTGACCCAACTGTCTGAAGGTGCCACGGTGCAGACTTGCAGTGTCATGGCAAAACGTTTTCTTGCCAGGAGTGCCCTGAAGGAAGGATGATCCCCGGATGTCGTTCATGAGGAGGCAGGAGTACTCCCTTCTTGGGCCACCATGATATTGGCCAAACTCTCCCAAAAACTGTACTCTCAGTGGTCGCTGGAAAAGACAATGAAACAGTTAACAGTGTGGCAGGGTCCTAACTTGTCCCTAACTCAGCAATAACTGTTACAGCGATTTCGCTACTCTAAAATATATAAGGAGGGAAGGAGTGTCGTAGGGTGTTAACTGCTTGCTTGCGCAATGTAGTCCGTGTATAAGTACGCAATTGTAGCCGTATATAAACTGCTGCACGCGGGTGCAGCAGCCCTTCGCTTCGTATACTGGAACTTGAACGTGACGTATTGTCCGACTCGGTGGTATGGCGCAGCCACGCCTATAATTCGTGGCCAGACTGAACGATGCTAAAGTTGGATGCAATAAACACATGCAGGCAATAAACCACACGTGTTTTGCGTCCTTCCACAACAGTATATCAGTTGCATTTTATGTGTATTTGAGAAAATACAACGTGGCCTCTGAGCCATCTTGTGTTATTGCAAAAAAAGCATCATTTCATGTCATATAACGGACAACAATTTTAAACGATCCATCATTATTGTCTAAATAATCTATTTTCACCTTTTTCATGCAAAGTTTGTAGTGAGAAGTAGTTTGTAGCGAGTCTATCAAATTAATTAATCAGGTGTTCACATACACTGGCATTTTTTTCCATCTCCTTCTGCCTTCTGTTTCCGGTCTTCAGGAAGGTCATATGGCGGATGGAGTCGTTCAGTGTGTTCTTTCGTCGAACCGTCACATCAAAACACACCTCTTGTTCAGTGCTCATGCAGGTGCCGACATGAGCACTGATCAGCTCAGCCACGCTGAAAGTTAAAGTTATGATTACATTCAATAATTGGTGTTTCCTATATTCCTCACTTTTCTCGAACTTCTCTCTCCATCTCATTTGTGCTTCCCTACATCTTTCAGTGTAATTCCTTTTTTACAACAGTTAATGTTGGCATTGGAGATTGCTATCAGGGTGTCAGTACATGTGTAATAATGACCGGTCATTACGTGTTACAATTCTTAATATCAATGCCAGCTGCCATCTTCAATTACTGTTATACACCCACGTATCATTCCACGTGAACAGTCATCCAAAAATACTCCTTGTCACTGGCTAAATTGGCAATAAGCAACAAGACAGTGCAACTGTAGCTACAACAAATAAACGTACCTTCAACGATAGGCACGTCTATATCCTCATCATTAGAGAAGTCTTCCGGTGTGTATTCCGGTGCAGGAGGTGGTTCCAGGTCAATCTCAAAGCTGAACTTACAAGAAGTAGCAAATTGTCTAACTGTCACGAACACTGTTAATAATATTCACTTTCAGCATGAAGACATTGACAGAAACTGTAAAATTGAAAACAACTCATGCAAAGACAGTTCATGCAAAATACACTCATGCTTTGAAAACAGAGCAGAAGTAATAACAAACCATTCAGAATCACCAACGACAGTGTGAGAATCCTGAAAATAGAAATCAGTATAAGTGAGGTCCAACTATATTGTACAACATGTACCATGTATACAAATCAAGTTATTACTTTTTATTAAACACATACATATTAAACATCTAATTCTTCATTATAGTGAATCTTTGTGTTATAGAGTTAAATAATTTCAGTTTTCTGGCATTCGTAGCAAATGTCAAACATCTGCTCTACATGTCTTACTATAACCATACATTTAATGTTCCAAACTGTAAGGAACACACACACACACACACACACACACACACACACACACACACACACACACACACACACACACACACACACACACACACACACACACACACACACACACACACACACACATACATACATACACACACACACACACACACACACACACACACACATATATATATATATATATATATATATATATATATATATATATATATATATATATATATATATATATACATATACATATATATATATATATATATATATATATATATATCCCTATAGGCTACATCAGCAGCTGAAATATACAATTGAGAAGTCATGTCAGTTGTTACTTGTACCATATAGCTGTACATTGTCACTGTATAAATATACTGAAGATTATGTATATAAACGTACATCGATTGTGACATCACTGTGGATGACGTTGACTATGGTGGGGGATGTGATCCCACACTCAATGAGCGTCTTCTCCTCATCACACTGAATGACTAAATGTGATGTTTGCAGGCAGAATTCTGATATAGTCGCATCTTCTGTAATACAAGTATACTCATGTATTATTCCTAAAGAAAACTTTTTTATATTTAACCACTGGTATTTAGAAACAATGAACTAATTTATATTTTAACTCCATGACATATGTCTCACAACATCAAAAGGATAACCGATTTACTCATCACCGTCCCATACAGTCTTCCAATGACGCGATGAAATGCACATATATCCCAACTGAACTGACCTTACTGGCCAAATACTGGCCATTATTTAGCATCCAGTGCCACATATGGTTTGTCGCGTTATGACCCGAGCGGCCAGCTGTAAAGTTTGCGCGCAAACAAAAAACTTGCCGCACCAAGTTTGTCGCGCTATGACCCGAGCGGCCAGCTAGACGCGTTCTGATTGGCTGTAAATTTGCGCGCAAACATAAAACTTGCTCCGCCAAGCTTGGCGCGTTATGACCCGAACGGCCACCCATAGAAGTTACTCGTACGGTGTTGTCGCTGTTGCTGTGAGACGAAGTATTGCCGTCGGTCTAACGTACACCGTTTGTATGAGTAATTAACCTATTAAGTTGACTCTGTTTACCTCCATTAATTGTGATTGTTGACAAAATAAGTCAAACTGATAGTCCCGGTTTCTACAATTAAGGTAAGTCAATTTAGTTGACTTGTTTTTTACAAGTGTTAATTGTAGTCACTCGAGTTAATACTTATTTAGGTCAGTGTATCTCTATCCACTGTGTGGGGCTTTGAAGCCGCTGCGATTTGTTGTCCGAGGGACAACTTAGCTGTTTACATCCATGACGACTGGAAAATCACTACTTAGTTGTCCGTTAACTAAGACATCCACCATCAGTGTCTTTAGTAAGTGTTATTGTCTCGTGACAGTAAACAATCCAAACAGCTACTTAGCTAGCCTAGATGCACAATAGTCTCCTCTAATAAACTCACCCGGCAGCCTGACCCCGTTGTAAAGCCTGTTCCCCCCCCCCTGTAATTCGAGCATCCCTTGTTTTAATATACAATTCTGTGAATATTTGTATACCAAAGTAAATTCGATATAGATATTTCTTGTTGTACTGGGATGTTTTCGGGGAATACCCCCACACCGCATTTCGATGACAATGACCAATGCATGTAACAGTATTTTCCATGAACACAACAGGTAAATAACAAATACGAAAGTTATAAAATTAGACAAATTCACAATTCTGACTTCAAGGGCATGCCACCTGGTAGTCGGTTAAGAACCTACCATCAGTAGTCTTCAGTATGATATAAATAGTATTTTGAAATTTGTGTATCGTTTCACCTTGGCAGAGTTATTAAAAATAACATTATATTGATCACAGAAATATCAAAGTATGGAGCCACGTACTCATGCACACAGCTGATTAAACTGGAACAACGTGGAGTGAACGGAATTACAAAATGAATCACTCGACTGAGAGTCAGACATTTATAAAATATTATAAAGTTAATTTTCCATAATTTAGCACAAGAATTTTTACTGGTGAGCTTCCAGCGAGAAATGATTAACCATCCGGACTGGCACATTGTTACCCATTTCAATGATTATTTTGCGCTAAAAATAATTTTATAATAATATCTACGCTATATCCCTGTGTGTATGCTAGATTGCACACTAAATTTACACCTCCATCAATGCGAGACTAACAGAAATAAGTGCATTTAAATATTGTGACTATATAATATAATATCCGCCCTGCCCGAACACATTTGTAAAATCTGAGCCTACAAACCACACCACTGCTGCACGTCACACCGTGCATACAAGCATGCACTTGCTCGCGTAAATTATACCTTGTCTGGGTCGGCGCTGTGTACCGCTGAACTATTATGATGTGTCGTGCTTAAATGAACAGGCCCGCCGATAACTCGATAGGCGTACTAGACCTCTTCAATAGCCGATGCACTGAATAGAGACACGAGTGTAATATGCTCTTCGTAGACACTTGTCACGAAAGAATCAATGGGTACACGTCGTGAGCTCGCCGTCGACACGGCTGATGTATTTCGCAAGCCTATGCCAGAGCTATCCGATGGAACCAAACGCGCACAGATATCGCTCAATCTCAGACGTCTCATCGTTTAGTAGAGTATCTATTTCAAGTGTTTTAATGTAGCGCTGTGTGTTGAAGAGCCCCAGCTCGGATGTATTAACTCTGCCCTTACAATGGCTGTAACCTAGGTTACCTAAGCGTCGTAAGGTTGCGGCAAACCTGAACTCTTTCACATTCGCCTGGGGGAAAAGTGCACTTTGAAACGTCACCTTTAGTCTCGGTTCCCCACGAATCTGGGTAGATCTCAGGACTGACTCTCAGGCTAGCAATAACATATACGACAGTATTTGTAAAAACATAGGTCCCAGGTAGACGTAGCTTTCAACGTTCTCAATTTCAGTTGTTTATCGTCAGACCCTGATTTCCACTTTCATCAGCTAGTTTCTGTAGCATTTGTTGTAGTTCGTGTGGTGTGTCAGCGCATATGAGTATGCCGTCGGCGAAGCGAAAATAACTGAGATACTCGTCGTATATCCTCAGACCTCTGGTTTTCCAAGTCAGGCGTTGGAATATGCGTTCGAGTGTTGATGTAAACAGCTGGGGCGATATGGTATCTCCCTGTCGTACTTCTCTCCTGACCGGAATCGCCCCGGGCGTAATTGACTTGGTTACATATATGTTTGCGAGCTCACCGAACTAGTTTATCCAACTTAATGCAACTACAGGAATTGGGGTTAATACCTCAAGATCTGGTGAGACAAATGTAAGAACACCAATCACATGACCTGTGATCATTTATGGGAGACCGTGGAATTAATGTCAACCACACGGTATAAATCACCAATATCAACGGTGCCACAAACTAGACGAAATACCATGATATAAAGCTAGTCATATTAAATTTTAAAGTGTCAACTGATGCACATTCGTATGTACATTCGTATATTTTAACGCATGCAACTGCACAGTAACATACAATACAATTAAATGATGACACTTAATTTTCATGAACAAGTATTATGTAGCTCTACGCAGATTCCTAAGCATTTCCCATGACAATCCACAGTGAAGCGACGAACGGGTGTGCGCGCATATTATTCAGTGTGTGAGCTGCGGATCAGCCGGCTGAAGACTGCAGGTAGAGACTGTAATTGTAACGAGGTTTCTATATTAAGAACAAATGGACAGCTAGTAGTAGGATAATGAGAGAATACTGGAAGAATAAAGGCAACACGTGTCGTACTACCGCTATGTCTGAAGTTTGTGAATACTAACATCCTATTACGTTTTAATAATTAATTTTCTGTTCCTTCAGAATTCACAATGGTGACACTGACGGGCGATGAAAAAAACTTCTACCGTATCTCTCGCATCCTGCTGGATGACGTGGTGCAACAGCTTCGCGCAGAGTTTAAAGCCAGATTTCAGGCACGGTTTGGGCGTGTGTGGGGTGACGATCCGCAGTCAGGGGCGTTCTTCCTCGCCAAATGTGCTGAACCGCAAATGTCATCGCATATCAAAAACGTCATCATGCAGGGAGACACGGCAAAATTCGAGACTACAGTTCTAATGGCTTGTCTGCTGTTTTCCGGAACTGGAATTCTGCTGCCAACGCCCAGGCGTCGTTGTAGGGCACAACCCTTCACAGACAGCGAGCGCATTGATGAGCTTCGTCACATGCGCAACATTTTGGCTCATGCTGTGTCAAGCTCAATATCTAGCGCAGACTTCAATTGTAAATTGACGTCATTGCGTGAAATCTATGCACAACTAAATTGGGATAGCACCTTGATGACAAAGTTGGCACATGACCCCGTGGTCTCTGAGGAGTGCACACGTCTCAAAGACGAGCTCGAAGTCGAGAGACAGAGAATCGATTCACATGACGAAATGCTACAGGAAGTGGCAGGTAGGTGAAGCCTGTGTTACAGTAAATGGTGTCAGATAGTTTATTTGAAAAATAATATACACCATATTTTGGTGACATAAAAACTTAAGTTGGGCCTGTTTATAATGTAATCAGATACTTTGCTATATGAAGACTACAATTCGTGTAGTCGTCTAGTTCCAGTAGTCGTCTAGTTCGTCTCTCCAATGTCTCGCCAGTCTTCCTCTAGGTCTTTTATCTTTTTGTAGGGTTTCCATGTGGTGATACGCTGTATCCCTATCCACTACTGTCTATAGCCAGATCCTTATTTATACGGCTGAGTGAACTGGAGCTATGTAGAGTGAAATTACTAGCCGAAGGTTTTAACACAGTATCACAAGATTAGAACCCAAGTCCTCTTAGTCGAAGGCCTGAAGTTCTTCCCCTGAGTCACGGCGCTCTACACTGTATGTATATGTATTATATTATTTAGTACACTCTTTGGTCTGTTTTGTGAGCAGCAGGCGTGTCTCAACTACAGCAACAACGAGAACAGGATCAACAGCAACAACAACAGAACGTTGCTGAGCTCCAACAAACACTTGAGCAGATCAGAGGTATGGTTGGGCAACGTCTGTACTAAATCACTTAATTACTCATATTTCAGTATAATCTGAAATATAATTATCACATATATCATATTTTAGTGCAATACACTAATATAACTGTTTTCAGTCTATGTTAATAAACGTTTTTTGTTTTGTATGGTGAACATTGTTAAGGCAAAACACTTTGTATTGCAATGTGTTTGTTTTTCTGCACGGAATTGAAACAATATATTTGAGTAAATCTCAATATCTTGTCTTACATGTCAACTTGGGAGTAAATAATTGCAACTGATCAACACATTGTTGTATTTAATGCAACAATTCATAGCTTACTACGTAAGCAAGATTATTAGAACAGAGATGGACATAATTGTATTATTATTTATGACACGAGTAATCAAATACGTTTAAACACTATTTGTCTAATGTTATGAAATTAATATGTAAACCGACGTTAAATAAAGCTTCTTGTAACAGCATTTATACATATTTCATCAACTTATGTTATAACATATTCTTCAGAAATCACAATCTGGATTGAACATTAACATTTTGGTGAGGTCAATAACATTTGGCTGTGTTGTTTATTAATAAGAACATCTTAAGCTACATTATTGTTATGAGATCGAAACGCAATATTTATTGATTAATGATGCGTTATGCCTTGAATGAGTTTATTTAAGCTAGTATATGACATTTAGGTTCCTATTTAAAAACGTGGTTAAAATAGATTTCTGAATATTCTTCAGGTAGCCATATAGGGAAACACAAACATAATTATATAGACATGTCGTGGAATAAAATAAATTTGAGTAGTATTTATGTATATATGTATGTATGTATGTATGTATGTATGTATGTATGTATGTATGTATGTATGTATGTATGTATGTATATATATATATACATACATACATACATACATACATACATACATACATACATACATACATACATACATACATACATACATACATACATACATACATACATCATCATCATCATCATGCTGTCGGTCGCGAAGCGACAAAGACTGCTTCCATCACTTGACTCTTGCTCTCCATTTAACTCTCTGCTGTGAGAGTGATGTCCAGGAGTCGATCTTTATGTCTCTCAGCTTCAGGTTTCTCTTGATGGTATCCTTGAACCGGAGGCGAGGGCGCCCTCTCTTTCTCTGACCAGAAGACAGTTGGGAGTAGAGAACCTGCTTTGGTAGCCTGTCTGGTGACATCTTCATGAGGTGTCCAGTCCACCGGAGATTCTTTCTGATCAGAAGATCTTCCATAGATGGTAGCCCTGTCCGTTCGAGTATTTCCTTGTTTGTCACTTTGTCCATCCAGGTTATCCTCATGATCGATCGCAGATGTCGCATCATGAAGGCATGCAGCTTTTTCACCTGTCGTCTGTACACTGTCCATGCCTCGGCTCCATATAGGTGGGTGGACAGCACGATTGCACGGTATATCTTGCCTTTAACCCGCATGGACACATGGTGGTTGTTCCAGAGTCTCTGGCGTAGTCGGCCGAAAGATGCACTAGCCTTGGCCATCCTCCTCTGTATTTCATCGTCAATGCATCCATCACTTGATATAGTGCTTCCGAGGTAGGTGAATTCCAGAACAGAGTTCAACTTGTTTCCAACAACCATGATATCCTCCTCTCGGGTTCTTGTAGAGTTGGGTTGGTACAGCACCTCGGTCTTCTTGATGTTAATCTTCAGGCCAAACTTCTTTGACGCATTGGAGAAAGCATCCACTATATTCTGCATCTCTTCAGCAGAGTGTGCAATCAGTGCACTGTCATCTGCGAATCGCAGCTCTCTCATCAGTATCCGAGTAGTCTTGGTCTTCGCTCTGAAGTGTGCGACGTTGAATAGGTCAGCGCTCTGTCTGGACTGTATGTAGACACCATCCCCCATGTCTCGGAAAGCATCATCGAGCATTGCTGATAGGAAGATGGAGAACAGCGTGGGGGCCAGTACACATCCTTGCTTGACCCCATTTGTGACACTGAACGATTCCGAGACTTCCCCTCCAACACTAACATTTGCCATCATTCTGGTATGTAGTGCCTCGATCATTGTTGTGAACTTCTCTGGGCATCCATACTTCCTCAGTAGCTGCCATAGCCCGGTTCTCCCAACTGTATCGAACGCCTTACTGAAGTCGACAAATACCATGTACAGTGGTCGGTCCTGCTCAATGCACTTTTCTTGTAGTTGTCGGAGACAAAATATCATATCTACGGTGCTCCGGTTACCTCTGAAGCCACATTGAGTCTCTGGAACTACCTCTGGTGTTATGTGGGTAGATAGTCTGTTGAGTAGGATCCTGGCGAAGATCTTGCCTGCTATGGAAAGAAGAGATATTCCTCTATAGTTCCCACAGTCTGTTCGGTCACCTTTCTTGTAGATGATTACAATGCTGGCATCCTTCCATGCTTGTGGTACAGAACCCACCTCCCAGGCATTGGTGATTAGTTGGTGCAGTCTGCTGAACAGATTGTCTCCTCCGTGCTTCCATACTTCTGCAGGAATTCCATCTCCTCCAGGTGCTTTGCCATCTTTCAGGCCGGCGATTGCTTTAGCCATCTCATCCATAGTTGGAATCTCATCTAGGCTTGTCTTGATAATGTGCTGCGGGATGTTGTCCAAAGCTTCGTGATCTATATCTCCAGGGACGTTGAGTAGCTTCTGGAAGTGTTCACTCCATCTTGCCACAACTCTCTTGCTGTCAGAGAAGGTCTCCATTCCATCTGCTGTTTTCAGTTGAACAGGTCCCTTCTTATTGGGTCCCCACACTTCCTTCAGTCCATTGTAGAAGCCCTTCATGTTGTTACTGTCAGCAGCTCACTGCAGCTCCACTGCCTTCCTTTCCCACCAGTCTGACTTCAATGCACGGGTGTGTTTTTGTAGCAGTCTGCAGGCGTCTTTATATGCTGCAGTGGTGGATCTAGTGCTCCTGGTTTGCAACACTCTCTGGTGGGCTTGGTCTCTTCTGCTCATAAGAGTTTGTAGCTCCTGATCGTTGGGGTCGAACCAGTCCTGGTGTTTTCTGTCTGGCTTGCCAAGATATGTCTTGGCTGTGTTGTACACGACCTGCTGCAGAGCTTCCCATTCCTCGTCTGGTGTTGAATTTTCCTTCTCGTCCCATTGGGCGAGAGCACTGTCCATCTCCTGCTCAAACCTCTCCCTATGGCTGGTGGTACTTAGTTTTGCTGTGTTGAGCTTGGTCGGCTGACTTGTTCCTTGCCTGCTGTGCTTTTGTCGTATTCTGAAAGCCACTTTTGACCTCAGCATCTGGTGATCGGTCCAACAGTTTGCTCCACGCATGGCTCGGGTACTGTGGATGTCCATCTTATCCCGACACCTCGTGATGATGAAGTCGATCATATGCCAGTGTCTGGAACGAGGATGCATCCAGGTGGTCTTGCGTTCATCCTTCTGCTTGAACATGGTGTTCGTCACTATCAGTTCGAACTCAGAGCACAGAGCCAGTAGAAGCTCGCCATTGGAGTTGCAATCCCATGTTTGCCCATGACCAAGGGCCACTTGTCATTGTCTCTTCCTATCCTCGCATTGAAGTCTCCTATCAGCAGTAGCTTATCTGTACGGGGGATGCCACTGAGCACACTTGCCAGCTGGTTGTAGAAGGCCTCCTTGTTTTCGTCTGCGTTTGTCATTGTCGGAGCATACACGCTGATAATTGTAGCAAAGTTGTCCTTACTCAGAGGTAGTCTCATCGTCATGATTCTGTCACTTACTGGCCGTGGCATTTCTGTCAGCTTTGTGACGATATCCTTTTTGATAGCAAAGCCCACTCCGGCCTCCCTTCTTTCTCCTTCGGGTTTGCCACTCCAGAAGAAAGAGTAAGTCGTTGAGACTACCAGACTCTGAGAACCTTGTTTCACATAGGGCGGCGATGTCGATGTTGTATTTGGCAAGTTCCATTGCTACTAGTGCCGTGCGTCTTTCTGGTCGGTTAGCTCCTTCTCGGTCGAGGAGAGTCCTCACGTTCCATTGTCCAATTGTCAGTAGTTGTCTTCTTTGTCTTCTTCTTCCTAGCTGATTTTTCACTGTCGATGGAAGATGAGGTCGAGCAGCGCGGTCCTTGGTAACCCGGGCGACGGCCGATCCGGTATCATGTTTCGTGCAGTTGTACATTTCATGGAAGCTGCTAGCAAAAATTTTTGAAGTGCCGCTGGCTTTTGCAAGTTACTAGCGACACTCTCTCGGGGAACAAATAGAGGTCTCACACCGGCAAGAACATGTCAAAACAGGCGCAAACTATTTGTCCCTGCAGTGGCTGGTCGAGAGATGTTGGGACCGCCCTTGATGCTGCCACAGTGACATGGTTTTCTGGTTAGGGTTTGCTCCCTTAGCCTTCGGTTCTGACAAGAACCTGTACCACAAGGCAGTGGTTTACAACTCTGCATGGCAGGGGCGTCAAACTCCCTGAGGTATTGCAATATCTGCATTGCAATACCTGCATACCGTATACATACATACATACAGACATACAGACATACAAACATACATATACACTACTCAAATTTATTTTATTCCACGACATGTCTATATAATTATGTTTGTGTTTCCCTGTATGTACTTTGTACCATTTCACAACTTTTCAGCGTTTTACCGCGATGACTTTGTCAATTTGACGTATTTTTAGTGTTTTAAAAATGTAAACGTTTTCTATTTTTAGGATGTAGGGTAGCAAATCAACACAAAGGCTTAACAAAGTAAAACTAACTTCACTTACTATGCTTCCACGTAAAAGTATAATTTCAATTTTGGTTATTATATAATTGTATTACAAATATAACTAATACGGTAGTTAATCACGGAAAGTTGAGTATAGTTTACTAAATTGTCGATATCTTTTATGAAACAACGGCGCCGAACCAACCACTATTCACCAGTACTTATCGCGTCGGCAACGATATATCACTTCGGCGACGATGCAATTTGGCACGTAAAATAGCACAGATCATTTAAGTTGTCGCGTCGCCTTGTGTGTATATATATATATATTGTATATATATATATATATATATATACATATATATATATATATATATATATATATATATATATATATATATATATATATATATATATATATATATATATATACACATATGGCCTGGGACATGTCGAGTGAGTGTACCATGATAAAGGGCGGCAAAATGAAGTCTGACTGGCTCACCATCCTCCATAATGAGAAGCAGCTTCCGGTGCACTCCAAAAATGTAATGTGAACAATGTGGCCCGGATCAGCTTGGCTCACAACGTCCTGGACAATCGAAAAGATACAAAGAGGAAGCACATAGCATGCGGGCCAAAACGGATGTGATAAGATGAGCAGTGCGTGCAGGACCTGGTCACATGCATGCAAGATTTCGACTGCCTCCCGTTCGATCCGGCCTCACCCACCCTCCGCACCGTACAGTCAGCCATGCCTGCATCTCGTAAGCTCGTTGCGGACTTCAACTCAGCGCGTGCTGCGGGGGAGGACACATTGACGAGTTTCTTGCGAGAGCGGGTGTTCAGTAAGAACACCTCCCTCCATGCATCCGTTCCTCTGAGCAAACGGTTGACGTTTGCTAAGGAACCAGGCGCTTGTGGACCTGCCCCAGTTGCTGGAACATCGCGTTGTCGAGGAGTGTATGGCTTTATTCAACTCCAACGGCACATAGAGGAAGAAGCAAAAGAGCAAGCTCATCCAGACGCTCTCTCTGCAATGTGTAGACCTGCTAGAACCCTACGTCGCTCTCGTCGACATAGAAATGATCTGGAGTATGGCAAGTCCAACAACATAATATCGGCAGGCGGAAGATGGCACCCCATACAAGTGGTCGGACTACGTGCACAAGGTGTCATCCATTATCATTGCCCGCCATTGCGATGCCGACCATATCATCTGTGTGAACGACCCGTACTACGCAGCATACTCGACTAAAGACGACTTTACCCTGTGCCAGAGCGTTCAAAACGCTGCTGTGTAGCGTCAGCAACAAGGAGCAGCTGCAAAAAGTGATATGCAACTAACTGACCGACCTAGCACAGAGTGTTGATGCAGAGACTATCTACTCAGTTGGCACCCACAGCACCAACGTGTCAATACAGCAACCGATGCAGAACCGCAGCTTTGACCAGTCTCAGGCTGACACTGTCCTCTTCTCCACTTTCTCAGTTCTGCGCGAGTCAGGCTACACTGGCCCTGTTGTCATTGATGCCGTTGATACAGATGCCTATGTCGCGGCAGCAGCCCTCTGGCAGCAGCTGGCAGGTATGATGTGTATCAAGAGAAAGCAGGTGACGATCTTCTGCCGAAGCCTGCTAGCTGACGAGATGGCAGGCTGTATTGTGCAGCTGTACTGTATGACTGGCTGTGATGCCAACTCAGGCTTCTACGGTAAGGGTAAGAAGTCGATGTTTGACCAGGTAGCGAAGAACCCTGTGGCGCGATGACAGCTCTCGTGGTGCGGAGAGAGCCTTGACCTTGATGAGGAGGTGGTAGAGCAACTATTCGAGTTCACACGACATGTCATCTACGGCGACAACAAGAGTCGCACCATAGCTGAGGCCCGTGCCGCGAAGTGGAAGAGAATGAAGAACAAATCATTCATCTGCCTCCGCGCCAACTACTTGGCGTATCTAATGTGCCACCGTCCCTGAAGCACCACCCCTCGCCACTCGGACATAGCTGGGAGCTGGTGGGTGATCGCTGTCGCCCTGTCCGCCACACGCGACCTACATGCCCGACGCAGCTATCTGCACCGGTGCCAGCTGAAGAGAGCTGGAAGATGACAGCGAGGAGGAGGAGGATGAGGAGGGAGATGATGATGTGCAGAGCAGGAGGGGGATTCATTTGAATCTGATGATTCAGAATCTAATGAGGCAGAATGCTCTGATTCGGAGTGATCATATTTATCAATGTCACATTGATTCGTCAGCAATAATGTCGTAACAATGTGTAGCATAACATGAAATCATAATTGGTTACCTCTAAATGTGTTTTAATTGTGTCATGGTGCCATTTGGCTATAAAAAAAGCCACATATTAAAATATTCAGTGTAAAATGATTTTTGTTGACTTGTTTTAAGTGATAACTATTCAAGTTACAGCTATTCAAAAACGCTTGTTTTGAAGTATAATTAGTCCTCTTGTCAGACATTCATTGACTATTTTGGTTTTTACTGCAAGATATCCTTATGGGGGCAGTTTGCTTAAAGTACAGCAGTATCAAGGTAAAATGGGTTTTGACGTGAGTGAATGTTTTTTTCTGAACATAGTTTACAAGTATTGTTTCTCTCTTTATTTACATACTGCATAAATGCAAATTCCAAAAACCCACATCTTCCTTTCTCGTTCAAAAGTTACGTTTTCGCTCTACGGGATGGCAGCCATATTTGATCGGATGGCAACCAATTTGGATTTCTGGGTCAAAATTATGTCATCAAGTCAAACTGATCTCAGAATCAGAATCCTCGTGGTCGACGTCCCTGAAAAGTGTCTTCATACATGCTTCTAGATGCTCTGGTCTAAAAGTTACATTTTTGTTTTACCAGATGGCGGCCATCTTGGATTTATGGGTCAAAATGATGTCATGGCGTCAAACTAATGTCAGAATCGGAATCGATTTACTCAAACAAGTGTCTTCATACGTGATTCTTGGCGCTGTGGTTTTAAAATATTTTTTTCGAGATAGTGCCTGTAGCCATTTTGGATTTGGCCCTCTGGTGGAAAATGCCAGCATTTTTTAGAGGGGCCGGTGGGCTAATTATTTTTTAAATGGTCCATATAAGTCAAATCAATCGTCAAACCTTAGTAGCCAGAGAATGGTCACGAAAGTGCAATTCTAGGCCCTGTTACTGGCAAGCTAATTCTCGCCTCGGTTATTCAATTCATAATGCGTACGAGCTTTGGTTTATTCTTACTGGCGACATCCTGCCACCCACAAAGACTATCTCCTTAGTCTTATATAATATGTTCAACAAAAGAATAGCAGTCTTTGCATACAAATGTTCTTTTAAAATGCAAGCACTTTCGTGTGACAGTACAATTGCAAATACCAGTTTGTATCATCTATTTATTTTAAGCATACTAATTCATAAAGATGTTTATCATGGAAAGTTGAGCATAGTTTATTAAATTGTCGAAACCTGTCATAAAATAACGAGTCACCGGTAGCTACCGACATTATACAGGCACCACGATGCCATCGTAGTCTCTGAAGTTACATATAATATATATATATATATATATATATATATATATATATATATATATATATATATATATATATATTTGTTTGTATTTTTATACCCTACATATATAGACTTGTCTGAAATAAACAATATCTAGAATAAAGGTTGATACTTTATTGCAGGAGACGTTGATCGCATTCCAAGGGATGGAGCGAGCAATACATTTACTCAGGTTGTTCATGAAGGTTTGTTTGCATTATATGTTAGAGATGATGAGTAGTCGTAATTTACTAGACGTTGATGACGTCACCGTAGGAAATGTCGCAGAGCGCGCACTATCATTTAGCATGACGCACGGCGGTGCAGCCTATTGTTTCAGACAATGCTCAAACACCAAAAAAGTAATATATCAAGTGGCATATTTGTAAACGCATACCGCGGCTTCAGATAAAATTTCAATCATGAAATTTAATGTTGCCATCTCCAAACAGCAGTGACTGAAACGAGAACATTAATTTGTACAACAGCAAAACATTTGTCGGAGAGAGAGAGATAAATATATAATATATATATATATATATATATATATATATATATATATATATATATATATATATATATATATATATGTATATATATATATATATATATATATATATATATATATATATATTCTTACGGTGACATCAATATTACATTCCATTCCGGTGCAGTTTCATGTGCAGCGTGATACAACAGGTGACCCGCCGATGCCATGTTAACATTGGTGCTCGCTCCGCACCACCTTCTGTAGTGACTCCATAAATGGTCCCAAGATGCCGAAACACACTGCAGTTGCAGAATATGCAATCAGAATTGACCAGTAGACGCCTTTTTAAATAGCAAGGCATTATTATATAATAGTATGCATTTACTTCATATATAATTAATAAAAAGTTAATCTCAGATAGTATTTAAAACGAATATTATAATTACTGACTTTTTAATGTTGTATAACATCAGCTGTTTTTGCAATGTCAACATTAGAACAGTATAGATATTTCGGAACTCTATGCCTTGGTGTATCAACAGTTTGACAATGTGTGTTTATTATAACTGCTTTCAGAAATCCACCGAACAATGTACTCGTCCAGCAACCAGGGATCCATTGTGCAACGTGGGCCAGGACCTGTGGAACCAGTCGCTACACACGAACAGCAGGGCCAAGCACCGACACCTCTACTGGAACTGGAGCATGCACAAACCAACGTTGCGGGAAGCTTAATGGGAATAAGTGGCAATATCCTCAAGGACGCTTGGTTGAAAAAGCAGAGCAACACAGAACCTGCCGCACAGCATCCAGACAGTTAGTATTCCGTTTGGTTTTCTTGTATTAGTGCTCGTAATATAATTTATGTGTGTGTGTGTGTGTGTGTGTGTGTGCGTGCGTGCGTGCGTGCGTGCGTGTGTGTGTGTGTGTGTGTGTGTGTGTGTGTGTGTGTGTGTGTGTGTGTGTGTGTGTGTGTGTGTGTGTGTGTGTGTGTGTGTGTGTGTGTGTGTGTGTGTGTGTGTGTGTGGTGTGTTCGTGTTCGTGTTCGTGTTCGTGTGCGTGTGCGTGTATGTGGGCGTGTGCGTGTGTAAATCACATTAACAATCGTTCGCGGTAGTTGCGTCAATATTAACCGGATGAAAGTCTCTAACATTCTTACTGGATTACAGAACATACATTAGGATAATTTGTTTGTGATACAGTTATATATCATATCGACTTGTATTCTAAATATTTTCGCTCTTGTTCTGTAAAAGGCTTAAACAACATAATTTGTTTACTCATCCTTCTCAACACGTTTAGTCGTCCATTTATATTTCAAATACGTCTCGTATGGCCTACGCACATGAAGATGAGTAAGTGAATGACAAGCATTCACGTTAAGCAAAACATATTGTTAATTATATTAATGTGTGTATGTTTCATAAGGACTGGGTGAAGGCAATACCCAACAGAGGCCTCAACAGAGACAGATTGCATATGTGGAAACACAATACGTTGAAGGTACATTCCATAATATTTAACCCACAGCACCAACAGGTGCGGTAACTTAATAGTAATATGCCGATAAACACGAGTCGATGTAGCACAATGGCGATAATAAGTCACAACACATTTATTCACAACTACCTACGTTACACGTTGTAATATATGTTATATAAAACGTGGCATTATGCATATATATATATATATATATATATATATATATATATATATATATATATATATATATATATAATATTATTCTATGGGTAGCTCCTACGATAGCGATCAGATTGATCTTAGTAGGAGTACTAAGTTTTTGCAAAATGATTAATTTTGGTACAACACAAATGACCTAGTGGAATCATTCCAGAATACTCTTTATATTATGTTAAGGCCTTATATGGCAGGTAGATATATGATTTTATTTTTATTTGTGCAAAATGGTAGATGGGTGCTATTGTGTAACACAATATATTACACTGTTTTACACAGAGTCCTGTTTCGATTGTAAAGGAATTGGCCGCCATTCACCATATAATAGGCGAGACACTATTAGGAACCGTTCTGTTTAACGTTATGGTACAGCAACTCGCTGATTAACGATTATTTTGTATCTGTGATTGCAAATGTATCGAGCACTGTATAGCATACTTTTCATAGTTTTATTCTTTCGTCTTACATGTTTAGATAGTGTGTGATTGACACACAAGGGGACGGCTTTCCGCTAAAATATTATATGATGTATAACATCTGTTCAGTTTATCCATTTCTAGAAAACGGTCTGCTTTGCTTGGGGAACTCTTGATGGTGGTTGGGTGAACACGGGTAATATTTCTTGTTTAGGGAACAAATACAATTGTCGTTTTGCATACTATTCCTTGCTTGTCTTTCTGATCATACGCAAACTAGATCAGCGTCGTCTATAGTGCCAAGTACTACAACGTCTTTTCTTAATATATTTATCATGTAACGAGTCACTCGAACAAGACCTCCTTAGCAAACATCACTTGCACAGAATTGTGGTGCTTCAGATTGTTTTTCCACCCCAACTTCCTGCAACTCAAAGGTATAATTATTCTTTATTCCCAGTTCTTTCATAACTACACCGAGCTCGGGTAATCATACTCCCTGGAAGAGTCACACACATTGTCAGCGACATGCAATCCCTATAGCAATGCATACGTTCCCTAGATGACTGGATTCGGTTTATAACTCGTGACGGCTCCCTCCTTGTGCTGCTGCTGATCAGCGACACTGGTGTGTTCTCTCCAGGGCGGCGCTACTCTAGGCGATATGTCTGGACATCCTGAGCTTCCCAATCATTCTGATCACGCTTTCTGCCTCACTTGTGTGATCCAAAGGCACAACCAGTTTTAGTCAGGGTCTGTCGCAAGCGCTGCGAGACAAAGTACTGAGCTCGGTCTCGCTTCGATCGTTTTAAAGAGTAACTAAGAGTTAGTCAGCATACTTTACCTACACTAACTGTGTTCATTGGTAAGGTTAGTTAATTTAAATGATCCGCCTGGTATATGCGTTAATTTTAGGCACTCACAAGTTAGCATTAACTGTAAGCTGAAACGGGGTTTCCCAACGTAAAATGTTATAACTTTATTCGAGGCCGCACACACGTCAAGTATCGCCGTGTGTTAAACTGCCCAACCAAGAAATAATAAACAGTTTATTGATACAGTCTGAACGTTTAGTACAAGCAACGGATAAGCGCTGATTGTTGCGAAACAGGCACCAGTGCTGCAGAAGATCTTACTTATATTTAAATTAGAATACCGAGTTAAATTATATTATTGCCAAACTTAGTTTGTCTTCACTAAGTATACCTTTATTTACCAACTTCGTTGCGTTACTTCTCACCGTTTCCCTCCCTGAAGGTAACGTCGCCAACCAAATGTATCCACTGAAAGCCGCTGCCGCTGTTGCTGAAGCCAACCCGACTGTCCCACCTCGGCGATCCCAGCCCCCAGACGAGGAGTTGCTTTATCGTCGTGAAGGAGACAGGTGAGCGGCCACTCCACACGAGTTGAACGAGCAACCACATGCTGTCGCCAAGGGCCGTTCTGATTCTGATGAGAGCCTATAAGAACATGAACATAACGTTTATTTTAGATCCCAGAAAGTAACAATACTAATACTATTATTAATACAACATATATAACATGCATATGCACATATGTACACATCTTGTTGGCCTATTTGAAATCACGTCAATGTTAATTGTAGAAGTGTAACATTTCTCACGCAGTAAGTGCTACTTGTATTTACTAACAAACGTCACGGTTCCCGCCCACAGCACGATCCGCGTAGCCCACTTAAGTCGATTGCTTGAGCGCCAGGTTTCCGTTAAAGAATCAACAAAAAACAGAGTTTCCTAGAACTGTAGGTCTAACTTCTTCCCTTTTCAAAATAGTTTTTCTCTCTCCATTTTTGTGTTAGCACATAGGTAGAATGTTAGCATTTGCACGACACGCAGACTGTGTTTTCCTTTCTGTGATGATGAGTAGTCCGCGGTAGCGCAGTAATTAGAGCGTTGGACTATCAGTAGAGATATAGCCCTTGTATCCGTTTCGTAAATTAGTTCGCACTGCATTGCTCCAGTTCACGCACTGTATGAATGAGTGAGTACATGTACCCGCCTATGCACAGTAGCGGATATTTCTGTACAAATATATTCGCGCCATGATTACGGCGTGACTAAATACTTCCCATAGAAGTGGAGATGGTGTTTAATCGGTCTTCCATGGAGTATTGCCCAAATAACTGGATACCGCGCGGTATAGCTGCACTGGAACTTTATCATACTCAAGCGATCTGTTGTCTAGCAACAAGGTCAGTCAACCTATCAAAATGGCTATCAAACACGAGCGGCTGTCGCATATCCCGTTTTGTGTGTATTAGTCCAGCCGCTATGTGAATGAATTGTGCGTTTTATAATACAAGTGTGAATTTTGGCACAAACGTAGAACACATAAATACAAAAATATTTGGATATAGGCTCATCTCGAATTTCGTCCGGAAAGGCATTGGCGGCCATTTTCCAAGATGGCAGCCGTAAATCTATTTTCTCATATCTTAGTAACTGCATCAAATAAATCAGTCCTTTTGGTATTGAAACATAGATGTTCGGGGTCAGCGATTTCATATGTGTTACATTTGACCTTCTCGGACATCAACATCTGCAATTTTTAAAGATGGCGGCCGCCAAGACTAACTAATAACCCTATATCTCATAGAGTGAAATGATGTGCAACATTGTTCTCTGCATTGAAACACAGTGCATGTTTTCTAAATTACTTTGACACGGGTTATAGCGAAAATACCACATTTGGATATTTAAGGGAATGACTTTGTATCAGATATGAATGTCTTGACATGAGAAGTTGGAAGGATTAAAAAATATGCAATATCCAGTTAAGCGTGTCAGTATTGTCCTTGTGATCGCAAATGAGAATATTTAATTATTCGGACGTGCGTATTCTCGTCAAGCATTGCTCTTAGTAACAAATCACACTTTTTAATATAATATGTATATTATATATATATATATATATATATATATATATATATATATATTATATATATATATATATATATATATATATATATTATATATTATATATATATATATATATATATATATATATATATATATATATATATATATATATATATATATATATATAGGATATAGGGGGCTCTGGGTAGGGGTACTACCTATGATGTCTGGCATGCTTCACCTTTGGGTGGACAGGCATCATTGGTCTCCATCCATCCTCTAAATCTCTCACATGTGGCTCCAACCGCCATGCCCCGGCAAACGCTTCAGCGGGCGGTCCAAACCATGTGAGGGGGTGGTGTTAACACGGCACCACTGGGCGAAGGACCTCCTTGACGCAGGTCAGCGGCCAGGGCGGAAGAGTTCCCAGACGAACTACAACGACCACGTGTTCGCGACCAAGGCGAGCCACCTAGGCCGGCTTCGATTGAGCTACGCGAGTAACTCGCGTAACCCGAGGCTACCCGAGTCCCAATCGAACAGCCGAGATCACTCGAGCACGTGACCATTTTTGACCTAGATTAGCTACTCGAGGCAATCGCGAGTTTTACAGGATTCACTCGAGTAACTTACGTAGGCCCCCTAGTGCATAAGAAATGTATTAAACATTACATGATACAATCATTTAAGGACTTAAAGGTACTTCCTCCACTCGTTTGCTAATCGCCAAACTGGTTCTTTTGTCACCAAATGTGTAAAGTGTTAATAGTTTAACTAGTATGCATAGTCAGAAAATTTTTAGAATGCGTATTTGTCATTTTTTTATCATGAAAAAAGAATCGCCGTTACACCGGGTATAACTGTCGAAACAACCAGCATCTGCCGTCGTCCTATGCTTTTTTTGTCACGTGGTTTATACGAGACCAAAACATCCAGGCAAGCTTACGCAAACATCAACAACCGGGAAGAGCGAGCACGTGCTTCGGAGATAGGTCGAGTGGAAGGTACGTAATAACTACGTATTATAGTCACGATTGATAATATAAAGATGTACGATGGATAATGGAATATTAATTCATCATGAATTAGTCAATATTAATAATAATTGCGAGTTATGTGCCAGTCATGGCGATCATTTACTTTCTGACGTAGGGCTAAGCTAAGCATGAAAACGGCCCCTAAATCTTAGTGTTACAGCCGCCAAACACATGTTTGATACACCTTAACCCCAGATATTACCCGTACACTGCTGGCAATCGTCGCCCGTCGTAACAATACCGATATTACGGTGATCACAGTACGAGCTACACTTCACTTCATCCTGCCGTCGGCGGCGATGATGTCGAGTTGCCACGGAGTTTTGCGCGATTTTTTTTTCTTTTTTTCTCAATAATATGGTTTAATTTTGTAACCCTATGTGTGTTGTTGTATACAACATATGTGAGTTGACGTTTGGCGGCTGTATGTTGTTAGATAAGAAAATGAAAGATCGCCCTGTTCATTAACATTGGGTCATCACTTGTACTGGCGGCCTGTGTAATTACCACTGCGTCGGTAGTAGTGAATATGTAATCACATATCAAGTGTGCGCGTGTTAAAATGTTGAACATTTTAGTTACGATATTTTGTATTAATGCAATTATGTAGCTTTGTATTTTAATTATGCAAACATTTCAAGTAGTGTTATACAACTACCAGCATGCCTATATGTAATGTTTAAATTGGCTTCCAGTGAACACTTTCAAATGACAAAGTTTAGATGTTCATGTGTAATAATCCAAATGTGTGAGTTGTCATAACAACTGAGAAAGTATTTGTGGAATATGCAGTACTAAATTATTGTTTAGTGAACATGTTATTAAGTTCATCCATGCCTTTTTATGTAAACAGATGCCACCCCGCAACCGAGTTAGGACGAGAGGAGGGAGAGGAGGGAGAGGAGTTAGAGGGAGATTCAGCACAATAGATGCTGAACGAATACAACAATTACAGGACGCACGTATTCGTTCAACTGAGGTAATATTAAATATCACATACAACAATTAACCGTAATAGATTTTACAATTTTAATAAGCACATATATATATATATATATATATATATATATATATATATATATATATTAATAAGCATAGGTACTTATATAGGACATTTATACTTTTAATTTTATTAAAACAATTTCACATAAACATCACATCCATAAATATTCATTGAAGCAATTTTTTTTATAGTTTTTCCATTGTGTGTGTGTAAATCATTAGTACAATGGTGATTCTTCCATGTAGTACATACATATTTTTGCATTCATTTACACAGGAAATGGTTCAGCAATTGGACATTACAGCGATGCGCCGTTTGGTGCATTCAATCATAACAGACCATCCAGGCATCGTATTTGATGCCCTGGATGCAATGCAAGCTGGGGACCCCAACCCCCCACCACCAACACCAGCCACCAGTAACCACCCCCAGTGGTGTGTCTGCGGCAGATGCCGAGACATGCCGACAGACATCGAAAGGCTATGCTGTGGGTTACAGCACTGCATTTCGCAAAGACCCGTGAGTACTTAACACTGAATTGTAACAAAGAAACACTAGTTAAGCACATTACACTTGTGTAATTAGAATGCTTTTGTTTCTAAAGGAACAAATATCCATAAATAATTTAGTAATGAACCCTGAAATGTGTCTTATCTTTCATTAATCACAGGTGGAACATTCTTCCAATACTTCCCAAAAACGACATTCTATTACATATAACTACTAGCATAGCACCACCTTAAACATGTTGGCTTTACATTTATCATGATTATTCAACCTTTACATTCAGGCAGCACATTGAAATGTCAAAAAACTTAGATATGTTGTTAGAAAAATAAATGTTCTATTCAGTTTGCTACTTATGTATATTGTTGAGTGTAGCTAAAATAATTACAAATGAAATGTAATTTAATGACAGAGACCTCATATGATAAAAATAGGTAATTTCCACCACACTGTACAATACTACTGTATACCCCCTTATGTACCTGTGACACAATCCCCTGTGTACTATTCACTGCTCGCATAAAATGTGCAAGCAGGAATCAGCGTCTCTATCCTATACTGGGGTAAGATCTGCAGAGCATAAATCTACCAGGTGGAGTTGAGGGGCTAAAAAGTACTGAGTCTGGCTAATCAAGGCTAATTACCACAATGAATACTCCACATTTACCGTACAACATTATAATGGCCAATTACTCATAACATTTTTATCTTTGCAGGAGATTGAACTGGTATGCCTGGAGCCCCTTGTGCTTCAAATAAATATGGCGTACTGGGCAGAGATCTTTGCGCAGGATCCCGGACATGACACTGCAGCCCTTCGTCATGCTGCGTACCGTCATTTTGTGCTGTGGCGGCATGGCCGGCTTGGCGCAAATGTCCGGCGAGTTATTCCAAGCTGTGTCGTCTGCCGAATCCGTGACAGATTCCCCAGCGCGAGCCGGCTAGCGTGACTCACCACCCCTGGTCATCCGGGAGCTGTGACGCCTCACTAGTTCGCTAGTCGGTGGTGGAGCGGTTGGTGCCATCGTTCTGCTTATCCTGCGTGGGTCCTCCGCCATCAGTTTGCGACGCCTCGTGACAAGTTCTGTGTCAGCCATCCTCCTTCGTACTGCATCCATCGGCATCTCTATGATGTAATTGTATGTTTTTGGCGTCTTGATTGGTACAGCGTACCAGTTTCCTGATTTCTTACTGTACATCCGTTTGTACCTGTAATTAAGACAAAGCTATTTTAATAACTGTGGTATGATTTCTGTAACGATACTTCAATAGTAGTGGGTTAACGTTATGTACAAACATTGGTTACCAACATTCATGACACTTCAGAATGTTCACTTTGTGTGTTTTGTAGCAGTTCCATGGTTGATTATGAACCGTATTGATCAACTTTGTACTATTTATACTTTTACACAAATAGTATTGCTGTGATAATTTGTGTGTACCAGTATTTTTTTCTAAATTTATATATTAATTTCACTACACACTTAATTAATATAAATGTAACTGGAAATACTCACATCATTTCTCCTGCAGCATTCAAGCGGTACGGTCGGTCCTTGTGCTTTTGAAAATCTATTGCAGCCAGCTGCGTTCTGGCGACGTACACCGGGTAGCTGTAAGATACGAGAGATGTCAGTGAACTTTGTCGCAACAATTTCTTTATATACTGATTATAATGTTTTTGTATGTTTACAATGTGTATTTAATTATTTGCATTTTTATTTTTTTACATTATCACCAATTTATGTTATTTTATAGTATATTAATTTATTTTTTTACCTTCTCACAGTATATTTTACAATGTCGCAATCAATACTGTTTGCTTAGTCAATAATTTTTCATTATATACAAATTGTTGTAAGCAATAACTACACTTTAATGTAATCATTTCTTTGTTTTTTAACAAAGGATCATAATATAATTATTTTGTTATGTTCATTATGTTATATTACATGTAAGGTAAAAAAATTCAAATGACACATTTACAATGTACATGTGAGTTTATGACTTGTATTTATTGTCTAGTCATTAGAACATGTGTTAATATATTCTTACTTAATATGCCTTGAATTACTGTTTATATCACGTTTGTAAGCATGAACATAATAGTTAATACAAAATGGTCACGAAAGCCAATAAATTCAATAATAATATATGTTGCTGTTTATGTATGATTTTCAGCAAACGTTTAGCCAGTCATACAAAAAAATATGTAATACATGATTAATTTACCTGAATGTGAAGAGTTTCGCAGCATACATCAAGATGTGGTGATGAAAAGCTTCCAGCTCTCCAGTGTGCCTGAAAGTTTAATGCATATGTCATTTCTAAGGGCATGATATTTCATGAAGACTTGCACTTCCTTTCTGTAGGTTTTCAATCGCCATCAATAATTACATTATCTGCATTTTACATACAACTACATTATGCTGACAACCTACACTAACTGGGCTGATAATGTATGAGTTATTCTTTATAACTGGCTCATACATAATGTGTTTTATAAACAGTGTAACAGTTGTATACACTGCATAACTGAAGCTGTTTAAATACACACCTGAAGTTCACATAATGGTGAACGTTGTTCAGGAAGCGTACATTTAGTACAACTTCCACCAAGGCTTTGTGGGCTGGCGATCCTTATTTTTTGCGGACTAGTAAACCTTTTGGCGGACTAGTAAACTTTTGACTTTACTAGTCTCGCTGTCTAGTAAAATAAATGCTGAAGTTCTATCCCTGAATTAGCTTATCTGAAATTAGTGATTATTAGTTATGTCATAAATATTGTATGTATGTTTATAAATGAGATAAATGGGCTTTGTAAACATAAATATGCCATAAAAAAAATATGCACGAAAAAAGTATTCATACAAGAACTCATTAATGAGAACAACAGTTACCTGCAAGGACGAGTGGTTTTCCCCGCAGCTGTCCAGTGGTTGTAGTTCGAAGCTTCTCCCAATACTCCATTACTGCCGGCACAATGTACAGAGACTGCAGCCGGTCGAACTGTGCTGAACTCACCATTCCCAGGCACATGAATTTGAAGAGCAGGGCCACTTTCGTATAATTATTCCCTGACAACAGTATATTCACAGCCAGGAGGAAATCGCCTGCAAACCCTCCACGCTTGCGCAGCCTTGGCTGGGATGCCCACCTACGACCTTTGTGTCCCTTTGTGCAGGTCTGAAAACAACATCATTCTGTATGAGATGATGATGATTCATAAGTTGTTAAATATGTTAGGCACGTGTCGATTAACATTTACCTGATATATGTGAATATGAATATTATTTGCATCATGACTATTTCAATGCCACTACTAAAATACAAACGTATGATGCCACAAGAAATTGATTGTGACTAACTCCATTTCCTACATGAAAGTAATTTTGTATCTTTTTCAGACAGTACTTTATGATCCATAAAGTAACTGCATTATATATATATATATATATATATATATATATATATATATATATATATATATATATATATATATATATATTAATGGTACTCACCCACACAAGTACGGCAGCACTTCCAATGTGGTTGACTTTCATGTTGAATGATCTTCCACACCCACTTGGCAAATGTTGTCAACCTATACCAGTAGACATATGCATAACCGTCAAAAGAAAGTAACAGTAATCGATACACAGGCATTCGTTCACCTACAAAACATATAAGGTTCTTTAAGAATGTCAAAGTATACTTCCACATATATCAAAAACATTTAGACGCATCCCAAAGGTTTATTAAGGAACATGTTTTCCAGGCCGTCTTTGATGTCCCTATTATTTCTCACGGTATGAAAAAGTTAAACAATTTAATGCCACCACATTTCAAACATAGGCACATAGTGATTTATGTAATACACCAACAATTTAGAAACAACCCCATCATTTAGAAACTAAACCATCAGTGATGCATGTACATTTTCAATGGCTTGGCATTAAGTCAGCATTATTAATTCCAGTTATGACACCCTTATGCTTCATGATTGTAGAACAGAAGTGTCTAGATACCTTCATGTTTGCCAGTTCCAGCAGACAGTCTTCATAAACAATGAAGCAAGGTTTCCCTGTTGTCTCTTCTGGTGTTGTTGCCGTAGCTGTTTCCTCTTCTTCTGGGGTGGTAGTGTCAGCCACTGTCTCTTCTATGTCGTGGACAATATCACATGGGGTGACACTCTCTAGAGAGTCAATGTCGATGTGACACCTATATTTAAAAAGCAAACAAGTGACTGTTGCCATCAATACTTCAATTTTACCACAATGTATTACTTAATCTACAATAATGTTGAATTACTTTTGGGCTTTGGCATACATATTGTGAGTTTGTAATTATGAATGACATTTATTTAGGTAATTCAAAGTCACTCCGTTGTCTTTTTTAAACATAATGCCTTCATTGGTTTCTTCTCTCATTATGTATACACAATGCTTAGACACACAGCCGAATTGTTTGAATGCAGCAACAGAACTGTTCATTACTGGCACACACACACACACACACACGCACACACATTTATGTATCTATATATAAATGTATATATCTTCAGCCTCTCCACTCAGCCAGACCAGTTGATACAAATTAGAATAAATGGTATATGTCAGTTGTCATCATAATATAAATGTTTGATTTGGCTACATTCACATCATTTCAAAATACTTAAGTGAACATCATAATCAACATACATTAACACCATATGCAGTGCAAAAGTATATTTATAATCATACTAAATAGTATATGTTCAATATAAATATGTACCTATGTATCTCTTCTAATGTGTCATCTCCAAAGTGGTATGTAGTATCACCAGGATCCACAGTCTCCAATCCCAATGGGTCATCATCATCTGGGTCACTGCAACAAAGTGTAGTGATTAACTCCAAGAATTTAGAATTGTGAAATAGCTGCCATGATAACGACAATTTAATTATGGTAATGTGTCACCACTTCAGTGTACCCAATGTTGTGTTATGTATTATTTAATGTATTTCACACATTGTGTGTAGAAACAGGCCAAACGAAGTAGTTGTGATGTCTTAGCACACACAAGTACACACATAATATTTACATAAAAATAATCAAACACAACTGAACATTTTGATGCCATGCATGATATGGCGTTTCACTAAAGTGGAAGTTTAATTAATTGGGCCAAAACCATTGGCAATAAAAGCATGCATGGAAACATAAATAAATACTTACGTTTGTTGCAACTGTCCTGAGCTGCATCCAGCCTCAGGAAGAGACTGAATACCTGACAATGTGCTACCTGGGCTATGACCACTGATGCTTGATAGCGCAACCACAGATCGTGTCATATGTGCGGGCTGCAGTGGTGTCGAGGTTAAGTGTGGCTTTGTGTTGAAGCTGTTAAACAAAACAATGAATTCATAGGAGTAGTATTATTATTAGTTCTTAAACTACATGATCTCTAAGTAACAGTTACTCAGTGCGCTCACAATATGTATATAAAAACTACTGAAATATGTATGTAAATAAAAAAGGTTAATAAATTAAGTTACACAAGTCAAGTAATATAGCAATGGGTCATTAAGTTCTTTGGACTATATTGTGAGATTATGAATGACATGTGGTTTTGTGAATCAAGGTCACTGTGTAGTATCTTCAATGTAATCACCTAATTTGCCTTTTCTCTGGTTATTCATATGAGCTGACTAGAAACACAGACACCTTTTTGTGAGAACAGCAATATGAATTTCCAATGTATACTTGTATATTTTGTCTCTGTGTCAATTGTCACTTGCAGGTGACAATATATACCAGTAGACACAAAAGTTACATCATTTTAAAGATAATAAACAAACAGTGAAATAACCACAACTTGCATGTCAAATTGGTAGCTTACATGAAGATAAAGCTTAAAACATACAGGCATCAAATTTTCCAGTTTAACTGCTGGGTTATTGATGCAGCCCCTAATCCCCCATCAAGGTCAGGGACAGGTAATTTGTTAAGAAGTCAGCCCCTATGCCCTCTACTGGGCTATTGATATAACACCTATCAAAGTAATTAATTACACAACTTAGCACCAATTGCACAAACACCACAGGAGTACTGTGTCCTGAGATCTCCTAAAAGACCTGCAGAAACAGGCAATCTGCTCACATTTAACATTTTGAGAATGCCTTCAGATGTCCTTACAAATGACTAGTTTGTTAATACTCTCAGACATACATATATGCCAAATTAGAGGAAAAGGTTCATAGAAGCTTTCGAATGAAAAAGGAAAATTTTAAATGTACCAACATTTTAGAACCAAAAGTACAAATTTGTAAATCAAATTTACATTTCATGTGCATATAAAATATACAGTATGCAAATTTTTTAATAACACGCTTGACTGCTAACAATGGTCAGCGCACACAAAGTGATGACATAAGTCCGTTGGACCGAAAAAAACTATTTGAATCAATGTCATCTGGCTAATTGCCACTGTATGCTAGCTTAAATAAAATAAATTAAAAAGATAAGGTTTGAAAAGTAAAATTTACATAACATTCTAGTGAAAGAGGAGAACACAGCTAGCAGTGAACAAAGCCTGGCAGTGCCATCAACTACTGTTTGACAAAAGGATGGGTTAGTATTTAGAACATGTATGTTAACGTGTCAGTATCCCCTTTGTTCTTTAGTTGGGACTGCTATTGCTAGGTGCAACAGCAAGCTGGCTGCACTTTTGTTGAGTCACCCTGTTGTCTGTATGATGGATCAGCTTCTATAAGTGAGGATTTGGAATGAGAATATTGTAAGAAAATTTGAACATCAAATTGTACTTTGCAGTTTACTTGATTAACTGTTGTTTGTCACTTTGTGTTTTGTGATTTTATGAAAATAATAAGAACTTAACAAGTTTTGCTTTAATTAATAGTTTATATACTGGTAGAAGTATTTGTTACATCAATCACGTACATCCAATAATCTGTAAACAAATACAATTATTCAATATTACTTGCTTGCCTCATTTAATATTCGTCAAACAACCATGCTTTCATGATAGAAAGTGGTGGTTTTCACCTACGACAGTCCACATATCAAATACAAAAGGGTTGGGTTCAAATACACATTTAGGGATCAAATACAATTCGGTCAAATAAAATGCAAATACAACTCGGTCAAATCAAATTTCCAATAAAATACACAGCAATGTTTTATTGAAATACTATTAATTTACACTGCCATTTTTGAAATTTGATTCAAATACATGGCTGCTTTTCCATTATGGTTCAAGTGTGTTGCCTACTGTAGAGTAATTGGCAGGCAGATTTACTAGACTCTCCTTATCTGCACTACTGTACCAACTAGTGGATAGCTCTTCGCATGCACCAGAGGAAACCTCGGTTCCTTTGTCTTTGCCCAGGATGTTTACACAGCAGGTTTCTTTAAAGCACCTTCCCTGTGAATACCTGCCTTTCATCATCATCATCATGCTGTCGGTCGCGAAGCGACAAAGACTGCTTCCATCACTTGACTCTTGCTCTCCATTTGTCTCTCTGCTGTGAGAGTGATGTCCAGGAGTCGATCTTTATGTCTCTCAGCTTCAGGTTTCTCTTGATGGTATCTTTGAACCGGAGACGAGGGCGCCCTCTCTTTCTGTGACCAGAAGACAGTTGGGAGTAGAGAACCTGCTTCGGTAGCCTGTCTGATGACATCCTCATGAGGTGTCCAGTCCACCGGAGATTCTTTCTGATCAGAAGATCTTCCATAGATGGCAGCCCTGTCCGTTCGAGTATTTCCTTGTTTGTCACTTTGTCCATCCAGGTTATCCTCATGATCGAACGCAGATGTCGCATCATGAAGGCATGCAACTTTTTCACCTGTCGTCTGTACACTGTCCAGGCCTCGGCTCCGTATAGGAGGGTGGACAGCACAATTGCACGGTATATCTTGCCTTTAACCCGCATGGACACATGGTGGTTGTTCCAGAGTCTCTGGCGTAGTCGGCCGAAAGATGCACTAGCCTTGGCCATCCTCCTCTGTATTTCATCGTCAATGCATCCGTCACTTGATATAGTGCTTCCGAGGTAGGTGAATTCCATAACAGAGTTCAGCTTGTTTCCATCAACCATGATATCCTCCTCTCGGGTTCTTGTAGAGTTGGGTTGGTACAGCACCTCGGTCTTCTTGATGTTAATCTTCAGGCCGAACTTCTTTGACGCATTGGAAAAAGCATCCACTATTTTCTGGATCTCTTCAGCAGAGTGTGCAACCAGTGCACTGTCATCTGCGAATAGCAGCTCCCTCATCAGTATCCGTGTAGTCTTGGTCTTCGCTCTGAAGTGTGCGACATTGAATAGGTCAGCGCTCTGTCTGGACTGTATGTAGATGCCATCCCCCATGTCTCGGAAAGCATTGTCGAGCATTGCTGATAGGAAGATGGAAAAGAGCGTGGGCGCCAGTACACAGCCTTGCTTGACCCCATTTGTGACCCTGAACGATTCCGAGACTTCCCCTCCAACATTAACAGTCGCCATCATTCCGGTATGTAGTGCCTCGATCATTGTTGTGAACTTCTCTGGGCAGCCATACTTCTTCAGTAGCTGCCATAGTCCGGTCCTCCCAACTGTATCGAACGCCTTACTGAAGTCGACAAATACCATGTACAGTGGTCGGTCCTGCTCAATGCACTTTTCTTGTAGTTGTCGGAGACAAAATATCATATCCACGGTGCTCCGGTTACCTCTGAAGCCACATTGTGTCTCCGGAACTACCTCTGGTGTTAGGTGGGTAGATAGTCTGTTGAGGAGGATCCTGGCGAAGATCTTGCCTGCTATGGAAAGAAGAGAGATTCCTCTATAGTTCCCACAGTCTGTTCGATCACCTTTCTTGTAGATGGTTATAATGCTTGCATCCTTCCATGCTTGTGGTACAGAACCCATCTCCCAGGCATTGGTGATTAGTTGGTGCAGTCTGCTGAACAGATTGTCTCCTCCATGCTTCCATACTTCTGCAGGAATTCCATCTCCTCCAGGTGCTTTGCCATCTTTCAGGCTGGCGATTGCTCTAGCCATCTCATCCATAGTTGGAATCTCATCAAGGCTTGTCTTGGTAATGCGCTGCGGGATGTTGTCCAGAGCTTCGTGATCTATGTCGCCAGGGACGTTGAGTAGCTTCTGGAAGTGTTCACTCCATCTTGCCACAACTCTCTTGCTGTCAGAGAAGGTTTCCATTCCGTCTGTTGATTTTAGTTGAACAGGTCCCTTCTTTTTGGGTCCCCACACTTCCTTCAGTCCATTGTAGAAGCCCTTCATGTTGTTACTGTCGGCAGCTCTCTGCAGCTCCACTGCTTTCCTTTCCCACCAGTCCGACTTCAGTGCACGGGTGTGTTTTTGTAGCAGTCTGCAGGCATCTTTGTATGCTGCAGTGGTGGATCTAGTACTCCTGGTTTGCAACACTCTCTGGTGGGCTTGATCTCTTCTGCTCATAAGAGTCTGTAGCTCCTGGTCGTTGGGGTCGAACCAGTCCTGGTGTTTTCTGTCCGGCTTGCCAAGATATGTCTTGGCTGTGTTGTACACAACCTGCTGCAGAGCTGCCCATTCCTCGTCTGGTGTTGAGTTTTCCTTCTCCTCCCAATGGGCGAGAGCACTGTCCATCTCCTGCTCAAAACTCTCCCTATGGCTGATGGTACTTAGTTTTGCAGTGTTGAGCTTGGTCGGCTTATTTGTCCCTTGCCTGTTGTGCTTTTGTCGTATTCTGAAAGCCACTTTTGATCTCAGCATCTGGTGATCGGTCCAGCAGTTTGCTCCACGCATGGCTCGGGTGCTGTGGATGTCCATCTTATCCCGACACCTCGTGATGATGAAGTCGATCATATGCCAGTGTTTGGAACGAGGATGCATCCAGGTGGTCTTGCGTTCATCCTTCTGCTTGAACATGGTGTTCGTCACTATCAGTTCGAACTCAGAGCACAGAGCCAGTAGAAGTTCGCCATTGGAGTTGCATTTCCCAATCCCATGTTTGCCCATGACCAAGGGCCACTTGTCATTGTCTCTTCCTATCCTCGCATTGAAGTCTCCTATCAGCAGTAGCTTATCGGTATGAGGGATGCCCCTGAGCACACTTGTGAGCTGGTTGTAGAAGGCCTCCTTGTTTTCTTCTGGGTTTGTCATTGTCGGAGCATACACGTTGATAATTGTAGCAAAGTTGTCCTTGCTCAGAGGTAGTCTCATCGTCATGATTCTGTCACTTACTGGCCGTGGCATTTCTGTCAGCTTTGTGATGATATCCTTTTTGATAGCAAAGCCCACTCCGGCCTCCCTTCTTTCTCCTTCGGGTTTGCCACTCCAGAAGAAAGAGTATTCCAAGTCGTCGAGACTACCAGACTCTGAGAACCTTGTTTCACATAGGGCGGCGATGTCGATGTTGTATTTGGCAAGTTCCATTGCTACTAGTGCCGTACGTCTTTCTGGTCGGTTAGCTCCTTCTCGGTCGAGGAGAGTCCTGACGTTCCATTGTCCAATTGTCAGTAGTTGTCTTCTTTGTCTTCTTCTTCCTAGCTGATTTTCCACTGTCGACGGAAGATGAGGTCGAGCAGCGCGGTCCTTGGTAACCCGGGCGACGGCCGATCCGGTATCATGTTTCGTGCAGTTGTACATTTCATGGAAGCTGCTAGCAAAAACTTTTGAAGTACCGCTGGCTTTTGCAAGTTACTAGCGACACTCTCTCGGGGAACAAATAGAGGTCTGACACCGGCAAGAACATGTCAAGACAGGCGCAAACTATTTGTCCCTGCAGTGGCTGGTCGAGAGATGTTGGGAGTTCCATACACCAACCGCCCTTGATGCTGCCACAGGTGACATGGTTTTCTGTTTAGGGTTTGCTCCCTTAGCCTTCGGTTCTGACAAGAACCTATACCACAAGGCAGTGGTTTACAACTCTGCATGGCAGGGGCGTCAAACTCCCTGAGGTATTGCAATACCTGAGGTACTGCAATACCTGCATACTTCCTGCAATACCTGCCTTTATGACTATAGATAAGATTCAATGGCTTCCCATTCAAATATTTATGCTAATGTTTGACCACCTTCACTGCAGGCCAATTTCCACAGTGGTGCCTGCCCACTGTTGACCAGGTGTGACAAACATTCTGTCTTGACTCCTGACTTTTTAGTGAGCCAGTTTATGCCAGGCAATTCTTTACCTTTTATTGGACATTTTTATGTGTATTTGATTGTATTTTCAAGTAATTTTCAAATGCACACCAAATATAAAATACAAGCAATTTTATGATATGTCAATGAAATCTTATTCACAGAACTTTATGTGCAAATTTCCATTACTGTTACGAATATGGCAGAGGCCGTTTGGCTCAGCAATCTCACTGACATTCTCTAACTGTAATCTATAAGCCACGTCTGTAAAATTAAATAGGTCACCTTACATTACAGTTGATGGGTATTTTGAAGATTCAAAATAACTTGTTTGTTGAAAGATGATTTGCAGTGAAGGCCTTCAGTTTGGCAAGCATTACATGTGATCATGAAACATACTTTTTTTAAATACGTTGTCAGTATCTAAATTGTGAAATACTTTAAGAAAGTATTTCAATACAAATACTTTTCATTCATAATGGTCAAATACAAATACTTTATAAAAAAAGTATTTCTACACTTTAAAATACAAATTAATTTGAGTCCAAGTCTGATGGCAACTGTCCATAGGGACTGGTGCACAGTATTTCTAGCTAGCTGGTAGTCCATCATTATCGATAATTAGTCCTAAATGATTTTATTATGTAAAAGGGACAGCTGTTGGCCTGTTACTAGTCCGAGGTCTAAAAGTACTTGTCACAGCTAGGGGAGAAAGGTATTTCTGCTCATGGGTAGAAATATTTCTTCCGTGGTTTCTGCCCAGATGACATAAACGTGCCAACCCTGCAAGCTCCCATGATAAAACTACAGTACCTTTGGGATAAATATTTACTGCAAAATGTTTGTTAAGTCCTCACCATGTTGTATGTTTTTAATGGATCCATGACATTTTGGTAAAGGACATTTTGGTAACTGACACTTTGGTAATGGACATTTCGGTAACAGGACTTTTTGGTAACAAGACATTTTGGTAAAACAACTAAGTCCAGTCTGCCATATCAGGAGGTAACCAGTTGAGATATCAGTCAGTTAAACCATTTGTAAATTAGGATGGGAAGACAGGGAACTTGGCTTCCCACCTGCAGTCAGGCATGGTGTAAGGTGCTTGCCTCTGAAGGGAACATGGCTTCCAAATAGCAGTGGTGGTGGCTAGAGTGGTCAACCACTACAGCCAACCTGTGACTAGCAGGACACATTTAAATCCAGACACATGTAAGATAATGTCATACATATATATATATATATATATATATATATATATATATATATATATATAATATATATATATATATGTGAGTTTGAATTAAAATGTGACTGAACATACAACTGTTTATTTTAATTTTACATTATCGATACATTTTTATCTTAAATTAATGCCTTTTAATTAATGCCTTTAAAGAATATTTATTGGTTTGACCAAAATGCATGTTACCAAGATGCCCTATTACCAAAATGTCTGTTACCAAAATGTCCTATTACCGAAACGTCCTATTACCCAAATGTCTAATTACCGAAATGTCCGTTACCAAAACGTCCATTACCAAAGTGTCCTTTACCGAAATGTCTGGATACCGTTTTTAATATCATCTATTTGATATCATTTTTTAGATCTTAGAAACTGTTTGTTATAGTAACTAAATAAATATATGGAGATTTTGCATTATGTAATCCTAAGGCCTAATGTATTACCTATGTTCAGTATGTTTATATATATAGTTTATATTGTTGGCAAGTATTACGAAAAGAATGGCTCATTTTCATGTTGATGCGTCTTCTACTCAGATTATTACAAAGACGCATGGACATAAGTAATAACTTGTGTTACCGAGTCCCCAGGGCACTTTTTACTTTATTACCTTTTTTACCGATTGCAGCTTTCAATAAAATGTTTTTACAATGTGTTCATTTTCCAAAATGTCTTACATATGCATCTTTATTGTGACTGTTTATCTGACTCTGAGTATTCATAAATTAATATGAAATTTGTATAATGGTGTGAAATGTCAGTAATAATTTTAAAGAAAATAAACTGCTGGTTGAGTGCTAACATAATGCATTTCGAGGGGATACCAAGACAAGAGCGCAGACACAGATCCCACACTGGCCACAGCCCAGGCCGATGCCGCCATCGATTACCCCAGCCACTGCATCGGTATCGCCTGCATTGCCAAAAATAAATCTACGCGGTTTTTCACCATAACATATTCCACTTCATTATAGTATTTCATACGTTTACTGATACAACAAAGTATAACAATGATTGACGCTGACAAATTACTAACCTGTCGAGTAGAAGTTTTGCGAAGGCTGCATCTGATATGCCTCCGGCTCCGAGGCCGAGCTCAACCGTTTCTTTTGCTTTATTCCATAGATCCATCGATTTTCCTAAATAAATCCTCGCGCGCGGAACCTGTTTCTCTCTTAGTTGCTTTGCTCGTTTCTTCGCCGAACTGGTGGCATACGTCCGTGGACGTCCCATTATTGCACAAAGAACTGCGACCACACGTACACACCAAAGATTGAAAGAAAAACAAACACAAGCACATGCGTCGAAGGATTCCGAGGCACCAATCTCGCGGGTCGATCTCGCGCCAACGAGAAGAAACAGACGTGTTTCCTAACATAGTTCCATTTCCAAAGTTAGGTTTCGTATAGAGTTTCTAGTGGATACAGTCGAAACGAAAATCGAAATAGTTCTTATTTATTTTATTTATTTAAGAAAAATGAAGTAACATGTACGCATAAACCAACTAAACAATCATTAATGAGTATTTGATACATCCGCTTTTTGTGAAATGACTAATAATCGCTAGGAGCAAACGATTTTTACGGGAATGAGTGGATTGAGTATCTTTAAATATGGATTAAAGTCAACACATTCTATGAATTATAATAAAGGTCCAAGAAGTTGAACGTCACAATTTACACACTAAACAACTGTCTACTTTATTTTATTTATTTACATAAAGGGTTTATGTCCGTGATCACGA
Organism: Oasisia sp. SBJ-2009; assembly: GCA_964017155.1. Lineage (NCBI taxonomy): Eukaryota > Metazoa > Annelida > Polychaeta > Sabellida > Siboglinidae > Oasisia > Oasisia sp. SBJ-2009. The sequence goes on along the minus strand of OZ024856.1, from coordinate 56,486,689 downwards.
TCATCGGTGTTCAGTTGGATTACGCGCGTTGTACTGCGCGCGCAGTTAAATGATCATAAACCGGATACCACGTTGGAGTTACGCGAGTAACTCGAGTAGCTCAATCGAAGTCGGCCCTAGATGGAGGACATCGGCTGTGGTCAGGCATGGAGAGGGATGGGCTCCGCCATGCGACATCCGCCCCAGATACGCCACATGAAGATGACAACCATTACTCAACTCATACCGGATCGGCCGTCACCCGGCTTACAAAGGGCCGCGCCTTCCACTGTATACCAGGGCCCAGTTTCATGAAACCGTGTAATTTACGAGCAATTACGCGGTCAACTGGTCGCAGCTAACAGCGAATAGACAATGCAGCTTGCGGCCGGTTTCATGACACCAATTTAACGTTCGCGCAGCTAAATCTACGTCGTATTGACCTAGTTAGGTCGCGGTGGGGAATCCCCGTATTTGTGCTGTGTCTGAACAACCTTTTTCTTTCTAGCTGCCGCCTTTGAAGTTCGTATAGCAGATGGGAAGCTATGATTAATGTAAAGGATACAAGGGTACATATTTCAACTTCGGGAGCATACCGTAAATATTTCAACTGGTGTAAAGTTACGCCTACTAAATACATGGTGCAGCTAAGTGCAACTGTGGAGCAGACTTATGAAACGCAACTAGTGTAACTTTACGACATCTTAGATTTTCGATAAGTTATCGCCCGCTACGACGTCGTAAGTAGCCGCTTTGAAACTGGCCTCTGGGCGAAGGTGGAAAGTGCGCGACTGACTTACCGAACAACAAGATCAATGCCAGGATAACATCATTATGGGCACATGGAACGTAAGAACACGGAGAGAAGCAGGCAAGCTAGTTGAACTCATCCATGAGATGAATAGATACCGCTGGAACATCCTAGGAATCTGTGAAGTACGGTGAAAAAACATCGGAGAAACATCCACCCAGGAAGGTCACAAACTGTACTTCAGTGGTCGAGACGACAAACATGAATAAGGAGTCAGGTTCTTCATTCACAAAAACACTGTGAATTGCGTCATGGGCTGTAGGCCAGTTTCCAGCTGATTTATCACCATCCGCCTGAGGGCAACGCCATTTAACATCACCATCATATAGGCGTATGCCCCAACATCAGACTATGACGATGACGATGTAGAAGACTTCTACGAACAACTGCAGGAAGTCCTGGACCAAACTGCAAAGAAAGACATCCTAGTGGTGCAAGGCGACTGGAACGCCAAGATAGGAGAAGATGCTTATGAGAACTGGAAATGCACATGTGGAAGATACTGCAACATCAAGTCAAATGACATAGGCTTATGGCTCCTGGAATTTGCCAGCTACAACGACCTTATACTGGCGAACACCGTTGGCTTACACAAAGCATCCAGAAGAGCCACGTGGCACAGCCCAAATGGAAAATACCACAACCAGATAGATTATATCATGGTAAGGAAGCGATTCCGGTCCAGTGTGAACATTGCCAAGACACGGAGCTTTCCTGGAGCTGACATTGGAAGGGACCATGAGCTAGTCATGATGACCTTCAAATTACATCTGAAGAGGGTCGAGAAACTCGGCCACACCAGGATATAATTTGACCTTGAGTAGCTGAAGGACCCCGAAGTAGCAGAAGCCTTCCACGCAATGATAGGAGGAAAATTTGCAGCGCTCACCATTCTGGACGCTGACGGCATAGACATGGAAACGTTGATCGACACCTTCAACACAGCAGTGACCAACACCGCCAGTGAGATCCTTGGCAAACATCGCCCAGTTAAGGAAGCCCTGGTTCACAGCCGACTTACTTGATCTGTGCAACAAACGAAGGGAGTTGAAGAAGAAGAAGAAGAAGAAGAAGAAGAAGAAGAAGAAGAAGAAGAAAGATGCGGTAGGAGTAAGGCAATACAGGGCAGCCAACCAAGAAATACAGAAAGGCATGAAAAAAGCAAAGATGAACTGGATTGAAGAGCAGTGCCAGGACATCGAAAATAACATGAAGAAGAATAACAGCAAAAATAAAGAATTTACCAGCTGGTGAAAGACCTGACCAGCACGAAACAAGGGCGAACCACCACCATACAGGACAAGGATGGAAAATATCTGACTGAAGAACAGAACATCATAAAGAGTTGGTCCGAGTACTGCTCCGAGAGAGCCACATGAGATCCAGAAGTACTGCACGTCCCTCCAGCCACCGACAACGACAACTACCCCATCCTTCGCGAAGAAGTGGAAGCAGCGGTGAAATCGCTCAAGAAGTGGAAGTCAGCAGGAGCGGACAACGGAGCATGTGCAGGCTGGGGGAGAAGCCATGATAAGCGCCCTACTGACTATCTGCAACAAGATCTGGCAGACAGGGGAGTGGCCCACACCCAAGAAAGGCAACCTACAGCTATGCCAGAACTGTCGTACCATCAATATAATCAGCCACCCGAGCAAAGCTATGCTGCAAATCTTGCTGAACCGACTGAAGCCGCAAGTGGAAAAGATCATCGCTGAGGAACAAGCAGACTTCAGAACAGGACGCAGCACAACAGAGCAGATCTTCAACCTTAGGATACAGTGCGAGAAGTACCTCCAACATCAGCAAGACCTCTACCACGTCTTCATTGACTTCAAGAAGGCTTTCGGCAGAGTATGGCACGCAGCACTATGGGCCACCATGAGACACTACAACATCAACGCCAACCTGATCAGAATGATACAGAACCTCTATGACAAAGCCACCAGCGCAGTCTACCTTAATAACAGCATAGGGTACTGGTTCAGAACCACAGTCGGTGTAAGACAAGGCTGTGTGCTCTCCCCCACCCTCTTCAACATCTTCTTAGAGAGAATTATGACTGACGCACTGAATGACCATGAAGGGACAGTCAGCATTGGTGGCAGGAATATTACAAACTTGCGTTTTGCCGACGACATAGACGACCAGGCAGGAAGGGAAGAGGAGCTAGCTGACTTGGTGGAGCGCCTTGACAAAACTTCTACAGCCTTCGGCATGCAGATCAATGCAGAGAAGACCAAACTGATGACCAACAACACCAGTGGCTTCAGCACTGACATCAGGGTCAACGGCGAGAAACTAGATTGCGTCAACAGGTTCAAATATATGGGAGCAATCATCGCAGATGAAGGGTCTAAACCTGAAATTCTCGCCAGGATCGCCCAGGCCACAGCAGCACTCGCCAAACTCACGACCATCTGGAATGACAGGAATGTAGCTCTCAGCTCAAAGATCAGACTGGTGCGTTCCCTGGCCATGTCCATATTCCTATACGCCTGTGAGTCTTGGACACTAACAGCAGACACGGAGATGATATGCCTCAGAAAGCTCCTCGGCATCACCTACAGAGACCACATCTCCAACGAAGAGGTGTGAAACAGAACTCGGCAAGCCATGGGGGCCCCACGAAGACCTCTTGGCCACAGTCAAGCGATGCAAACTGAAATGGTACGGGCATATAACAAGGTTTACAGGACTTGCCAAGACAATCCTGCAGGGCACAGTGCAAGGAGGGAGAAGAATAGACAGACAGAAGAAGAGATGGGAGGACAACATCCCAGAATGGACGGGCATGACGCTGTACGCCACCATGAGAAAGACAGAGAGGCGAGAGGAATGGAGGGAACTGATTGCCAGATCATTTGTAGCGCCCCAACGGTCCACCAGACTACGGGATAGGTGAAGGTGATATAATATATATACATACATACACACACACACACACACACACACACACATATATATATATATATATATATATATATATATATATATATATATATGTATATATATATATATGTATATATATATATATATGTATATATATATATATATATATATATATATATATATATATATATACAGGGGTTTGAGGGCAAAACGCAATAAATGCAAAATGAAACATTTCGCCCAAATGTATAGCAACCTTTAGTTCACAGTCACGCCGACTTAGTGAAATATACTTTTTTCCTCAAATCGCGAGAATTACTGCCGGTTTAACCAGTATACGTTAGGTGGCAGCATTGTCTAGCCCCACAAGGATAGCATACATATTAAATAAAGATACCTTTTATCAAATAATGCTGTATTATAAAACCTATTCAAAATTAAACTTATATTAACACAAAATAAATAGAAATACAAATTTGCAGTTGTTTATAAAAAAAAATATATTACGATAGTGTCCGTGAGGTGGCAGCATTGTATAGATCACACGGATAATATTCAGAAGCCGACTAAGTAGACTGTCTTTTCGGCGTAGTTCCGCAGCCGACCGGCAGTCGGTTAAGCGAGACTAGGGATACTTCAGTATTCGTAAGTTGGTGTAGTTCGCCAGGGGCCAGCATAAGCTCCAAAAAAATGCGAGTACTTATTTTGGCAGATTTCGTATTATGCGTGACTTCATATTTGAGCAGACTTTGTATTTGAACGGATTATCTGCAATAATCTAACACGATGAATTACGGGCCCTATGTCTAAGGCCATACTAATATCGTTCCAAACAAGCGGTGCCTAATCGCTAATGAATAATAGTAGCGCATCTGCATGGTTTAAGTTGCTTATAGAAATCGACCATTAGCAAAATACCTGAGTGTCAGGCATACGGATGAAAAACAAAGGAGATTCTTCCATATTCACGTAGCTCAGTGGTATTGCGTCGCGGTGTCACTACATATAATTTGCTTCACAAAAATTAACTGGGGATATACATACATAAACTAAACTTAAACCGACCTATACGGTATACGGTTATTACGGTCATCACAGAGCTACGTACGCGTATAGCCGCTGAAGGTGTTTTGCCGTCGAGTTTTGCGTGAGTTATTTTCATGGATTATATTCATTTAAGTAATATAAGTGATTTTACTGTGTAACCTTATGTGTGTAATGTGTCATCATATAAGATGTGTGAGGAGAAGTTTGGCGGCTGTAGGTGGTCGTTTTGTTGGTTAAGTCAGAAAGTAAAATATCGCCGTCCAGATTCGGCCTGTGCGCATTTCGCGCTTGGGTAAGTGGAGTTTGTTTTCTTTTCACCGCCCGAGGCAATGGCGGTAATGGACACCGACCCAGGTGAAATGCCCAACATGTCAGCCTCCATAGAGGCTCAGTAATTCTCCTTAAACACTTACTAAATGATCTAAGCATTAAATAAAAATTATGTTATGCGATACAGTAGACAATGCTTAATGGTTTGAGCGTTTTTTTACATTTAGGGTTGCGTGTTCCTTTAATGCCTTCGTGCGAGGATGACTGCACCCGGGAAGGTCTGGGTGTGTGGCTGTTATAACAGATCCACAAATAGACACATTACGTTAAAATGTATGTGATGATAAGGAATTACAAAGACATTAGTTGGTTATCTCCACTTTGATTACTTTGTGCCGTATTGTGGCGCCTGTTGTAATTTGTCAGTGTCGCGACATGACCACTTCCACTGCGACTGTGTAATATTGCGGCATTTCCGTTTTTCGTTCTTTGTAATAGTAGGAAACCGGTTGATTTATCATTTTTCATTTACCTATTTTCATTTTTATTTGGCAAAAGTAAAAATGAAAAAATGACTGCTGTTTTACCATTTACTTATTCGAACATTAGCAAACGAAAATAGGAAAATGGTCGTTTTCCTATTTTCATGGTGTGGCGTTCAAAACAGTGTTGCAAATGACGGTAGGTACCGAGAATAATTGTGCCGTGGTTATCGTACACGGTAGACAACGACATGAGTGATTATCTCGGAGGTGGCTACTTGCTAAACATTAACGTACAAATGCATGTAAAACACCTAATGTCAATCTTGTCCAAAGTGCCTTCAATCTAACCCTAACACTAGCCCTATCCCTAACACTAAGCCTAACCCTAAACCTAAACCTTATTCCACATAAGAACAACCAAAAATGGGCATTTGTATGTGAGTGGTTAGCAAGTAGCCATTGCCTATCATCTCCGGAAGAAAGCCTAAAAGTCGACCATGGCGCCATCTTACAGTTACTTAACCACGAACTCTGCCATAATAAAATATTATAAACATTAGTCGCTAGGAGTCGCCATAGACAGCATTCTTCACACCGGCGCGTATTCGTTGAACCATTCAAGCTGCATGGATACAATGCTTATGATATATTACGGTTACTGTTATTTAGCGTTATTATTACAATTGAAGATCTTTATTGGTTGATGGCGATAATATCGATTAGGGTTACGATTATTGTTACGGTTATGTTTCCAACTACTGCACATTCGACCACCACAATTATATCGAACCGAAATGATCATCTGATATTTGTTAATGTAGGTCAGGCCACACTTGGTAACATTACTTATGAACAGTTCCTATTTACGTTGGCACAACATACCGTTGTGCATTGCAACTGTTGAGCGAGTAAGACTGAATGAAAAGAGTCAATTGGGACACTAACAGTTTTGACAAATATTTTGTTGTAGTGACATTGTCTATCATTGTAATGTATCGCATTTAATACTAATAATAATAATAACAATAATAACAATAATAACAATAATAACAATAATAACAATAATAACAATAATAACAATAATAACAATAATAACAATAATAACAATAATAACAATAATAACAATAATAACAATAATAACAATAATAACAGTTATAACAATTATGATTATAATTATGTTTATCATTACAACACAACACTGAAAACAGCCTTTTATTTTGATGAGATTCGTAATTTACTTAGCTTTCTAAGTGCGCTTTTTTGTTGTGTGTTTGTGTGCGTGTGCGTATGCGTGAGCGTGCGCGTGCACGTGTGTGTGTGTGTGTGTGTGTGTGTGTATGTGTGTGTGTGTGTGTGTGTGTGTGTGTGTGTGTGTGTGTGTGTGTGTGTGTGTGTGTGTGTGTGTGTGTGTGTGTGTGTGTGTGTGTGTGTGTGTGTGTGTGTGTGTGTGTGTGTGTGTGTGTGTGTGTGTGTGTGTGTGTGTGTGTGTGTGTGTGTGTGTGTGTGTGTGTGTGTGTGTGTGTGTGTGTGTGTGTGTGTGTGTGTGTGTGTGTGTGTGTGTGTGTGTGTGTGTGTGTGTGTGTGTGTGTGTGTGTGTGTGTGTGTGTGTGTGTGTGTGTGTGTGTGTGTGTGTGTGTGTGTCTTACATCGCCAACATTGTAAACATCTGTGAACTGACTATTAGTCCCGGGTTTGATGGTGTATACATACACTTATATTATTATAGTTATTGATATAATTATAGCTATAATTAAACACTGTCGTTATAGCTATGCTTACCATTACATTTATAATTATAACTATACTAATGGTAGTAATAATAAATGTTAATTATCAACAGCGAAAAGCTGTTTTCGATGTGTTTTGTGTGCGTGTGCGTGTGCGTGTGCGTGTGCGTGTGCGTGTGCGTGTGCGTGTGCGTGTGCGTGTGCGTGTGCGTGTGCGTGTGCGTGTGCGTGTGCGTGTGCGTGTGCGTGTGCGTGTGCGTGTGCGTGTGCGTGTGCGTGTGCGTGTGCGTGTGCGTGTGCGTGTGCGTGTGCGTGTGCGTGTGCGTGTGCGTGTGCGTGTGCGTGTGCGTGTGCGTGTGCGTGTGCGTGTGCGTGTGCGTGTGCGTGTGCGTGTGCGTGTGCGTGTGCGTGTGCGTGTGCGTGTGCGTGTGCGTGTGCGTGTGCGTGTGCGTGTGCGTGTGCGTGTGCGTGTGCGTGTGCGTGTGCGTGTGCGTGTGCGTGTGCGTGTGCGTGTGCGTGTGCGTGTGCGTGTGCGTGTGCGTGTGCGTGCGCGTGCGCGTGCGCGTGCGCGTGCGCGTGCGCGTGCGCGTGCGCGTGCGCGTGCGCGTGCGCGTGTTTGAAATGGGTATATTTGCGCGAGGCAGCTGTGCAACAGAAAGACGTGCGCGTGCGCGTGCGCGTGCGCGTGCGCGTGCGCGTGCGCGTGCGCGTGCGCGTGCGCGTGCGCGTGCGCGTGCGCGTGCGCGTGCGCGTGCGCGTGCGCGTGCGCGTGCGCGTGCGCGTGCGCGTGCGCGTGCGCGTGCGCGTGCGCGTGCGCGTGCGCGTGCGCGTGCGCGTGCGCGTGCGCGTGCGCGTGCGCGTGCGCGTGCGCGTGCGCGTGCGCGTGCGCGTGCGCGTGCGCGTGCGCGTGCGCGTGCGCGTGCGCGTGCGCGTGCGCGTGCGCGTGCGCGTGCGCGTGCGCGTGCGCGTTCGCGTGCGCGTGCGCGTGCGCGTGCGCGTTCGCGTGCGCGTGCGCGTGCGCGTGCGCGTGCGCGTGCGCGTGCGCGTGCGCGTGCGCGTGCGCGTGCGCGTGCGCGTGCGCGTGCGCGTGCGCGTGCGCGTGCGCGTGCGCGTGCGCGTGCGCGTGCGCGTGCGCGTGCGCGTGCGCGTGCGCGTGCGCGTGCGCGTGCGCGTGTTTGAAATGGGTATATTTGCGCGAGGCAGCTGTGCAACAGAAAGATGTGACAGGCCTGCCAGACCCAAGCAGCCTCCCGTCCCGGCATCACCCGTCAACAACACGTCCACCTCAGCAGTGACCAGTGCGAACCGTGTTTCCCAGTGGATTCATACGGCCTCGCGGGGGGTAGAGACGACTGCTTACGTCGCGCCCAGTGGCACAGTTAGTAGAATAGTATTTACGCATTAATTGAAGCGTGGCTGAATGTGATCAAGGGAAGTCCGATTGAACAGGCTGGTTAGTGAGTAAAGTGTACGGCGCTTTGAGCAGTCCTGAGGAAACTGCACCATGTAAGAACTGTTCTTTGTAACGCTGTCATTTTCAACCACAAAGGCGTGATTTGTTTGCGTGCGTGCCTGCGTGCGTGCGTGCGTGCGTGTGTGTGTGTGTGTGTGTGTGTGTGTGTGTGTGTGTGTTTGCGTGTGTGCGTGTGTGCGTGTGTGCGTGTGTGCGTGTGTGCGTGTGTGCGTGTGTGCGTGTGTGCGAGTGCGCGCGTGTGCATGTGTGTATGCGTGCGTGCATGAGTGCGTACGTAGTGCGTGAGTATGCGAACTCGTGCACATTGAGCCCAGAAAGCCTACCAACAACCAAACTGAGATTAATAGCGGTGTCTTCGTCTTCGAATATATTTATTTCAGTACTAAAGAAATACTTGTCTTGCTTCTAGTTAATTGTCGCAGTTGACCTTCGTTTCAACAAAACTTTCACGCCCCCTCCCCCCCCCCCCACCCCCACCCCCCGGACCACATCTGACGAGGGCTCTACCCCTTTGGGTGCGCGAGTCCACTGCGCGCGGACGCGACTGTGGTGTGCGGGACCCGGTATTTGGACTTCAGCCACGAGACGCGCACGTTGACCCAAACGGGAAGGTCGTCCCAGCGCGCAGTTTTCGAACCGGACGTCAACAACGAGAGAATCCTCTACACGCCGTAGCCCCCGTGTGACAACCAAGTCCCACTCGCAATTAACTAATGTTGAACAGCGGAATTAAAACGATGAACCCGCGCCGTGGGACATGGCGGATCACGGGAAGCGATCGACGCGCAGCCGTCGCCAGGCTGAAATATCGCACGTCCCGTCGCTTCCGACAACGTACAAAGATTAGGCCCCGCCGCATCGATTCCTCTGTCCAAACACGCCTCTCGCAACAGACAAACGGCGATCGCAAAAAAAGCGCCGTGAATAAACAACGGCTGGCTGGCGAATTAATTCGAAAGAAAGATCTCAGACGTCTTCAAACTTGGACGCGCGCGCGCACCGGCGGGGGGGGGCGGGCGACGAATGCGCGCGCTATTTTTTTGTCGCCATGACGACGGGACAAACGCTCGGCGGCACTGGGGTGTAATAGCGGTCAGCTGGTGCTCGCGGTGTTTACACGCAAATGCGGTTATTAATTATGGATAGACTTAAACGCGCAGTTCAGTGTGACGTCAGTCATAATGCGGCTGGTTTTTAAATAGGCCTAAGCGTTGTGTGTTGTTGACAGTGTTCGCATTATAGGGACAAGTAGTTCAACTGCCTCGTCAATTCTGTTGTTTTACTCGTCTAATGTTATACATAGTTCACGAAAAATCTAATTTCCCTGTGACATCCACTGCAATATCAATTATTAACTCAGACAAACTATT
>OZ024856.1:56434137-56471637 GCA_964017155.1 Oasisia sp. SBJ-2009 | reverse complement strand
CATCATCCTGTGAAGTGCCTCGCGTATTCTGACGTACAGTATGATTAGTGACAACTATGGAACAGATACAATTATATGTCGCTGACACCATTTCATATTAGGCACCAAAGGTCACCTGAGTAGAATCCGGACGCACATAAATGTTGTCTGTATACATGTTATGCTTCTTTGCGTTAATTAAATCACTTAACATCATCCCGTGTACATTTATGTTTCACAAATGCTATGTCTTACGTTTGAGGCTGAAAAGACAGTGCAGTCGGCATAAACTATGTCTGTTACTAATGCCACGTGCAGGCCGCTGTAGCTTAAGACCCACTGCCTTGCGGCTGGCATGAATTGGAGAGCTGTTAAAATGCATCTAAGATACAACATATCTGTAGAGCATACACACAACTTGAATGCTGAGAGAATGATGGAACTAACACAGTGAAGGGTCAAACGTAGGCAGAGATACATATGTAAAAGTTTCCCTTAATTCACTCTCGCCTGGTTACGTAACTTCGCCGAGAAGATAGTCTGGTAAAACACACGGTTCGCTTATACAACCCTTATAGTGTCACTGCTCGACGCCGTCAGACGGCATCACTGTTGTGCATTAATAAACAGGTTTACGTGAATAATAATTTATGTTTATATAGTATGATAGTATGTATGCTTTAGATAACGAAACTAAGTTATAATATATATATGTGTGTGTGTGCGTGTGTGTGTGTGTGTGTGTGTGTGTGTGTGTGTGTGTGTGTGTGTGTGTGTGTGTGTGTGTGTGTGTGTGTGGGTGGGTGTGTGTGGGTGTGTGTGGGTGTATATGTATGTGTGGTTGTGTGTGGGTGTGTGTGGGTGTGTGTGGGTGTGTGTGGGTGTGTGTGGGTGTATATGTATGTGTGGTTGTGTGTGTGTATACAAAATAAAAATGAAAAGATGAGAAAAAAAATTGTCATTTCTGTTTATTTTGTGTGTGATATATTCCCGTATAAGTTTAATTTTGAATAGTTTTTATAATACTATTATCTGATAAAAGGGTATCATTAGTTAATATTTTCTTTTAAATTCGGCATGAGAGCCAATCTGCCAATCTACACTATTATGGGATCATACCGCCCTGGCGGTCACAACTGCATAGCATAGTTTTGCCAGGCCGTGGTGACAGGCTCAGAAGTGCTGCCATCTCACGGCGCCTGGGTAATCGAGGCTACAGAGATAACGACATATTTGAGGGGGTCCTGGTGTGCCCTTGCGCGGATTATTTCGGGTAGACCCGATTAAGAACCTTTCATTAGTATAAAGAAAGAGCTTTCTTACATATCTGTATAGTGCAAACATGAAACCATTCTTAAGAAACAAGACTGTGTAAATGTAAAGTTTACAACAAACTAACTGAACGTGTCTGCAGATGTCGGTGTAAAATAACACATATTTGTCCATTCTATAAGTTGGTGATTTCCCTGATAAGTTGACGTTTGGCGTATGTCGCGTTGGAAGGCAATATTGGTCAAATGTTGTCGTGTTGAGAACGACAATAGACATCGGCGGGAACGGTTCTGACCGGACGTCCGCCATTGTTCGATTTACTTGCACGACCATCAGGTAAATGGCCGCCCGAAGCGAGGGCAAATCGATGGCATTGCCAACGATACATCGACAATAACTACGCGACGGCGATATTAATTATTCGGCGCTACGCCGACGAACGTTAAATGCCGTTCGCTGTTGATAAATAATCGCCGATATCGTGCACCGTTCAGCCGACAACAAGCGTTCGAGTCGCCTCGCTGATTCGGTTAATATTCGGCCGACGCGTTTCTGCCGTCACGGTCGGCGATCAACGCATCGATCGTACTTTGTAAAGTTCGTCGGCGCGGAAGTCGATTTCTATGGCGTCGAGCGACGAACGATGGAATTGTATACCAACGCAACGGTGTGATTTACATAGGTCGCCGACATGCTAGTTGGACATGCATTCGGTTGTTTTGCGATCGGCGACGTCGCCCGATCTATGCTAATGCTGTTGGGCGTCTCTAGGCGGCGCCAGCAAAATATTGTTCGTTTCGCGGCGGGTTGCCATCGGCATGTTGACGGGGCGGATAAATTGTCAAAGACATACATAATTATACGTTGATGGTTATAGCTCAGACATAGAAAACAACATCACATGTGGAGTGCCGTAAGGTTGTATACTTGGTCTATAGCGTTTTCTTCTGAGTATCAATGATATGTGTGACGTAGCTAAGTTCATAACATTTCCGTTATTTGCTGATGACATCAACAATATCTGTTCAGCCAATGATATAAAACAACTCTAAACAAATGTATGCAACGAGTTAGATAAATAATAAATATGGTTCACAATCAGCACATTCTCTCTTAATATAGCTAACACATTTACGTGCCATTTTCTGATCGGACATAATTGTCTGATATAAATATCAGGATAGAATTACAATTAGATTAAGAGTACGAATTAAAAAAAAAATTTAATCTACATTACGAATTACACATTTTATGTGTGTGTCTTGACGAAGCATTGATCTGGAAACACGACAGCAGCCAAGTAAAGTCTAAGCTCTCTATAAGTTAGTATTATGTACGGACTTAGCCATGTATCGCCACTGTGTGTATACGTTATATTTTACTCTGTTTTACCACACTTATTGTATGAAAATATGTGGAAACACGTATCCTACAAATCAAGCATAAATGTGTTACAAAATAGGATACTGCTAGTTGTGTACAAAGCGCTGCGATATGAATACGTAATTCCGCTATTCCATAATGCACGTATTTTAAACCTTACAAGATTTAGTAAAAAGCAGATAACTGTTATTTATATACAAAGTCCATAAAATTAGCTGCCTTAAGACATTCAAAGGCAATTTATTAAATCCAACAGAAGGTTTACGTTACCTAGTATATACGGAAACAAACTGTGAAACTCTGTGGATGTCAGCCTTACCAATATTTAACTTCACCTTTTTAAAGCACAGTACACGAAACAGTTGTATGAAAGTTATTGTAAGCAAGTTTAATTAAATTCACATTGCACGGTTGACTAATATAAGCACTGAAAATATAAATCATGTTTAACACGTCGTATCACTTTATAAAAAAAACTCTCACGGTGCGCACCACGCCCGCGATCTATAGCTAAAGCAATCGAATGTCGACATGAGAGGGGGTTATACCTGCTACGTAAGTCGTGAATCATCCTCAAGCTCTGTCTACATAAACAATAAAACATTTATCCAGTGTTATTAATACGCCATAGTCACAGCGTACGTAAGCATGGAATCATATTGACACGAACCCATCCTCTACGAGGGTTGTTGTTGTGGTTTGTTGATGCGTGTAGCCTGCTGGATTAATACTTTATTGGGATTAGTGACATTTCCAAATGGGATGCTTGATCGCCCTCGTTAATTGTCAATGTACTTGTTATCTTCAGTTTGTTCATATTTCATAGCATACGCGTAGCTTTTACCGTTTGTTGTTAGTCTGCTATGTCACACGCGCGCTTTTTATTTTTTAATTATATGATTACTTGGTTGACGTATTCATATATATATAATTATATATATATATATATATATATATATATATATATATATATATATATATGGGGGTATATATATATATATATATATATATATATATATATATATATATACATATATATATATATATATATATACGAGAGTGTCATGAGAGGATTTGTTATGTGAACTATTCAAAATAATTATCAGCATTAATTGGACAATTATTTGTTAAATTATTCATACACGTACTAAAGTTGCGGGATCCTACTGTTTAATTATCGCTACTCGTCTAGCAGTTGACCTGATGAAAATCGCCATACGCCAGAAAAAATATGAAAAATCTCTGATGGAGACTTTCTTTCCGAAAATGATGCACGAAACGAAAGGAAACGAAACAGCCAACGAACTTCCCCAGGAGCGGGAGATAAAATCTCGGCGACGTTTTACAAAACGCAACTCGCCAGATTCGCACCGAAGCTGCGAAGAAGATCGGCGCGTTTTAATTACGTCGAACGCGATGAGCTGCCATTGTCTGCCGGGCGCCTATTGTCCCGCGTTCACGGCGCTGATTGCTCCGTCGCGCGCTCCGAGACGCAGTTTCCGCATTACTTATTCAGGCGCGAGCGAAAACGCCGTTTTACGCTGGCGCGTAGGAAGCGTTCCCAGTCCCGTCACCCGTCGCATCGCTCATAGGCCGCCCGTCCGTCCGTTCGTTCGCCCGGTGACAAGATTAACGTCGAAAACGGCCAGCATTTTTAATTCATACCTCCACCGCGCGCCGCCACGAGCGCTGCTATAAATACATCAACGTCCGTTTAGACAATAACCGACGACACGCGTGCGCCGTGGGCGTGCACGGCGCATGCGCGCAGGCAGGTGCTCCAGGTACGCCGGTCGGCATCAGTGTAAGCGGCCGCCGCGATCATAACACGCGCGGAGACAAAGCTGACCGGAGACGGAGCACAGACAGGAGCCGATCTAACGCGTTATGCCTACGGAACCGCGGAGTGAGCCGCCGTCCGTCGCCGCGTCTACGCAAAGTCACCAGTCGACGCGGCGCTCGTCGCGCGGAACACGATGAGAGACGGCGCCGAGGGCGCGACACCTGTCTCGGCCCCGTGCTGTCGCGTCGCTGGCACCAGCTCGCCGGCGTCCGTGTATCGCCGCTACCGCTACCGCTACCGCTACTGCTGCCGCTGCCACTGTTGCTGCACCTTTGGATTACCGCGCGCCAGTGTCGCAGACTGAGCGAGGCGACTTCTCGGTCCGTGCCGAGCCATGCCGGCGTCACGTAGAGGGCTCGTGGCGCCACAGAACACCTTCCTCGAGAACATCGTACGCCGCTCCAACGGCCAACGTGAGTACTCCTTCGTCTAGCAGCATACGTCTTGGCTTACGCTTCACGCGAGACAGGTGTGGGGTGGTTGTAGAATTGCAGGCAGCCATTCGTCTATGTACTCTCTACTGTAGACTTCCACAGGGAGACAGCGATGTATGTGGTGTGTGGTCTCTCCGCTCCACTCACGAGCGGGAAGCAACCCCGGAGAAAGATCCAGTGAGTTAGACATGCGTATCACTGTTTGGTGTAGTTTGGACTGTGCCTATACTGATGCCGTAATCAGTCGTCGTCGACATTAACGTCATAGTTGTGCGGGTTGACTTACTTACCTGTGCGTTGTCGTCGCGATTAGCAGAAGCCGTCGCCGCCATTACGTTGTAAACACACCACATTCCGCGAAGCCTCTCGCTCGTCGCTGTAAACATCGGATGTAGCAGCAAACGACGCGTGCCCAATTAGGTGTTGTCGTAATGGTACAATATAGTCTTCCCCTTCCCACGGTGCGGTTTTGTCCCCTAAATCCCACCGAAGACCTCAGTAGTAGATTGTAATGGTTCCCCATCTCAGTTCGCTATAGCAACTTCCGGACGTGGAAACGCGCCATGTGAAACCGGAAGGAGAAGGATAATTGTAGGCAATCTAAGATCGTTTACTGAACCCAACATATAGCTGTGATCAAGCTTTAATATAGACCAAGAAACGTGTTCAATTTCCTTTCCCTCAATAGACGCGTACTGACAGACCGTAGCCTTGGCTGTGTTGACGACAATGTCTGTTTCAACGTCCACTAGCTTACATTTACTACACGATGAGGCAATCACATCTGAACCCAGATGATTTCATCGTCAAGAGACACGGACTTCTGGCAACATCGCTTTGTTGCTCATTTGAGAGTACGTTAATTTCTTTAAACGAGCTTTTATTACATAATTAATGACCAGCATCGTCTAGAGTTACCACCAAAAACCAGTCTGTCCTTGTTGCCAATACAATGGCCGTCAACACGACGTTGCCGTGTCGATAACTCGGCTTCTTCTGCGTCTTATTTATTGGTCAGTATAAATATTTTAGTGACCGTCCAACAGCCGAGTATTACTGTTCTGTCGATTGATTCAGATTCGGAATCGGAAGTGGTTATTTGACCCACGTGCGAAACAAAGCGGTACGTACTATTATATTGTCAAAACAGAACTACATACAATTCTGATATAGAATTTATCTGTGTAAAATTGCAGGTAGTGCAGTATTATTTACAAACAAATACATAACATAGGAGTAGAAACAATCAATGCAAATATAATCAATTAACAATACCTAGATCATGAGGTATCAGGTTGCTGTAGATTAAATTAAACAGAGGTCAAGACAGCCACAAAAACCGCTGTTGGTTGGTTTCGTAGCAGCCTCTGCATTTAGTAATTCTCAACAAAGTATATTTATTTTGACTCTCTTAAACATGTCCGAAAAAATTACATAAATACAAGTGCATACCATCTAATGCAGTGAGGTTAACACAATTATTTAAATGTTATTACTAATAACAAAAATAATGTATGACCAAATGTAACAACATATAATTAACTTAATTTGTAATTATCAAAGAGTTACAACTACATCTGATATATTACTTACTTTGTGTACGTAAATTAACAGAGGTAATGAATTAAAACAAGAACAATGTTCTTGCATATCACAATTTGGCAAGGAGTAATGTGTTATTTAATTAGGAAGAAAACACATTTTCTATTGTTGTTTTTATTGACGTTTTCAGGTAGATCAGAGATTATATTGTGATTTTTATTTTGACCATGCCATTTTTTCCATATTTGTTTAGTTACTTATTTCATAGGCAATATTTTACACAGATGTTTCATTTTGTATAATTATTGTTATTATTATTACTAGCATTTATAAAGCGTCGTATCTCAGGAGCCAGGCCGTCCATAGACGCGTCCACACATTACGAAACGCACATCTAATCATACAAAGTTTAAAAAAAAGTATATCATGGTACATTTTAGATTATATTAAAATAAGATTAAACATAATATTTGGTATATGTAATTAAATTAATTTGTTAGGACTTTGTTTAATTGGTTGTCTGAAAAATTATAGGTTAGGATACCTTATACCGATTGTAGTATTAATTTAATATGTTAACAAAATAAAGTATCGATCAAGGAACTGCACAGTGCGGACACTCTGGTTGGAATGCTATTTTTTGGAGGTAAACAAAACGTTATTAAGTCACTAACATTTTCAGTATCACGGCGGAATGTATAATCACCCTGACGCTCGCTGTGAAACGTCACAATCACGGAGCCATGGCGTTATGGGTCGGTCGATTGGTGCTGTTTCCAAAGCTAATAACTGTGTCTTTATTCTTGTCTTCGCTGACGGTTTGCTATCCTTGATATCCAGGCAGCAGGGATTTGACGTGCGGGAATATTGCTCGTATCCGTCTAGCTGGATTCGATATATGCGACTTTAGTTTATAATACTGCAATTCGCTCATATTTTGCTTGTTACTCTTCGATTTCCTCGTGCTAAATGCAAGCTACACGACACGACTCTTGTGGCCTATTCTCCTTCTAACACGCAAACGTCAACGGTGCTTTATAGAAACTTCCCTCTGACGTCATGGCGCGTGTGGTCTGTTGCATATATATAGGATATGTCGAATAAACATGTCAACACATTCGTGTTTCTCTCCGTTGTATTTGTTATGGAAATTTTACCGGCGACGTTTACTCGTGTAAGAAAATGTGTCTGCAGAAATACGTGCCAGTCTATTTGCAACGTGACGTCAGACAAACGTGTCTTCGAAGCGGAAATGACGTTTGTATGACAGGAGAATAAACCACAAGAGCCAAGTTATGTAATTTGCATAAATCGGGAGGAAATTGGAATAAATCCGGTAACATGCCATAGCAGACAGTCTATATTTGAATAAACACAATGACGATTCGGTTTTGGAATGTATCACTAAATGATGTTAGTAGGCCTACGTCATTATTCCTATAAGGGACTATTAGTGTTTCACTATACCGTTAGGCTATGACATATTTACGTTATGTTACAGGTTTTGTGCTATGTCTGTCACGTTTGTCTACATAGAATTACGATTGGCGCATGTTGGTTTTGGATTTCTATAACATATACCTGTATAAAATGCTTTATTTTCAGGTAGGGTGTATTTACTGGTATGGTTCTAATTTTGCGACGGTTTCTTGTGTAAGTGTATGAACTCACTGGTGGGTAACTGCGAACATGGTTTGGTACAAATCACAAAATCAAACTTGGCATTTGAGTTAGGCACTGTACCAATAAGCGTACGTTTCTTTGGAAATGTTATCTTGTGTTGGATATACCCACCATTCGCTACATCGCGTGAACGGTTCTGTCAGAATAGTCCAATTTCGATGCCAAATTGCAGTTACTTGATTTTGTAGAACAACTGTCCGTGATTACACCGCGAGTAGTTCTACAGTTCCAAATATTCCAACACGGACACCGTTGAAACGATTCCACTGACCTGTCTTTATATCACTACACGAGACCACCGGAACCAGCCCTGGCCGCAGTGGGTTGTGGGTAGTTTGACTAATTCGGAACCACTAAAGAACACCGAATTGTGAACGTCGTTGATTGCTGAAGTCATGCACGCTTGCGCGTGAATCGCGATGCAGCGAACTTGTGTGAATATATTGACCCGTTCTGTTCTCGTCGTACAAATGAATCACGTGTCTCGACCCTCGGATCGCGCGAATGTTTACGGCCAACAAACGCGGAGTCCAACACGCGACAGACCTCCGCTGCAGAGGTCGTACGAATTACAAGTAAATGATTACCAGGGAGAGGTGGCTTACGTGATTATTCGACTCATACGCGGCTTACGACCTTACGTCATTACGCAGTCATTTAAATAACGATTCGTGCCCCGTGGACCGGAGTAGCCGGCCAAGCGGGGTCACCTCATCGATTTCACATTAACGCAATACACACAAAAAACGGACTTGAAATTGGCGGTTGCGCAACGCGAAACCGTCAACGTTAAAACGCGCGATTCTGAACTGAAACGCGATATGTTTACATTTATACATTTATGAGGGCGCCATTGCAATGACGTAGTCGTCGTGAAAATAAATAACAACAATGGTGAAATATGTCAATATTACTTATATCACCGGGAGTTGTCGTTACGTCAAAAAATAAACATCGCTCAAAACAGCAGCCCAATTCGACGGCCTTAGAATTAATTATTCCCGCTGTCTAAATGTGCAGGAGATCTACATTCAACACATATTGACAAATACGGTATAAAACGGACAGTATGTATTCAATAAGCAGTTATAAATTGTAGTACTGTGGATTGTTTCATCGGGGACAGTTATCTGTGTGTGCGAGACTGGAGTGAGCTCTGAGGGCGGAATCTCATTGATCGACCCGTCCTTCTGCCTGAAGGACTGACTCGAGTGGCACTGACGACGTGCTCTAGTAGGCTGTAGCTTGGCCTCACACGGGCAGCGTGCTCTAGTAGGCCGTAGCCTGGCCTCACACGGGCAGCGTGCTCTAGTAGGCCGTAGCCTGGCCTCACACGGGCAGCGTGCTCTAGTAGGCTGTAGCTTGGCCTCACACGGGCAGCGTGCTCTAGTAGGCTGTAGCTTGGCCTCACACGGGCAGCGTGCTCTAGTAGGCTGTAGCTTGGCCCCGCACGGGCAGCGTACTCTAGTAGACTGTAGCTTGGCCTCACACGGGCAGCGTGCTCTAGTAGGCTGTAGTTTGGCCTCACACGGGCAGCGTGCTCTAGTAGACTGTAGCTTGGCCTCACACGGGCAGCGTGCTCTAGTAGGCTGTAGCTTGGCCTCACATGGGCAGCGTGCTCTAATAGACTGTAGCTTGGCCTCACACGGGCAGCGTGCTCTAGTAGGCTGTAGCTTGGCCTCACACGGGCAGCGTGCTCTAGTAGGCTGTAGCTTGGCCTCAGACGGGCAGCGTGCTCTAGTAGGCTGTAGCTTGGCCTCACACGGGCAGTGTGCTCTAGTAGACTGTAGCTTGGCCTCACACGGGCAGCGTGCTGTAGTAGGCTGTAGCCTGGCCTCACACGGGCAGCGTGCTCTAGTAGGCTGTAGCCTGGCCTCACACGGGCAGCGTGCTCTAGTAGGCTGTAGCCTGGCCTCACGCGGGCAGCGTGCTCTAGTAGGCTGTAGCCTGGCCTCACATGGGCAGCGTGCTCTAGTAGGCTGTAGCTTGGCCTCACACGGGCAGCGTGCTCTAGTAGGCTGTAGCTTGGCCTCACACGGGCAGCGTGCTCTAGTAGGCTGTAGCTTGGCCCCGCACGGGCAGCGTACTCTAGTAGACTGTAGCTTGGCCTCACACGGGCAGCGTGCTCTAGTAGGCTGTAGTTTGGCCTCACACGGGCAGCGTGCTCTAGTAGACTGTAGCTTGGCCTCACACGGGCAGCGTGCTCTAGTAGGCTGTAGCTTGGCCTCACATGGGCAGCGTGCTCTAATAGACTGTAGCTTGGCCTCACACGGGCAGCGTGCTCTAGTAGGCTGTAGCTTGGCCTCACACGGGCAGCGTGCTCTAGTAGGCTGTAGCTTGGCCTCAGACGGGCAGCGTGCTCTAGTAGGCTGTAGCTTGGCCTCACACGGGCAGTGTGCTCTAGTAGACTGTAGCTTGGCCTCACACGGGCAGCGTGCTGTAGTAGGCTGTAGCCTGGCCTCACACGGGCAGCGTGCTCTAGTAGGCTGTAGCCTGGCCTCACACGGGCAGCGTGCTCTAGTAGGCTGTAGCCTAGGCTGTAGCCTGGCCTCACGCGGGCAGCGTGCTCTAGTAGGCTGTAGCCTGGCCTCACATGGGCAGCGTGCTCTAGTAGGCTGTAGCTTGGCCTCACACGGGCAGCGTGCTCTAGTAGGCTGTAGCTTGGCCTCACACGGGCAGCGTGCTCTAGTAGGCTGTAGCCTGGCCTCACACGGGCAGCGTGCTCTAGTAGGCTGTAGCCTGGCCTCACACGGGCAGCGTGCTCTAGTAGGCTGTAGCTTGGCCTCACACGGGGCAGCGTGCTCTAGTAGGCCGTAGCTTGGCCTCACACGGGCAGCGTGCTCTAGTAGGCTGTAGCCTGGCCTCACACGGGCAGCGTGCTCTAGTAGGCCGTAGCTTGGCCTCACACGGGCAGCGTGCTCTAGTAGGCTGTGGCCTGGCCTCACACGGGCAGCGTGCTCTAGTAGGCTGTAGCCTGGCCTCACACGGGCAGCGTGCTCTAGTAGGCTGTAGCTTGGCCTCACACGGGCAGCGTGCTCTAGTAGGCCGTAGCTTGGCCTCACACGGGCAGCGTGCTCTAGTAGGCTGTAGCCTGGCCTCACACGGGCAGCGTGCTCTAGTAGGCTGTAGCCTGGCCTCACACAGGCAGCGTGCTCTAGTAGGCCGTAGCTTGGCCTCACACGGGCAGCGTGCTCTAGTAGGCCGTAGCTTGGCCTCACACGGGCAGCGTGCTCTAGTAGGCTGTAGCTTGGCCTCACACGGGCAGCGTGCTCTAGTAGGCTGTAGCCTGGCCTCACACGGGCAGCGTGCTCTAGTAGGCTGTAGCCTGGCCTCACACGGGCAGCGTGCTCTAGTAGGCTGTAGCCTGGCCTCACACGGGCAGCGTGCTCTAGTAGGCTGTAGCCTGGCCTCACACGGGCAGCGTGCTCTAGTAGGCTGTAGCCTGGCCTCACACGGGCAGCGTGCTCTAGTAGGCTGTAGCCTGGCCTCACACGGGCAGCGTGCTCTAGTAGGCTGTAGCCTGGCCTCACACGGGCAGCGTGCTCTAGTAGGCTGTAGCCTGGCCTCACACGGGCAGCACACACCAAACCACTGCTGCCAGTCGTCAGCTGCTGTGTTCTTCGTCCGCGTGGTGCTTTGAGGGGCCACCTCAACTAGTGTGAATCCATATTAGATGAGTTGCTGCTAATAATACACGTTTCTTCTTTGTCTTATCTAAGTTTTTCAAATATCTTAATGATCTGTCGCGATTTTCCCCCGACTTCTCCCCCTCTCGGCTATTTATCTTTGCTCTCTCGACATCTTCCTTCGACATCTTCCTCCATTTCAATGTCGGTCTTCACTTTCTCCATCTACGACGCTCTGTAGTGATTTTTCAATATGTCCTAGATACACTCCATGTAATGACACGGCCTGACGTATCTTACGCATAACTTAGTCTTCCACTAGATATTACATTGGTTGGCGTAGATATACACGTGTATCATCACAAGCTGTGTCAGTAACGTTTCGAGACGCGTCTAATCGCAAACAGGCAGATGTCTCTGACGTAAGGTCTTAAAACAGGAGGATGCGAGGAAGTCGACACACGAGGCGGACGGAAGAGAACAACGACACAAAAACAACGAAAACCAATAACAGAGAGGTTTGCTTGGACACGATTCATTCTATATGTGACGGGACGTCGTGGGTGGGAGGCGCGATGTCGCCCCATCACTCCATTTAAATTGCTTCCTTTTTCTAGCACGAACCCACAATGCTGAAGTGGCGCACAAATCCAGCAAGACCATCAACACAAATGCCGCATCACGGGGTTCCAACACCGTCTCAGACCTCCGCCACAGCGTATGCCACCTGCCTGCATTCTTCTCCGTTCACGTGCAAGTGACATATTTGTTCTAATTATAAATAATATCTTTTTGTTCGTCTTTATGAAGCCGTACGCATATGGCTGCTCGGAAATTCTGGAAAGCACAAAGCAATTTCGTATTATCGTAATTTCTGAGAACCGCCTACTTCTGTGCCTAGCGCATTGGACAGTTGCTTCTGCATTCCAGTGGTCGCTGGGCGCATTCATCCCGTATATTACCTCCCCGGCGTGCACGTGTAGAAATTGAGATTTGTTGTATGCGGGAATTCTGCGGCGTTATCGGCGAAACTTGAATTAGTGCGTGTATGTGGACTGCCTTTACTCGACCTGCAGTGGGAATTTCCACTAAACAAACAAGCTTAGGATACCGAGATGGACCTAATCGTCATTGCTTACTGCACGAGCTATATATGGTACTATTATATTCACAGAGATGTCACCGAAGTGATTCGTCTCGGCGCAGGGCATCGTGCTTTTGTCATAAACGTTCAATCAGGAAGAGATTGCAGTGGCGATTAACAATAGCCCCTGCTGAATTCCAGCCATACGCCAGACATTTTTGACGACATCGTCGTGACATCTGCGTCTTCCTCTCTCTCTCCCCGGGGACGTCGGAAGCCATCTGGATAACAATACACGCGCTCCGTCAGATCGAGTGGCCAGACTGGCTGTTGTGGTTCTATTATTAAGGCCACTTAGTGTTGCCGGGATGCATAACCCGGGGAGTCTACATGACTACACGTGCTGCAAGAACGTTGTCCCTCGTGCTCGTGCAAATGACGGCGTCCCAGAGAGTTCTGTCTGAGGGTGGACATGGCACAAATGACGCCGTCAGATAGTTCTGTCTGCAAGACGACATGGCACAAATGACGCCGTCAGATAGTTCTGTCTGCAAGGCGACGTGGTACAAATCACGACGTCAGACAGTTCTGTCTGCAGAACGACGTGGCACAAATGACGGCGTCAGATAATTCTGTCCGCAGGGCAAATGCACGTACAAGTCCTTCCGCATGGTCTATATCAGTCTTATATAGAGCCATCCTGGCAAAGGGCATGCATAGACTTCTCTTGGGAGACGTGCGTTCTTTTTGGCAATTGTGTCATATAGTCTGGTTTTCGTTTTTCCCCTGGCCCAACTCCACATATCTACGTCAATGCGGAACTACTAAAACTTCCCCTTTAAACATTGCTCTATTATATTGTGCGAAACCCTTCACCCCGCTCCCTCTACCTCTTCATATCCCCTTACCTGATCACACCCTCTCTATCGTTCCCAGACTCTAGTTTCTTATACCATAGATGTGTTCCATCCTCCTTTGCACCAATCTTCCCTACCAAATCTTCCTTCTCGCGTCGCACCTCCCTTGTCCTTTCTCGCACCCCTCTTGCCATCCCTCCTCTATCCTCCTCTCCTCCCGTCAAACACCCTGCTTCCCATTGCCGTTCATTCCTTCTTCAGATAAACTATTCCCAGCAGAATACTCTGTTCCGCTTACTTCTAAAAAGGCAAAGGCAAGTTCTTATATGGCGCAGTATCCAGTCCTCAGGACCGTTCAAAGCGCTTTACACTTTATTTCCCTGACAGACCTGTTCACTCAGACACCATCTCAACTTCTCTGGGAAGCATCCAGCCATATGCTGCAATTAATGTGCGAAGGCTGCTCGTACACACATCCACCACTGACTATAACCAGGTACTCATTTATTCAGCTGAGTGAACTGGAGCAATGTAGAGTGAAAAAAACTTGCCCAATGTTTTAATGTCGCAGCCAGGATTCGAACCCGGGTTCTCGTAGTCGAGAGTCCGAAGTTCTACCCCTGAGCCACTGCGCTCTACTTCTATTATTCCACACATCTGCACAAGTACGCAGTACTCTGTAGAAACCACCACTTCGGAATATAATGTCTTTTTATTTGGATAGTTGTCGTTTATCGACCGAAAATCACAAGTCAGTAGCACGAATCATATATTCTTCTCTACGGCATTTTCGTAGAGGTTGACTGTTGATTCACCATCGTTTGACTATCGTTTATCCCACGCAGAAATTATGGTGTCTTCGTGTTCGTTATGTAGCAAATACCAGCTCAGATAAACTGTAGAAGCGAATGTGTATGTACCGGTCGTCTTTCTGACCCGGAGTGGAAAGTTATTGGCTAACCAGATACATCGACGAAGCAAGGCATGGTCTGCTTGGATATTGTCTAGTAATGCGTCATGGCATTCGAAGAAAAAATAATATACGCACTGATTAATGAATATGTGACTGATCGATCAGTAAACCGACACTAGCAGTGACGCTGTCTACTTTACGGACGTCTTTTATAATCACTTTTTCTAAGGATCTACGTCAAATAAGCAGTTCATATTGGTGGTTTATTTGATTCTTATTTAGCGCCTATGTACTCGTGGTATTGTGGTATTGCATGTATAAATGCAGTGTTACACTTATGAATTTGTAATAAGGACGATGCTAATAACGTATATTTAAACGCGCGAACGACGTAGTTTATTTGACGACGTGGCCTACGCTATCGCCCGTGTACCGTACCGGAGCACACAATCTCTGCGCCCGAGGCGGTTTTCTAGATTAATTTGTATCCGCCCATCCACCAAAACGCTTCAATCGCACGCGCTGTTGAAGGTCAGTAATGTATCTGCGCGCTGCCTAATTAATGTTTGCAATCAATATATGGATGTGCGGACATTTTCATACGAAATCGACCGTTTCAGTGCGAGTCTGGAGATTGTCGTTTGCGTTAGTCGCCATAACAATATTCCGTATCAGTTCCGTCTTTCACACGTACAACGTCGATAAAACAACAGAACGACGGTGTCATTAGTGTTCTGTGTCCTTCGACTTCCTGTCGTCGTTGCCTGCTTTCATTAAATTAACGCTTCACTTCTATGTATTATTAATCTAGGTTTCTATACGCGTCTTCCGGCGTATGCTGACACGCGTGCGTAAGAATAGAATGGTTTACCGCAGGGAATAAATATTATATTGTGTATTCGCGCGGATTATATCAAATAATAAATCCCGGTGCACCTTTGTTTATGAATTATATTACGAATAGACGAAGGTGGACAACTGAATGTTACAACTACGGAACACCATTAATGAACGAACGAACGAACGAACGAACGAACGAACGAACGAACGAACGAACGAACAGACGAACGAACGAACGAACGAACGGACGGACGGACGGACGGACGGACGGACGGACGGACGGACGGACGGACGGACGGACGGACGGACGGACGGACGGACGGACGGACGGACGGACGGACGGACGGACGGACGGACGGACGGACGGACGGACGGACGGACGGACGGACGGACGGACGGACGGACGGACGGACGGACGGACGGACGGACGGACGGACGGACGGACGGACGGACGGACGGACGGACGGACGGACGGACGGACGGACGGACGGACGGACGGACGGACGGACGGACGGACGGACGGACGGACGGACGGACGGACGGACGGACGGACGGACGGACGGACGGACGGACGGACGGACGGACGGACGGACGGACGGACGGACGGACGGACGGACGGACGGACGGACGGACGGACGGACGGACGAACGAACGAACGAACGAATGAAAGTATATTAATCAACAACAACATATTAATAGCACAACATATTAGGGGAAAGGTAATACATGACAGTTTCATGATTGGTTAGTTGCTGCTGCTGTTGAAGGGACGTAGCAGAAGTCATGTGACTTGCAAGACGCTATGTATTGTTCAAGATAAAACACATTGTGATAACTATTTATAAATATTTATAAATACGAAGAAAGTAACACCGACTTGAATATTTTCTTAAATTGTTGCAAACTTCAAATCAATAAAGACCTCAATAGTGCTTTCTCGTTTATCTAGTGCTGAAGTTACATTTTCGACAAATTCAGTTAATGCTAGTGAAGTTGGGTGATTACTTCGGAAGCTATATTGCCCATCTGTCAAGATGTGATGATCTTAAATGAAAGCTTTTTATTAAAAAAATTGTATTTTAGATAATTGTGGTAAAAATAAATATAAATATATAATTAGAAAATTGGAGACGATCTTCTGATTTAAAAACAGGAATAACTTTTGTTGGTTTCATGTCATTTGGAAATATTCCGGTGATTAATGATCTGTTAAAATTATTTGTTAAAGGTCTTACAATTTGCTTTACTACATGTTTAACAGTTGTCATGCTGATTTACTTTTGCACCCTTGTTTCCGATTTTCTTTTGCCGATTATAGTGTTAAGAATTGTTCACTTTTCACTAGTGGTGGTCTTACACTATTCGAGTTTCTGTCTATAATAGTTCTTTTTCAATACGCTAAATTTTTTTTAACTTGTTTTTGTATGTCTTATAGCGACTTTCTGAAATAATTACTTTCTTTATAAAAATGCTAAGTGCAAGGTTTCTTATGTACGTGTTTTAGGCCTCTTGATAACCAAAGTCTTTCTTTCCGTTTTGTATTTTCCGGATATATTATTATTTTGACAGGGCAAGCATCGCTGTAGATGTTACTTAGTATATGCGTAAATTGCAAGTACGCTAAATTATGGTTCAGTTCGTTCAGCACATTTCACGGCTTAAGTCTTGTTCAAATTTGTTTAAAGCATCATCGTCTAATTTTCTGCTATATTTCACTTTTGGATATTTATTTGTAACAATAATTAAGTGATATTATCTCACAGAACGAAAATTGGCATGTGATCCGTAGCATCCCTTCAAACAATGGCTTACTTCATTTCCATCCTAATTGTTTTCTTTAAAACAAGTTTCCGTTATTGCAATAATATGAAGCTTATACTCCAGGTATCGGAGAGTGTCCTTAATCTTATCAAAGTTTGCTCTTAAACTCCGGGCATTGAAGTGTATGACACCCTGATTGTTTGCCAGATTATGATCAGTATCGCTAAAGGTAGTTGAACATTATGCTGTGGTGTAACATCTACACTGTATGGGCAAGTCGTTATACATTAAACATTCACTGTCTATTCCGTGTTCGTGCCAGAGTTCTGAGTCATTCAGCTTTGTGTTATATACAGGCATTAAGAGTGTTTGTCGTTTGATGGTACAGACATTGTACATTCACATGTTTTCAATCACGGTCCCTTACCACCAACTTGTGAAACGACAGGTAAGCGATCTTTCCTTGCTCTCGAGCCTTCAGCATTTTTGGTAGGAGTTCTTTGCGTCTCGATATGATTCTCTGCGAGAAGTCTTCCCTGACGTAAATGCCACGAGGTCGTGTCTTCTTTGCCGCCGTAAGCACGAGCTCGCGGTCTTTGTAGTTCGCACATTTGACCACGATGGTCCTACCTTTCGACCCGGTGCGGTCAGTTCGGTGTGCCCGCTTGAAGGTAATGGCGCGCACTTGTGGTTCCGGAAGTTCCAGTGATGTCATTGCTCGTTTTCTCCGCCTGTTCCCACGTCTATCAAAACGGGTTCCCAACCGCTTGGAGGTATTATATGAGTTTAACTCAATTAGTGGTGGCCCTGTTAAGTATCTAAAACAGAGCGCTAGGGAAATCGGTCGGACGCGCGAAACGTAAATTCGAACAGGTGAACTTTTACACTTTTCTTAACATATTAAAACTGCTTTCCAAACATCTCATGTCAACACATGCGCGTATATATTTCAAACTTTAACACGTAAAACGAACACTATTTGTTTTCTATTACGAAAAACCTTACAAACGAATCAGGAATAAAGTTACACGGACATATTTACCCATCAGCCTTCCAACCGGAAGTACTGATCAACGTCTGCGCGAAGAATGCGTTTAGCGGTTTAGTAACTGTATCGCATAAACAACCGTATCCCGCCGGCACGTTTCTGCGTGAGTAGGCTGTCGTCACGTTTACCGCGTGAGTAGTTTCTACGTCTTGTGTGTCGGCTCTAATAGAGTCGCAATGGCCGGTGTCGTCGTGGTAATGAATGGCGCTCTCCTCTCCGCGTGCCAGCGCATAAGGAGTGAGCGACAACGCCGTAGCGTCAGTCGGGGTAATGCCACGGCGATCACCTCTGTCCTCAGAATCAGCTCGCCTCGTCGGCTGGCCATGGAGGTCTACGAAGCGCCGTACAATAATGAGCTGGCATAGCTAGATACCATTAAATAAACCATGACCCTTAAAGAGACGCTGGTCGCGCGACAACGTCGATGAACATGTCGACGTCTATAGGGTACGTAAGAAACGTAAATTCATTGTTGCTCTATGTATCGGATTTTCGGCGCAAATTCGACCTTCACATATAGGCACACGAAGGTGTCTGTCGAAAGTGTATCTGGTCTTGAAGAACAGTGCGGAAATAACGATCGGCTGTGACAAGACGGGGAGCGCTAGGCAAGGCCGAGTGGACTGACTGCATTATGTGATTGCATTAACATGTGTGGTGCAATACACACACTCAACAGACGCCATTGTCACATGGGCTAATGTAATGACGATTTAAGCAAGCGTGACAACGTTTGACTAAAGTAGCATACCGCGCTAAATGAGATGGCACTACACGATGACGATGATGGATGTGATGGTGGTGATGATGGTGACAATGATGAAGATAATTGTGACGGTGACGGTGACAACGTGTATGATGACGACGACGAAATGATGAAATGAGCAACAACATAGTTTTTTTAATATGGCCTTGTTGTCGACTTTTCTCTTCAAGTCGTTATTCGTCGGTGGATACGCCGACTTCTGACCTTTCGAACGCACGTTAGAACGAACGACAGAACGAACGACAGAACGAACGGAATTAGAATATACCAAGGCAGCGGGCAAACAGCAAACGACACGTAAACCGCACAAACTGGTGAACGAGGTAACGACAGCCAGCCGTGTTCTCGAGTCACTGACCACAGAGCTAGAGGCGACCACTAACTCGCCGCGTCAGGGGGACTCTTCAAAGAGAGACACCAAACACCGCCGGCGGCAGTGGAGCCCGATATAGCCGGGCAGTTCCGCGAACTCCGTCCTGTCGTCAACGGTGAACGCGGCTCCCAGCGGCTTCCGGACAGTTTACGTTGTCCAAGTCCAAACCAGAACTGCCGCACTATTATCCCACGCACGCAAATTTCAACAGCACTCGCGTCTGTGTTTGTGTTAGTAATTTCGACTAATAAATTAATGTCCGTTGTTAGTCCTACGCTCAGCATTCCAACTGAACTGGCAGGTCACGACGGACAAGTTGTCGGGTCGTTGCTCTGATCTGCAGCTGCATTGGTGAGGCATTTTTCAACGACAGGTCGACCTTTGCAAATCGCATTTCCCGTCTCCCGACGGCGTGGATGATGACTTCCGGTGATGGCGGGCGACGCACGCCGCGGGCCTTCTGGTCACTTAGCAAACCTTCGACCGAAGTAACAGAACTGGGTCCCGGAACACGACTCTCAACACGATGTTATAAATAAAACACACTAGCATCATATAGTTGGACTTAACTTCGTGAAATGTTGTTGAACATTATATATATATATATATATATATATATATATATATATATATATATATATATATATAAGCCTAAAGGCAGCTTATGTCGACCAGTGCCTAGAGGACCGGCTTATGTAGACCAGACGTATTTTTTTATTTAATATATTTTCCAAAGATGTAAAACTGGAACATTCTTTCTAATACTAATGTTTAACACATAATGAAAGTTCATCAAAATATTTCAATAAATAAGGTATATGCAAACAAAATCGGTCTACATAAAACCCGCGTATGCATAGATGCCGATTTATGTAGACCGGAGCAACGCCGGAAGCTGCATATATTTAGTTAGCCTTTTTTGCGGTAGACGCCGAATCTAGTAAACAGTAAAACAGTGTTGAGAAATGTAAACTAAGTCGAAGCCCAAGTTATGTTTGATCACGGAATGTATCGATGCGATAACAACAAAGACCAACATTTTTTAAAGACAAATGCAAGTTTGACTAATTTACACATAATAATATAGCCTTTTGCATCAGTATGAAGCATATCAACACTGAACACGAAACTCCAACCTTTTGTTCGGTATATACCATAAATATAGATTTATAAGAACTTTGAACCGGTACACATAACCCGGCACACAATATACAAAAAGTATGCACGGCGCTGGAGAAAACATGCTCAAAATCACTTAAGATGTTGTTCATTTAAAAATGTATTATGCACAGTACTTCACTGTCATATGAACTGTGTGCACAAGCAATGGTATTGATCAATTCAATTGTGTTAGTTATGAACGAACACGTCGAATCTTTATGTAGACCAGTTTTGGTCTACATAAAACAGCGGTCTACATAAGCCGGTCCTATATGCATAATCGGTCGACATAAGCTGCCTTTAGGAGTATATATATATATATATATATATATATATATATATATATATATATATATATATATATATATACATATATATATATACATATATGTATATATATATATATATATATATATATATATATATATATATATATATATATATACATATATATATATATATATATATATATATATATATATATATATATATATATATATATATATATATATATATATATATATATACCAGGAGGCAACTGGACAATAACCTTTGGTGTATATTTGAATCCACAATTTGGTTTGTCTATCTGTATGAAATATTCACTCTACTGAGATACATATTTGTCTGTAAATAATATTATATTCATGTTGATACCGTAGTAGTTACACATGCTGCTAATAATTTGAATAGCATTCGTTTACACTTTCATTTTGTCGTATGTGGCTTTCACAAAGTTGTTTTTTGACTAAACGTCTTTTGAAGTAGTACACGGTGTAACAACTATCGTGAGCCTTTGCAGAAAATGGAAATTGTCAATTCAAGCAGGAATAGGAACACACATCTAATCATAGAACATCTACATAGTTAACTGACTTGTCTTTTGTACTTATTCTACATTTATGTCCTTCGCGCCATAGTATACGTACACAACAATGTCGTATTAGCCACCATTTCATACCGTCCCTCAAGATTTCCATCCCAGTTCGTTTTTCACTACATCAAGTGTCTATCATTACGTTGTCTTTGGCCGTCTTCTTTTTTGACGCCAGATTAGTGTCATGTTTGCTTTCTCCGTGGCGTGGCTGGTCCAGCACATCGTCTGATTTCTATGACTTCCGGTGCTACGTAGATGTGATTTGCATACCAACTAAAATTCCAGTACACTTAATTAAGGCTACAACAAGTATATCAAGAAAGCATAATTAAAATCACACCAATAGACGTCAGTTAAATTCAGCAGAATTATCTACTGTACAGAAATTGAGCCGGATTCCACGGAGACAAAAAACTAGTTTTGTGAATTTAGAATAAACGAAGGTGGTTTTTATGTGTTCACACATAAATGTGAACAACCACATACGATTATATCTTGTTGCTTTCCCGCGGTTATCGGGCTCGCGCACCCGTCAACGCTCGGTCAGTTAGTGACTTCCGCCTCGTAGTCGAAGCTGTCATGGCGTCACTCCTACGTTTCCGCTTGGCTTCAATCGTCTAACCACCGTATGCAGCGTCAGGTTCGCTTTGCCTGATAGCTGGCGGTAATTATATTGCCGACCCATAAGCGTCACTCTCAATGTCAACGCGTGTCCCGTGGACAGCGTTTACCAGCGACAAACAGGCGATCAGTGGCGCATCGGGTGTCATCTTCGTCGGTCTTCACGTTTCGCGCCGGCGGGCCCGCGCACGCGCGTCGCCGTATCCGGTGCAGCGGGCGGAGGTAAGCGCCGCTGATGTCGACTTTAAATATAACCGGCTGGACGCTGCCGGCGTGACATTATGGTGTCTTTCCGCGGTAATTACGGCGTCGGACGTCGCGAGAATTACGCATAATGATAAATCGGTGCACGGTTTTAGGGTTTCCCGGACACATTAAACACCTGGATTCTGCCAATGTACAGAGAGTTGGTTTCCTGAAAGACAGCAGGTGCAATACCATCAAACATGTGTGATCAAAGACACTATTGTCGTGACTGGATCTTGTGTCTTTACTTCATGATTGGAGGACCTAAGGCGCTGTCACACGAACGGATGCTATATAAGAACTTACCTTTCTTTACTTTTAAACGAACTGTGTTTTCCTGCTTGGATATCTGGCTCCAAGTTTTCAGACGTTGATACCTACGGATACTCATTAAGACTTCTATATCATCGATATACCCATTAAGACCTCTGTATCTTCGAGATACGCATTAAGACCTCTGTATCTTCGAGATACTCATTAAGACCTCTGTATCTTCGAGATACTCATTAAGACCTCTGTATCTTCGAGATACTCATTAAGACCTCTGTATCTTCGAGATACTCATTAAGACTTCTATATCTTCGAGATACTCATTAAGACT
This sequence comes from Oasisia sp. SBJ-2009, assembly GCA_964017155.1. Classification (NCBI taxonomy): domain Eukaryota; kingdom Metazoa; phylum Annelida; class Polychaeta; order Sabellida; family Siboglinidae; genus Oasisia; species Oasisia sp. SBJ-2009. The sequence goes on along the minus strand of OZ024856.1, from coordinate 56,448,727 downwards.
TCTATATCTTCGAGATATTCATTAAGACTTCTATATACTCGAGATACTCATTAAGGCCTTTGTATCTTCGAGATACTCACTAAGACATCTATGTCTTCGAGATACTCATTAAGACCTCTATATCTTCGAGATGCTCATTACATGTCAAGTGTATCAGATTTTATAAGGTAAATCACTTGCTCGGAACGTAAGAAAGCGTTAGACATATAATGTAAATAAGTCCACGGCTTTGTAGGCCTACGGATATATTAGCGTCAGCAGTTTTTATCGACCGCTTACACAACCACTGGTTATTGAATCAACAGCACGTCAAAACTCATCCTACTCATCTGAGTTGGGACGTGGTATGTTTGACGTGGGTCATCGTGACATTCCCTTCCTATCTTGTAACATTATTGCCTCCTATTTAGAAGAAGAACATGCGGCGGCCATCTTGTGTCGCTCTTATGAGACAGCCATCTTGCATTACCCAAACTCAAATAGGAGGGACCGTTAATGCGAGCGTGTAATTAATTATCTCATGTACGACACGCTGTGTTTACACTATATTCTTTTTTCTCTATTTGCCTGCATTACTTAAGCTAGGGCCCGACGAATTACGTCAAATGGCGCGAAGGACTTCAAGTAACTGTTCCAGCCCTATGTGTAGGTGTGGACTTGCTTTCATTTGCGCTTGTGTATTATTGTGGAATACATTTTAACGAAATTCCACTCCAAAACAGTGAATAATTTATATTTTGCGACAGCCGAAAGTGAATGCGGTCTGTGCGTGTCGGCGGAAGGCAGCGGGTTAATACGTAGCAAATAAACATTCACTTTGATCGCAGAGAGTGCTCAAATGACGGTGTCATAAATGTGACAGAGATATGGAGGAATAATATGAACTCGAACCCGACTACACATATCGCGTATCGTCTCCTCTCACGGATACCGGTCCGCTTGCTGAGACGATACGCGATATGTGTAATCGGGTTCGAGTTCATATTATTCCTCCATATCTCTGTCACATTTATGACACCGTCATTTGAGCACTCTCTGCGATCAAAGTGAATGTTTATTTGCTACGTATTAACCCGCTGCCTTCCGCCGACACGCACAGACCGCATTCACTTTCGGCTGTCGCAAAATATAAATTATTCACTGTTTTGGAGTGGAATTTCTTTAAAATGTATTCCACAATAATACACAAGCGCAAATGAAAGCAAGTCCACACCTACACATAGGGCTGGAACAGTTACTTGAAGTCCTTCGCGCCATTTGACGTAATTCGTCGGGCCCTAGCTTAAGTAATGCAGGCAAATAGAGAAAAAAGAATATAGTGTAAACACAGCGTGTCGTACATGAGCTAATTAATTACACGCTCGCATTTGTTACATCTCAAAGCGAAGTGCACATACATGTATACTGATATATAATGTAATAATATATAAAACGTAAATAAGCTTACGGCTCTACGGGCACTGCGAATTCACCGTAACCACGTGTAGTGATTACAACCCTAGTGCCACTGTTTATTCTTGTATTTTTCGTATTTGCCTTCTTTCGTATCTTCGTTTTCCGCTTCTATGTATTCATCTTCGTCGTCTTCTTGTTGTTCCGTTTCTATATATTCGTCTTCACCTATCTCTTCTTCTGTTTACTTTGTACTTCTTCTTGTATTTCTACTTCCCTTCGTCTTCCTCCTCGTTGACCCAGTGTCGGTTACTGCTGTCATTTCGAAGTGTCTCTTGACATTCTATGTTCACTTTAATACTTTTTTCTTGTTTCATTCTACTACCACACTCTTTTTCCATCCATATTATGCATGTGAATCTAACACGAGTGTTCTCTCTATCCGCCAGCTACTTTCTGACGAAAAAATAGTGTCCTACGCTGTAAATCGATATTTGGGTAATACACATACGTCGCACTCACTGACGAATGGCGGGATTTTGTCATGCGGAATATACACGTGACACAAACAATTCGCTGTAGTCGACACGAAGGACGCAAAAGTCGTAAATCAAGTATTTCATGTATATAAATATTCCGTACAATTACACATCTTTGAACTACTCCGGTTAAACGCTGGGTTTTTTCTCTACTATAAAATGAATGTCTGATGAAGATACGTATGCTTGTAATTAGAATTATATCAAAGTGCATGCTGTCAACAGCACTGAGTGCTGGCTGCTGTCAATACTTGATCTGGTTGGTCTCCATTACGTCAGTCACGTGACACCGCAGGTGGTGTCGCGAGATATTGTTCCCTTGTAATAAGGTTGGCGACCCCCACGCTATGAAGCAGTGTGTTTGGCATCAACGAACTCTATGCCCACTTCAACGGCGATTTCCATTAGCGCTACGCCAGCACACGGTGGCAGTTTTCTGATAGCCAACTTCCGACTGTTGGCCTCGTGAAACCGACAGATTCCACCGTCGCTCCCGTAAGCGTGTTGATGCTCGCGTCAGATAATCGGCGCAGATGTTGAGTTAAAATTGTCACCCGACAAATGGAACACGTGACGGCTCTACAGTAAATCGGTTTTTGTGTGGCTGGAAATGAACCCTTTACTCGTTGACAAGATGCTATTTGTGCATAGTGCTAATGTTAATGTTTTGTAATGTTTCATATTTTGAGACATCGTTCTGGATAACCAAAATATCCAGTGTTTGTGTGTGTGTGTGTATGTGTGTGTGTGTGTGTGTGTGTGTGTGTGTGTGTGTGTGCGTGCGTGCGTGCGTGCGTTTGCGTTTGCGTGTGCGTGTGCGTGTGCGTGTGCGTGTGCGTGTGCGTGTGCGTGTGCGTGTGCGTGTGCGTGTGCGTGTGCGTGTGCGTGTGCGTGTGCGTGTGCGTGTGCGTGTGCGTGTGCGTGTGCGTGTGCGTGTGCGTGTGCGTGTGCGTGTGCGTGTGCGTGTGCGTGTGCGTGTGCGTGTGCGTGTGCGTGTGCGTGTGCGTGTGCGTGTGCGTGTGCGTGTGCGTGTGCGTGTGCGTGTGCGTGTGCGTGTGCGTGTGCGTGTGCGTGTGCGTGTGCGTGTGCGTGTGCGTGTGCGTGTGCGTGTGCGTGTGCGTGTGCGTGTGCGTGTGCGTGTGCGTGTGCGTGTGCGTGTGCGTGTGCGTGTGCGTGTGCGTGTGCGTGTGCGTGTGCGTGTGCGTGTGCGTGTGCGTGTGCGTGTGCGTGTGCGTGTGCGTGTGCGTGTGCGTGTGCGTGTGCGTGTGCGTGTGCGTGTGCGTGTGCGTGTGCGTGTGCGTGTGCGCGCGCGCGAGCGTATGTGTGCGCGTGCGCGTGCGCGTGCGCGTGCGCGTGCGCGTGCGCGTGCATGTACGGTGCATGTGGGGGGGATTATTTTTTGGGCGGGCCGGCGGGCGGGCGGGCGGGCGGGCGGGCGTGCGGGCGTGCGGGCGTGCGGGCGTGCGGGCGGGCGGGCGGGCGGGCGGACGTGCGTGCGTGCGTGCGTGCGTGCGTGCGTGCGTGCGTGCGTGCGTGCGTGCGTGCGTGCGTGCGTGCGTGCGTGCGTGCGTGCGTGCGTGCGTGCGTGCGTGCGTGCGTGCGTGTTTGTTCTTTGAGTTGATGTGTAAGAAAGCGTATCGCGTATAGTCACTCATGACTTGCATGGCAGATTGTGGAATATAACAACACTTCATAAGGATGCTTCGTTCTAGAAGTCAGTCTACTCTCCTCCATTGTTAAACCAGATTCATTCATTCTGTTGACGTATGTCCCACGACGAACTGCGACTACTGTCGAGAAACAACAGACCCCATAACACCCTTTGGACGGATGTCGCCCACTCGCCCGGTAATGCCAAATGTGGATTATCTTTTGCGCGAGATTCCATCTGCGATACAATGCGAGACCATCGACGCGAGAGATGCCTCTATTTAGACTCGTACTCGGGACGCGAGTACGCGAAAACGAATCGCAGACTGCGACGAAGAAGCACCGATTGTTGCCTAGCAACGACACGTAGACTAACGCGCTACGTCGTGGAAGTGCTGAACGTCGCACCTGAACACAGAGCGTTGTGTCTGGTCAGTCAAATCGACGCGGCAAGTGTGTCAAGATGTCGGCCAGATGTGGGTCTATCTTGCACCGCCCGACGTGTGTCATCGTCGATGTTGGTGCGGACCTGAATATGACGACATTTTGGTTTTTGTTCAGCACGACTCATCATTCGATGAACTGTCACCGATTCACGACGACACGTTTGTTCAGTCGCCTGTCTTCTCCCCCGCCCTTGGCCTTGCGCTGAAGACGCTGCTATTGATTCCTTCCTGACTTGGACTGAGACGGCGTTTTCGCGTGCCTGGCGATTTCTAACGACAGCCTATATTAGAAACCGTTTACATATGACCGTGTTGATCACCAATCATAATAGTCTAAGACAAAATCTCACTACCTTTGCTAAAAGCTGTTAAGCCCGATCTTGCACTTGGTAAAATCAATTGTGATCCTTAATCTTGAATGTCTGAAACCTGTCAACAACATGACGTCCCATCCGGGCATTGTCATTGGTGTGTCTTGGAAATTATGTCGTCTGTAATATGGCAATGAATTGTTGCGTTTTGAAGACACTCATGTAATTTAACAGCCCATTTTGTTTAATGATGAATTTTTCTTTAGAGTTTTTTATCTAAGTGAAACTGTCCCTTAATGTGTTCTCTTGGAACTGGGCTGCTGGTCGAGCGGATGTCTCCGCTGCTCTCAAAGAGGTAACCAACAGCTATATTCAGCTAACTTCCACACAGTGCGTAGGGGACCTGCCAAGGCTAGTAAACTTGTGTTCACCGTCTCTGCCTTGTGAGATCGGAATACAATGATCTGTGTTGACTTTAGTTAAAGTACCAGTCTTCACCACTGTTGACACGTTCTATGACGTTTCTAAATCGAATCGTCTGCTTTACAGGTTATATCAAATGTGCATTATTGATCTCAATGATCACCTGATATCGTTCGCACGTTCCACGTTACATGAGTCAATGACATGCAAGCCACGACGTCAACAGAGCTGTGTTCATACATATTTTAGCAGTAACTGAAAAATGCCATGCCTTTCACTTTGAAAAATCGTCCAAACGAAACACTCTGTGCCAATCGGATCATAAAACATGTACGCTTCGACACGTTGATAAAATGTTGCTGTCATACACCAGGCGGTCGCTACCATTGTTTGCTGTCTAGGTTTATCCACGAGCTAATTTATTTATATAAATTTATTAATTGAAAACGTAGTTGGCGTGTTAAATCATCGGCGAGACGACTTTACTGATACATTAACTCCTATACTTGATCGTCACAACGAGAAACATTTATTTATTTAATTCATCTACTGCATGCATCTGATGTCACCAAGACCCTTAAGTAATCTGTTTCCAAATTATGTTCAATACTTTCTCTGCGGCTGCGCCAAAAATATGAAATCAACTCCTCTTTACGATTACATCATGTGACACTATAACCATCTTGTGTAAACGAAACTCAAAGCATATTTGTTCGAAATTGTATTTCCACGCTAAAGATTCGGAGATCTCACGCATCAGTGTCGACTCTTGCCTGTCTCCAATTATGATTGTGCGTAATGATTTTGTTCCTTACACATCTGAGTTTGAATTTTCAAAGAAATAGGCGCTATTGAAGTATTACTATTATTATTGTTACATGTGTAATTATTAATAACATTAATACTAGTATTACTATTATTGTTGTTATTATTGTTAATAATAATAATAATACTATTATTATTATTATCATTACTGTTATTAATAATAGTATTATTATTGTTATCGTTGTTAATAATAATAATAATATTGGTATTATTATTATTATTAGTGGTAATAATAATAATAATATTATTATCATTAGTGTTATTATTGTTATCATTATTAATAAAAAATAATTATTATGGTTATTAGTTTTAATAATAATATTATTATTATTATTTACATCAAATCGCCCTCGATGACTACACATAATTGCCACTATGATAACCAAAGACCTGCAAATGCCAAGTATTTCTAGTCTATCGTATGGGTCCGTCCCCTTCTGTCAGCCTGCAGCCGCCTGACACAAGGTTGAAGTGAGCAGTACAGGAGAAATAATGACTCTGACAGATATTATTACTATTAAACATAGTGTATGGAAATTATGCCCGTAATGACTACAGTTGATTGGAAGTTAGACAAGTAATAAAAAGCTTGGAATTGATGGTTCACTAAAATAATGACGACGACGAGGTGACCGGAGCTGGTGTTTGACGCACCTGTGTCCCCACGGACATCAAAGCGGGATGACGCAGGTAGATTTCTATCTTAGGAGTGATATAAATGCGACATATACGTATGCACGAATACCGGCAAGGCTTCACATGCACGCGTGTGTACCTGCATGGACACAAACACATAAAATATAAAAATACACAGCCACCTGTATCTCCGTTGCGTTGTAGTGTTAGGAACAATGCATACATTAATGTTTATAAAAACGAAATGGATAGTGACAAATTGTGTGCACCTGTATGTAGTATGTCTGTGAACATGTCACTCTCCGTATGTCAAATACTTTCATTTCCGCATGTGTTAATTTTGCATGATCATTGTGCTAAATGCTTCGCAATAAAAGCTGTTTAAACCCCCTAAAACCTTTAGCCACAACTAGGTAAATAGAATCCGTCAAAGCGCCCGCTCTCGAAATAAACACTTTCAGAATGGCTACTACGTCACAATTAGTTTGATATTTCATTTTAAAATCTGTGTGATAGTAATTATGCCAAGCTTTCGCGGCTCCAATCGATAAAGCGGCCATAACGAATTTGAAATGTTCATAACTTCCTTTAGTATTGATCAATGTTCATTTACAATGAAATATCATATTTTACTAAAGACTGATGTAAATATTATTTCTATGGAATGCAGAAAGAATATTTGCAATTTTACAAAGTACACATAAGTATATTATATAATGACGCAATAGCATAAAATGTTTTGCAGATTATGTACACGAATACACCGTTTTTAGGACAGTATCAGTGTTTGTAACCAGCGTTTTTAGACCAATCATTCCAGTAATGTTGTGTCGTTCGCGAGAGTGACCGTTTTATGGAGGTTCTGCTATGCACTGGCTCATCGGTCAGTTCGTCTAGAACAACAAGGACTTGTCGAGTTTTATCTAAAAATAGAGACACTGCGCTCTCTGGTGGTCTCGATTCCTGGTTCCTGTCAACACCGCGTGTTCCCTACAATAACTGTGTTGAGTAACCGAGTGTGCGGCTGCGTTAACACGTCCAGATGACTGTCACTTAATTAGAAGGAGTGACGACTAACACTTAATTAGTCGGTGTCGCGACTCCGTGTGACGTCACTGCCTGATTGACCTCACGCCGAGGTATTTTTTGTGCTGCAACAGCGCTCAGCGGGGTCAGAGGCTGGTTCTGAGTTGAGTCGTTTTCACGTTGCCTTTCTCCAGCGTCGTCACACTTAGAGTGGTCACACTTAGAGTGGTCACACTTAGAGTGGTCACACTTAGAGTGGTCACACTTAGAGTGGTCACACTTAGAGTGGTCACACTTAGAGTGGTCACACTTAGAGTGGTCACACTTAGAGTGGTCACAATTCAGAGTGGACACAATTCAGAGTGGACACAATTCAGAGTGGACACAATTCAGAGTGGACAGTCTCTTGTGAGACTGTCCGCACTGAATTGTTTATAGCATTGACCATTTAGACCAGACCACATTACTCTAGTTCACTCAACTACAGTAATGACCGTACGGCCACAAACAGTAATGACCGACATTAGTTTTATTTATAAAACATACGCAATATAATGTCAATGTAAGCGAACCCTTCCCAGAATGACTGGCTTGTATTCCAATGACTAAGCCTGCAGACGAGTGGTAAAGTCATGGAGCAACCACAGCGGTCGCCTAAAATGCAACGTAAAACGATTTTTGTTACTTGTACGTAAATAAAATCGTGCCAGCAAAAACTGTAAATATTATTTTGTACCCGTGTGTGTGTACGTGTGTGCGTGCGATATTCTGCATTTAGGTGTATGTTTCGGCTTCCTTGGGATGGGTAGGTATATTGCTTCTAATATACGTTATTAAGACACACTGTATCTCGACTCTAGAGTTGCGCATGGACTATTCGTGTCTACTTAATACACAGGCCACAGTACGTGGTAGTCCAGCACCTGATGTTAATAATAATACTCATTTGTTCCTCCTTCTCCAAATCAATGCGTGGTGCATTCTCGTTATTCAGGAAAATTAATATGGAGTTTTTGATATCTCCGTTTAGGTGCTGTTAGAAACGGCACCGCGGGGTTTTAATTTCCTGGCGCCAGTTTCGAGAGAAAGACGCCACACGTTTCTATTCTCGATACCAAACAACGCCGCGTCGGCAGCGTCGGCCATCATCGATTATTTACGGCCGCTTCATCCAGACTTATTAGCGAATCAGTTTTTTCTCGATTTGTTATTGAGCGTGGGCAGTTAGCGCTGGAATAATAGGTCGAATAATACGTCGGTTTTGTTTGCACAATGTGTTGAAATTGACACACGTTCACAAGCACGCACGCAAGCGCACACGTGCATCCGCACTCTCGCACGCACGCACGCACGCACGCACGCACGCACGCACTCACGCACGCACGCAGCCATGCTGGGGCACCCGATGAAGACAGATCGACAGCCTACAAAACACATCGTTTGCTAGTTCACAGCACACGAACCTAGTCCCAAATCCGACAGCGGCACCTCAAGCCTCTATTGTCAGTAAACTTGGCTCGCCGTATTGGTTTGTCTGAAGTCAATAATCAATATGGCGTCGACGTGAACGGAGCTACACGCCGTGGTTACGTATGCAAATCTATGACGTGTTCGAAGTTAATGACGTTCCGCATGAATGGTTTCATCGCGACCAGCTCTCGAGCGTGTCCTGTGCCATCTTGTGGAGAGTTGACGGTTTCCTTGGTCGCTCTCGCCTACCGGTGGCGGCGCGTGGTGGCCTAAAGTCGAGGCGATTATTTCACAGCGTCGTGCAAAGAAGGACGGTGTAGCGCTTACATCTTTCCAGCGTTATAAACGTTCCGATTGACGTTTCTGCGCATGCGCGATAAATGTAAAATCATCACCTGCAGTGAAACGACAAAGCATCAAATGTTATGGTATAAATACCACAGGCTATTCGTTAGGATTTATATAACCTCTCAGCAAAGTGATTTGTGGCAAATTAACACGAGGCACACATGTTTTGGGGCATGTTTCGATAGCAAGCGCAAATCTAGTGACTGTAGTACGCTATAATCCGTGACAGAGATTTAAACAAACGTAATATTTTAATGTATTGAACGATTTGTTAAGCAACTCATCACAATAATCATCACAGTAGAGCTAACGAACAGCCCGTTGTAATTATACCAAAAATGCTTTGTCGTTTTGCTGCACATTGATGATTTCACATTTATCGCGCATGCGCAGAAACGTCAATCGGAACGTTTATAACATCAATACATTAAAATATTCGCATTTATAAACGAGCAGAGTCGATCGAGCACATAAAGTGACAAGTTGTTATTGTTAATTGCAAACGCTCATACGTAACTACATAATAATTTTAAGAAAATATTGGATAGTTCATATTATTTTTAAGCATTTAGATTTAATTAAACATATTATGCTGAACGAGACGCATACATATCGATGCATTATTTGAGAACTAAACCAGAATTTGTGCTGTAGTTAAATACAATAAAGATAATAATTCTTGCTGCGTCATCAAGATTCTACCGGACTAACGTGCGACGTATTAACATTTGAGTCGGCGATAAAAGAAATAATTAGAGGACATATTTAGAGCGGCGAAAACTAAACGAAAGAACATTATAAAATCAGAAACAGCAAGCCGGATACACTGGTCACCGAAAGCGAAAGCAAAATTTGGAACAACGGATCAAACCCTTGGGAAAGAGGCAATTAAATGACGACATCGAACAAAGGATTAACGCAGGATATTACGTCAACACTATTGACCGGAAGGTCACGGAACTGATGGAAAATACATACAATGGAGAGATTTGGTGGGTGGTGATCGCTACATCAGCGACACCACGGCATCTAGGTGGACAGAAGGATACGTTCCTGAAGAATTGATTGAAATAATATACAGTAATTAAAATCCAACTTTATTTCATAAAAGTTCACGAGATGTCTACACTTTTTATCTCAACTGATAAAAGTATGTTTATTTAAACTTGAACACATTGCGTGTTAGGTGGTATCGACCTGGAAAATCACGCGACAAATGCCATGCCATGGTTTCCAACGTGAAATAAAGACATCATCATAAACAAATCAATAGATCTATTGGCAAGCCAATCCTACGCCTGTCTGAATACCACCTGCAGATATCTGTTTAACGTGACAACCTCGTTGTGTTTACCGTAGCAACAAACATGGGAAATTAGAAATGTTAATGTCCACACTTCAAGGCGCCTGTCATTCTAAAACGTGTTATCTTTGTCCGTTTAAACATTCACATCATTAACGACGCTGAATGGAAGTTTCCAGCATTCGACGCTGTACGGAAGTGACCCAGTTTTTCTCATTAAACCTCCGAAATGCACTGCGCCATGTGGCCTTGGCTCATGACTGGTCTTTGTAAGACGTAAAGACCTCGTGACCCGTCTTCAAATGTCAACTAGCTACCTACAACCTTCGCCGTGCTTAAATCGCGCGGATGCTACGATAATCCAAACATAGATTAACCGATGTTTTGTCACGACGACGCAACCTTTGTACGACTCGACCAGTCGTAGACGTCACGGACAGGTCATTGTCTTGTCTTCCGCCGCCTCTTTCTTACCAGGGTTCTGTCCGACGTGTCCCCTGTCCGGAATCGAGAACGTTGCAAACCCTCGTTGACTAGTCGGAATCAGCGTGGACTCGACATTCGTTTCCCGGCGCCCAGAGACGTCATTTGTCACAGCCTCGATTTAAACTGTCGCGTCGTTCGACAGGCGGCAGGTGGCGTTAAACCGGGGACGCTGCTCCCTGGGGGACCGGAAAGACAAGGCGACCTGCACCCGTCTACGCAATTACGGATACTATTGTGTCCTAGCTGCACCCGGCGTCCGAGTGCGCCCACCTGGGAACCGATCGATAACCAGAACGGATATGTGTTCAATCGTTATCAAAAAGGTTTTCGTTTTAATAGATTCTGTGACAGTGTTTATGAAGTAACCTTCACTCAGACTTGGCTTACTGACATACCTGCTTACCTACTGACATACCTGCTTACCTACTGACATACCTGCTTACCTACTGACACACCTGCTTACATACTGACATACCTGCTTACCTACTGACATACCTGCTTACCTACTGACATACCTGCTTACCTACTGACACACCTGCTTACATACTGACATACCTGCTTACCTACTGACATACCTGCTTACCTACTGACATACGTGCTTACCTACTGACATACCTGCTTACCTACTGACATACCTGCTTACCTACTGACATACGTGCTTACCTACTGACATATGTGCTACCCTACTGACATACCTGCTTACGTACTTAAACATTTGCTACTTGCTTGTCTGTCTGCCCGGTTCCTTGTTTACATGATTACATACTAATTTACTCACTCACTCACTCACTCACTCACTCACTCACTCACTCACTCACTCACTCACTCACTCACTCACTCACTCACTCACTCACTCACTCACTCACTCACTCACTCACTCACTCACTCATTCACTCATTCACTCATTCACTCATTCACTCATTCACTCATTCACTCATTCACTCATTCACTCATTCACTCATTCACTCATTCACTCATTCACTCATTCACTCATTCACTCATTCACTCATTCACTCATTCACTCATTCACTCATTCACTCATTCACTCATTCACTCATTCACTCATTCACTCATTCACTCATTCACTCATTCACTCATTCACTCATTCACTCATTCACTCATTCACTCATTCACTCATTCACTCATTCACTCATTCACTCATTCACTCATTCACTCATTCACTCATTCACTCATTCACTCATTCACTCATGCACTCATGCACTCATGCATTCATTCACTCATTCACTCATTCACTCATTTACAAACTTGTTTTTTGTTGCGATATTATTTGAACCATCTCCATCGTTTCTTATCTCTGGGCGATGCAACGCGCCTGGTTTCAGACCACAGACCTGAAAATAGAGTTGTTTCAGAGAGCAGACCATTCAGGAGAATGATATATATATATATATATATATATATATATATATATATATATATATATATATCAAACTTCTCAACAAAGCAAGTCAACATATGTCATGCGCAGAGCATGCAATATATTTTACGCAATTTAGTAACGACACTTTGACTTGAAAGGAGTAAGTCGAAATACGACGTTAGAAGTTGTTAAATGTCTAACTGGACATCTTTGAAGTGTGTTGGTACAATGTAGTGCCATGCATAATTGATATTTCGTCAACGTACAGATAATTCGATACGTGTCGAGCGCCCGTTGCCATGACGACGTTACTGTGTGACGACATAACGACACTCCCACGTCGCACATTAAGATAGAAAATTAATTAGATTTAACAATACATGATCACAGTATCGTCGTAAAAGAGGCACTCGACATCTCTGAAATATTCGCTATCGCGTGTCACCTTTTTGTTTTCGTAGCAACGAGGAAGTTTCTTCGCACATACTCGCACATTTATAACTCTTTATGGTATATCGTCTATTTAGAACTTGTTCGTATAACTTCCACCTCGGATGAAGTAGGTTATGTTCAGTTTGGTTGGTTGATGTTAAGAAATGTGTGCGTGATCTAAGGAACTTGCTACGTCTGTACTGTTTGTGAAGTAGCCTTGTCATTTTAATTTTGACTGGTAGGGCTACATTCCTGGGACTGATAGGGCCTTTATTCCTAGACTGATAGGGCCTACATTCCTGCGACTGATAGAGCCTATATTCCTAGACTGATAGGGCCAATATTCATGGGATTCATAGGGCCTATATTCCTGGGACTGATAGAGCCTATATTCCTGGGACTGATAGGACCTATATTCGTAGGATCGTTCGAATGCAATGTTTAGCATAACCCAAACAGCACTACAGTGTATTGTGCAATCTGACAAGCATTTAGTAGTCGATACCAGATACATTCGAGTTTTCTTAAAATGCATCTGTATCGAGATAAAAGACATTAAATGTAAGGTCCGCCAGAAAGGAATGATTCTTTAAATGCTAAGTACATTGTACGCCAAAATTACACGATTCAGGGCACAAGAAATCGTCAGTTTCTATGCCGGAAAGAAATGATGCCACTCAAAAAGATGTCACTTATCAGTGTGTTGGTCCTAGAATTAAACAAATCCGTGACAGCCGGGCACTCCCGCTCATGGGTGAACCGTCCAGTCCCCGGCATATCCGTGGAAAACCGGGACAACACGCGCAGCTATGTCAATGGAAAATAGGAAAACAGCTCAACGCAGGGAATCGGCACAGTGACTGTCTGTGTGACGCAGCTGGGTGCTTGGCGGCGCTCACTTGTTCCGACTGACCGTGCTTCCGTCGGCGAAGAAGCGTGCCAGCATGCACGTGCCGGCATGCACGCGTGCGCTCACCCGGGTGGTAGACAAACGAGATATTAAATGATAATAGTGCTAGCGCGATTGGGTTCGTGGGCATCCGTCGATAGGTGCACGTGTGTGCTTCCGCGCAAGATCAGAAGCCTAGCGGGACACCGCGGTGTTTACGATTGCCACCGAGCGGTTGACCACTTCCGGTGTCCATCGTCAACACGTCTCGTTGTACGGCAATGTGTCGCCTGTAAGCTTGTTTTGCGTGTCCGTGGAACGATGGGCAGTTCGCTGGCCGAGTAAACAGCCGCACGGTCACCGACGTCACGATGGTGTTGAGTCATGTGTTGACTGAACACACCACGTGACGAACTCAATGGAGGACAGTGACAAACGTAGTGCGCAATCGCAGCTAACAGTGTGACTCATTATGACCCCCAATCGTTCTCGCTGTGATTGTCTCAGTTTCCCAGTCACCTTGAGTTTGGTGCCATTTTAAAGACCATCAAATCGCCCACAAAAATATGTTCTCCGTTTGTGACTGCCAGGGCGGCCTTGCCCCTTGATGGGGCAGAGATGACTGTCTTACGGACTTCGAAATTGCAAATTAAATAAGGGTATCATCTTATCAGCTAATACTAAATTCTAAAACTTATTCAGAATAAAACTTCTACTAAAACATCTCATACACACAGAATGAAGATAATTTAAAGTTTTCGTTGCAAATTATTCATGTTTTATTTTTCATTTTCTTGTTGCATAGATATTCTCTATAACTTTGATTCGTTATGAAAAACCCATATACTACATCAAATGTTATAGAACAAAAGAAACATGTCAATTAATCGAAAACAGTGATGACACTCGACGGATTCGAACAATGACACATCACAAGTTTCACCAGACGATCTTCTCGGCGAAGTTACGCAGCCGAACGAGAGTTTGCTAAATGAGACCACGCCGTGATACGAGTAGGTTTTGTAACGCACAT
>OZ024856.1:56424137-56429137 GCA_964017155.1 Oasisia sp. SBJ-2009 | reverse complement strand
CGCGTACAGTCGTTCAAATGTCGTGTCATGCTGCGTTCCATTCGCATCATGCAGAAGGTAAAAACCGGTGGTGAACTGGTGGGCACACGAGCTATTCCAGTTAGCGAACTGGTTAAAATATGCAACTGGGTCACGTAGGGGTCACGGACTATTCACGGCAAACACGAGTGACTAGAACGCAGCATCAGCATATATAATATGCGTCGTGACTTGACACCTTTCGCCTGTACCCAGAACGCACCAGGTCTTATAATCTCCCCCTGTACCCAGAACGCATCAGGTCTTATACTCTCCCCCTGTACCCAGTACGCATTAGGTGTTACACCCTCCCCCCGTACCCAATACACATCAGGTCTTATACTCCCCCTGTACCCAGTACGTATCAGGTCTGACACTCTCCCCCTGTACCCAATACACATCAGGTCTTACACTCTCCCCCCGTACCCAATACACATTAGGTCTTATACCCACCCCATGTACCCAATACATATCGGGTCTTACACTCTCCCCCAATACCCAATACGCACCAGGTCTTATACTCCCCCTGTACCCAATACACATCGGGTCTTATACTCTCCCCCTGTACCCAATGTGCACCAGGTCTTATACTCTCCCTGTACCCACTACGCTTCGGGTTTTGTACACTAGGTACGCACGGATAGTGTCGGGGTTTCTGTGAGAGTTAGGGCTATACATTTAATTTAAACACCACCCATTTGACAACGAACAATGAGCATCAATCAGTCAATTAGAATGATCTTAAACACTTTTACAGTGTCGCCACCTGGAGAGTTTTTCAACATTCAGACTGGAGTCGGGCACTTTGCTCAGCTTCTGGCAAATACGTGCGTGAATAACTCCGACGAACTAGTGTTGTGTTTTCTTACGTGAATTCTGGACGTGAATGACCATAGGACAGACGACATCGGCACCAGGGAGTAGATGCCCTTCGATGCTCCACTGTCACCATGTTAATATACAGACGATGCGATCACTTAACTACAACAGCCAAATGTCAAGTATGTTCCACCACCGTTCCACCAGGTTGGAGTGTATTCATACGCAGAGGTAGAACCTATTGTAAAGATGAACCAGTTCTGAAAGAGCCACCACCGCCCCTTGACCTCACGATGAGACCGTCGCGTGATGGTCAGAACCGCAATCAAGCCACGGTGGACGTAATCGCTGAGTGGACGGCGCCCGACAACACCTGGACACGCAATCAGCGTCTCTAACAACGTATCGTGCACCTTGATGTCGACTCGCTATTGGCGGTCAATGGACACACACTGATGTAGCTGGCGATTGGAACTTTTTATTCGACAAGGAACACACCGACAGCCACGCTACGTTGTCGTGGTTATGTAACGTATTTTGGACTGGAAGTTCTGTGTATACATTATATTATTAGAGCGCAGTGGCTCAGGGATAGACCTCCGTACTCTCGACTAAGAGAACCCGGGTTCGAATCATGTGCTGCGGTGTTAACACCCTGGGCAAGTGTGTTCACTCTACATTGCTCCAGTTCACTCAGGTGTATAACTGAGTACCTGGCAACAGACAGTGGTGGATATGTGTACGCGCAGCCTTTCGCACATTAATTGTAGCATGTAGCTGGATGCTTCCCAGAGAAGTTGAGATGGTGTTTGATTGAACAGGTCTGCCGGGGACGTAATGTGTAAAAGCGCTTTGAGCAGTCCTATGGACTGGATACTGCGCTATATAAAATCTTACTTTTTTATTATATGTAACAACAATGGGTGCGCAGAAATATCTCCATCCGATCACACGTCGTCTTTAACGAAATGTTAAATCGCAATCTGATGTGTTTGATCGAACTTCCGAAATATAAGTTTGTCGTTTGAATGTGTAGTTGAGAGGCGGATCAAGAGTTATTTTGTGTGAAGGAATTCCGTATTAAAACGGGGACACGGCCATATTTATCCCAACATTGCTGGTTGGTTTTGTCCAACATATCGTAAAATGGATTATTTTAGACACATTGCTACGATTGTCCGTTTGACCCCAACGTAATGGGATTAGATGGGTCACTACAATTCGCTCGATCAATATTTATTTATCTTTGGTGTCTGCAATATTGTCAGAAGTACACGTCCGTGCATTCTCTTACATAGAGCACACAAACGGGTCTTGATTTTGTCTGCTAACTTTATTTAAACTGAAATGAAATAGTATAAAACCAATCGAAAAAGGAGCCCATTATTTATCTAAGACCTTTACATTATATGAGTAAAAGAGCCCAAGAAAATTAATTATTAACGGCGACCGATATCGATGAATTACTTTTGGATTTTTACTATTCTCCTTCTCGTTAAACGTACAGCTGCGTGGCTACGTCATCAACACCAAACCAGGCTCACGTTTACGGCAGCACCATAAATGATATTAGTGAAATGACTACCACTTGCGATAGTGTCCCCACGAGCACTCACGTGACATGGCCGCCAGCGCATTGTGTGGTCTGCCAGTGTCGTTGAGATACAATCAACACTTGTTTTCGTTTTTCATCAAGCAAATTACGTTTGCCCGATATGAAAGCTTTGCAGACAGAGTTATGCATGCACGCTGCTGTGTGAGTGTGTGTGTGTGTGTGTGTGTGTGTGTGTGTGTGTGTGTGTGTGTGTGCGTGTGCGTGTGCGTGTGCGTGTGCGTGTGCGTGTGCGTGTGCGTGTGCGTGTGCGTGTGCGTGTGCGTGTATGTGCATGCGTGCGTTTGCGTGAGGGCACGCTGCTGTGTGAGTGTACACTACTGTGTGAGTGTACACTACTGTGTGAGTGTACACTACTGTGTGAGTGTACACTACTGTGTGAGTGCACGCTGCTGTGTGAGTGCACTCTGCTGTGTGAGTGTACACTACTGTGCGAGTGCACTCTGCTGTGTGAGTGCACTCTGCTGTGTGAGTGTACACTACTGTGCGAGTGCACGCTGCTGTGTGAGTGCACTCTGCTGTGTGAGTGTACACTACTGTGCGAGTGCACGCTGCTGTGTGAGTGCACAGTATGTGTGAGTGCACTCTGCTGTGTGAGTGCACACTACTGTGCGAGTGCACTCTGCTGTGTGAGTCCACATTGATGTGTGAGTGTAATATGCAGTTTATAAACGAAAACAATGGTCGCGACAGCTGCGGCGGTGTAATTATCATAGCACCCGCCACGTGTCCACGACTCGAGCGGTCACTAGGACGATAGGGTGCGGTGGCACAGAGGGCAGCACTCCGGAGTGTCAGCGGAGACGCTCCGGTATTTCCTTTACGCCGCTGATTTGAACATTGAACAAATTGGTTCAGTCCCCATTGCTCCAGTTCCCGGCTACAGCCAGCAGTGGACGTTTGTGTAGGAACATTCTTCACGCAGTACTTGTAGCGTGAGTACTTTATTTCCAGAAAGTCGTGGTGACTTTCGACTGAACTTACCAGAGAGCGACATGTAACGTCGTTTGAGTGGTCTTTGGTCTTGTCTGGCTGCAGGACACTTTGTCTGTCGTACCTTCTTTTACCAGTAGCGATGATTCTTCATAAGTAATGACATTAAATCGTCTGATTCTCTAGCTCGTTTCAAACACGCCAGAAGACTCACTTCTGTCGATTATCTTTTCTCGTGCAATAGTTTCGTTTCCGCATTCTAAGTTGTATTTAAATTATTTATTAATCTATTTATATACTTATATATTATATGTAATTATTTGTTATACCTACATACACGAGTTAAGCTAAATTAACTCGTCTTATTTCTAAATATATTTAGCTAAGATTATTATTATTATATATTTATCTAATTACTGTATTTACTTGTATTATATTGATTACTATTTTAGAAATATTACCACGGATTTTAATTCTTCTAAGATTACCGTGTATACCCAGGTTAGGTATTCTATTCACTGTTAAGCGCCACGAACAATTGTAATCGCATATAGCGCTATATTAAATATAATGTATTATTATTACTATTATATGTGAATGTGCGTGTTTGTGCGTGTGTGCGGGTGTGCGTGTGTGCGTGTGTGCGTGTGTGCGTGTGTGTGCGTGTGTGCGTGTATATGTGTGTGTGCGTGTGTGTGCGCGCGTGTATGTGCGTGTGCGCGTGTGCATGTGTGCAGCGTGTGTGTATGTGTGTGTGCGTGCGCGCCCGCGTGTGTGCGTGTGTGTGCGTGTATGTGCGGGCGTGTATGTGTGCGTGTGTACGCGCGTGCGCACGATAGTGCCTGGGTGCGTGTGTACGTGCGTGCATGCATGCTTACGAGCAAGCACACTCGCATTTCCTGTAAATATTGTTCACATGCTGGTTTTGTTGTTGCTGCTGCTGTTTTAGTAAATAAATTCAACAGTAACCTCCAGACTGTCGGTATACCCATACTAACGTATGTCGTCTGTTTCTGCAGATAGCAGCTTCCTGCTCGCAAACGCCCGTATCGTCGAATACCCGATCGTCTACTGCAACGATGGCTTCTGCAAACTGTCCGGCTACAGGTATGTAACACGTCGCTACAGGTGTGTAACACGTCGCTACTGGCTCCAACGCCGACCAACACCAGCACTCTGTCACCGAGATCGATGACGTGCAGAGAGCGATGCTTGAAATAGAGTATCGAATAAGATTGCGTGCGGTGTCTTCTGGGATAGGTCACATGTCGTAGCGTCAGGCTGGGCTCGCCACATGATTGGTTTGTTGACATCCTAGGCATTTAGAGGTTAATCTTTTCTAAATTGACTATATTGATCAACAACTTACGTCACAATAATTGTTTACAAAATAAACTATGGATAGTTTAACTTAGTTTTATATTGTATACGTTATTAAGTCACGTTGGCTTGCTGAAATATCTTTATAGATTGAATAAAGAATAATACAGATTGAAAAAAGATATCTAGCAGTATTACCTTCACGAAATTACATGATACACATATACTGAGTTGTATAAAATGCTTCTGTAATCATGTGTAACTCTTCATGCAAGTCGTTGTGTTATATTATAATGTA
>OZ024856.1:56411637-56419137 GCA_964017155.1 Oasisia sp. SBJ-2009 | reverse complement strand
TTGTGTCATAATTTTTGTTCCTAGAAATCCAATGTGACAGTCGAGTCATTGCATTCAGGACGAGTGACATTGCGACTGGTGCTCTACGGGTATAGATTATACATCAGAAATAAGTAATTCTCGCAGTGGACTATGGGTAAATTGAACGTGTTATCTAGTGATTGTGTACACGCCAACAGGTTGAATGTGTCAAAAAATACACTTATTCCATAGACTTCAATAATACAACTATGTAACAAGATTTGACTTCATTTCCTTTTTGCTTGTCCGGATTGTTCTGTCGCCGCTCTCGCTCTGGCTGTTGCTTCATCAGCCGTATGTTTCTGACCACAGGAACGCCGCTATGGCTGCTGCTCCACATTGCCCCGATCAAGAACGAGAAGGATGTTGTCGTGCTGTTCCTGTGTACGCTCAAAGACATCACGGCGCTGAAACAACCGATAGAGTACGAGAGCGGGAAAGGTGCGTTGTGTCTGTCTGTCTGTCTGTCCGTCCGTCCGTCCGTCCGTCCGTCCGTCCGTCCGCCCGCCCGCCCGCCCGCCCGCCCGTCCGTCCGTCCGTCCGTCCGTCCGTCCGTCCGTCCGTCCGTCCGTCCGTCCGTCCGTCCGTCCGTCCGTCCGTCCGTCCGTCCGTCCGTCCGTCCGTCCGTCCGTCCGTCTGTCTGTCTGTCTGTCTTTGTGTGCCTAACTGTAGGTTCTACATGTCTTTTTTTAAATAAGTGATATGTCATTAATACAAGCCTTGTCTTAATTGTGATCACCGTAGGAGAGAGATCACGAGATTCTAACATATCGTAGTCAAAAACACACAATGAAATGCATACGAATTGGCAACAATAACCAATGGATTGTAGAAAGAACTGGAATGTTTACATGTTCAGACTACAGAAAAACGGACTGTATATAGGCCTACGGGTAAAGACGAGAGTCAGAATGATCGGCCACCAACTTCGCTAGGCACGAGAATAGGACGAGGAGACGTAACGCGATGATACCGTGAGATTTTCCTACAACATTAATGGTTGAAACGAGCGTCATACAGTTCCAATGTCACGTGGTAACGACGCAATGGCCAGCACTGACGGTATGCAAGACGGCGCAGAGATACGTGGCTCCGTTGACGCGTAATGCAGCAGCAAAAGAACTATACGACAAGGAAACCGTGTGAAGCGACCAACCCGCTGTAGACAACTCAAAATAACCGAGACACCATGCAACAGCGATATAATCAGGAATAAATATCTACACAAATAACACACCGTGTGTTTTATTATGCATCGGCAGCGTATTGACGAATTTCCCCTAAGGCGGCCAGTCCTTATGTCACTGTACTGGACCTGGACCGTCATGGCGGCACCGGTGCCGCTGGCGTCACCAGACAACGCCGTGGATTCAGGTCAGACCCACCTGACTCGTCTCGCACAGACGTGGACACAAATTAATAACGACGCTTTCGTTATGGCAACGATTAGTATATCGCGTATCACCCCTAGTGTCATGTCGCAAGCGCGCTCAGATAATACACTCGCAATGGCGCTAATTAAGCAACCGCTCGTTACTTATGAGCGCCGGCGTCACGTTACGGATCCAGCGCGTGACGGCGTGGATCTGTGGGGACCGGCTGATGACAGACGCCGTGACTGGTCTGTCAGCACGCGGCCATGGCGCATTTACGTAATGCTAATGCTAAGCCTCGATCAGTACGGTCGTATTAACATGAGTTAATATCGAAATAACGCCGACTTGAATAATCAATTCAATTGAATCCGCTGTACACCATGATTAGGTTGACGCTGTAGGTTTTCTAGTATATCATTGATTCTATTTGGTATGGGTATATATCTTGTCATATATTTTGTTAATAGGTTACTCTTATTATTATTATATTCAAATGTACGTGTCAGCATTTAAATATATTTAACACTCATTGTATTATGTTTAAATATGCTTAGTGGAAACTAATCCGTTTACTATAACCATAAAGCCGATGTATACCTGTACTTAAACCAATATATAAGACGTTTTGTTCCTTTACGTGTGTTATAACTTGTTTCCTGTTATTACAGACACATTACATGTATATAAAAAACATCAATAACCAAAATAACCAAATAATCAAATCTTCTTCCCACGTCGCGTCCTGGGGGTCGCCTCCCCTACTCCGCCTGTCCCGATCTGTGCCCCACTGTGTAGGGATCAGTCCGGCCTCCCACAACTTCCATGCTACACTCACGTCATCTTAAAGGGATGGCGAATGCTCCTAGTTTTCCATTTATTAATTAACATACTGTTGCTATGGCTACAGTAACTGGATGCTTACTGCCGCCAAGTTGTATTTAATATGTCCGTGACGAAGTTAGAAATTTGGAAGCCACGACCCCGTAGCATGTTTAAATGGCAAACAAAACCATCCAGTTGCAAAATAAACTTTAATCTCAATATTGCCGACGCAGACTGTGTTTGCCGCAATATATTTAGATGTGCACCGACTTCCCGTTTTCCTACGAGACTTCCGTTTACTAGAATGGTTACTTCCGGCTAGACGAACAGACCGCCTTCATTTCAATGCAATCTTCCTCTATTCTTCCAGCTCCGCCTTTTGTCTCCATGATATCTCTGTCGTCTTTCTACACTCCTCTCCTGCGTCTCCCGGCCATGTCCCTATAGGCATATCCTTCCTTCAAGAGTCTCTTCCTGCCAGTCGCATCACTCGGTGGACTAATCAGTCACGTGACCTGTTGCCAAGCGAAAGCTCCGTCAAATCATTAAAATGGCTGCCGAACAAGTGGCGCTTTTAGACATTCCGTCAAATATTTTGCTGAAATTAAAGCCGCCAAAAATCTTCTTTTATGACAAAAACAAAGGGAAAGGGTTTACATTAACAACTGTACGCGAGAATGTTTAATCTTTGATATATTATGCTGTAATAGTAATTTAATATGTCTATCTATGTCATTAATTTTTTTTTACTATTGTTGACCCAGCTTTTTGATTGAATCATAGGCAAACCACCATGTGACACTATAAAACACCATTTAATTTTGTTTCCTTATACGTGTTCTACCACTTAAAATACGATTTGTGATTATGATTTTATGTTGTGTATTGGTTTTTATAACATTATTATAATACGTGTTCACCCTTTGTGGGATTACCTTCACACATATATATATATATATATATATATATATATATATATATATATATATATATATATATATGTATATATATATATATATATATATATATATATATATAATAATAATTAGTTAAGTGTATAAAAATAAGCTCGTTACAACTACATTATTTGCGTTAATCAACAATGTACTAACAAACCGAACTTAATTATTGGTCAAATTTAACACATTCAGACGCCGGAACAGACGCCGAGACAGAGGAAACATATTATTATTATTAAACGTAGAGCTGGGACGGAACGAAGTAAATACCTAGCAATGACAATCTTGACGTGTTTGTTGTCGTTTACAGAACTGAGCAAGTTCGCCCGACTGGCGCGCTCGGTGACGCGGAACCGGTCAGTGCTTGTCCAGTTCTCGTCTCACGTCCCGAGCATCAACGTCGAGAACAACCGACCGTCGCAGATAGCGAACGTAAGTCACGTGACTGTAGCGAGCGTTTGGTCAATAAGCGAGGCCCCACACGGCATGGGCGTGTGAGCGAGTGTGTCGGTGGTCGGTGGTCGGTCGGGTGGCGGCCAGACAGACACCTGCTCTCTGCCGCCGGCGACGGCGACTGGCGTGACTGCGCAGGCGCCGCCGATTCCGCGTAACATCTATGACGTCACTGCAGGAACCGAAACACTAGCATTGTTAAGAGCTTGTGAAAACTGTCAACACCACGACGTTCTAACTGGACATTGTCACTGATGTCTCATGGAAATAGTGTCCACGAAAATATGGCAATCGATTTTTGCGTTTTTAAACAAATCATAAAGTTTAACAATGGATTTTGTTTAGGGATGAATTCTCCTTAAAAAGATTTTATCTTAGTGAAATGGTTCCTGGTCCGGCGGATGCACGTATATAGACAGAATAGGCGTGTGTCCTTACCGGGCGTTATGCAGGATAACATTCTGCTAGTCACAATTGTTTGGTGGTGTCGTTAACTCACACACACACACACACACACACACACACACACACACACACACACACACACACACACACACACACACACACACACACACACACACACACACACACACACACACACACACACACACACACACACAAACACACACACACACACACACACACACGCACGCACGCACGCACACACACACACACACACACACACACACACACAAACACGCACACGCACACGCACTCACACACACACTCACACGCACACGCACACACACACACACACACACACACACTCACACATACACACGCGCACACACACGCACACGCACGCACGCACGCACACACATACACGCACACACGCACACACACACACACACACACACACACACACACACACGTCAATGGTATGTGTGGTTATGATCTGAAATAAAATACAGACACACGCGTGACACCAATTTTCGAAGCATAACTGACGATATATATGATTGTTTTTGGTCTTTATAATATTTACCTGTCCATCTCCCGTCCCGTAATATTCCAAGTGGGCGGATCTCTAAACAAAGCTGTGCCGCGGGGTGGTCTTGTTTTTGGATGATTACAATAGAGTGAGTAATTGCACGGGGGGAGTGGTTGATCTTTTATGTTATCTTGGCATCGCATTATTGAATCGTGATTGCGATAAAAGCAAATTCTCGTACATGACATTCGCGTGCCAACTGAAGGATGCTGAGCGCATTAATTATACATGCGTTATTAATATCGATCTGCAGTACCATGATTGGTATAGTATACTGAAATGTTTTCGGACGCAGACTTGGTCAGTGTATACTATTATCGTCGAACATCATTAGACAACATTCTGTTGTTCCGCCATATTTAAAATAAATTGTTTTGACTACTTCACCTGTGAAACGTGCTAAATATTTTGCCCCGTCTCTGGTCTGGTATTGTTGTGATACGGGCAGGAAACAAATTGTCCGTCCTCCGTTCTTTGAATGTCCTGTCGGCTGTAACTCAGTCAGATTGTCCTGTCACTATTGGTACTGGACATCTACAATATCCCCGTTCGACCGTCTATTTTACAATGCATACAATTTCCTTTGTACTCTAACATGCCTTTAGCTTCCCAGATACTATTTCTATTATATCGTCTTGTTTTCACACATACGACACGCAGACTTGTTTTCCTTATACGTGTTTCTACATTTAAAATACTGTTTGTGACGATGATTATTATGTGTATTTTTATTTTTTAATTGTTCACTCTTTCTGACATTACCTTCACACATGAGAAACTGTATAATCGTTATTTTGTTATATCTACAGTAATTATTAACAATGTACTTATAAATCGAACTTAGTCACTGGTTAAATTTGGAGCAGGCGCAGCAATAATCTTGTTTTGTGGATATCATTTCATATGTTCAGAATACTCCCCCTATCAGCGGTAGTCGTACAACTAAGTCTGCAAACTCTCTTGTCATATGGAAACACGTCATTGCATTTGGAAATGACATTAACCTCACCTAGCCACAAGCCACAAGCCACAAGCCACCAGACACCAGACACCAGTCACCAGTCACCAGTCACCAGTCACCAGTCACCAGTCACCAGTCACCAGTCACCAGTCACCAGTCACCAGTCACCAGTCACCAGTCACCAGTCACCAGACACCAGACACCAGTCACCAGTCACCAGTCACCAGTCACCAGTCACCAGTCACCAGACACCAGTCACCAGACACCAGTCACCAGTCACCAGTCACCAGTCACCAGTCACCAGACACCAGTCACCAGTCACCAGTCACCAGACACCAGTCACCAGACACCAGACACCAATCACCAGTCTGTTAGCTCGCCTTCACCGGAAGTCTCCTGCTGTGTCGTACCTTGTCTCACCTCGTGCGTTCTCCTGTAGCCGGCGCAAGACGTGTTTGTTCTCGGTAACGCGGCCAGTCGCTGTTCCTCACAGATGATGAACCTCAACGGGGACATCCTGCCGCAGTACCGCCAGGAGACGCCGAAGACGCCGCCCCACATCATCCTGCACTACTCGGCCTTCAAGGCGACGTGGGACTGGATGATCCTCATCCTCACCTTCTACACGTCCGTCATGGTGCCCTTCAACGTCGCCTTCCGCAACAAGACGCTCGACGCCGTGCCGCTGCTCGTAGTCGACAGGTAACGCCTCACCTGTCCACAGCGGTCACCTGTCCACAGCGGTCACTTTTCGACGTTCTGTCGACAAATGCAACCTGTTTACAGCGGCCGCTTTTGTAAGAACAAACTGTATGCAGTGGTCGCTTTAAGGCGTTCTCCTCACAATAACTACCTGTCTACAACGGTCACCTTTGGACATTGTGTTAGCCATAAAAAAAAGGATTGCATCGGGCACTTTGGGATGTTCTGTTTATAATGGCAACTTGTATGCAACGGTTACTTTTGAAAGTCTAGAGGGTATTGTCAACTACCCGTCCATATTTGTAACCTGACCATAAAGAAACATTTCACATTCCGGATGATATCTACTGTGGATAGGCTTGATATTGTATAATATTAATAATTATCATTGCTATAGTAGTAGTAGTAGTAGTAGTAGTAGTAGTAGTAGTAGTAGTAGTAGTAGTAGTAGTAGTAGTAGTAGTAGTAGTAGTAGTAGTAGTAGTAGTAGTAGTAGTAGTAGTAGTAGTAGTAGTAGTAGTAGTAGTAGTAGTAGTAGTAGTAGTAGTAGTAGTAGTAGTAGTAGTAGTAGTAGTAGTAGTAGTAGTAGTAGTAGTAGTAGTAGTAGTAGTAGTAGTAGTAGTAGTAGTAGTAGTAGTAGTAGTAGTAGTAGTAGTAGTAGTAGTAGTAGTAGTAGTAGTAGTAGTAGTAGTAGTAGTAGTAGTAGTAGTAGTAGTAGTAGTAACAGTAGTGGTAGTGGTACTAGTTGTAGTAGTGTGATTATTACATCACTATCACTTTCACTATGATATGATTATTAGCATCATCATCATCATCATCATCATCATTAGCATTAGCATTAGCATTAGCATTAGCATTAGCATTAGTTGTGGTATTATTAGTATTCTCTATGGTAATCATAATATGTATTCCAAACATACAAACAAACGCACCAAGCACAACAAACACGCAGCACCAACGGTAGTCTAGAGACCGCTGTAGCCACCTGGTCTGACGTCATAAGTAGTTGACCGAGTTCCTTGCCCTGTTTTTGACCCGAGTTCCTTGCCTTGTTTTTGACCGAGTTCCTGGTCCTGTTTTTAACCGAGTTCCTGGTCCTGTTTTGACCGAGTTCCTGGTCCTGTTTTGTCAGAGTTCCTTGCCCTGTTTTTGACCGAGTTCCTGGTGCTGTTTTGACCAAATTCCTGGTCCTGTTTTGACCGAGTTCCTGGCCCT
>OZ024856.1:56404137-56406637 GCA_964017155.1 Oasisia sp. SBJ-2009 | reverse complement strand
TTCATATTTGCAAACATTTTATATATCTTGTTCTCTAGAAA
Organism: Oasisia sp. SBJ-2009; assembly: GCA_964017155.1. Taxonomy (NCBI): domain Eukaryota; kingdom Metazoa; phylum Annelida; class Polychaeta; order Sabellida; family Siboglinidae; genus Oasisia; species Oasisia sp. SBJ-2009. The sequence goes on along the minus strand of OZ024856.1, from coordinate 56,406,596 downwards.
ATACTCTTCTTCGTTTTTGAGTAAATTTTATTGTAAGTTCCGTTAATAACATTAAAGGGGAGATACAATTGAGCCTTTCGATTGTAAAAATAAAACCTTATTGTATTTGTGTTTTCGCTGCAAGAGAAACACCTAGACCCTCTACATCGTAATTATTTTATTTGGCACCTTTGCGTCATGTTTTATTTACACGCGGTAGTGCGTCCAACACATTAGACAAAAAGCCCTATGTGATTGCCAGCACTATGACCCAGACACCGTTTTAATATCTTATAAAGTCTTGACCGAAAAACGAACAAAGGACTGTGAACTTTCCGGGACGTTATCCACTGTACAACTGTTACGTTCTTGCCGCCTAGCAACGAAGGCAGTCAGTACACATGCCTTTCTCGGGGTCTGTCAACTCGCCGTGGGTTAGCGGGTGCGATGTCATTGGATATTGAATAAACGCATTCCCCGCAGGCGAGATATTGCAATGGTGATTACGGTTCCCGTTACACCTACCCGGGCATATTACTAGATGCGAACACCAGGCGAGAAGGCAATTGCTGGTAACGAGTAACGTGGTTTCTAATGATGTGATCAGTGCAGCTTCGCCCCGAGGTACCGCGTTTGTCAAACGACGTATAGACGCTCAAGACACGGATGTTTTCGCATTGTGACAGCGGTGATGAATCACGACTACGGGTCATTTGGTGTAACCGTCGCAGACACAAGTGAATAACAAAAATTCATATTTTATCCCGTTGGACATTAAGGCGTTCCAAATAATCAAAAGTAGTTTTCATTTTTCATATCCAAAAACGAGATTTTTCTTTTTACCTGTAGAGGCTATCGTCTAACTTTACACGCCGACTTCTTCAGTACTAATGGAGAATGACGTCATCGTACACGTGGGGTAGCTCGTAATTGCCCTCATTTGGTGTTTGGTGTCTTTGTCCTTCTGGTCCAGATGGCTTCCTTTAATTGCCGGGTTCTTTTGTTTGGCTGTTTATCAATGATTTTACGTGTGAATTATTTGCAAGCACCATGTATTATTTACTCAGGTCCGGGTTGTTTTGACTGTGGTGCTGATCTGACCTATTTCTTAATTATAATACCTCCATTTTAAATATCAACTATGAAGTATCAGTTACGCAACTAGTGCAATTTTTGTAAGCGCGTAACACATTTATAGGGCGTACATATATTTCGGAAATGTGTTAAAAATCTATGCATCACTACTCGTTTGTCATTATTCCTCACCTGATTAATTCTCCAATCATTTCATCGCACGGGTAATTACGTCTGCAAATTCATCCTCACGTTCGCTTAAATATAATCATAAAATAATTTTTTAAACTACAATATGAAATCATATAATACATTATAATAGAAACGTTGCCCACTTAAATAACTAATAACATTATTAGCAATTGGTCGTCAAATAAACACGACGACACGAGCATATGTGTTATCGTTACGTGCGTATAAAGCGTAATGGTGACGGTGTGACGTCAGAGGTGTCACTGAATGTCAACGCGCAAGTCTACAAAGAAGTCTTTTCAGCCATTGCCCAACGTGAGCGGCGGTGTCGTGGTTCATCTGCCGACTCACAATATAGTTACTTGTTCTTGAACTAACCAACCACCGCCAGCAGTCATTCCATACAGACGCGATCCTTGTTCCTCAGCACTGCTCTACGCCACCATCTTCGGAAACGTGACGACGATCTTCCAGCAGATGTACTCGGCGACCGGGAGATATCACGAGATTCTCAACAGCGTGCGAGAGTTCATGAAGCTGCACGACGTGCCCAAGTCTCTGAGCGAGCGAGTCATGGACTACGTCGTCTCGACCTGGGCCATAACGAAGGGCATCGACACACATAAGGTGGGTGGTGGTGGTGGTGGTGGTGGTGGTGGTGGTGTGGTGGTGGTGGTGGTGGTGGTGGTGGTGGTGGTGGTGGTGGTGGTGGTGGTGGTGGTGGTGGTGGTGGTGGTGGTGGTGGTGGTGGTGGTGGTGGTCGTCGTCGTCGTCGTCGTCGTCGTCGTCGTCGTCGTCGTCGTCGTCGTCGTCGTCGTCGTCGTCGTCGTCGTCGTCGTCGTCGTCGTCGTCGTCGTCGTCGTCGTCGTCGTCGTCGTCGTCGTCGTCGTCGTCGTCGTCGTCGTCGTCGTCGTCGTCGTCGTCGTCGTCGTCGTCGTCGTCGTCGTCGTCGTCGTCGTCGTCGTCGTCGTCGTCGTCGTCGTCGTCGTCGTCGTCGTCGTCGTCGTCGTCGTCGTCGTCGTCGTCGTCGTCGTCGTCGTCGTCGTCGTCGTCGTCGTCGTCGTCGTCGTCGTCGTCGTCGTCGTCGTCGTCGTCGTCGTCGTCGTCGTCGTCGTCGTCGTCGTCGTCGTCGTCGTCGTCGTCGTCGTCGTCGTCGTCGTCGTCGTCGTCGTCGTCGTCGTCGTCGTCGTCGTCGTCGTCGTCGTCGTCGTCGT
>OZ024856.1:56174997-56399997 GCA_964017155.1 Oasisia sp. SBJ-2009 | reverse complement strand
GCACACGCACACGCACACGCACACGCACACGCACACGCACACGCACACGCACACGCACACGCACACGCACACGCACACGCACACGCACACGCACACGCACACGCACACGCACACGCACACGCACACGCACACGCACACGCACACGCACACGCACACGCACACGCACACGCACACGCACACGCACACGCACACGCACACGCACACGCACACGCACACGCACACGCACACGCACACGCACACGCACACGCACACGCACACGCACACGCACACGCACACGCACACGCACACGCACACGCACACGCACACGCACACGCACACGCACACGCACACGCACACGCACACGCACACGCACACGCACACGCACACGCACACGCACACGCACACGCACACGCACACGCACACGCACACGCACACGCACACGCACACGCACACGCACACGCACACGCACACGCACACGCACACGCACACGCACACGCACACGCACACGCACACGCACACGCACACGCACACGCACACGCACACGCACACGCACACGCACACGCACACGCACACGCACACGCACACGCACACGCACACGCACACGCACACGCACACGCACACGCACACGCACACGCACACGCACACGCACACGCACACGCACACGCACACGCACACGCACACGCACACGCACACGCACACGCACACGCACACGCACACGCACACGCACACGCACACGCACACGCACACGCACACGCACACGCACACGCACACGCACACGCACTCGCACACGCACACGCACACGCACACGCACACGCACACGCACACGCACACGCACACGCACACGCACACGCACACGCACACGCACACGCACACGCACACGCACACGCACACGCACACGCACACGCACACGCACACGCACACGCACACGCACACGCACACGCACACGCACACGCACACGCACACGCACACGCACACGCACACGCACACGCACACGCACACGCACACGCACACGCACACGCACACGCACACGCACACGCACACGCACACGCACACGCACACGCACACGCACACGCACACGCACACGCACACGCACACGCACACGCACACGCACACGCACACGCACACGCACACGCACACGCACACGCACACGCACACGCACACGCACACGCACACGCACACGCACACGCACACGCACACGCACACGCACACGCACACGCACACGCACACGCACACGCACACGCACACGCACACGCACACGCACACGCACACGCACACGCACACGCACACGCACACGCACACGCACACGCACACGCACACGCACACGCACACGCACACGCACACGCACACGCACACGCACACGCACACGCACACGCACACGCACACGCACACGCACACGCACACGCACACGAACTCGAAAACGAACTCGAACACGAACACGAACACGAACACGAACACGAACACGAACACGAACACGAACACGAACACGAACACGAACACGAACACGAACACGAACACGAACACGAACACGAACACGAACACGAACACGAACACGAACACGAACACGAACACGAACACGAACACGAACACGAACACGAACACGAACACGAACACGAACACGAACACGAACACGAACACGAACACGAACACGAACACGAACACGAACACGAACACGAACACGAACACGAACACGAACACGAACACGAACACGAACACGAACACGAACACGAACACGAACACGAACACGAACACGAACACGAACACGAACACGAACACGAACACGAACACGAACACGAACACGAACACGAACACGAACACGAACACGAACACGAACACGAACACGAACACGAACACGAACACGAACACGAACACGAACACGAACACGAACACGAACACGAACACGAACACGAACACGAACACGAACACGAACACGAACACGAACACGAACACGAACAAGCCAAAACGACCCAGATTCTCGTCCGGGAACAACAAGGTCACGTGTTGATCACGTGTTCTTCTCTCTGCGGTGAAACATCCGGCAGACGACAGGGCGACGCGCGTTACGTGGAGTTAAGTTATCAATTACCTGGCACCGGTGGGTCGTTTTTTCATTGACTTCTGTGCACATTCCGAGAACAATGTGCGCCCGTCACGAGCCAGGCGTGTGACGCGCCACGCATTGTTCTGCTACACGGTTCTGCCATCACATACGTTATTAATTCATCGCTGGTCTCTGGCCCGTTGTCATCCATCCTCGCCCTCAGTGCGGGAAGGGGACCGTGACGACGATGGAAGTTGCGATAATGCAGTGGTTGACGAAAACAGACATGATACGAATGATTATAAAATAGTTATACACATATGATCGTTACAACAAAGACTTCTTTGTTTTACGACCACTTACAATTGTGACGGTGTTCAACACCGTCCGTGGGTAAACATTTACTTTGGTGAGGTATTAAGAACGGGTGCTTACTTCAGGTGAAGTTGATTTCAGGGGCGTCCGCGGGAATATTTCCAGACGGACCATGTGGCCGGAGGGAGGCCGGCCGGGGCATGACTTAGATATCATCACGTTAGTGTTTATAAAGGCGGTTTAGGAGTCCTCATGTCTTAAGAAAACAGTCTATAGTAGTAGTAGTAGTAGTAGTAGTAGTAGTAGTAGTAGTAGTAGTAGTAGTAGTAGTAGTAGTAGTAGTAGTAGTAGTAGTAGTAGTAGTAGTAGTAGTAGTAGTAGTAGTAGTAGCGGCAGGGGCAGCGGCAGCGGCAGCGGCAGCGGCAGCGGCAGCGGCAGCGGCAGCGGCAGCGGCAGCGGCAGCGGCAGCGGCAGCGGCAGCGGCAGCGGCAGCGGCAGCGGCAGCGGCAGCGGCAGCGGCAGCGGCAGCGGCAGCGGCAGCGGCAGCGGCAGCGGCAGCGGCAGCGGCAGCGGCAGCGGCAGCGGCAGCGGCAGCGGCAGCGGCAGCAGGAGCAGTAGTAGTAGTAAAAACTGTATTTCCTGATGGTAATCATGTCATGTGGTAAGTCGTGAGTGTCAATGCGTTAACACTCTTACATCTGTGTTATAACAGCAATATGTATCCGGAGCCAGGCCCGCTAGGTGGCGCCACGTCCCGGAGGCTGGCTAACCAACCTAACGACGAGATGACGAAACGTAACGTCGTTTGGGCGACGGTGCGGCTACTGAGAATCCAGAGATGCACTGGCGTGAGCGGGTGAAACAGGTGGTAGCCGCTTGACCAGTCAGACTCACTGCAACGGCGACTCGCCACTGTCCAGTCGCTACTGTCCACCTCGCTAATGACCAACGCAAGGTGTCCGTGTCAGGGACATGCTCGATGGTTGCGTTGTCATTGATCTGTCGGTTGGCCATAATATACGACTAACGACGGGGGACGGAGGGACGGAGGGACGGAGGGACGGAGGGACGGAGGGACGGAGGGACGGAGGGACGGAGGGACGGAGGGACGGAGGGACGGAGGGACGGAGGGACGGAGGGACGGAGGGACGGAGGGACGGAGGGACGGAGGGACGGAGGGACGGAGGGACGGAGGGACGGAGGGACGGAGGGACGGAGGGACGGAGGGACGGAGGGACGGAGGGACGGAGGGACGGAGGGACGGGGGGACGGGGGGACGGGGGGACGGAGGGACGGGGGGACGGGGGGACGGAGGGACGGAGGGACGGAGGGACGGAGGGACGGACGGAGGGACGGAGGGACGGAGGGACGGAGGGACGGACGGAGGGACGGGCGGGCGGGCGGGCGGGCGGGTGGGCGGGCGGGCGGGCGGGCGGGCGGGCGGACGGGCGGGCGGGCGGGCGGGCGGGCGGGGCGGGCGGGCGGGCGGGCGGACGGACGGACGGACGGACGGACGGACGGACGGACGGACGGACGGACGGACGGACGGACGGACGGACGGACGGACGGACGGACGGACGGACGGACGGACGGACGGACGGACGGACGGACGGACGGACGGACGGACGGACGGACGGACGGACGGACGGACGGACGGACGGACGGACGGACGGACGGACGGACGGACGGACGGACGGACGGACGGACGGACGGACGGACGGACGGACGGACGGACGGACGGACGGACGGACGGACGGACGGACGGACGGACGGACCGACGGACGGACGGACCGACGGACGGACGGACGGACGGACGGACACACACACACACACACACACACACACACACACACACACACACACACACACACACACACACACACACAGTGCACTTCGCACACGGCTGCGGTGTTTATTATGAACACAGCGGTCGCCATCATATCGTTTGTCATCCCGTCGTTCACAAAGGTGCCTAATGAGACGTTTTCTTTATCAAAACATGGCCGCATATCTTCGTGTCACGTGACATATCGACCAAAGTGCAGTGATTTTATTTAATGAAAACCTGTGAATTATGGTCTCGTAATGCCTCATTTATATGCCACCTCCGATGATGCCACAAATGCATTCACGAAGCCAAAAATTCCACACGAAATTGAGAGAAAATTGTGTATCGATTGCGAACGATTAAATAATACATCAACCAATGACGTGATGGCAATACCAAATGTATAACAACGTTTTTTAAAGGTTTGAGTTATGATTGGTAGACCGTTTGAAGATAATAGTGTTCTCGAGTGTCCGCCATGTTTTTACCACGAGCGGTTCCGTTCAGAGACAGACGAAAGGTGGAATGTAGTGCGCATGCTCTATCATCGCTTCCTCGTTCCCCGGTGATTTCCGGTTTGCCGTGTTCAACCGATTCAAGTGCCCCAAACGTAATTATTTCTTTGTTAAATGGTATCCTAGAAGTACTAGTAGCCTCGGTAGATGCGTGATTGATGATTTTAATCTTAAATAGATGATATCCGGAGTAGGTCTTTACATTATCTACAGGTGTGTGTAGGGAGTCTGCGACTAGACAACAGAAGTACGTTGTGTAACTGTGTACGTTCAGCAAATAACACAAATCATTGTATACTAAAAGTGATGTTTAAATACAGTATAAACGGAACAGAACAATTGTCTATGTCGCCTTTAAATACATATGTTCTGCATAGGGCGTGGTTTCTGCCTGAATACACATTGCTTGGCCAAATTCAATGTACGGTTGACAGTCGGTAATCTACTTGGTGTATAGTAAGATTTTAACGGACACGCTTTCTACTGGCTATCCACGTTTACGTTATAAAGACTCAACGTCGATGTCTTAAAGACTTGCAGTTGTGACATGAAGATGACGTGCATCGACATAGTTGCATTACGAGTAATAGCCATCGATGGTTGTTTTAACTGGACGTCAGTTTTTAAGGCGAGCAGGACACGAAGGGAGAATAAAGACCAACACAACAATAGGGTTACCACCGGAAGAGGCATGCAACCCCTATTCCTTCCGCACTAGCAGCAGGAGTCTAGACTTCCGCTTCCCTGGACGTTTAGGTCACATAAGCCGATGTACACTATCAAATTGACACTCATAACAAAAACCATTGTCTTGCAAGACAGAAGGACGTCTGCAAGAACCAACCGATACGTCAACCTGTCTCAATAAAGCCAAACCCTATAAGCAACCAATATAAGATATGTTTTGACGCTTGACATATTACGTCATCACAGCGACCGGACAGGACCGAGGTATTACATTGCTGCTAATGTTGTGGTTTCTTTTTGTTTCCAGACCCGTTTCCGCGTAAGAAGAAGCAACTAAAAATGGATGCTCAAACCAGAAGAGGAAATGGAAGAGGACAAGGAGACCGACACAGACAACCACCGTTAATGACGTCTCACGCCGTCTTACGTCATATGTCATTCGTCCTCAGCACTGCAACCGGGCTACTTTCTCCAAGTCCCAGACGATGCATGCTTCGATCCGTCAACACCATCGCCAAAGGTCGATCCGCCAGATACGATGCAACTTCAACGTTAGCTTCGTTCACCTACTGTTTTTCGACAAGCGCGGATCGATTCACGGAGCAACAAACAGTTGCTGATCTACGATTTCAGTTTTTAGTTCACTTCAGCGTGTAGTTGAATTCACAATGAAGAAAGATCTTTTGCTATCTTGTATTTTGTAGTTTGGCTGCCAAGACAACTTACTTCTGGGATTACAAAATTAACTTATGCAACGAATGAATTTTACAATGTTTATGTAATTCATCCAATTAGGGCAGTTCGAAACGCTTAACTGGATAGATGCAATATATTTTAATTGAAATGCTTATATACTGTACATTCCACGGCGGTACACCGTCTTTTATTCTCAACAACAGGATCAAATACAAAAGATATACATATATATATATATATATATATATATATATATATATATATATATATATATATATATATATATATAAATATAAATATAAATATAAATATATATATATATATATATATATACATATATGTACATATATGTATATATATGTATATATATATATATATATATATATATATATATATGTATATATATATATGTTTATATATATATATATATATATATATATATATATATATATATATATATATTATTTCCAAAGTTATGACAGCTGCTGAAACTCGCGCTCTTATTTCGCTTATCCTCCTCCGCATGAAAAGTATGTATATGTATATATATATATATATATATATATATATATATATATATATATATATATATATATATATATATATATATATATTATATATATGTATATATATGTATGTATATGTATATATATATTTATATATGTACATATATATATATATATATATATATATATATATATATATATATATATATATATATATATACATGCAAGTCCTTTGGATGAAATGGTCCGATCTGTAATTGTACAGTTCTGAGCGGTGAAAACGATGCGATCGTGTAACTTCCCTTGCTATATAGTTCACATAATGTACAAAGCAACTTCAGAAAGAGGTCAACCTGTAGGTCGAAGTGTCAAGGTCGGTCAAGTTGTCACCCAATTAAAGATAACGATCGCATTCTATCATTGTCACCTAGAAACCCCAAAGGTAAATACGTTGACGAGGATATTTTGGGAACTAATCCCATTGACAACGCGTGGCCACGGCAAACAATTTCTGGAAGAGTTGGTTTCCTCGCTGGTGGCTTGCAAAATAGTTAAAGAACTAAACCATCCAAGAAGTTCCGCAAATGTTACAAATTCTTTGTCTTCAGTCAAAGTAGGTGTAGGTGCGTGAAATGTACACATTACAGATGTTAAACAGTTGACTGGCTAAACACTATATCAATATAATGTTCAATTGTTAATATCAAGATGTAAATGGGACTTGGTGATGAAGTAGGTCTAGTAAAAATACGTTTTGCGACATACTTAGATTATGTCATGCTCATCATTGAAACACCGTTAAGTTATCCAATACTAAAGTCATTGTACACAGTGGTGTATTTTGGGGATATATTGGGCCACGCCCCCATTTGGCTTTGTAACTATATTTTATATAATATATTGTGCCATTATATTGCAAACGAACCAAGCTTTACGTCGCTTAAAAGTTGATTTCCCTTTCCGACAGCCTAGATATGCCACTGGTTCTAAATATATAAATCGCTTAAATGAGATCCCCAAGCGTGTATAGAAAGGGGGATGATGAATTGAGGAACCGAACATAAGAGAGATTGAAAATCAGGGCGCCAAATATCTCCTGACAATGACGAAACGACATCTTCACCCGTCGTGACAGGTGAATAGAATGGACGACGCCGAAGTGTTTCAGTCGGCTGAATACGACGCAGAACATTTCCGTTGAGCGGCGTCACGTTCACATCGGCGTGGCTGAAGAATGGGCCAAGAGAAACGTATCAACGAGCCGCGTCAACGGTTCCCAGAGCGAGTCAAACCAACACATTTCACTGCCGCGATCCCGATGACGTGGATCGACCGTTTCAGTGCGCCAAAGCCGTCGCGCACGCGTCAAGGCCGCGTTTTGAGTGTCACTTCCGGTCGGAGCTACGATCGACAACCAGATGGTAGTGTCGCAGCACTCCCAGAGTGCCGCGCTGGTCATGTCCGCCGGAAGCCACGGGAGGCGCGCAAGACCTCTCGGGATATCGACGCACGGCAAATCCAGGATCAACCCGTCTCCCGGAGGTCAGCCTTAGACGCCACGCAGGGTATTTGGGCATAAGGCTCTTAAGGTGGCTTCTGTGGCTTGGCCGACCCCGCCGGCTCGCCCGGTAATGGCAGCGCAGTGTCGCTGACGTGAGGACAGAACCGCGCTCGGTCGTAGTACTCTGTTCTCTCGAGGTCGCCGGGACGTTACGGTCTTAATTTGAATGTAGTCAATATAATAATAATGATAATGATAATGATAATGATAATGATAATGATAATGATAATGATAATGATAATGATAATGATAATGATAATGATAATGATAATGATAATGATAATGATAATGATAATGATAATGATAATGATAATGATAATGATAATGATAATGATAATGATAATGATAATGATAATGATAATGATAATGATAATGATAATGATAATGATAATGATAATGATAATGACAATGTCAATGTCAATGACAATGACAATGACAATGACAATGACAATGACAATGACAATGACAATGACAATGACAATGACAATGACAATGACAATGACAATGACAATGACAATGACAATGACAATGACAATGACAATAATAATAATAATAATTGTATTGTCTATATAATTCAGTAGAAAACGCTTGTACCTACACGAGCATACTACAATCAAAATGGAAACGTGCTTTTGTATATCACAGAAATGCGAAAGCTTACATAAATACTCAAACAAATACTCAACCTGCTTAAATTGTTTAAAGATTAACTGCACAAATGACGATTGTAATTATATAAATTTCTACCGCACGAAATAGTACCACACGGGCATATTGTGGATCTCTAAGATTATAAGTTTGTTTATTACATGAAAATTATGGCGGCATAAAGTGCAAACAGGGCAGGTGCAGTTTCCAGGTGCGTGCCGAGGCGGCGAGTGGACAGTCGCTTGCCTGCCTTCTACAGGACGCGTAGGCCAGAGTCAGGTGTGACGTGATGGCCGCTGAGAATAGACGCGCGTCTCGTGTCAAAGGCTAATGGGGAAAGCTGACAATTGCAAACAGTGACACATTGCCACTGCCAACGCTTGTACGGGAGACGTGGAAATCTCCTCCCGTCATTAGATCGTTTTGGTGTAAGAACTCGTAGCGGTGCGATACGCTGCCGAAAGAATACGTCAGTTGGACGTGGCCTGTGTGCATAAATCGTTGTTGTTTTTATTTTCATACATCGAAATATGGAATTATCAGTATTTCATATATTAGTATTGCGGTGAATGTCAGTGACTGTTTCCCTGAAATTGCAAAGCTAATCTCTGCAATAAAGAGAAAAGGTACGTTCTTATACAGCGCAGTATCCAATCCTCGGGATTGAGCAACTCTTTACTCCCTGGCAGACCTGTTCAATCGAACACATCTCGACTTCTGTTGGAAGCATCCAGCCACGCTGCAATTAATGCGCGAAGATTAAAATAATGCGCGAAGACTATTAGTAAACAAATATTCATCATTTTATGTAGCCAGGTATTCATTCTTACAGGTGAATAAACTAGACCAATGTAGACTGAATTAACTTGCCCGAGGTTCTACGCGACAGAGCATTGTTCCTTCCCCTGCTCCCTCGTGGTGTGTGGTCCACCTCACTCGCTGGGTTCTGCTTTCTTATCAATTCTTTCTATTTCTCCCTCTATCTCTGTCTGTCTGTCTGTCTGTCTGTCTGTCTGTCTGTCTGTCTCTCTCTCTCTCTCTCTCTGTATATATATATATATATATATCTCTCTCTCTCTGTATCTCTCTCTCTGTATCTCTCTCTCTCTCTCTCTCTCTCTCTCTCTCTCTCTCTCTCTCTCTCTGTCTCTGTCTCTGTCTCTGTCTCTGTCTCTGTCTCTCTCTGTCTCTCTCTCTCTGTCTCTGTCTCTGTCTCTGTCTCTGTCTCTGTCTCTGTCTCTGTCTCTGTCTCTGTCTCTGTCTCTGTCTCTGTCTCTGTCTCTGTCTCTGTCTCTGTCTCTGTCTCTGTCTCTGTCTCTGTCTCTGTCTCTGTCTCTGTCTCTGTCTCTGTCTCTGTCTCTGTCTCTGTCTCGGTCTCGGTCTCGGTCTCGGTCTCGGTCTCGGTCTCGGTCTCGGTCTCGGTCTCGGTCTCGGTCTCGGTCTCGGTCTCGGTCTCGGTCTCGGTCTCGGTCTCGGTCTCGGTCTCGGTCTCGGTCTCGGTCTCGGTCTCGGTCTCGGTCTCGGTCTCGGTCTCGGTCTCGGTCTCGGTCTCGGTCTCGGTCTCGGTCTCGGTCTCGGTCTCGGTCTCGGTCTCGGTCTCGGTCTCGGTCTCGGTCTCGGTCTCGGTCTCGGTCTCGGTCTCGGTCTCGGTCTCGGTCTCGGTCTCGGTCTCGGTCTCGGTCTCGGTCTCGGTCTCGGTCTCGGTCTCGGTCTCGGTCTCGGTCTCGGTCTCGGTCTCGGTCTCGGTCTCGGTCTCGGTCTCGGTCTCGGTCTCGGTCTCGGTCTCGGTCTCGGTCTCGGTCTCGGTCTCGGTCTCGGTCTCGGTCTCGGTCTCGGTCTCGGTCTCGGTCTCGGTCTCGGTCTCGGTCTCGGTCTCGGTCTCGGTCTCGGTCTCGGTCTCGGTCTCGGTCTCGGTCTCGGTCTCGGTCTCGGTCTCGGTCTCGGTCTCGGTCTCGGTCTCGGTCTCGGTCTCGGTCTCGGTCTCGGTCTCGGTCTCGGTCTCGGTCTCGGTCTCGGTCTCGGTCTCGGTCTCGGTCTCGGTCTCGGTCTCGGTCTCGGTCTCGGTCTCGGTCTCGGTCTCGGTCTCGGTCTCGGTCTCGGTCTCGGTCTCGGTCTCGGTCTCGGTCTCGGTCTCGGTCTCGGTCTCGGTCTCGGTCTCGGTCTCGGTCTCGGTCTCGGTCTCGGTCTCGGTCTCGGTCTCGGTCTCGGTCTCGGTCTCGGTCTCGGTCTCGGTCTCGGTCTCGGTCTCGGTCTCGGTCTCGGTCTCGGTCTCGGTCTCGGTCTCGGTCTCGGTCTCGGTCTCGGTCTCGGTCTCGGTCTCGGTCTCGGTCTCGGTCTCGGTCTCGGTCTCGGTCTCGGTCTCGGTCTCGGTCTCGGTCTCGGTCTCGGTCTCGGTCTCGGTCTCGGTCTCGGTCTCGGTCTCGGTCTCGGTCTCGGTCTCGGTCTCGGTCTCGGTCTCGGTCTCGGTCTCGGTCTCGGTCTCGGTCTCGGTCTCGGTCTCGGTCTCGGTCTCGGTCTCGGTCTCGGTCTCGGTCTCGGTCTCGGTCTCGGTCTCGTTCTCGGTCTCGGTCTCGGTCTCGGTCTCGGTCTCGGTCTCGGTCTCGGTCTCGGTCTCGGTCTCGGTCTCGGTCTCGGTCTCGGTCTGCCTGTCTGCCTGCCTGCATGCCTGTCTGTCTGTCTGTCTGTCTGTCTGTCTGTCTGTCTGTCTGTCTGTCTGTCTGTCTGTCTGTCTGTCTGTCTGTCTGTCTCTCATTCTCTCTCTCTCTCTCTCTCTCTCTCTCTCTCTCTCTCTCTCTCTTGTTTGACTGGCTGGCTGGCTGACTGGCTGGCTGGCTACCTGGCTGGCTGGCTGGCTGGCTGGCTAGCTGGCTGGATAGCTGGCTGGCTCAACATACGAGAGTTTGCTGTTTAAGCGAACACATTTGATGCATTCTATATATCAGATGACACCATAACATCCATCTGATACCGGTGCTGTTAAGTTAGCTAATTAACTTGCGCAATCGTCGCATTTAACAGTGAGTTTAGGTTTCTATAAAAAATAAAACGCTTTAATGATTTACAGTAAAAATAAATTGTGTACTCGCGTTCATCGCAGCTTCCTTATTCTCCGTGTCGATACTATCAGCAAGGTCACGTGGAATGGTCCGATGAGCTCATCAATCACACTCATTTTGCTTGGTGTCTACAGTAAAGTAAATGCAAACAATGCAGAATCGTCTACAATATCAGGTTAAGTTCAGAAGGAAAGTGTTTCAACGAGAACGGTTTTGACGTGCGTGCGTGCGTGCGTGTATGTGTGTGTACGTGTGTGTGTGTGTGTGTGTGTGTGTGTGTGTGTGTGTGTGTGTGTGTGTGTGTACGGTGTGTGTAAGCGTACGTGTACGTGTGTACACGCTCAATATGCACCAATGATGGCTGTATCGTCAAATATCAATATAAAATTATGCACATTGTGTCTATGATAGCTTGCTTAGAAATATATTCCAGTGTGTGACGCTTTTCGATTGCCTCCTCTTGAGGGATAAAAACTATGTTGCATAATTCCTGAGATTTTGCATGGAAAATTTCAAATGGTCCAGTATAAAAAGCTGTCAAAGGATACAAAAAAAAAGAAAATGTGTTACAAAAACGTATTACAACAAACCTCGAAAAGTTACCATAATTAATAGAAGCACTTCGAAGTCAGGCATATCTGCAAAGACACAGGAGGTGTTTGTTTTCTGTCAGCGCGTGTTGATTACAAAATCAATGCCTGACTCGGCAGGAACTGTTTCTGGTCGACAAACAATATGAACGATTGGAAGTAGAGGTGTAATGTCACGACGACATCAGCGTACACCAACCGTGTGTGTGTGTGTGTGTGTGTGTGTGTGTGTGTGTGTGTGTGTGTGTGTGTGCGTGTGCGTGTGCGTGTGCGTGTGCGTGTGCGTGCGCGTGCGCGTGCGCGTGCGCGTGCGCGTGTGCGTGTGTTTGTAATGTATGTGTATAATTATTATTATATATATATATATATATATATATATATATATATATATATATATATATAAAGTATGTATGTATGTAATGTATGCATTATGTTTATGTATGCATGTAGTATGTATGTGTGTATTTGTGTAAAATATGTATGTATGTATGTATGTATGTATGTAGTATGTATGTATGTATGTATGTATGCATGTAATGCATGTAAATATGTATGTATATATGTTTGTATGTATGCATGTATGTATGTATGTATGTATGTATGTATGTATGTATGTATGTATGTATGTATGTATGTATGTATGTATGTATGTATGTATGTATGTATGTATGTATGTATGTATGTATGTATGTATGTATGTATGTATGTATGTATGTATGTAGTGTATGCATATATGTATGTATATATGTATGTGTGCATACATATATGTATGTATGTAATATAAGTATAAATGTATGTGGGAAGTGAGTGCATGCATACATTACCAATAATGTTTCGACTTCAAGTATGTAACTGGGCACGTTGAATCTCTGTCAATTTGTTTCCCAGTGTGTTCTAATGTGTGTCTCGCATTTTGATTACTCTTCTTGGGAGACAAAAACATGCTCTATATTTGTAGAGATTGTGCAGTTTGAGAAGGTATCAAATGATAGTTGTATTTCTAAAATAAAATTATTGTAATACGGCAACATTTGACAACTTGTTACGACTTGAACAAGAACCTCGAAATTAGGCACCTTTGCAAATGTATGTGTTTTGCTTGTTTCTTCAAGTGTTAATTACAAAATCAATGCTAATTTGTTTTTTAAATCAAGTGAGTGTTAATTCCTAAACCAATGCCTGTCTTGACAGCAACCTCATGGGCGATTGGATCTAGGGATGTGACGTCACGTAGACATCATTGTGTAATAAGTACACATAATCCTCTCAAAGCACAACGGCCTAATGTCTTCAATCCAGAGAAAAACATTCTAGAGAGTTTCAGCACAGATTGAGGACACCACAGTGCGTTCTGGTTTGTCTCGTTGGTGTTCCTCTTGGTCGTTTCCCTTTGTAATGTGTCCCGGTGTTGACACGTGATGTCGCTCGGCTACACACATCTCGTAGTCCACTGGTGTGTCCTGCCTGGCTCCACGTCCGTCTTCTGATTTGTCCAGTCACGTCTGTGACAATTTATTTGTCTTCTCTCATACATGATGTTTGTTTTCTGTCCCGACATGCGATCTTTATCCATCCTAGTACTTGCGGCTGCTAGCGTGTAGCGGGTTCTTTCCGCCTATCAACGAACGTCACCTGGTGAACTTCGTTGGTGTGGGTGGTGTGATAGCACAGACAGCAGCAAGGACGACGGGAATATCAACGACTACCTCACCTTTCTTGCGCTCTCCTCTGATCGTGTCTCTGCAGACGAGAAGACTGCAATTGTAGCCGCCTTTGGGAGACCTTCAAAGAACAATGACCTAGAGCGAGTGGAGACCTGCAACGAATAATGGCCTGGAACGAGTGGAGATCTGCAAAGAACAATGACCTGGAACGAGTGGATACCTGCCAAGAACAATGACCTGGAACGAGTGGAGACCTGCAAAGAACAATGACCTGGAGCGAGTGGAGACCTGCAACGAATAATGACCTGGAACGAGTGGAGATCTGCAAAGAACAATGACCTGGAACGAATGGAGACCTTCAAAGAACAATGACCTAGAGCGAGTGGAGACCTGCAACGAATAATGACCTGGAACGAGTGGAGATCTGCAAAGAACAATGACATGGAACGAGTGGAGACCTGCCAAGAACAATGACCTGGAACGAGTGGAGACCTGCAAAGAACGATGACCTGGAGTGAGTGGAGACCTGCAAAGAACAATGACCTGGAACGAGTGGAGACCTGCAAATAACAATGACCTAGAACGAGTGGAGACCTACAAAGAACAATGAACTGGAACGAGTGGAGACCTGCCAAGAACAATGACCTGGAACGAGTGGAGACCTGCCAAGAACAATGACCTGGAACGAGTGGATACCTGCAAAGAACGATGACCTGGAGCGAGTGGAGACCTGCAAAGAACAATAACCTGGAACGAGTGGAGATCTGCAAATAACAATGACCTGGAACGAGTGGAGACCTGCAAAGAAAAATGACCTGGAGTGAGAGGAGATCTGCAAAGAAAAATGACCTGGAGTGAGTGGAGACCTGCAAAGAACAATGACCTGGAGCGAGTGGAAATCTGCAAAGAATAATGACCTGGAACGAGTGGAGATCTGCAAAGAAAAATGACCTGGAGTGAGTGGAGACCTGCAAAGAACAATGACCTGGAACGAGTGGAGATCTGCAAAGAAAAATGACCTGGAGTGAGTGGAGACCTGCCAAGAACAATGACCTGGAACGAGTGGAGACCTGCAACGAACAATGACCTGGAGTGAGTGGAGACCTGCAAAGAAAAATTACCTGGAGTGAGTGGAGACCTGCAAAAAACAATGACCTGGAGCGAGTGAAGACCTGCAAAGAACAATGACCTGGAGTGAGTGGAGACCTGCAAAGAACAATGACCTGGAGCGAATGGAGACCTGCAAAGATGATCTCCTTCAGTGAAATAAAACTCGCCAATTTTGCAAAGGAACATTCGCTCAACTTCTTCACTAGTCCCCAACACTCAACGCAGCTTTCTCAAGTGCCAGCTGAGAGTTGGGCCAGCCGCCAAGACTATGTCAACGCAGTAAAGGCTACCTCTGCTCCTCGTGTTGTAAACGACTGCACATAGAGAGTCGTCAAACTGGTGACGGATTTCAGCTTGGCTCTCACAAGCCATCGTAGAGTCGCACCGTGGGCTGACGCTTCGGGCCACAAAGGAGAGGATGATGGATCTTTAATAAGGCAAAACAGCTGCTCTGCTATGCACTTTCCACGTGTGGGATTGTGTGTGAGTTCATCGTAATACAAATGCTCTGCTCGGAGATTTCAAATGTTCATCCTGAAGTGCAATAAATCTGTTTCACCACCAAAAATGTGTAGGCCTTGTTGAGCTGTTTTTATTTAGGGTGATATATCTATTTGATTGATTAATAGGTTAGAGTTTTTTTGTAAAATCTGTTCAATAGATTTTAGGATATTGTAATATTAAATGTTTCCCATTGCTGCGATTTTTATAGCTTTGGAGGTCTTTTCCTCTCAATAGTTTGCTTCAAATGTTTAACACGGTTGTTTTCTCACCCGACTTCATCTGTTTAGCACATGTGCATGGTTGATTTCAATAAATATATATATATATATATATATATATATATATATATATATATATATATATATATATATGTATAATATATGTGTGTGTGTGCACGCGCCCGCACCCGCACGCACTCACGCGAGCACGCACGCGCGCACACACACACACACACACACACACACATACACATACACATACACATACACACACACACACACACACACACACACACACACACACACACACACACACACACACACACACACACACACACACACATACACAAACACACACAGCAGACATTTCCGTTGGTGGCGCTACCTACCGAAAGGAAAAAATGTAAGACATAAGAAAATCCGCATCACAGGTTTTCCCAAAATAGTTGGAGTAAATTGGGTTTCTAAAAGGTAAAATAGCCAAACTTACACTTCCAGTTTTTCAGTAGGAAAATGGAAAAGGTTCCATAAATATCTGCTGCTTGCTCCTGAAGATGTATTTATAATTAGAGTGTCTACGGCTCTCACAAACACTCAGGATATAAGAGTTACAGAGCACAAGTCATTTATAACTTTCACCATCTGCTCTTGTTACAGAGCACAACTCATTTATAACTTTCACCATCTGCTCTTGTTACAGAGCACAAGTCATTTATAACTTTCACCATCTGCTCTTGTTACAGAGCACAAGTCATTTATGACGTTCACCGTCTGCTCTTGTTACAGAGCACAAGCCATTTATGACTTTCACCGTCTGCTCTTGTTATAGAGCACAAGCCATTTATGACTTTCACCGTCTGCTCTTGTTACAGAGCACAAGCCATTTATGCCTTTCACCGTCTACTCTTGTTACAGAGCACAAGCCATTTATGACTTTCACCGTCTGCTCTTGTTACAGAGCACAAGTCAGTTATAACTTTCACCGTCTGCTCTTGTTACAGAGCACAAGTGATTTATGACTTTCACAATCTGCTCTTGTTACACAGCACAAGTCATTTATCACTTTCACAATCTGCTCTTGTTACAGAACACAAGTCATTTGTCACTTTCATCGTCTGCTCTTGTTACAGAGCACAATTAATTTGTGACTTTAACCATCTGCTCTTGTTACAGACCACAAGTCATTTATCACTTTCATCAGCCTCTCTTCTCAGCAAAGGAACAGCACAAAAATGTTCTGGATTATGTAGGAAACGTACAATGGCAGAACGAAAAATATAATATTTCTATGACAAAATTCCACACATAATGTTGCGCCTTAGAAGATACGTGTATAAAGTGTTCCCCGTCTCTCTTTGGCAAGACATCTGCGCCATGCACTACCATTTCCTTCCTGTGCCCTTACAAACACGCGCACGCACCAACGTGCACACCCAGACACAGGTGCACGTAGGTAACCTCTCGTACGTTCATGCGCGCGCCAACGTGCACCTTCACTTCACCAGTAAACACTAACCGCACACCGTGAAACCCCAAATCCCAAACGTGCCCCGGATTCTCGTCGACACCTACACCGGAAGTCGTTGATCCTGCGGCCAGCGACGCACGCGCGAACGCCGTCTGCCGCCGCAGCTGCTGCCAAATCCGGTCGTAGTAATCCGCGGGGCGACCACTAAGTGGCAGAGTCGTCACCAGTCGTGTCGGCGACGTGGGCCCGCTACATTAGTGGTCGGCGTCGTGGGAAATCACGTCAGACCCGTCGCAATACCGAAAACGGCTGCGCTGGTACTTTTCAAGTATCACTTTGACGTTTTAATTAAACGTGCGCATGAAAATGTATTGATTTTTCACGCGACCTTCCTATAGCCAGAAAGCAGGAGACTATTCGGCCCACCGCCGGATACAATGTGTGGACAACCGTACTGGTTCTTGTATTCGTCTCTGTACGCTGACGCGTCGAAATGTGCACGGGCACAAGCGCCCGCCATCGACTAACTTAGGGGCTACATTCGCAGTTTCAGCTATATGCCTGTAATTGTATATGGTGTATGACAGACACCACCTACATGTTGGTATAATAGGGACGAAGAGCACGTGGTGACAAGAAGAAGAAAGAAAGGACGACGAAAGACCAGGCGGAAAGATTGGGGTAAAGGAGACATGGACACCGTCCGTGGGTCTCGGCGCAGTGAGGTGGTAATGAGGGCTGTTGTGATACGTAATTGTGCTGCCGCCTTGCGGATAATAATAAAGGAGTTTTTTTCAGTCACCACCAGGAGACACATCGGTATGTTTCGACCTACCTCATGTAAACCCTCTCAAATGACAATATACGACAAGAGACTTTATATAACAAGGGCGACACGGAGGAAGAAGATCAGCAGTCAGACCGGCGACATCTGCGAAATGGAAAAGCCAGGGAAGAAAAAGACGAACAAGTGTTTATAATAGTCGTCAATGACCAAATCTAACGTGCATCATTCGCTAATGCAAACAGATGCATACATGCGCATGCGCACTGCTTTAGAACCATCGGAAACATCAAGGAATGTAGACTAACGTCCTGTTTTCAAATTATTGGATCCAGAGAAAAGATTCCTGTATGTAGGCGTGTAAGCTGTATCGTCCGCATGTTATGGATAACCTGGCTCAGTTTGCATACCTTGCGTTAACAGTTTTAACGAGTCAAGTTTCAACAATAGTATTTATTATACCGGAAGTCTTTTTGTGCGATATTCGTTGCAAAACGTCACGATATTGTGGGAGTTTGGAATATTTCTCTAGTTTATAACATTATAATTTCTCTCACACAACGAATTCCTGGCAGGATTGTTAGACTAAACTGAGAAGTTTGAATAATAGTTCTCGTGTATTTCATGGTTTGGTGCGTTCGCACTAATGAATGTGGCTAATTGGTTTCATTTTAACTTCATATTGAATGCCATCAGTCGGGTCTGAAGGGTCTGTGCATGACTTTTTTGGGTGGGGAGTTTATAAACACCATAGCGTCGTAATTCATGACAACATAATCTGTGCACCATTATAGACAACATTTTGCTGAAGCCTTTCGACTGCTTGCTTGAGCATAAGCAAGACAACGCCGATTCGCAATCGTTGACCAAGAAGCTGATTATAATGCTATGGGCTATCTGCTAGATGATTTATTTACTATGACTTCAAGACTTATAGAACTTACTGCTAAAAAGTGATGTTTCACTATACTGCAATTGTAACGTGACTGTGCTAAAATAATAAGTTAATAAAATAAATATGACAAATAGATAAATACAATTAACTGTACATTAAGTGTACATTAAAACGATGAATAAGTTAATAAAATAAATATAATAAATAGATATATAAATTATGTGTACATTAAATTTGACGGCCATGTAATGTAAAGGATACGACTGCTGGTAGGGCGTGCAAGTGGCTAGTAGGGTTCTATTACTACAAAATATGCACAATATGCACAATTTTTTACTTCGGTGCATTTTTGCGCGACATTTTCCAACATAAGTTCGATTTTGAATAGTTTTTAAATACAGCATTACCTGATGAAGTTGTTCTCATTTATTTTTTATTTCATAGTTGACCCAGAGCCGTTGTGTTGACTTCCATTATTCAGGCGTCGAGAAATGGCAGCTCTTCCCCCGTCGCACTGCCTGGAACCCGTGGTTCTCAATCTTTTTGTCAATAAGGCCCCTGTGGCCAATACAAAATTCAGGAGACTCGTCACGTCAGGTATGACGTCCCACGCGTTTTCGGTGCAACCATGTCAACAATTGTTTGATGTGCGCTTTTTACACATTAATAGAAAACGCGTGCGGTCGTCAATGCTATTACGCAGCTTTGTAAAGTATTTCTGTTATCAACAAAAACAGATTTGAGGGGATTTCAGAACTGTTCAAAAGTCTGTGCTTACGATCGCCTAACTACAAACTCCAGTCACCCAGTGTGACGACTGCAGCTGAATAATACATCAGTGCGCGGAGAAACGCCTGTATCTTCCTTGGTAAACCTGGCCCTGTATTTAGGTTTAACTGTTTTCATTGCTCCAAAAGCCGTCTTCACACGTGTTGGTGGTGCTGAATGATGTGAACGCGTTCATTGCTGCTTCATGCGATACATTGAACTCAGCACGACACTTGGGCTAGTAGAATGTTTCCAACTGTCTTCGTCGAAAATCAATGCACATTGAAGAATGTGCATAGGTGGCCTCAACTGCTGTCTTGAAGACAGTGAGGTGCCGGCCGAGGACACTCAGTCGGGGATCTTGTTTCACAGACGGACGGCGCTGAGGGTAGAAGGAAGGAGAGCAGGGAGAGTTCGTCCTGGAGAGAGGCAGGAGAAGCCTGTTGGGTTGTCTTCTGGTGAGACGGTTGTTTGTTATCAGTGTGACATGATGTCCACGAGGCCACTCGTTATCTTGTACATAAAGGCGGACTTGTTGACAGTCCTTCTAATGTGGCGAGTCTGTAGTTGCAGTCTGTTCACAAGTTCTGGTATTGTGATTGAAATCATGGTAGATTCTCCTCGCGGCACGACGCTGGACGGCATCGGTGGAGTTGATCAGGTGTTGCTGGTGAGGATCCCACATGACAAGGGCGTACTCCAACACAGGGCGGTCCAGAGCTTTGTAGCAATGCGAGTGCATCTGTAGGGGGCACGCTTTAAGGGTTATAATATAATATAATAACTGTATTGTCCAATTCATAGAATGGAAATACATTTTGCACTTTGGAGGTTGCATAAAAACACAATATTTAAGTCACGTAGTAATGCATGTATACAGTAAAATCAAGCATGTAAATATATAATCGTTAGCTAAAATATAAATATTATATATATATATATATATATATATATATATATATATATATATATATATATATATATTGGAATAAATAAATATACTAAAACAATATGACAATATTATAATAACATAAATTAATTAAATAATAAATATGATAAAACAACATTGCATTGGCAGCGGTAGAGAATATGATAGTTCAAGGATTATTTTTTGTGTGGCTGATTCAGATACTTGATGGAGGATGGAATGAAGGATTTAAGGGCTCGCTGGGTTTTTACTGTTGGCATTCTGTATATAAAAGCGCTTGTTCGGTTTGCCTTGGCAGTGGTGGCCTGTAAGTGTTTTCCCCAATGAAGGCAGACGGTCAGTTCTACACCTAGGTCTTTGGTGCCGGTGACTCTTACGAAGGGCGGCTGGTGTAGTAGGTAGGTTGATTGGTCTACACACGTGTTGGTCGTTGTGGCAAGTCTCGCTCGGCTGCGTAGCTCCGCTGAGTATGTGAGCGGCTAAAACGTGCTGCCATCTCACGGCGTCTGGGTAACCGAGGCTATCTTATTGCGTGAAATGTTTGGACTTAAACTGAACAGTTAACGCATCGATTTGAAGGAGATACTCGGAAAGAGAGTGTTTATCTTTAAGACGACCTGCAAGGGCCGTGTCATATGCATGTTTAATCAGGGTAAGATATGAATTGCTAGACGATATGTCGTTTGTACATATTGAAAACATAATAGGGGAGACCGGGGCTAGTTGTAACAAAAGCAACATATTTCAGGATTGCGGGAGCATTTCGTAACCGATCGAAACTTTTGTTATGCCAAAAGATCCTCACATATCTCCCGCAGTTAATAGGAGATAGTTAATTGTGTGGGATATTTCACATTTACGGTATGATGTATTATATGAGGTGTCCTAAAGTGTTACAACTTACCCCGATACGGGGCAAGTTGTAACAGAGTACGGGGTAAGTTGTAACACGTATGTTTTACCATTGGGGTAAGTTGTAACACAACATAAAATTACACAATTGATGCTACTGCTTTCTGTAAGCTATATACATTATTTGAGACTTAATAATAAGGATGTATCATTGCATATATAGTATATTCCGTATTGCAGTTCAGCTTTTAAACACAGTATCTGACCAAACAAAACATAGTTTTATTACCAGAAATTGCAATAACAATCATTTCGATTACAAACATGTGATGGTTATTTATAATTGCTAAAACACAGTAGGCCCAGTAATTAGTCGCATGTTTTAACTAAGTGTCTGATGTAACGTATATTGTGAATGCAATGGGCAATTATGCACACTCGTTAGGTATTCCTTTCCACAATAAAATTAAATAGAAAGATGAAAATCGAAATTAAAAACAAGACTAGTATGACATATTCATCAGATCGGCAACGACAGGAACCTGACGAATAAGGCCTGCTCGCTGTCAGAGTCGCACAAGTGACACAGCTATGTGTCGTCGCCTGTGGTGCTTTCAGTGTGTGCCCATCTGAGGCACATCTGACACTGGATCCACTGTTCATGCGACCTGCTGTCGGCGTAATTCTCGTCACATACTAAGCAGAACCATTCCACTGATTTTGTTTTCTTGACGAGAGCTTTGCCTTTGCCTTTCGTGAGTGGCAGTTTTCGCTTACTACTGCATCCTGTAGCTCGCGCTGCTCTAGCGGCCTGTCTGTTTTCGAGCATTTTCGCCCTTGGCATGCACAGTCAAAAGGTGACGTTGACTCGCTTCATAATTACTGGTGATACCGCTGATTCCAGCAGAATATGTACCAGAACCTGATATAGACTTGAGCCACTTCATAGCTGTATCTTCTATTGTTTTATCAGTGTGGCAGCGGATAGTGCGATATGGCAGCACAGATAGCCCCAGCACGCAGCAGTTTCTCTGAACCAGGGTGCGTTTTCTCAATGTGTTCTAGATAGTAGCCGTAATATGTGAGAAATCAAGCATAATTCTGCTGATTTGCATAGGCATGTGGCTTATGCAGACTTGTACCTGTCGTAGTAATTCGTTTTGATTGCGTACAAGACGAGCCAGATGCAATCCAAGTATTCGAGCCAGAAGTGCCCAGGTTCTCCCAGTTCTCCATTTCCCACTGAACGGACCATGCTACATACACATTTGAAACCAACTGATCGAAATTGTCCCAATCACTATGGAAAACTGCTCCTTCGGGTTGCCTCTTCACCACATCAGAATTGCTAATCACTGTAGCACTTTAGCTATTTCGCATAATTCCGTGGTCGCTAATTTGGCAGATATAGCGGAGGGGGGGGGGGCAGTATTACATTCAGGGGCCTTTACGATCAGGGTATCCTGCTTGATTTTATGACGAGACAAAGTCTAGAAACGACATCTAGATGTGCAGGGCTTCAGAACGAGGTACTACATGCCACATGGTTAAGCATAGTTTGATTTATGCGCCCACACAGTCATGCGTGGAGGTAAAATCAATTGACCTTGAACCTTTATCGTTGACTTTGACCTTATATAGAATTCAGATGTGCACAGTAAACTTAAACAACACTGATAAACATGAAATCAACTTAAAGATCAAGGTAATTGTCCAAAAATTAAAGATGGTAGCACATTAGAAGACCCGAAATCCGATAACTGAAATGTCAGTCATTTAAGGGGTACGTTAGGCTTTTCACCCACAGTGGGCACAATTTTCAAGATAGAGAGGTCATCGTGGTACCAAATAGAAGCTTATGGCCTTGGAGAGTTTTCTATTTGGAAAAGAGTCCATGTTGTTCATTTCGAAAGGCTTGTAAATATTAATTTCTGACATGAACGTGTCAGGCGGAGGACGATTTTTCATCATTTTTGGGACGCAATGGCTCAAATTATGGAATGGCTTTGTGGAAAGCCCCTAAATCATATATGATTGCCTTCCCTACTATATAATGATGCTTTTTACCAAATATGATTTTTCTATGTCTATTTCTGACGTCACACTGACACAATATTTGAATATACCTAATTTTAGGCCCTTTTTTGGCCCCCTGAAGGCAAAAGGCCCCGAGTTGGGAGTGGTCATTACAAACTTGTGATGGCCCATGGCAAAGGTTAACAGGAAATGGCAGTGAAAAAAACTTAGCAGAAAACATCCTGAGACCTGGACCTGGCTCCCGGCCTTAAACGGTGTTACAACTTGCCCCGAGATGAATGTTACAACTTGCCCCAACCCGTCTTTTTCATAAAACACGATATTGCATAAAATATTCTTCAAATCCTGTTTAAAAGCTTATGTCAGAGTTACAATAATATACTCGTAAATACATCCATCAATGAAAAGGCAGAAAATATGAATTATGGACACCCATACACTTAATTTGAACATATTGAAAAAAATCAGAATAGTACGTGTTTTCTTTAAAAACGGCATAAATTAATGGCGTGTCGACGGATTGGTGTGATATTACACATGACATGCTCAAATATATTGATGAACATGCTGTCTTCTTGCAGAATAATTTGCATTGGTAGTTTTGTCTACAAGCCCTCTGTTACAACTTACCCCTGTTACAACTAGCCCCGGTCTCCCCTAGGGGAAAGGACGCATCCTTGTGGATCTCTGGTGTTTACTACAATTTCGTCTGACAGCACGGGGTCTCTGCATAGAGGACCGTTCAGTCTGACGCGCTGTGGCCGATCACATAGAAACTGCCTAATCCATAGATTAGTTCAAGGTTCAACAAGTTCTTAAGCAGAACCATCAAAACACGGGTTTGTATAGTATTCAAGGCCGACGACAAATTCACGAATTGGACACGGACGGTAGTTCCAGAAGTCTTTAGTCTAGATGACTGGCAATTAAATTGAACATAGTTAGAGTTCTTCTTCTTCCGAATACCGCCTAGCTTCAATATGCTGAAGATACAGGCGGGCGAACAGGAAAAATCTGAAATATATATATATATATGTATATATATATATATATATATATATATATATATATATATATATATATATATATATATATATATACATATATATATATATATATATATATATATATATATATATATATATATATTTCTCGATTTGGGTGCATTGCAATGTATCTGAACCATAATTTGTGTATGTAACAGTAATGCGTGCAAAAGAACTAGTTATATCTAAAAGGTGGAATAATGGAAAGTCTGGATATTGCTCTTAAAGGAATCAAGGCTGCTTTTATTTACAATATGCTGAGGGAGGGAGTTCCAAAATCGAATATGGTAAAGTTGCGTCCTGTACTCCTCTTTTGGCTCTGTAAGCAAACTGTAGGATCCATGCGATTGACCACAGACTTAATCAGTTGGTTTACATACAAGTATTTCCATACAATGTTATTAAGAAGTGAAAACAAATAAGTAAGGGTAATGTTTACGGATTAGTATTGCCTTATATGCAGGGTAATTTAATCACATGCATAATCACTAGGTGGCAGCTCTCATCGACCAAAAACCTGGGCATAGGTGCTGTCACCTCGGCAGAAATCGAGACTATTCGTTCATAATTATATATAGCCCACCATGTGGCGCCACTCTAATATCGTCGTCGTGACATTAGTCAGTGAAGAAATCACTGTTTGTGTACCCTGCATGACTCATTTAATAAAATAATGTGGCAGTTAAGATGCTGTAATTGCAATCGTTACCTAGTGTAAATATCATAAAAACACATATGTCATTAGTCATTCCTAACTGAGATATACAGGAATCTTTGTGTGGTTTGTATACGTTTACGTATAGTCATCATGCATTGGCTATCATTTATCTACGGGTGACGGCAACCCCTGAATGGTGGACTCTGCGTCTGTCAAGTAAGGCTCCAAATTGTCGAGGTCTTTTTTATCTTGATTCTGTTTATATCCACACGTCGTGACGGTGTGAACTTTACAAAGGAAACTTTTGTCAGTTGTATTCGTTATTTGTGGCTTTTGCAGCCAATTTCAGACATGCTCGTTTGCAACTTTGCATGGTTTCTCTTGGCCTACCACACCTAGCCTTTCAATTTTATTTTATTAAACATACCAGTCAGAGAGCAACCTTTGACACGTGCAAGTGCGGTGTAGTCTGTTCTTTTGACTTTCGTAGAATAAATAACTCACTACTCTTCCAAATGTGCTCAAAGATATAAATACTATAGATGTATAAAAACATGCATTTCGTGTTTGAATCATATGAATGATGTGGTGGTTGTGGTGGTGGTGGTTTTTGACTTTCGTAGAATAAATAACTCACTACTCTTCCAAATGTGCTCAAAGATATAAATACTATAGATGTATAAAAACATGCATTTCGTGTTTGAATCATATGAATGATGTGGTGGTTGTGGTGGTGGTGGTTTGTTGACCATCGGAATCGATGATGTCAATAGTGCAGCCATCGTTGATGGGTGCGGGTGAGGCTCGTCAGTCCAATCCAAGACGCACACACTCGGGGACAGTGAGGGCACTGGAAGGAGGCTGGTGGAGGCGCAGATACAGATGCCTTCCTGCGGTGCCTGGCGGCAGTGATCTTCTCTTGGCGGCACTCTTCAAACTTCTTGAAGGTCCGGTTGGTTGCTGCACGCCAACCAGCTCTGTCAAGGGCGCTGCGTTCAAGCTCTACCACAGCAACACCCGCGTACGTCAAGGGTTTCCATGACGCAATCTTTGTAGCGCTTCTTTGGCCGTACGAGATTTCTGTGTCCCTGCGCAAGTACCCCATAAAGGATGCGGGAGCTATCCGTGCGAATCGCATGGCCCGTCCAGCGAAGCCGGTCCTTTAACCATGGCCTCTGTGATGACAAGGCCCGCTGTCACTCCAGGACTTCAATGTCAGTCACTCTGTCCTGCCACCTAATGCTCATGAGTGAACTCGCATGGATGCGAACATGCTCTATGACTATGACATGTTTCCTGTATAGCGTCCACGTCTCACTGCTATAGAGGAGACTCGTGAGCTCTTGTACACTTTGATTTTCATGGACAGCTTGATGTTCCTATGGTTCATAACTCGGGGGCGCAGGCGACCAAGGGACTGGCTTGTTGTACTGATACGACCCGCGATTTCCTTGTCGATGTGACAAAGATATGACGCTTTCCAAGTACCTGAAGTGATCGACCGCTTTCAGTTCAGTTCCCGCAATGGACATTTGGGGAGGAGGAGCAGTAGTGCCTGGAGCAGGTTCGGAGGAGGAGCAGTAGTGTCTGGAGCAGGTTCGGAGGAGGAGCAGTAGTGTCTGGAGCAGGTTCGGAGGAGGAGCAGTAGTGTCTGGAGCAGGTTCGGAGGAGGAGCAGTAGTGTCTGGAGCAGGTTCGGAGGAGGAGCAGTAGTGTCTGGAGCAGGTTCGGAGGAGGAGCAGTAGTGTCTGGAGCAGGTTCGGAGGAGGAGCAGTAGTGTCTGGAGCAGGTTGGTACAGGACTTCTGTTTTGACGAGACTGATACAGAGGTTGAAGAGTGTAATCTCGTCCGCAAATCTGTCAACGATGGTCTGGAGCGTCGAGGGTCATGTTCTACATGACCATGAGAGAGGAGTGTACCTTCGCCACAGACGGGTGGCTCTCTTTTTGACTTATGCAGACTGAACGCTAAAACTAAGACGGTCGAGAGATCGATCCTCAACTGATGTGAATTATGTCACACGGAGAGAAAGGAAGACCAGCTAAGGAACAATATGAATGAGAATACATAATTTCTGACCATATCGTGGTATTTTTAAACATGTCTTATACGTGAAACCTAAGCGGGTGCAATGTGAAAATGTACGTGATTTTAATGAGGAAACAATTATGTTTTTGCAAATGCTATGGTTCAAAGAATACTGCTTGCTCGACCACATATATTCAGTGCTTTACTAAAACACAACATTGCATAGTAAATACACAGTAATTACCCACACGTATGCAGGCACACATGCACGGACACATGAAATGTATCAGTACAACGTGGATATGTTAACTACGTCCAAACAACTAACTGACGATGTTTGTTGGTGAAAAACACGCGATTTCTATGCAACTGAACTATGAGTCTATGACAGGCAAAATAATAAAATAACTGGCTTGAGGTAAACATATCCATTTATTTGTCTGATATCTTAAACAAACAATGTAAGAAACACAGATATACTAACTAGCACTCTAACACACACTCTTATACTCATTATAATTATATATATATATATATATATATATAAGATGTATATGTAAGTATATATATATATATATTATATATATACATATACTATATGAATATACTACATATATATTTATACATACACACATACAGGTATATATATATTTATTCATACACATATACAGGAATATATATATATATATATATATCATACACATATACAGGTATATATATATTATATATATATATATATATATATATATATATATATATATATATATATATCTGAACTAATGCTCACTTACTGTGATGTGTCAACTCATTATGTCTACATTAACAAATAATTAAAATAACTTATTTCTGGCAAACATGTACATAATGCTTCAACTACAAATTAATTAATAAGACAGTATGATGACTACTACATAATTAACTTAGTCGTATGATTAAATACAATCACGTCATGATTTGTGCATTATAACACCACGTCATAGACACCAACATGACCAGTTGTAGACAGCGCATGAACCCTAGCTCACAGAAGGTTGATAAAGAAGCACGTCTACAAATATGCATTTCATGCAACACACTTGACTTAACGTGACGCTGTTATATGACGTTTGCATAACACACACCTCCAGCAATTTTACTCACTGACAGCGTTTACTTTACACAAGTGTATACTGTATAAATATGATAACTTGCATCTGCAAACATCACCTGCAGACAGGGTAAGAACGAGTGTTACAACAAACATTTTATGTTAGCAGTTGGGGTTAATATCGACATCAGAAATCATCATTTTAAACTCATTTTGCATACCCAGAGGCTACCATCGCTGTCTCCAGCATTTCTGCTTCTGAGAACACCTACACATGTCGATTATCAATGCAGGAGATTAGTTGAAATCTCCAGCAGGTTAGCCGCAGAACTCTGCACACAGGACAGTATTTGTTTTCGAAACTAAACCTTTACAAAGTTGCCCACCATGGTCTTGAATGCGATGCATTTCAGTATAAATGATCATCCCACACAAACATGTGAGGAGACGTATATACACAGTCCTGCAGATCTTCCTCTTCAGAAATTCCACCAAAGACCAACGAGGCGCAGACACTTTGTATTGAGTCCCAAACACAGATGTGTCATCATGTCCTCCGTGCTGACAGGTGATGTCGGATGTCCTCTACGAGATACCTTAGGAATCTCACAGTCCTGCGGTACGTCCGATGGTCTCGCTACTTCTACGACAAAGAGTTAACTAAATCGTCGGTATATAAATTAATCGTACTGTCAACCTCTCCGCCCGTCTGACTACAAATGTCTCTCTCCCTTCTTCCTCACAATGTGTGGGCCTTCTCCAAGAGTTCTGTGATGAATCTCTGAAACACAAACAGAATATTCATCATAAACTCTACCACGGAAGGTCAACATAAAAATATTACATCAATGCCAGCAACTGTAATTGTTATACCACAATAGGTAGGCTCCTAGAAAGGTGCATTCTGTATAGGTTCATAGTTTGGAACAGTGGGATATTAGTCTAATAATGGGAAGAAACACAGCTGAGCTGGAGATGTGTTGACTGACAATGTGCTGAACTCCAGATTCAGTTGTCAAATCAGAATGGATCTCTTGGTTTGCATCTTACAGCTGGACAACTCATCTCACAGTTGCAGCACCCGCATACAAATACAACAGAACTGCAAAGATGTCCAAAGGTAATTGCATTGCTCAAATATGTTACTTTTGCTACAAATTAATGCCAATGGGCATTACACATTCTGAACTGGGTAGAGACAGACCACCAGTCCACTTGAAAATATTCAAGAGATATTTACAAATTTAATAAGTGATGCAACATTTTTTATTTGAATCAACGACACAACCAAGACTTATACACAACTTACAAATGTGTAGGGGCACATAATTATGTATATCATCTTCTGGTCATATACTAAACATATGAGCATGAAGCTGTTACAATAACCATCATGCTTGCATACAGACAGTTCACACCACATGCCAGATCACTGCACAACTCAGCATTTGCAGAGATTGCCAATAAACAAAAACGCTAATGAACAACAAATGAATTCCTAGAAAAAAGTTAATTGCTTGACGGTACATTTAAGACACAATGAAAGAGTTGCCCTTTGTCTGCCATTACCGGGTGGCTAGATGGCACATCAGGCATGCAAACGTAATCAGTGTGAGTCATTTTATGGTTTACGGATATCCTCCAGTTCAGCTGCTATTGATGATAATAATAAATCTTCAAAAAACCACCAAAGAACATTTCCTTTTTATGGACTCGGATATTTCCTCTGACATTATTCCATCGCTCCATGGTCACAACGGCACAGATGTTACATCAGAACCCTCACACATTAAACCATCAGAAACACGTCATAAACCAACCACATGACTGTGTTATGAGGGGACAGCGCTAACAAGGTTTTGGCTGCTTGTAATTTATTTTTGTTGCACCCAAGAATAACTCGGCAATCAAAATACCTGAAGGATCACATATGCAATACCTGCCTATGATATGATGAGGTCATCCCATGAAAAGTTGAATCACACAAGATGGTGTTTTCAGGCATGGTTAGTAGTATAGAATCTAACTGTTATTTCCAATAAAATACACTGACTTCATGCATCTTTCCAACTGTACCATATTGTACTATTATTGTTTTGTTACGATTTGTAAGAAAGTGTTCTACTTACATCAACTACATCTCGGGATTTGGTTACATTGGCAACTCGTTCCTACAAAACAAAAACAAACAAATAAGAATATATTCAATTTCATGCAACGACAAAAACATCACTCTGATAACATTACATTATCACACTGATAACATCACACTGATAACGTTACATTATTTTGAATGGAACAAACATTAAGCAGGTGTCACATACAAAATTCCTTGGTGTAATCATTGATGAAAACTTAACGTGGAGAGAGCTGATAAAAACGGTTGAAACGAAGGTATCAAAAAGTATAGGTGTTTTGTATAAAACAAAGGATGTTCTTGACATTCAAGCATTACGCACGTTATACCAATCACTTGTTGAACCATATATGTCTTATTGCTGTGAAATATGGGGAAATATGTATCTGTCTAGACTAAGAAAACTCTCTCTGCTACAGAAAAAAGCTATAAGAATAATATATAGTCTTGATTACCATGGTCATACATCTGTATTTTTTCACTGCTCAAAAATTCTTAAACTTCAAGATTTAATTACACATAGGACTATGGTTATGCTTTATACAGCAAACAACCACTGTTTAGAAGGTCGTGTACAAGCGATACCAGATAATCTAAACTATTTTATGCTAAAAAAGTGAACACCACCCATAGACTACTGTCAATTACTGTCAGCGGTATACATGTATGGAACGGTCTTGCAAGTAATATAACACAGTTGCCAAGTTTACAACAATTTAAGAAAAGTTTAAAGTCGACGTTACTTTCTTCGTATTTATGAACAATTAACACAATGGAAACAAATATTGTTGGTTTGTATTCAATCTTATAACTTTTACTATAACTATTACGCATTTTAGTTGAAAAAGGCATAGCGCCTTACAAGTCATATGACTTCTGCTATGTCCTTTTAACAACAGCACCGATATTATATTGTATTGTCGTTATCATTATGTATTGTATTATTTTTCATACTATGGTGTATATTCCTGTGTTGCTGTTGTTAAATAAACTTTCATTCATAAGAATAAGAATATTTTTTTATCTGCGCTAAAGCAAAATTAATGCTACACTGTATTTATATCCAGTATCACACAGAAATTGTTTTCTCTCCCTGTAATAAGTGGTACGTATTATTAGTTTGAGTGTGTTTACTTGTCGCAAGACTAATGAGTTGATTACATCCAACTATTTAGATTATTAATTATAACAATGCACTGGTAAAACAATGAGTAGGCCGATCTACATTGGATATAAGTAACAATAATCTTCATGGATTATTGACTTCAAAGCACATACAATTTCTTAGCTGTCTGATTAATGTATATCACACAATGTGTAAGTTAATATCATGCATAACAATGTAGCATATTCAACCTGCCTTGTAAAATACGCTGATCATTTTATTGTGTCCACAAAATTAGAGGTAACCAAATCTTGGATTGGTTTTACCGTGCCATTTTACCATACAATTTGGGCCAGTCATAAAAAATGCAGAATCCTGCAAACAATTGTGTGTAGCCATAAACTAATCTTTGTCTAAATGTTCATATGAACATTTATGTAGCCATGAACTAATCTTTGATCAAATGTTCATATGAACTTTTGTGTAGCCATGAACTAATCTTTGATCAAATGTTCATATGAACATTTGTGTAGCCATGAACTAATATCTTTGATCAAATATTCATGTGAACATTTGTGTAGCCATGAACTAATATTTGACCACAATGTGTTCATACGGTACCAACACTGAGAAAGGAGTCTCTGTCCTGGATCTTTGCTATGTTCTATTGTTTCTCAGTATCAACAGCTGGGGACTCTGAGATGACATCCCAAGACAATGGGTATGGTCAGAGCATGGTTGACCTTCTTGTATGTGTTGCATTGTAAAGGAGTACCTATTGACAATATTTCAAATTCTGAATACACTCGGCAGGCTGTACACGTGGCTGTACGCGTGGCTGTACGCGTGGCTGTGGAGACATTTCAGATTTTTGAATGGAGCAGTTTCTGACAAAAAGGAAATATTCTGACAATAGGCAAACACAACAGTTAACAGTGTTGTGAGATCTAGCACTACATGGTGGTCACTTGGTGGTCACTTGGTGGTCACTTGGTGGTCACTTGGTGGTCACTTGGTTTGTGACTTGGTTTGTGACTTGGTGGTCACTTGGTGGTCACTTGGTGGTCACTTGGTGGTCACTTGGTGGTCACTTGGTGGTCACTTGGTGGTCACTTGGACTTGTAAGGTACACAGAGAGACTGGCCAATACACCCAGAATCAACACAACTACCTCATCTTGGTATGTGAATACACGATTGACACCAGCTGATAAAGGTTCAAATAGAATTCACTCCAGGTTCCGCATGACTGCCCCAAGGCCCCTGGACACTGGTCAAAGTCCCTCTGCCACTGGCTGCTGGCGGCCTGCTGCTGCTGCTGATGCTGCTGCTGCTGCTGCTGCTAAATCCTGCCCAGAAGAACACAGCTTGCCAATACAAATGTTGAATTATGTACTATCATAACTATGACAAGTTGTATAATGTACACAGCTCAACTGTGATTCAACAGCCAGGCTGGTATCTGGAAGTTTATGCTCCGTTGTGCTGGAGTTCCAAATATAAGGCAGAATCTTTTGAAATTGTGTACATCAAAACCCTAATTTTAACCCGTTGTCGTTCTCACCAGATAACAAAGCTGTTCCCAAACATACACTGGATGCCAGTGTAGATTTGATTACATTTCCAGGCAGGACATTTACCCAATTCTCTCCCACTTTCTTGATCAAATGTTTGAGCCTTGTGTAATTTTAATTGTAATAACTTTTATTGCCAGAGGTAGTTATTTGTTTTATTCAGTACCAAATCAGATGCATTTCACAGTGCTAAATTGATAAAGTCTACAATTGCACACTGGGCAAAACATACATAAACCATCACAGATAAAACTGTACATTTCATTTCGATTAAGCTGTCTTCCTAAAGGTTGTCATGCTAAATGCAATCAGTTGTAGCAGTTGACAGTCGTGATGTAGGTCAGCCTCACATTGTGGCAGTAGACAGACAGTCTGTGTCCAGTCATCCCTATTGTGTTCAACGCCTGCCTCGAAATGTTAACTGGAGCTTCTCTGGGAAATTAAAACTCCCCCAGGACACTACTCCGAAACCTGAGTTACCGCTGGGCCGAGCCCATTAATGATTTCACCTGGACTTCCTGGCTTTCCCTCAAACTACCTGTCACCTCTTTCTATGGCCTGCATTGTTGCTGCATAGTGCACAACACCTGTCCAATGTCCAATGTCCAACCAGAGTGATTCATAAATATGCAAGCAGATCATATATTGGAAATTGAAACCTAGCGCTAGGAATGCGTTTTTGGCAATCGTACAAATTGCAATACATTCTTGTTTCTTGACGTTGAATTCGGGATGTTGAAGACACTGTTTGGACGATACTGAAGCTTGGTGGTTTACCCGGCAACGACAGAAACAAGCACAGACATGACATTGCTGGAACTCCTTATGTAGGGCTGATTCATTGTTAAATGAAGGCCATAGACTTGGTTACAAGGACAACTTGGCTACTCTGGCTGATATGCAATATAGGTATGCTCGTCATTACTGCTGGTAAAAACTGTTCTGAACATCACCGCGTTTAAGTTGCATCATATCTGCCAAGATTATTACTACAATAACATTTTATGAAAACAAACTGAAAACCTCTGTAAGATTAACATGAAATAAACACACCAGCAAATACAATCCACAAATCAATCATGATTACTTTTTAACTACCTGTGTCAGTGTGTGTACTTGCCGCATGTATATGATTTTTTCTTACACTGTAAGTATAGCATGTGTTTTGGTTGTAACAATCAATAG
The DNA here is from genome assembly GCA_964017155.1 of Oasisia sp. SBJ-2009. NCBI lineage: Eukaryota > Metazoa > Annelida > Polychaeta > Sabellida > Siboglinidae > Oasisia > Oasisia sp. SBJ-2009. The sequence goes on along the minus strand of OZ024856.1, from coordinate 56,365,531 downwards.
GTGTGTAGTTTAGGTTGGCAACAATGTAGCAGGTTTGACACCTGTCTAGTTGTGTATACCTTGACATGATGCACCCTGTGAAAATGCCAGCCAGCACAGGCCAGGTGTCCAACTACCGGGTATAACTGAGGCAATTAGCCGAAAAACAGATGGAATGTAACTGCGTAATGCATATACAAGAAAGATTGAACCAAATACACAAGTGCATTATGGGACAAGCTGACGCTGGCTGTAGGCATATTACTGAGCCTTGTGTGGTAGAATGAGTGATAAAGGCACTTTATATATATCCTCTCAAAATCAATGCTGCTCTCTGTTTGCCGTCTGTCGTGTGGCACCGTTCACTGGTCCAGTTTTGTTAGAGCTGTCACACCATAAAACCATCTCACTATCAAGTTTGTTAACACTTGTAAATGTATTTGATTTTGCATAAATGTTAATAGAAATGCAGATACAAAGTGAAGTGTTCAGTGCATTTGCATTTTTTGCAACACCAAACAATCCTGAATTAATTGTATTTAGAATGTTGGATGTAATAATTTGGATTTGGTTATTCAATTTTGGTAATTTCTGCATCTGACACAGGTCTGTGTTACAGTTTGATAATTGTATACTATACACATTTGTTTGACAGTAATAAAATGTATGTTTACAAACAATTGCATTATATAAAAACCAGACATTTAAAAGTAAAATGCAGTAAACAAAACATTTACATCAGCACGCAGTCCTGGTATACTGAATCTGCACCCATATAAATAGAAACATTTGCATTCAAATGCATATGTTTGCAGGCACGCTCACGAGTCACTTGTACTCTAAGCAACTTCAGAAAGTTTTTGCAATTTAAATAAGCCGACATGTCAACATCGGAGACTCCAGCAATCAATTCCAGCGCTGAGTGCGGGGAAAGTTCATTGCATCATAACGTGGGTGCTTATAAACCAACTGGTAATGCATAACGCAGTTGCAACTATAGTTTATCTAGAATCTAGCATCCAATTTGGATCGAGCAGTAGACTTGGGAGGATCAGCTCTGCTGGTAAGTGATGCTGGTAAGGTTATGGTATCACAATTTGTGGTCCGTAACATCACACTGATTGCAGCCATTTCACATTGGATGACAGACAGAGCTGTATCCATCATAGACAACTGTTGATTTGTAAAGGGAGGCAACTCAGCCCAACCAGGGCCCAGATATGATGTTAATGTCACTGGAAATAATTATCTGGCACATAACTAAAGGTAATCATCGCTGATGAATTTTCAATGAGGACATCATTACGTGCCATTTGGGATACTTAATACCACCAGCATAGCTAGCTCCCAAACACTTAATTAAAGTTCTGCCCCGGCCATGACAGGCTCTGAAACAATAATTACATTGTAACCTCTGGCCATGTTTTTATCTAGCCACCAATGTTACAAACTGATACAGATTGGTATTGTAACAGTTTCTTTGTTTATTATAAATGTTAGCTTTTATGTAGGAAAAAGACACTGTTGATTAAACTCCATCATGTAGTTTAAAAAAATTGAATTTACTTTTACTTGTGTTAGCAATGTATAACATTGTCATATCATATAGTTCATGAAGTGAACACTGATATAAAACAGACACTTATGTATATTGTAATTGGTTTTGGGGTATGTACATAAGGTATGTACATATATATATATTTATGTATGTATGTATGTAATATATATATATATATATATATATATATATATATATATATATATATATATATATATATATATATATATATATATATATATATAACTGAGTGTATTGCAGTATTTTATTCAACAATTCTATGAAGGAAGGTGCAAGGTTGGCATTGGAAGCCAAATCTGTCTAGAGACAGCAGAATTTCAGCCCAGTGGCGACATGATTAACCAGTGGTGGCACTGTGAACTAGTGATGGTACAAAAGGTACCTGGGCATCCACCTGAGGCTGACGTACACAGAGAGTCGCAAGGGGACGGGGACATAATCATCTCCTTTCATCTCCATCAATGAAAAGATAATTAAACAACCGTACGGCTTACGGCTAGGCAATTAATCTAAACTGATGCAGACATAAAGATGTCCTTCTTTTGTTCCTAGTAGTAAACAATTAATAACTATGGTTTTTATCTGGTTCTGGCTTCAGGGTTTGAGTTGTCCGCTGATGTTAAAGTAGGCCTCAAGGAGACACACCCTGTCAGTCAGCACCAATTGGGCTCTGGTCTTCCAACTACCCACAGACTGTCTCAAATGTTTGGTATCAGCTGAAGGTATAACTACAGGGGTAGGCCAAATTTGTGGCTTTAATGTCTGGTCCTGTGCATTGCAATATCACAAATCATTGCAAAACAAAATATAATGCGAAAAATGGTCGACTTAATTTCATAATATACTCACTGATAATGACATTCTAACTAAGCAAAGCATTGAGACTGTGGCCTAAGCTATCTAAATTAACACTAACTCCCTGAGCGAACTGAACAAAACAAAGTAACAACAAATTGTGTCGGAGAAAGCATTATGTCTACTCAAGTAGACAGGAGGTTTGCTGTGTTGTACGACTTCAATAGGAAAGGTGGTTTATGCGTGATGGCTGTTTGAAAGCAGCTTGTGCCAGTGAAACCGTAAACCGCCTGCTGGGAGATTGATGAATTGTGAACTGTTGAGGTCACTCATGCGTGGAGAGGATATTTTATCGCACACACCTGGTATATTATCTTACCGTATGCGTTACCGGCGCAGCTAGAATTTCACTGGACTTGGTAAACATGAGGAAACAATAATAAACCAACTTCATGTGAAATGTGTGTGCCTATAAATATTACGCACATCAAGATATCAGTTAGAGTGTATACCTATGTTAACTGCGTTTTGAATCCAGTGATTGTGTAACATTGTAAAACATACATAGGTGAAAATACTAATCAAGTTTTTCTCCTCCTCCATAATGAAATAGTTTGCATGTGTGTTATACTATGTTATGTCAACGTGTCGCGTGTGACAGTCTACTTAGAGATCAGAGATTCCTCATCACCAACCTAACAAATGAAGGCTGCACAGCCTTTCTTTACACAGGTAATTCTCACAGTGTCAGTAGAAGCGCCTTTCTCTTCTTGATTACTCTTTCTAAGTAATCTTCATTAATAAACAGGTCTTATCAGGTCATTCATCTTCTGTGCTAGTGGCCAAATTTAAATGGCAGTATGTATCATTTCTGTGAGCTTACTTCTGTGGTGTTTGTCTACGTGTCTGCCATTGCAAGGTGTTTGTGGTGCACACTGCCGCCATCAGGCATATCCCACCCTAATCACCCCATCCTCAGCCCAAATACACCCAGCAACTATCCAGACTTGATTAGTGCTCATACTAGTACACACTACACATAGAAACACAAACACACACGCATGCATACACACACACACACACATACACACAAACTACATACACATGGTAACACACCACACGCACACACACACACATATTACACATACTCACAAACACACACACTCACACACACATGTCACTGACATCATGAATTCTGAGATAAATGCCACTCTTTACTGGGTTGCTATATCAGATATCATCACATGATTGCATTTTTGACAGTGTAATTGCACAATTCTGGGATGATGATCGCAACTGTCATGTGAACTATGTCTGCTTCGTGCATCATTTTAACTGCCTGTGCATTCCACCTGATACCAGTGACGATTACCAATGGTTTATATTGTACTAACTTTACTTTTCCCACATCAGTGATACCCATGGTATGCAGACAATATCCATGGAATAAATGTAACAACATCAAGCGTACCTTGATGAATTTTTCACTTAATTTAAACAGAGGATATATTTTGTTATTTAAAAAAAATTAAGACTGTACACACAATGCTACCAAGCAGATAGCAATGGCGGTGATGTCTGGATGCAAGATGTCTCTGCCAGGACTAAGATGTCATTTCTCAAACAATGCCATCAGTTACTGAATCTCTCAGGTACTAAACTTCTCAAAGATATTTGACTCTTGTATACCTTTCAACCTTCCCATGGCTCCCAAACTCAACTAAAAGCCTGTCTGGAGCGTTGCTCTATGTTATCAGTGATCACCACTGACACTACCACAACCACAAATGGCACACACACACAGCTACTCAGTGACTTCACAAAGACACAGATGGCGTCAGGATGGCTCTATGACAATTCAAAGACAGCTTAGCATGTTATCATGTTTGTTAGATATATTGGTTTGTGTGTGTGTGTGTGTGTGTGTGTGTGTGTGTGTGTGTGTGTGTGTGTGTGTGTGTGTGTGTGTGTGTGTGTGTGTGTGTGTGTGGGGGGGGGGGGGGGCCTTATTGCCTCATGGGGGGCAATAAGGTCAGATGGGGTCAGGTGTGGCCCAGGTGTGGCCTGGAGGTGGCCAGGTGGGGTCAGGTATAGCCCAGGTGGGGTCAGGTGAATGAAGATATCTGCAGTGACCACAGTATATGCCTGGTCAGTGTATCTGTGGCCATCTAAATGTGACCCTCAGTTTGATACATGATCTCACGTGCCACCTGTGGGTGGTGTATAGTGCTATTGTTTCCCGTACAAAGTCGACATCATTAACCAGCACGTTCTGTATTTAATCACTGACTACAGACGTATGCATACAGATAAGTTTCTCTTGTATACTTGACTGCCTGACTGTGACAAAAACAAGTGTGTGTATGTGTGTGCGACTGTGCATGTGTGCATCAGTGCATATGTACGTGTGTATGCATGCATGCATGCGTGCGTGCGTGCGTGCGTGCGTGCGTGCGTGTGAATGTGCATGTTTGTATCTGTATGTACGTATCCTAATCCTTGTGTAAAAAGTCATACATCAAACGTGACTTTATAGCATCACCTATTGTCCCCCGTCATCAGAATACACAACAGATGGCTGTCAACGTGGCCTAACCCTGTGACTCAGCCGTAGCTAGAAGAATTGATGTGACTTGACAACGTTTAGCCCAGGACACTGAGGTTAGACAGTGTACGACAGCTTAGAAAAACTTGTCTAATTAGTCTACTTAGTGCATCTTAGAGATAATAATTTGTAACTTCTATGAAATCAAAATGATTAATTGCTACACTTTTTAATAGTATTTGAATACGGTAAATACCACATTTTTTGATAATTTTACAATGTTGAATTGCCAGTGTCACAAGTAATATTATTTAAAATTTGGAGAATGACATATTATGGGGTAATGTAATCAAATGTATACTGATATATATATATATATATATATATATATATATAATATTTTAATCACAGGTTAAAAGATCTTAATTTTATGTGGGTAATGCATCAATATATTAAACAAGTTCTGAAGATAAACGTTAAAGGTTACACATATTTGTCACAATTTCATCAAACGTTCGTAAACTGCGCATGTGCACTTGCCTGTATAAAAAGCCGTCTGTCTGTTTCTTCATCGAGGTCTAATAGTTCATCTAAGTCAATTTCACAGTCGTACGTGTCATCTTCATCCTAGAATGAGAAAAACAACAAGATAAGTTGTATGAAAAAGAAATGGTACAACAACAATGACCAATCACTTCCATCCGTGTCACTAAGTCCCATCCCAAAATGAGCAATGTTTACTGAAATGTTGTTATTACTGGCCTGCTGGATAAGTAAACAATGTTGATAACATCAGGTGCTATAAACAAGAATTGCATAGTACAAAACGTTTTTCACTGTACAGTAGTACCCCTTTGGTAATTTGAAAATGGCAAAGGTCCACTATTTGTTAGCATTATTGAGAAAGCATGAGTTTAATTCCTGCAAACATTGATGTCTTATAGCACATATTCAGAAATTTAAACAGTCAGTAGATTTTGTTGTTGGCACGACTGAGATCTTGACAGTTCATGGTCTGGAAAATTTACATGATTTATGCATAGTGGTGGCTTTTTTAATGGCAAATACTGATTCTGCATAATGAATTATCATTACTACATTACAATAAAATATAAATCATATCAATTATTATTATCACAAATTTAAAGATAAATTAACAAAATATATACTATACAGACACCAACAAAATCTGTAAAACTAATGCAAGCATTCTAAATTTGCTTCACAACAACTGTGTTCATGCATATTGTACAATAGTAACAAAATCAACAGCATAAAAGAAACCACTTAACTGAAATTCAATTTAAATGCATAAAGCCCAGGTTGTAATTAACTCCACCCATCCATCCTTAGATTCAGTGTCAACTCTAATTAGTCCCCAGGTCTACTCCACATGTGCACATGTCATTTCGACAGCACGTCAGGGGTCACATTCGAACAAAAACTTTGCTGAGAAATTAGTTTGCCATGTAAATACGGCATAAATAAACCACGCCTGTCACATGACCCACCGCATTGCTTAACCGAAGCAGGTACATCGCCAACACGCGTCTCCAAATTGCACTCGTGAATTATTTACGAAGAAGGTAAACGATAAACTGTGCCAGTGAATTTGCACACATATCACGTTAACTGCACCATTTGCGCTGTGTGTGTCTACGCATGATGCGTGTATACGGGGCCGTGATCATTAATTTTAAAAGTTTTTACACGAGGGATTATAGCAATGCTGGTATAGGCGAAGATTTCATGCAGTGTTATGATTAAATTCTGATTTTCTTAGCAAGGTCATATTGGGGTCAACGTGATGGTGGAGTGAAATTAGGAGGTAGTCATGTGAGAGCAATATTAAACCCAGTCATAATCGGATGGATGAGGAGATTATGTATTACGTAATCTGGTCAAATTGCCTGGATTTTTCCGTGCTCAAGATTGGCTAATCTTCGTACAAAATAGTTGTTAACGTAAATATTACTTTAAAATGGCATCTAATTACTGGCATTAATCATAAATATTCACAATTCTACCTTTTGGTTATGATTATGATTAAAACAGCAATTTATTGCACAACAGATTACGGTTGCAGCCATAGTGTCCCTGGCACCGAATGAACATGTTTATACTATATTTATAAATAATAAATAGCACACAATTTCCACCACTACATCATTTATCAGAAATGTGACACTGTGTGTTTTCTGTCATACAGACAAACAAAACTATTCGTCGTCTGGGATAAAATAACCTGATTGTTTTGTAAGCAAGTCCTTAGTCCCAAGACTCAGAAAATGTTTCCACATGGTAGTCAAAATGTTTTTGAATTGACAACTAATTAAACTACAATTAATGTACTAAAATGTATGTATATATGAAACAGTTTTTGTGTGTAACCTTGATGCACATCATACAATGCTTCGGTGCAATTATCTCTGGGTATACTTATGATACTCCAATCAAGTCCAATGTCACTTCAAGCCTCAAGGTTAATCACCACAATGACTATATCATGTAGATTTAATTAATCTGGATTTGGTGGTCCATTCAATAATGATCGGAAACCATGGCAACGGAAAACAATAAGAAGCAAACAGAAATGATTAATCAAAAACCATTCGCTGCATTCTTCAGCTACTATTTTTTTCATATATGCAAACAATTATTTAAATTCTAGGTCATAATGCTGAAATGTTTTTCCTTTTTCGTCAATGGAAGCATATTAAATTGTGCCTTTTAAACACACCCATGGTAAACGTACAAAATAACTTTAAATTGTGCATGAGGCCTTTTAAACACATCCACGGTACACGTACAAAATACCTGGTGTTCTCATTATACTGTATGTTTACAAAGTGTGAACAATGCACGAAAAGTATGATGAATGACGATAGATATATTTATATGCACAGTATCCTGTAACTGATCCTGCCGCTGATGCCTGTGAGCTGGGTCTATACATCTCCCAGTGGTGGAGACAGACACCCCCAACTGTCATATCTATGACTAATGGCTGCCTTTACAAGCTTGTTTTTGCTACATCAGTACAGACGCGATAGCTGTTGTCTTGTCAGCTACAATGAGCCATTAATGGTGACAGAAAGAGTTGAGTTAGACTATTAGTTGAGTTGTTGTTGTTGATGTTAACCTTTGTTGTTGTTAAAGATGGGGTGATACAAGTCTCGTGGGGTTTAAGAGTACCTTAATAGTGACACTGTTGTACTTCATAAAATGTGAGCTTGCTTCAACAAACCAGCCCCCCCCCCATAAGCACTGAAACACGCTCTATGGCTTCAGCATGTTTTTGCAAGTACCAACACTGCCTTTGCAAATAAAACTCAACAGATATTCACTCAAAAGCAACGTGAATGGACAAGAAAACAGACCTGAACTTATTTATTCCAATTTATATATATCTTAGTGGGTCTTATACATTATATCTGGGTCACAAATCTTATTACTGGCATTTTAATGTGTAACTGTAAAACAAATTCGTTTTTAATGTGACGTTTAAAACGGACAATAAAGTCTTTGAATGATCTTTTCGCCAGGCCTCAGAGATTTTAAAATCTATTCCTACTCTTAGCATTTGCTCATTGAGCAGATCATTTACAAAATGAGTAAATCATTTATGCATTACTGTTTTGGTTCAGTTCATTTATCCCACATTTCCGTAAATTAGCAATTCATAAGCACTGAAAATAGCTCGTTGATCAGTGCATGTCACTGAAGACCAAACTGCAGATAACTCTTGGTCAGATGCATCTGTCTGTTAGAAGCAAGCTCTCTCTCTCTCTCTCTCCCTCTCTCTCTCTCTCTCTCCCCCTCTCTCTTTCTGTCCATCTCTCTCTCCCTCTCTCTCTCTCTGTTGCTCTCTCTTTGTCTCTCTCTCTCTCTCTCCCTCTCCCTCTCTCTCTCGCTCTCTCCCTCCCTCCGTCTCTCTCTATCTCTCTCTCCTCTCTCTCTCATCTGTATGTCTGCTACGGTGGCCTTGGTTGGCACCAGCCAAAACAGATCCACACTTAGTTTAATTGTTATACAGAGTTCAAGCACACAACCATGGTAACTGTCAACAAATATCACCCGATTTAGGAGAACTCTGGCCTTTATTCTGCCTGTGACGACAATAAATCTGGCATCTGAACGCATGTATTGTCACGACAGTAACAGACGCATTGTGTCCATGTCTGTTGTACTGACCAACACTCCCACAGGTAAGAGCTGGATGGTCTGAATTAATTGCAACAATGAGGCGCCCAGTCGTATCGAGGAAGAATTTTAAACCCAAACATACTGATTTATTCCCATCTTGCGCACAGAAATGTTAGAATAATGCTTCTGGCTCAAGGAAATTTATAAATTAAATATTATGAAAATCCTCTGTTTCAGACAGATTAAACATAAGCAATTAACTGTACATTGTATCAAGTAGAATGGTCAGAAATATAAATGAGTTTGTTCTCTATCAACCAGTGATACAAACAAATAATACACGCACATACAAACAGGCACTACTGTGTGATGGTTATGAAAGGTTTGTCATCTTAATCAAAATCATTTATTACTATGTGGCTATTGATGTACAGACATTTTAGTAAAGTAAGTGCATCATCTCCCTGGAGCTGAGGTCCACTGGCCTCTGTCTATGTCCAGTTACTTCCTTGGACCATGCGACTCTGATCTACCAATTTTAGTGGGGTATTATAGTGAATATACCTACTTTTAAGAGAGAGACTTTTTGATCTTCACACTTCTAGAGGGTATTTCTCCTACCTGAGAGTATTGAGTAGTTATCAATCTACCAGATGGCGTCTTTGTAAATGAGTGGTTTGTTCTAAGGATGGATGTAAGATAGTTTGTTTATATTACATGTACACGGCACAGTTGTCTTGATGTGTAAATTGATGAGATATTCACCACAATGCAAGGTGAATTTCAAACAAATGTATCGATCAAATGATTGGTTAATTGACTGACTGATCGATCGATCAATCGATCGATTGATTGTTGGATTGAATCAATAGCACACAGTGCTGTAGGCATCCATTAGAATGTTTGTGCAATTAGATAACATTTAGATTTGTAGATGTGTCCATGATAACTGCTGACTGCTTCAGTGATAAGAATGAAATAAAGAGCTGTATCCTGCATAAACACTGAAAGGATTGAAAGGATTTTCATAACAAACTACAACCTTTCACATAGTGTGACAAAAAATGACTCTTCAGTGAGACTGTTGAGTGGATCGTAAAGTAGCTTAACTAACTTTATAGAGACTTTAAACAACAAACTTCCTCTGTCTACCCAGGCTCTACTTACCCAACTGTCGTAAATACTCACTAAACCAAATGACCCAGAAAACTATGTCCCTCAAATTCCCTATTCACGACATTAACTACTTATCCAAGAATAAAAAGGTCTGAGATATATTTGGCCTACACAAGACATTGGCAAACGCACACAGTCAGTTTTCGTGATTTTTACACACACATGCCCTTTAGCCATATCCGAAAAACCAACTTGCAATACTTCCTGACCGGCCCGCAGATTGCAACTCCTCGCCGAATAATTACCCAGTCGGCCCCAAACACCAAAGACACAAAGGTTAATTATTAACGAGCACTGCCAATTAATTAAGTCCCACAATGCTGGGGCTTGCCAGATCTGGTGAGCCAGTCCTGCTGATTATTGCGGTCTGGCCCCACCCATCTGGGACGATGACTTGTGTCATCGCGGCGAAACTACTCGGACATTCCGCGGTGCCCCGAGCTGCGTACGGCATCTTTACGTCAGATCCGTGTGGCCACTTTTACTGCGGATGCACCCGTGTGTTAATAATGCATGCACGCTCCACGTACTGTGGTTAACACTGCGCTGTTGCCAAAAAGATGCCACTTACGTCATAGATACCGACGTTTGCCAAGGCGGTGGTTTTTTATTCATTTTGATTGTTTGCAACTATCGAGGTGGATGGGATTGGACGGTTCATACACGGGGCCTCAAGTTACAACATGCACGGTTTACCTGACCTCAATTTGAGCCGATGTATCACATTTGTTGGCCCCGTTGCTGTACTGAATGGTGACATGTAGCTGAAAGTGATGTGCTCATCATTTTAGTATATCGGTCATAACAATGAAACTGGACCTCACTAAAATGTGGTGGATTTTAAAGGTTGGTTTGATAATCGTAGCCAAGCACAGGATAAGGTGAGGTTTAACCTTTTAGAGACAGAAGGTACAGAAGTTACTATCTGTGGGACTTCCCTTCCAGATAAGGCAGACATCTACTAGAACTCACAGGGTGCAACATGTTGCTTGGATCTGGCTCTAGAGAAAAGGAACATCTCTGATTGTCTTTTTTGACAGACACTGGCAATGAGGGGTGAATAAAATTACTGGTACACTTCAATCTCAGAGCTCTTAATTAGCACACCATCCACCAAGACACTGCACTCAGATAGCCTGCAACATATAGAACTCTTCCAAGCTTCAGTTTGTTCAGCCTAGCGCTGACACTAATGGAGCAGTCCTGGACTACATCCAACTGGATCCGATCATCATTTGGCAATGTAACATCACAATTAAGCACAATTCTTGTCCCAACAGTTCAATACATACAATACATCAGTTCAACTTTATACATGAACAAGTGGCACAACTTTGTCACACACATACATTCACACACATACACACACATACACACACATACACAAATACATGCACACATGCATACACACGCATACACAATTACATTACACACATGCATGCATGAAAACTCATACAAGCCTTAACATGTGTACTAGAATTTATGTTCCCATTATTTTATATTCTATCTAGCAACAAGGACCAACAAATTATCTGAAACGGCTGCCAAATGTTCTTTCAGGGATGTTATTATAATTGGGGTCTTTGTGAGAAAAACAAATGGGAAGTGAGAACATGCAGACATGGAATATAATTTATATATTATATATCATGCATTTATTATTATTATATAGTTTAAGGCAAAGTTTATGATGGTCAGACCCATATTTCCGATTATGACCTCAAATTCTAAATGTGTCTGTTTAAGATGGAATGATAAGGAACAAATAAGTCAACTTGCAGTGATTGGTCAGAAATGTCTTTGTCCCCACAGTGCCACCTGTTGTGTGCTAAATTACCAGATCTGTGCCAGGCTAACAGTGTCTTGGGTAATTTATTTAGATAACCAGGATAAAATAAAGGCTGTTTATATGGTGTAGTTATTGAACATAGAGATACTGATGAGCCAGTGAATCATTGTGTAACAAGGGCCACACCTTCCAGCTATCCCAAACAGACCTGGCAGTGCTAAGGCACTGGGTTTGGTACCTAGATAAGAGATTACCAGGTCAGGCATTCTCTTATTTCCCTATACACTGTATGACTCTTAGTCATGAAAATGTACTTACAATAATAAATCAATTAACTACCTTCTGGGATTCGTATAAAATCAAACATTTCCTGATTCCCAAATGATTAGAAACCCACAATGTATCAACTGTAGCTTACGTGGATCTTAATTTGCACCAAATAAAGCAGGTAACTTGTGATAAAACAAAAGTGGTTTTAATTAAATCAAAGAGAAGGCATCGGACAGATAGGCAAATCTGTGTATGCTGGAGACAACAAGAAGCATCTGACCGAGAGGCAAATCTGTGCACAACAACCAAACTGGGTCTGGCAGAGACGCTAGGTTTTAGTGCAGCTCCTCTGCAGCACTATTTACTAATTAATGACCAATTGTTCCTATCAGTAGCACTAATCGTAGACTGCCAAGTCTCCACGAAGACACTCCACCCAGCCCAGTCTCTGAGGAGTTTAAACAATCAAGCTTTGCTACATTCAGCTGCCTTCAGTTTTCACTGTTTTTCAATCAGGATTACTCACTCTTGGTGTAAACAAATCAGAGATGAGAACAGCCAGACTGAAGCAAGAATACTTTGAAGTGTGTCAAGTGTCAATAGAAACCCTTCCAATGGTTTCTGAGACGTTGTATTGGCTTTCATGTTTAGTTCTTGTAAATTTCCTGATGACCACACCAAGCTTGTAAATCTTACAATATTTGCCTACAATTTATGATTAAGTTGGAACATCCTTTGACATTACCACAAGTTTGGCAAGAACAAGAAGAAAACATAAAATTGTATTCAAAACACTCACACACCTGAGAGTGGTTGTGCTATCAGTAAGAAGACCAGTGACAATGGCAATGTGTGTGCAACGGACCATGACGCTAATTGCTACAATAACACAACAATGGTTTCCAATGTGATCAGCCCAGATTGGAGAGTTCAACAGTTCATCTGAGAGATCATTAGGACAAAGGACAGCCACTCTGCCAGCACTGGTTACGGTTCAGTGAGCATTGCAGAGTTGTTCCACTCCAGCCACGGTTGAGCGAACACACTTTGTATTCAGGATGCACCAAATGCTAGGGCTGGCGTAAAGTCAACACAGTAATTTATGTGGAAGTAATATCAATAACATGAATTAATCACAGTTTGTGCACTTGGTAGTAGTGAATTACAGATGCACTAATGCAATCAATTGTGTAGTATTCAAATCTTAGCATAATTTATATCAACTTGAGGACCTCACTGAAAAGAAATCTAGTGTATATTTTAATGTGCACTGTATTTAGCTGAGCCATCCTGAATAAATATATTATATCTCAACTGCGGACTAAGTGACTGTCATTAAGGCATAGGCTGGTCAATATTATAGGAGCTTCCATACTTATATCAAACTTACTGTTTTATCATTTTAATATAGTTGTTCAATATCATGACAACAAAAACGTGTTTTATTTTACACAATAATATGGTTATTATGAGTGTCATTTGGTTCCAGTCTAACCCATTGCTTTCTGCATGAGTGTGATTGATAGATATACAGTTTTTCAGTGTAGTTGTGTGGTTGTGCCTGTATGTATGTGTGTGCGCGCGTGCGTGTGGGAGCAGGTGTGTGTATGTGTGTGTGTGTGTGTGTGTATGTGCGCAAGTGTGTAATCTCTTACTCCCCTGACAGATAAGCAACCAACATTTAGCCTCCTCAAAATGACACCAGCATTATGGAGCAAACGAGTCTACCAGTTTCCAAACTGCAGTAGTTTTAAAGTGGATCTCAGGTTCTCAACCGTGATCTTCTCCACAGACATGAGTGACATCAGGTCCTCTATCTGTAGACCTCACTGCCACCAAGTACAGCTGAGGGTCAGGAGGTACTAGGAATCTGACAAAACTTCGCACGGCGATACACTAGCAATTAAGCTTGAGCAGATAACGGCTGAATGCAGGGACACAATGGATATTGTGGGTGGACATCTCTGGCTTGATTCAGACAAAACACAACATTCTGACAAATACGAGGACAATCCAGTCATTGTGTGATACGTAATGTCGATGAGTGCTCAGGCATGATAACAGAACGAAGTGCGACCACCGAGGGAGCATACATGAGGGAGCATACACCAGCATGTGGGAGAGTGTATCATTTAGTAATCAGTACCATATGTTATAATGAACATGTAGACGGGACACAGTTACAACTAACAGGCCCCCTTTGTGGTCTGTCAACAACATTGATGACAGGTGACACATCAAAGGTTGCCTGTCTCATGGCCGGTGGGGCATAAACCAAGCCTGTGGCATTTTTGTGCACTCAGTGTCACTATCTTTCAGGGCCTTAAGTGCTGTTGAGTCTACCACTAGGTGCATGATGATAAGTTGACATCACTGTCAGTGGAATATGATTCATGTTTCGGGTTTTACCAGTTACAACATATTTATTTGCTATCCCTTTCCTTCATATAGGATCAACATATAGGATCAACAACCCATGTAAGGATTTCATTTTCCTGGAAGCTTTCAACATTAGGCAAATAGAGTATAATTTTACATATTTATATCATAACCTAAGTTAAGACTTTCACTGGTAATTAAAATTTGATGTATTTTGGTTTGGATGTAAAAGTATACTATGTGTGTGTGTGTGTGTGTGTGTGTGTGTGTGTGTGTGTGTGTGTGTGTGTGTGTGTGTGTGTGTGTGTTTGTGTGTGTGTGTGTGTGTGTGTGTGTGTGTGTGTGTGTGTGTGTGTGTGTGTGTGTGTGTGTGTGTGTGTAAATCTTGATACATCTTTGAGATATAGAAAGTCCAACAATTTAATGTCAGTTGAAATATGGTGTCATTTTTACACCATTCTGATATGTCAAATACATCACCATCACAGCATTAGTACATGAAAGAGATAGCGTGTCAGTCCCTGGTCAAAGAGATAGTGTGGGTCCACTACCCCCCCTGGTCAGTCCCTGGTCAAAGAGATAGTGTGGGCCCACTACCCCCCCTGGTCAGTCCCTGACGCCTCTGTATACTGAGTACCTGGCATGTGATATATATAAATACTTCCTGTTAACTTTATCATAGAAGTATATAACTATATACATACATGACGTAGAAATGTTCTAAACCAGGAAGACATCCATTACAAAATGATCTGAATCATATTTATATCTGGTGAGAATTTAGCATGGGCAGTTACCACGACTGATTATGTAAACCAGTCAACCGTGGAACCGTAGCAACTAATAGTTCTCCATAAAGCCCCAGTAAACTTCCGCTTGCAACTAATGTATCGCCTTGAAATGCCCGTCAGCATTTAAATATACACTTGATGCGAAGAGTTCTAATCACGACTTATGAGTCGGCCATTGTACCTGCTGCACCTTTGTTGGCCAGGCTCAGACTACAGCACTGGACATGCCTGGCTGGTCAAGACTTAGCAATGGTCAATGACTGGGTAGGGGGTACCACAGGTGTATTCCCACCAATCCCACACAGGTGGACCAGGTAGTTCAAAGTGACCAGGTCACAGGGCTTTATGCAGGACCAAATTATTGCCAGTCACACATGTTTTAGTAGACACATGGATATTAACTGTTAAGCCAGTTTACTAACTTTAAATGTTTTTGATGACCTAAAACGGACTACAAACAAACATGTGACACCATTGACACTCACTTTTGAGGCATAACTGACAATATGTATGGTTTTGGAAGACCTTTTATTTTTGCTCCTTCATTTTTTACCCGTCCACCACCCATCCACCCATCCAAAACGTTTTTTACCCGTCCAAATGATGGGTGGATGGGTCTCTGCATAAAGCTATGCCAGAGCAAGTGATCTTACTTAGACATAACCGCTGATTAACACCCACTGGTCATGTGACATGTTGTCATGTGACAAATGAAATAAAAGTATTTTTCTTTTCTTTATGAGGTTAAAACATATGTAAATAGTCTAAGCAATGTTTCCAACTTGGTAAGTTTTTGTATAGTGCAGTATCCAATCCTCAGAACTGATCAAGGTGCTGAACACTTTACACACTGCCAGACCTGTTCAAACAAACACTGCAATTAGTGCACAAAGACTATTCCACCACTGCCTATAGCCAGGTACTTATTCATACAGCTGAGTGAACTGGAGCGTTGTACAGTGAATGAACTTGCCCAAGGTTCAACACAACAGAACACATGATTCGAACCCGGGTTCTCTTAATGGAGAGGCCCAAGCTCCACCCACTGAGCCAATGTGCCACTATACAGGGTGAGTATATTGAACTATAATCGACTTACTGGTAAATTTATAATATAGTTTAGATGCAATAAAAGATAACCTCACATAGAATGATAAATAACTGGAACAAATGATCTACTGGTTGACAGAATAGTTTCTGTATAAATGGACTTTAAAATATGCTTAAAAATAACATTTGATAAGGATGAAACATGTGCAGTTATGCGAGTGATTATGGGACTCAATGGCGTATTTGTATATTAAAGAAGTTTGTCATGTGACATATGCTGCTTACTTGCTTTGCAACACACAATTTATGTAAACAAGTAATAATAATAATAATAATAATAGTAACTTCTTTTGCGCCAATATCCTCGAAAATCAAGCTCAGTGGCGCGACAAAACCAGGGGATTAATCAATCTCATAATCGAAAGCAATGCGTGAGTCGTCAACGGATGGATGGAAAAGCTAGGAGGCTAAGGAGGATAGGCAGCATTAAAGAGATAGGTTTTTAGATGTCGGCGGAATGAAACTATATTACCTTGTGATTTAACACTGGCAGGAAGCGAATTCCACACCGTTGGTGCGGCAACCGAGAAAGCTCGGGTCCCGGCTTTCGTTTTCACCCGAAGGATGTGAAGAGGGTTACTACTGGTTGAGCGTAGCTGTCTGGAATTTCTTGTTGGAGTTAGCATTGAATTTAGATATGCTGGTTGTGTAGATGAGAGTGCTTGATAGGCTATTGTACACATTTTGAAAATGATGCGATAGTGCACAGGTAGCCAATGCAGTGATTTTAGAAGCGGCACTGAGCGAGAAAAACGTGGAGAACGCGTGACTACCCTTGCTAAACAATTTTGGACACGCTGAAGTTTGGCTATGTCCTTGTTTGCGGTATTGTAAAGGAGGGAATTGCAGTAGTCGAGTCTGCTGCTTACTAGAGCTGTGGCGATGGTTTTAGCAACGGAAAGTGATAAAAACCGGCGGATACGGCGAAGATCACGGATATGGTAAAAACAGCAACGGCATGTTTTCGAGATATGTTTTTTGAAATTGAAGTTTTCATCAAACGTTACTCCGAGATTTAAAACTGAGGTGGCTGGTGTGATACTCTGACTCAGAATATGTGTCGGGAAAAAGCCATTGAGTTTTGCCCGCTGCGTTGAGGTACCAATGATGAGAAATTCAGTCTTATCTGCATTTAGTTTTAATTTACTATTTTTCATCCAGAGGGAGACATCTTGGAGACAATCCCTGAGCTGGTTTAAGGAGCGACAAGTATCTGGTGTGGTCAGAGAAACATAGATTTGTGTGTCATCTGCATAAAGGTGATGATCCAGGTTATGACTCTGGATAACTGAGCTTAATGGTGTTGTGTACAGAGTGAAAAGCAACGGACCCAAAACAGAACCCTGGGGGACACCACAAGTACTGTGTATATTGTACTTATGTTTTATTGTAACAACAAGGATAACATATTATGAAACATCAAAATAATAATTTAAGAAGATTTACAATTAGATGCAACTTTACAATGTATAGATCCTTATAATTGATTGTGTACTTATATTATACTACTTGATGTATAGAACATTATCTCTGGTGCTATATATTAACATACATACACTATATTATATTATATATTAACATTGTGTTCCTGGGAGACAGTCTGAACAACATTATCTGACACAGGAATTACTCAGTGTGTTTAACTCGCGTTTCTTTATACTTCATGTTTTCATAAATATACTGTATAATATACATAAAAAAGAACACAAACAAACCTGTAGAAATTCCACAGGCAACACATTTTTTACATCCACAACTTTACAATCCTTCTCTTATGAGTGTGTTTGTAACACGTGTATACACACCTAGACTGGTGACGTCAACTAGAGGACACTCTCGTCATTTATGATGACAGTAACTGTTGCACTAGACAAAACAGGCAGATTATATCCTGAACCGACAAAAACGTGCAACATGCTGGCAAGATTAAATATATCCCACTGAATCATCATGACGCAGGAAGGGCTCAACTGATTCATGATTCGGGTACAGGATATGTGATACCAGTCTTGGATATACGATAAAAGTGTCAAGTTGTTCTGAACTGCAACATAATAAGCATTACCACGAATCCAAAATTTGGAATACAAGGATATGAGACCATATTAGACATCTCCCCTGGATATGATGTTTGTTTTATCTGACACAGCTGGCTTTCTACGAAGCCAACCCTTCTAATGGTCAATCACACTGTTTATGTCCACCATGAATAGTCAACAGTGGACACCTAGATGGCCATACACAATACAGAGTGTGTGTTGGAACTAGTATTGGGACGAAACAGGGACATTGCTGGTAACAAACTGTGAGTCTTTGTCTGGCTCTCAGCTGTACAGTAGGCACACAAAGAGGTGAAAGGTCAGCGTACTTGAGTTCCGTGTGTGAATGACCAGTCATTCTGCACATTCCTCTCAATCAACACAGATTCTAATCGGGCCAGCCGTTTCACGATAACAAAATATCAGAGTGAAACAGACATCTCTTAAAAATGCACTGTTGTGTGCACGGACAAAATTTAACAACTAGGAGAAATCAATTGCATTCAGACATACAAAAGTTAAATAATTAGTTATGTAATTATGAGTAATAAGGAATACGTGTAAACTTAAACATACTTTAATGGTATGCAATTTAGGCAGTTTTATTTTAACCAATTATGCTATATTTAAAGCTACATTCATTTAACTATATTTAAAGCTACATTCACCTTTTTACTAGATAGTCCTAACAGGAAACAATTAAGTGCCACTGTATAATTTAGAGACATTGGAGAAAGAATGAAGATGTGGTTACACGGTGAACTCAGAGTGAACTCAGAGTGAACCCTCTACAAAAATCCCAAGCGAATTACACTGAGAAAAAATATACATGTGCTGATTAAATCTAGACACAACTGGTTAATTGGATGTGCTGTTACTGTCTTAGTGCAGTCTACTTGTGGTTGTTGAACTAAGCCTGGTGGTTGGGCCACCAAGCAGATGTGACTCTATCTGTCAATTATGTCACAGCTGGCGGGAAGTATGTCATTTGAGTTAGGTGACATCCTTACAGCAGATCTACACTGCAGTAACATGTACACTTATTGACTTAATAAGACTCACACTGGAGGGGGAAACACTACACTCATATCCTGTCACATGTCAACAGGAATTACGGCTAGATTTGCATGATCAGAAGTGGTTTTAAAGAAGAACTTGAATATGACTACACACACTAGTCAAATGATGGAAGCTTTCGTATTGGACTCATTTATGTTTATGGAAACAAAAAAATTGTTTTTTTGCACATATTATACCATCGATGTGGTTAGTGGTTTTGTATTTTTTCAAACAAACTTAACCTGACAACACGCACAACATACAAGGTATTATTGGCTCTAAAATTACATCATGTACTAAGGTAATAATGCACATTTAACTTTTGCTTAAAGTTCTAGTAATTTTGTGTTCACTACCTAAAAAGTACAACAACCAGTGTAGACAGACAGTGTATGGCCTATTTAATGACCTGCTAAACTAGTAATGTTATGCACTTGTAAACTAGCACTCAATTAAAAGTTAATTTTATGTTTTCCTGTAACCGGAGCACTCTTTTCAACATCAAAAAGTCATTATGCTAATTACTCTTAGCTTACCACACTCAATACCCTTTGCCAACTGCTGATATCACACTTGATGACTAATCCTAAATTAACGTAATTCTGCCTGAGGCTTAGCTTTTGAAGATTATATCATATTTTAAGGATCCTTTCAAAGTATTGCATTGATTGCTATAAAGAATCCTATATAGCCTTGTAACTGGGGGTGATGATCAATTGAGGCAAAATACATGTACTTTTAGGCTTTAGCCTTAGACATGAACAGTGATTTGAGATAAAGTTGAAACTTACTGAACCAAGGCAAAGCAATTAGGAAACCACGAACTTCCTTCCTGGTGATACATCTGGACTTCCGGATTTCCGGATTTAATTTCAATAATTAAATACACTTAGTTTATACTTTATAGAGAGTAAACAACGTACACGACCGACTCGATAAATAAAAGCAAATAAACACGCCGAACATGTAACCTAGAAGTGGAGATTTATTGCCACGCGCACGTTGAACCGTGACAACGGGTCACGCTTGACTTAACGCGGATTATCGCGCGTCATGGCGCTGGTCACGGTTGAATGGTGCATTCTAGTTACAACTGAGAGATGCGTGGACATAGTAATAAATCAAAGATCACCAACTCACCGCATCGTAAAGTCTTCGTAATTCCGTATCTACCCAGTCTTCCACTGCCAGCCGTTTGCGAATGAGGCGCATTTGGTGTTGGCCGTATTTGGCCGTCAGATACTTTTTCCGTTCGTTGTAACCGTACAGGTCGGTGTTCTTAGCCGGCTCTTTAAATCCCACCTGGACCGGCGATTCTGTGCCAATGTCACTGTGTCTTGTCGGAGATGGCCGGTACGTTTCCCGTGGTGCTGGTGGCGATGCATGATACCGGTCGCCTGAATTCACTCGTGTGCTATTTACGTTGTAAACGGTCGCCATAACTTCGACCGCACGCGTCGGATTAAAGTTGATAACTGAGCCAATGTTTTGACAGCCGGAACTACGTCAGGACCGGCAGGCAGCCGAATGTATTCATACGCGACGTCACAGCAATGAAGACCCACGAATTGTCGAATGATTATTCCGCATGAGAAGCAGCATTCAAACAGAGTTTTGAGTGAAACATTGTGCAAAGAATTTCAAAATGCCATACAAACAATAGAAAGGTAAAACTGCCGATCAAAAGCAGTACCCAAAATGCTGTACTAAAAGCGTACAATAATCCTAACGTTCTCGATAGGTGACAGCACATGTTGCCTTAGGTTTCTTCCAAGGAGTGACGCCACCTACTGGGAATTTGCAAATTACATTGAAATGCTATTTGACGTAAAAAATGTGGTAAATCGCTTACCAAAAGGTTTTCACAATTATTTCACGGGCGCCGAAGGAAAATGAATATTACGTGGGTTGAGTCGGAACTTCAGCACGATTTCGCAGTCGGCTAGGAACCTTTAGTCGAATCTTTGGTACTTGAAACATCAACGTACCGCCACTTACAGTTACAGATTTATAATTTCACCAACAGACACATGTCATGGGTAGTTATATGAAATTTGAATAAGTCTTTCACTGTCCTGGACATTTTTGTATTGATGGAAGCAAGTAAATTAAGGATAAAGCCATATTAAACAAGGTTATTGTCCAACTACTTTCCAGTTAAATTACTTGGAATTGATATAGCATCACCATGCAGACACCGGTGTTGTAAATTCAGCTTTCACCAGTATATTGATCAAATATATTCCGTTCATGTTTCTGACATATACATGATATATCTACTGCTAAAACACTATCAGTAGCTCTGATTAGTATTCGATTTGACTATATTTATACATCATCATCATTGTGCAGCCATAGTGTCCCGTGGTTGGGCGAAGGCCTCAAGCATGCTGCTTCAACAGCTGCCTATCTTGCGCTATCCTCTGCTAGATGGTATCCTTCCAATATAGTCGTCTAGTTCGTCTCTCCAACGTCTCGCTTTGGTTATCTTGCCGCATTTCAGGTGCCTCTGTTACCGTTTATTTATGGAACGATATTAGGGCCATAATTCAACATGTCATATTATTGCAGATAATCTGCAATAATACGACGTCAGGCATAATGAAGACAGGCATAATACGAATTCAGGCATAATACGAAGTCAAGCATAACGCAAGCAAGCACAATACGAGCAAGAATGCGAGCGAGAATGCCAGCTTGCATAATGCGAGATAGAATGCAAACGAGCATAATAAGACTTGGCATAATCAGCACTCGCTAAGTTTGTGCTGCCATCTAGCGAACTACGCCAACCTGAAAATTGAAAATACTGAAGTATCCCTTACATTAACAAATGTTTTAGCCTCGGTTACCCAGACTCCGTGAGGTGGCAGCACTTTTAAGCCCCCTCAACTACGCCTGGGACAGTATATATGCTTAAGTTTCTACATCCGGGCAGCCTTACCCCAGAATAGGGTAGAGACGCTGATTGGCTCTCAGGCCAACTATGAAATAAAAATTTAAATAACGATATAGTTTTACAAGATAATAATATCATTTGAAAAGTATTCACCATTGAACTTATATTAACACAACAGTAAGTAAAAATTCAAATTTACCGTTGTTTATAAAATAAGAATTACGGCAGGATTAACCAGTATCCGTGAGGTGGCAGCATTGTCTAGCCCGACACGGATAGCATACACATTAAATAAGGAAACCTTTTGATCAAATAATGCTGTATTATAAAAACTATTAAAAATTAAACTTATATTAACCCAAAATAAATAGAAATACAAATTTGCAGTTGTTTATAAAAAAAAATATTACGGCAGTGTCCGTGAGGTGGCAGCATTTTATAGATCACGCGGATACCAAACAAAAGCCGGCAAATGTCACCAGACTGTCTTCTCGGCGTAGTTCCGCAGCCGACCGACAGTCGGTTAAGCGAGACGACAAATGTTTTGGCTCAGGCTATTCACCAGCGAGCTGCTCCCTAAGTAACGTTGTCGCGCTTACATTTTTCCGATCGTTAAAACCTTTCCGATTGACGTTTCTGCGCATGCGCGTATCTAGGGGATAAACGTAAGCGCTACCTACGATGGTCGCGCTTACATTTTCCCGGTCGTTAAAAACTTTCCGATTGACGTTTCTGTGCATGCGCGCATCTAGAGGCGCGCGCGACAGCGCTAGCTAGCTACACTGGTTGTTGCTCACGTGTATTTGGGAGTTTGAGCGTTATAGCACGGACTAATTGGACCAGTGATAGCGGATAACAAAGCGCTGTCACTGGTTACGATTGATTGTGCTAGGATTTACTGCTACAGCTTTAGTAAATAAAAATATAGTAGTTATTGCTTCGTATACAAAGCTGTATTGTTTATTTATCCTTAATATTAATAGTAATTGGATGGATAAATAAATAGTTGCACCAAGTTTGGCATAACAAAGGTTTGTAATTTGTTTTGTGATAAGTGGCTTAAATATGCATTTAACGCGTACACAGGAGGAAAATAATGACTTATACATTAACAATCTTTATATTATATACTGACCAGTTTCCTCTAGTCTACGTTTAAATAATTACAGACTTTACTGAAGTAACATGATATATATTTGTTACATTTATTAAAATAACATCATGATCATCGTCTTACCTTCAGGGGTAAATGTAAAAAGATAATGTTAGTTATGTTCAGTGTTGTTTTGTTGAAATGAATCCATACTGATATTTTATTGTATTCTGAATTTACTTCTTGAATAAACCTGTAGCAGTTGTGTATAAGTGAAACATATTGATGTCCTCTATAAATAGCACATAATTGTATTGTTTTAATACTGGCCTCTAAGTATAATATGAACATAACTGGACCCAGTACAATTCTTTGTGGTATAACTCATGTCGCCGCCATTATCTCTGAACTGGATTGATTAAGCAAACACTGTTGCCTAGTTCATTGTTGAAGCACAGTAGACACACAATTAATCCTCATTCAATAACAATTTATTGTAAAAATAAAAATAATCCAAAATCCAATCTATCTTGCGTGGCTGTGGCTAAATTGAAATACATGCTGTATATAAAAAATCAATGAATTCTTGGGATAAAAAAATTAAAACATTCGTCTTAAAGCAAAATAATTGTACATAGATCGTCTGTATAAAATGTTCAAGATCACATCACATAATGACTAAAACATATATGCAACCAATCATGCATGCATATTTTTAAAACTGCAATAGGCATTAAAGTGGTTAGATTTCACGAGTCCACAAAAATGTATTGCCAATTTGTTTTAAAGTGTCTTATGTTATTTATTTACTGCTAAAATTGAAACTGTTTATTTACTTTTTGAAAAATACGCATGCATGATTGGTTGCATATAGGTTTATTTTTAGTCATTATGTGATGTGATCTTGAACATTTTATAATCTGAGACATTATATGAGCAGTGGCGTGCACCATCCAGCTGTAGCCAAGCATGACAATGTCCAGAGAAGGGTACACTCAGCAGCGCTGAAGCCTACTTTAAAAAGTGTGTTCAAACAGGCTAAATTCGAGTCGACTCAGTCAGTGGCAGTGCTGACTCGACATCGTCAAACGTTCATCACAAATAATACTAATTATTATATTAAGTAACGTCATTTGCCTCGGAATATAACTATTGGGTTGCATTAACTAAGTCGTTTATGTAGAGTAGAAATGATACAGCAATGATAGGAGTGAGCCCTGCACCAGTGCATGGTCGTGTGTGTTTTCAATATCTTTATTTCAGATTGTCATAGTACATACAAATGTCCACATAAACACTAAAAAAACAAGTGACTATAGAAAAATATAAAAGTATTGCACATGGTAAATAGAGAAAAACACATTGCACAATGGTACATTCCAGACTGGTACATTAAATCAAAAACTATTATGTATATACAACATTTTGATCCAATGTCGTCTTATCCTGGATTGCCATTTGATATCACTGTTGATAATTGCAATTACCAACTTATTATAAGAGCATCAAGTCTCCGCATGAATTTATATACAAGGTTTCTAATTACAGCTTTACTATCTGGTACATGGTATTCTACAAACATGGTGGAGGCACTGCAATATTTAGGCTGATTCAGCAATAAGCGAAACACATTATTGTAAGCCACATGAAGATTATGTATACAAGCTACTGTGTAATTCCACCACAGCTGAGCAGTATACATGGGAGAGCAGAAAGTTCTAAGCAAAGTCAGCTTCACTTCAGTGGAACACATGTAAAATTTCCGCAATAGTATATTACCCCTAGCATATAGTTGTCGGCATTGGCGTAAGATATCTTTGTCATCATGTAATGTCTTAGAAATAAAGTGACCCAAATATTTCACATTATCCACTTCCTGGATTGTTTCACCATTAATCTTAAATGATGGAACATCAACATTGTTCATATAATTGTATTAGTTACTTTTAAATATTAACACAGCACTTTTCTTGGAGTTGTACTTGATATCATGATTTAACCCATAGAGTCCACATACCTGCATCAGTTCAGACAGTCTTGATACAGATGGGGACAGAATTACCAAGTCATCAGCATACATAAGATGGTTGATAGTTGTACTACATATTACACACCTTGTGTTACATTTGTTTAAAGCTATGGTTAAATCATCCATATACATATATATATATATATATATATATATATATATATATATATATATATATATATATATATATTAAAAAGGTGTGGTGAGAGTATACCACCTTGCCTGACACCATTTGTAACACCAAAATGTTCCAACAATTTGCCTGACCATCTTATACACATAGTCTGATTCGAATACCAATATATAAGCAGTCTAACAATATATCCAGGAACTCCCCTGTCAATCAACTTTTGAAATAAGATAGAATGTTTCACTCTGTCAAAGGCTTTAGACACATCTAAAAACAGAGGTGTGTGAGAAATGTAGTTTTGTCCACAAATGGTCACTGTTATGTGTGAAAAAGTTCTTGAAAATGTAAATATATGCCAAATATGAAATATGGTGCTAGTATAGCTTTACACAGGGGACACAAACAAAGTTATGATGGCTGGCACATGTATCGTGACAGCTATTTTGATTTTTGTAGAAAAACAGAATCATTCATGCTGACTCTATGTACGGTTTAGTCTAAAAAAGACTCAATGCATGCCATGTATCAACTTTATTATTTTGGATTGACACTGTGTTGGTAAAAACAGGAGTTACTGTCTGCATCAGGACATATGCTTTGGGCATGGGCAATTTGAAGACTACTTATTAAACCTGGACATTGAAATAATGCTGAAGTCAAAATTACTATTTTAAGTGGTGTAGAATGCTCTGGACTGTATATAATGAAGAGACTGCTGTCATTTCAGCGTTGATGATGACATTTTTGTGTTGGAGGTTCTCTGCATGCATGACTCAGATGTAACGCTCTTAACTGCATAGGCCAGGTAACTCAGCCATTCCTCCATTGTGGTCGCATGTATTGGTATGTCTCGGCAAGTTGATCATGTATTTTCAAAAGGGCTGTATACTGTATATTGAGTGTACAGAAGCGTTGCAATGAAAAGTGCTTGTGCATGTATGTGCACACACATATGCGTGTATATACGTACATGCACGCATGCACGCGCGGGCACACACACACTCTGTCTGGTTTTGTCTAGTCATTATTTGCCTTGAGTAGTTGTGTCAGTCTTCATCCAACTGTGTTGAACCCTGTGAGTAAGGAGGCTCACCAAGTTGTCAAAATTGTATATGTTCTCTCCTTTTTATCATAGGTATCACTGCTAATATGAAATATATGTTTCAGGCCATGTATTTTCTGCTTTATCAATGTGTGAAATAAAATATATGTACTAATTACCATTTCAATGCCAGTTGTTATAAGCAATGTGCATATTGCCTATGGCCAAAGTAACTATCGTTGTCATTGACACAGTGTGGTTTCAATGTAATATTTTATTCTCTCATACATAAAGTGTTATGTCATAGGTTCATGATATGGTTGACTTTTTTCTCAAACCACCAGCATTAAGTCTTATTTCCACCACACTACAGAATGCATTCCCAATGCTTATTTTTTGCATCCTTCATTGCACCAAATGCAGACCAATTCCAATGAGTATTGTCACTGAATACCATAATTCAACTTTTAGGAGCCAAGGCCATCTTGTCAGTCTAAAATCCTCATCAAGAGTGCCTGGATGGTCAGTTTTTTATGGGGGGTGGGGTAACATTATAAGCTATGTATTATTTGCTTAAAGAGATATGTCAAGACTGAATACATGACATGAAAGAGGAATAAGTCATCTGTCTATCTATACCACTGACACATGTCTGTCACTAGCTGTCCTCAAAGGAAAGTCCAAGATGCATCAGATTTTATGACAGGCTTACAGGAAGTGTGACTGGGGATGCCTTTGATGTGGTATTGGCCTGTAAGCTCTGTGAGGATACAGCAATCATTGATCCATTGTTCTGAGCATGTGCACTAATTGGGCTGTGTAATGGCATTACATTTGACAAGTTGTGTTACCTCACTTTTCTGAAATCCCCATTTTAAAGTGAAATATGGACATTATTATGTAGGGTAGGAGTGACATAACTGTTTTTGTAAAAAAAAGTATTTCACAATATGGTAACAACAGACTATGCATGATTTTCTTGCAGATTATATGGTTGGCTGTCACAGACATATTCTCTATGCATATATACGCAAGCTGTCAGTTGCAGTGTGGTCAGCACCATAAGAGGGTTTTTGTTTATTTATACAATATTGACCCATAAAATAAGGCGCGGTGGTCATTTGTAAAGTGGGTAAAAAAATACCAGATTAAGGGATGACATTGATTTTCTCGCCTCCTGCATGATATATATGTAGCTTTCAAAAGAGCCTAAATTAAAGGTTTTTAAAAAAAATCAAAATTCCTATTAGGGGTCAGAGCACAGTTAGACTTCCTGGTGTAACCCATACGAATGTAGTACCTTAATAATGGTGTTATTTGAGATTTTGAAAAATTCTTTTTATGTGAAATGAGTACAGTAGGACAGGCATACTAGTAGGTTCAGTGCTATGATATATCTGCAGTGCAATGACGCATGTTAGGCAGAGTGTAGTTGGCGTAGTGATTTTTAGCCATTTTTTCTTACATGACCCTGCGAATGCAGAAAAGCGTGCTAAGTTTGGTCAATTTTGAGGGGCAGAACACATGCATGCATTTTAAAAGAGCCTGAGATATGCTTTTTTGACGAAATTTGATCAGTATATCAGTGACATGACTGCAATGATTGTGTTAAAATGTATTTTACATTTTACATCCCCAATGGGAAAATCAACTGTGCTCTGTGCCCTACAACGTCAAGTCGAACTGTTATTTTGTTGTTTGTAATGCGCCTTATTTATCCTCTGGAACAATTTTTAATATGATATGAGGCAGAAAGTGAGTTTGGGCATTTATTAGCAAATGTCACACTATGTAACGGAAGACATCGTACGTGTGATGACATGCACGTAATTGCAGACATTGTACGTTGATATGTGACAGATATGGTCAAGTAGTATGCCTAAGAGAAACAAAAGAACATGTGTTTAATGATCACATGTATTTTCACACACAATTAATATTGCCTTATTTGTATAAAAAAATTACGTAACTACTCATAAAAAATCATAAATGACATAATTAACGGAAAATGTATTATTAAGCTGATTACATACATTAATTATGCTCTATCATTATAATTTAAATGCTAGGTTTCTGCCCAAACTCACTTTCTGCCTCATATCATATTAAGAATTGTTCCAGAGGATAAATAAGGCGCATTACAAACAACAAAATAACAGTTCGACTTGACGTTACTTAGCGAGCAGCTCGCTGGTGAATAGCCTGAGCCAAAACATTTGTTAATGTAAGGGATACTTCAGTATTTTCAATTTTCAGGTTGGCGTAGTTCGCTAGATGGCAGCACAAACTTAGCGAGTGCTGATTATGCCAAGTCTTATTATGCTCGCTTGCATTCTATCTCGCATTATGCAAGCTGGCATTCTTGCTCGCATTCTTGCTCGTATTGTGCTTGCTTGCATTTAGTCTCGCTTAACCGACTGTCGGTCGGCTGCGGAACTACGCCGAGAAGACAGGAGTTGAGGGGGCTTAAAAGTGCTGCCACCTCACGGAGTCTGGGTAACCGAGGCTAGCTTGCATTATGCTTGACTTCGTATTATGCCTGAATTCGTATTATGCCTGTCTTCATTATGCCTGACGTCGTATTATTGCAGATTATCTGCAATAATATGACATGTTGAATTATGGCCCTAATATCGTTCCATATTTATTAGGCTGCGAATGTTCACTCGCTAAGTGTCTAGTTCAGGTTCGGAGCAAACCGGAAGCCAACGAGACGATCGACCCATCAACGCCCATCTTCTGCAGCGACACTGCATGTGCATGAACCGATACAAAATGTCCGTCAATGAGAGATACCACCATTGCTTTCCCCATAGGCGGCCATTAATTGCCCTTACAAAAAAGAGCCACTGGTATACCACTGATTACCATTGAATACCATTCAGTATCATTCAGTACCATTGGACCATTCAATGATAGTTCAGCAAGACCCAGCGGTACTCTCAATACCATTCAATACCACTGAACGGTACAAAGAATCCAAAATATAATTCAAAAAACATTCAGATACCATTCAAATACCCTTGGCCATAATACCCCCCTAGGACCATTCAAGTACCATCCAATGGTATTTTTTGTAAGGGTAATACCGTCTGTAAAACCGCCAACGGGGAATCGCATCGACATTTGCATATTTTTCTTTCGTGAGTCGTCTCCAGGCCTGGAGTTTACAGGGTACGAACGAATCCACGCACGCACGCACGCACGCACGCACGCACGCACGCACGCACGCACGCACGCACGCACGCACGCACGCACGCACATATAAAGGGGAATAAAGAGCAGTAATTATGCGTAATGATAGAACACTCAGTACATCGGCGATACTTCCATTCCGGCACCATGACTTCCGGTTTAACCACACTTCCTGTTTCTTAGCATGGACTTATACTTTGGCGTTGCAACTTCATATAGGCCCAATGCGAAACGAATACATTGTACGGACGTATAAATTGTGAACATCGCAGCAAAGTTGAGTTACACAATGTTTTATTCATGAAGGCTACGTGTAAATGACAATGAACTTGCACGCTGTACCGGAAGTGTATAACGCGTCTCCAACGCGAGAACTGGTAATGTACAACGCGGATTCCGTATAACTTCGCATGTGTCGATGACGTAAAACACAAGTCCCTAGTCGTTAAGCTGACACGTCATTGTACTGAAATTCCTTATAATTGTAGCACACTTCAATAGAGTCTGTTTTATTAGTTCACCAAGAATGCTGCATCATCATTAGAAGTCGTCCTTTCCTCATTCGAAGGCAGTATGTGTCCCGTGCGCCGCCGAAGGCGCCGTTGTCGAATCGTTGCACTTAGGTGGGCTGTCGCACGCACCACCTCTGTACGACTGTGTGTATCTTCTAGCGGGTCTGGCGAGCTTCTCTTTATCCTCTTGACGCATCGTAAGTTGTTCTCCTGAAACACGACAGTGCGTAAGGTTTTGGAACCAGCTAAGATGAAGTTTTAAGTAAGAGATCAAAAAGTATGCTACGGATTAATGAGTAAAGAAACGAAAAACAGAGATCAAGGTCACTCCATGGTACGTGGTCCCCCGGCCTCAAGCCAATGCACACGAGGATTGTATTAGTTTATACACGTATTAACCCTGTCACTAATAATCTATTTATCAGTTTCCTAGCTATTGCTAATCGTGGCCTACATCTCTTCTTTATTGTCAATCACTATAGACGGGAACGTCTGTCGCCCTCGTGAATAATGCTGTATTCTTCTATGCATCGCAGTCATCCTACATTGTATCATCCAGGGGGTGCCGTCTTGTCATGGGTATCACTTATGGTCATTCCGTAGTGGGCAGTGCTGCAGTAGGTGGCCACTGGTCATTGGGCTCTTTTCACAGGAGCACATCGCGGACTGGCTGATCTTTCTATTTAAATACAACGCTTCGTTGGTCTTCATTAAATTTTAAATAATCTTCCTCATCAATTAACGCTGTTGCCTTGATCCTTGTTACCACATTTAATAGCTTCTCTCTGCTGTACGCATAACATTATATACAAATGGGATGTAACATTACCATCGTACAAAGCTATATACATAAAAGGCACGGGTCCAGTAAAAACTATCATATAAAGCCTAAACAGTTACAGGCATTAATACGAAATGATTATATTTGTAAAATATCTACTCTAAGCTAGGTTTAGGTAGAAGCTCGTGTGCAATGGCGTGAAACCGTATTGCCTGCTCACACTGGGCACTTGCCAAACATAGACTCGCTTCCGATTTATCTTTAAGCTGACACTACCGTTAGCTTCACATACGAAGTTAAGGACATTCTAAGCTAAGAGCCCGGAAGCGAGTCTATGCGTGGTAGTTACGGCAGGGATTTCTCCTGCACCACCAGAGTCTCTGTGGCCATTCTGAAGTGACCCGAGTTGATCCCCAATTAGCCTATTCATCAGGGAATTCTTATTATAACTTCCCAAAATCCCAGAGTGAATAATTAACCCCATAATTTTTATGTATTTTTCTTATCATTGCAGTCTAATGTTTTCTAGTATTTATTTGTTGCGCTGTACACCTTGGGAATTCTCAACTTGATGAGATCACCCCGCCTGGTATTTGGAAGACGAAGAAGCACTCCCCATTATTACCGAACTACTTTCGTGTGTTACCTTCAACTATTACACATTCCCAGAGACGCTGGAGAATTCCTTGGATTCACGAATGGATGGATCGATGGGAGGAGAGACGGACGAACGGGTGATGACTGGTTGACTGGGTGGTCGATGGATGGATGCGTGTGTGAATGGATGGATGCCTGGGTGAATGGATGATGTGCCATCCATGCTAACCATCAAACTCTGCCCCATAAACTGAGTTTGGAAAGAGACTGTAACGATTATTTCTTGCAACACCAGCCAGCCAGCCAGCCAGCCAGCCAGCCAGCCAGCCAGCCAGCCAGCCAGCCAGCCAGCCAGCCAGCCAGCCAGCCAGCCAGCCAGCCAGCCAGCCAGCCAGCCAGCCAGCCAGCCAGCCAGCCAGCCAGCCAGCCAGCCAGCCAGCCAGCCAGCCAGCCAACCAACCAACCAACCAACCAACCAAACAACTAACCAACCTACCTACCTACCTATCAATCAATCAATCAATCAATCAATCAATCAATCAATCAATCAATCAATCAATCAATCAATCAATCAATCGATCGATCGATCGATCGATCGATCGATCAATCAATCAATCAACCAATCAATCAATCAACCAACCAACCAACCAACCAAGCAAGCAAGCAATCAATCAATCAATCAATCAATCAACCAATCAATCAATCAATCAATCAAATTAATAATCAATCAACCAGCCAACCTGTCAGACTTCTAGCCAGTCAAACAATCAATCAATCAACCAACCAACCAACTAACCATCTAGTCATTCATTCAATTAATCACACCTACATAAAAGTCCTCAACTTGACGAAAAGAAAACTTCTCACTAACGTTAAATCCAAGAACTACTATACATTCCCAAAGACAGGCTGGAGGTTGTTTGTTTAGGTGGATGGAGCGGTAAGGCAGGAGTGGGTGGGTGAACTGGATGGGTGTATGGATGGATGGGTAGACCACTGGGTGGACAGGCGGGTGGCCCGACGGACGGGTGAATGGGGCGGGGTGTGTGAGTGGACCGGATGGATGGATGGAAGGATGGAAGGATGGGGAGACCATTGGATGGACGTGCGGTTGGCCTGATGGAAGGGTGGGACGGTCGGTCATTTGATGGATCGATGGTAAATGGAGCGATGTGTGAATGCGGATGCATGGTGAATGAATACGTTGTGGATGGGTGATGTACCAAGACAAGTCTCGATGAGATTCCAACCATGGCTGAGATGGCTAGAGAAATCGCCGGCCTGAAAGAAGGCAAAGCATCTGGGAGAGATGGAATTCCTGCTGAAGTATTGCAGCACAGAGGAGACAATCTGTTCAGCAAACTGCACCAACTAATCACCAATGCCTGGGAGGTGGGTTCTGAACCACAAGCATGGAACGATGCCAGCATTGTAACCATCTACAAGAAAGGTGATCGAACAGACTGTGGGAACTGTACAGGAATCTCTCTTAATCTCTCAAGCAAGGATCCTCCTCAACAGACTATCTACCCACATAATACCAGAGGTAGTTCCGGAGACACAATTTGGTTTCAGAATCAGAGGTAACCGGAGCACCGTGGATATGATATTTGGTCTCCGACAGCTACAAGAAAAGTGCATTGATCAGGACCGATCACTGTACATGGTATTTGTCAACTTCAGTAAGGCGTTCGATACATTTGGGAGGACCAGGCTATGGCAGCTACTGAGGAAGTATGGATGCCCAGAGAAGTTCACACCTATGATCGAGGCTCTACATACCGGAATGATCACGAATGTTAGTGTTGGGTGGGAAGTCTCGGAATCGTTCAGTGTCACAAATGGGGTCAAGCAAGGTCTTCTCCGTCTTCCTGCCAGCAATGCTCGACGATGCTTTTCGAGACATGGGAGATGGCGTCTACATACACTCCAGACAGAGCGCTGACTTATTCAACAGAGCAAAGACCAAGACTATTCGGATACTGATGAGAGAGCTGCTATTCGCAAATGGCAGTGCACTGGTCGCACATTCTGCTGAAGAGATGCAGAAAATAGTAGATGCTTTCTCCGATGCATCAAAGAAGTTCGGCCT
The DNA here is from genome assembly GCA_964017155.1 of Oasisia sp. SBJ-2009. Taxonomy (NCBI): domain Eukaryota; kingdom Metazoa; phylum Annelida; class Polychaeta; order Sabellida; family Siboglinidae; genus Oasisia; species Oasisia sp. SBJ-2009. The sequence continues at coordinate 56,331,504 of OZ024856.1, read as the reverse complement.
GAAGATTAACATCTAGAAGACCGAGGTGCTGTACCAATCCAACTCTACAAGAACCCGAGAGGAGGATATCGTGGTTGATGGAAACAAGCAGAACTCTGTCTTGGAATTCACCTACCTCGGTAGCACTATAATTCAAGTATTGGATGCATTGACGATGAAATACAGAGGAGGATGGCCACTACGCCAGAGACTCTGGAACAACCACCATGTGTCCATGCGTGTTAAAGGCTAGATATACTGCGCAATCGTGCTGTCCACCCTCCTGTACGGAGCCGAGGCCTGGACAGTGTATAGACGACAGGTGAAAAAGCTGCATGCCTTCATGATGCGACATATGGGTTCGATCATGGGGATAACCTGGTTGGACAAAGTGACAAACAAGGAAATACTCGAACGGACAGGGCTGCCATCTATGGAAGATCTTCTGATCAGAAAGAATCTCCGGTGGACTGGACACCTCATGAGGATGTCACCAGACAGGCTACCAAAGCAGATTCTCTACCCTCAACTGTCTTCTGGTCACAGAGAGAGAGGGCGCCCTCGTCTCCAGTTCAAGGGTGCCATCAAGAGAAACTTGAAGCTGGGAGACATAAAGACCGGTTCATGGACATCACGCTCACAGCAGAGAGATAAGTGGAGAGCAATAGTCAAGTGATGGAAGCAGTCTTTGTCGCATCGTGATGACTCGCGTATGCACTCCCTACTATTCCGTGAGGTGTCCAGTCCACCGGAGATAATTAAACATTATAAATATTAAAGTGTATGCCCAACCTCAGAGACGATTTTTGCTAAAATATTAGTAATAGTATTCTACAACTATAAATCATAGCCCTACTCACTTAAGCTGACTAATTGACACATTAATCAACTTAAACGTAAAGCCGAACCAGCTGCGCGCTTCGGGAACGCTCGTTCTGCCTTCGGCTGTACTTTGACCTGTGACGTAGAGGCGGGAACACAACAGCCGGTCCGTCGCTGCGTGGTGATATAAACACATAGTCATAGGGATGGCTGATGAGTGTGATGAAAGTAGCGTTGATTCTGGGAGTTTTTTAAGTGATGAAATCTATACAGATGGTCACAGCGATGTATATGATTCTGGTGGAGATATCTTACCAAGCGTGAGTGCACAGGCCGCGTGACAGTCTGCGTGTGGAGGCTGTCCTCCCCGAACGACTGGGAAACACCAATTGGTATGGTTAAATAAAATTATCTAAGTAGCTTATTAGTGAATATGTGTTGCGGGTGTCTATGTTGACGATCGTAAACATAGTTTACTAGCGCGAAATTACGCTGCGTAATTTTATCGGACGGCGAAACTACTGGCCTGGTAACTGGTTGTAGTAGGGGGCATACAATTCGTAGTCGACGTAGACATAGACATAGTTCTGTTTAAACAGTCTAAATTTTATTTATATATTATCATTTGTAATAATACTTCGTAATTTTGTTTGTTTTTGGGGTATAGTAGTATAGCTACATGTTGTCATTTATTTACATCATACTGCAGTGTTTTACTGCAGTGTTCAATGAGATACCGGTTGTTAGTGAGGAGTGTAACAGCGGCGCCTACTATATTATTGTACAGCTCACCCAGTTAGCTGGACTGAAATACGTATTTGTACAGGTGTCTGTGTGGCCAGTGCCAACCACTCGACAGAGAAGAAGAATGCTTGTGTTGTCGGGAAATAGAGCCTGTTCTGGGTAAAATACAGGAGTCTGCAGTGGAAGTGCAGTGCGTCACACAACATGAAGGATTTCATCTTGTAGACGTGTAGTCTTGGATGCCAATGTCCTTCACACTGCCTATTTCCATTACAGGCAACAATATGGACCTCTCAATCTGGCCAACAATGAGTGAGTAGCATGCAATTTTTTACATTGAGTACATTGCATTGGATACATTGTTACTGGATACACCCGGTGGCTGGCCTAATTAAGGGCCGCGCTGGCGCAAAGGACAATGAGGTATTACATTGTTGATAGCCGTCAAAGAAGCGCCTTTGAAGTAAACACAGGCTGAGTAGCCGGTGTCATGCATTTTATAGGCGCCAGTATTATGCTTGGTTCTAAACAAAACGCTATAAAACCAAAACTTCTTAACATATTTTAATAATTGTAGCACTATTGAATAGCTTAAATATGTGGCTACATCTTAAGGACATTCTACCACCCAATTATGTTCTGTTTTATATACAAACATAATTTATCTTGCGCAACAGGAATATATATATTGCAAATATTAGCTATATAATTAGGCATTTATTCAATATCACGGATGAGTCCTGCACTTTTGTCAAACGTGATACATCGTGTTCAATTGTGTGCATCAGGAATATACCAGTAAACATGTACTACACTGTATACTTCACACGACAATGTTCTTGCAATATCAATGCGTCTTAGACTAAGTCACCGACTTAGATCTAGTTGTTATATCTTCTTCCTGTTTATATGTTTTATTATGTTCATGTGTTTCTTTTTCAGACAGTTTCGTTACGTTGGATACAGACAGCTGACTAGATGGTGCTGGGGATGGCTTGGCAAAGACATTAGGGTGATTCTCCCAGCATGTGCTGTGCACAATATTTTGGACACATATCCATTGGCACCTGGCCAACAACGAATTGGTTACCGAGTGTAGTCGTTAAAGCTAGAGCTTGTCAGCTGCTCGTGTCTTCTTCTTCACCGGTTCGTCTCCGCTTAACAATGACGATGTCACAACTTTTGTGGGATTCGCAGCATGCACGGACGGCACTGCATCATCTCTCAGGGTGCTGTATTTTCGAAAGCCCAACTGATGTTGCAGAGAGCTGTCGAAATCCGAGTTCAAAAAGTGACAGGAACACAGGCACAGGCCACAGCGTCGAGTGCGCTGACGGCTTGACCCAGACTGCTCGCTTTACGCGAACAAACTGGTTCCACAAAGTACACCTTTTCACATCATGCACAGGAAACCTGTGCAGACTAATAGAGTGTGATGGTCTGTTGGAACAACCACCCGCTACACAAATTCGAGGCATACTTACGAGCGGCCCCAGCACACTATTTACAATATGGCAGCCGTCGTCAACCAGCGTGTGTTCCCGCCTCTACGTCACGCGCCGGAAATAGCCGAGCCTCGGCAAAAGGGTTTCCGAGTGTGACGTCACCAAAGTTGATACTAATTACTAAATGCCATTTAATTAATTAGTATGATGATCTAATAACAACAATAGTTGTCAGAATGCACTATTAATATACTAATGCTTCATTCTAAGCAATAAAAAAGATAACGAAATATGATTGGGCATACACTTTAAGCTGAACTCATCTGCGAAATGTTTGTGCAACTTCTTGCAACTGTTGTCCTCGAATTGTTTCATTGCCCGCGTCGATGAAGGTCGATTAATTCGACTATGCGTTCCACACTGTTGGCGGGCTGTTTGTGACGTCATCCTCGTAGTCTCGTGACTAGCAGACGAAGGCGTGTTCGGACATTACGCAACATCAGTTAAAGCGGATTATTTCTATTTTACTAAAATAATAATATCAAAGCACGTAGTCATCAGCTCGGTTTCTGTTACATCACATTACTATGAAAATCATATCCTAAATCGATAATTACAAGCAGTAATGGAACGCTGCCGGAAACAATGATCACAGAAATCATGCATTTTAATCGATTATTATGGCGGTTGACATGGTATTGGCGGCTAGTACTTGTTTGGCGATCTTGACTTCTAATGAAGAATGCTATCTTTCGCGCAGTACAACCTGTTTTGGGGCAAATATATACATGTGTTATGATTATGTGCATTTAAACAACTTGTCAGATATAAGTGCTTATCGAACTGTGTGAAACCACAACGTACAGCAATGTAAAATGCAAATCCCGTAAAAGATACATACGGCCGAAAATCATGTATACTATCTTCACTACTTAAATCGCTATATCATGTCTATGACAATGTGGTAAACTCAATATTAAATTGGGCATTTTATATAAGAAAGGCATAACGCAATATATTTATGACCTGATTTTCTTAATATTCATCAGTCGGAAGCTACAACTGTCATCATCATTGTGGTTAGAATATTATTCTTGTGTCCAGTACCCAATCAGCTTCAGTCGCGCGGAGTCTCGCCATGCATCGTACATGTAACGTTTCTTTGATTTCCCGGTAGGTTTTCGAAGCTATGGTATTGACACTTTCAGACATTAAATAGCCTCCATTCACATATATCATTCGCATATCTCTTTCTCCTACTATCCAGTCTCTAACCTGGCACCCATTCATTTCTGCTCCAATTCGTCCTTGGAATTCCACTATCAGTCTGCATAATGCCATCGATAATGGTGTCATTTCGCAAGTTTTGAAGTAGCAGGCCACCACATCTGAAACCTATATCTAATGACGTGCATTAAATCGTCGATTATCTGTTCATTGTAGATTTTGAAAAGTGCTTTCACTGCTGTGCATGCATGATGGTAGACCTGTACACTTATATACCCAAAGCGATAGGGAAGCAGCAATCAACACTTTTTCAGAACATTCACAAAATAAGACACTACCAATTTCCCGCACGTCATACCAAAGAACCTAACTACTTAAACACTCACTACATTCGAAATCACAGAAGAACTTGTGAAGAAATGTCATCTCCAACTGAAGACTGACAAGTCACCGGGTACTGATGGTATCAGCCCTAGAGTTTTGAAGATGTCAGAACAACTATGTGTGCCTCTCAACATCATATTCAAATCAAGCATCGACACATCAACAACACCACCGATACAGTGGAGATATGCAATTATTTGCCCGAAAAAAAAATCAGAAAAAAGAAACGCAGCAAACTACAGGCCAGTATCCCTGACATCAATCGTCTGAAAGACTTTGGAGAGAGTGATTGTACAGCAGCTCGTAGAACATATCAAGATGAACCACCTGAATTGTGAACAACAACATATGGCTTCATTACTAGGAAAAGCGTAAACACAAATTTATTAGAAGCATTGATCATCTGGAGTGAGGCCTTGATGCACAACATACCCGTTGATGTCATCTACCTCGATTACGCGAAGACATTCGACACCGTACCACTTCAGCGTCTTCTGAAACAAGTAGAAAGTTTTGGAATAAAAAGGACAAAGCCTGCTTATACAGTTATAGCTTGGGTAATATGGCATTCCTAGATAACCGGCGACAGAAGGTATCTGTACACGCGGAGAACAATAAAACTGGTGCAGTGTACTAAGCGGAATTCTCCAGGGGTCTGTCCTGGGATTGATATTGTTCACGATGTTTGTCAGCGATATACCAGGGATCATGAACATCCGCTGTCAGACGACACAGTTCAGACCAGGACAGTAAACAAACTGAAGTCACGCCTCCGAAGTCGGCGAAGAGATTGGATAGGTCACCCATGCAGACCTGTATAATTATAATTTTTCAAATTAACCAGCCTTGACTAGGCAAACCGGATAAAACATATGAAAAAAATATATCAATAGAGAAACTGCAACGTCAGAAAATATATCTTGAGACGGTGTCAATGCTCAGTTTTGGGCAACTACTGACCGGTCTTGAGGTAAGATCTTGAGGAAAGATGATTATTGAATATGATATCATTATCGATTGTTCAACTGAGTACGCCTGAAAACGTAAATAAATACGTCACTGGACGCCATGTTGTTCGGGAAGATGGCTGGGTCGGGGGAGATGTTTGCGTGTGCCTAATTTTTTTGAAATGTACCCATAGCACACATTAGTACTGACCTTGCGCCACATTTGTTTCATGCACTGTGCACGTCTTCGTTATTGTACAACGTCATTATGGATCTCCGTGTCATTCTGGCGTATATTTTCGTCATGTGCATAGCCATGTTTACTGTCACGGCGATGAAGGAAAAGGTCGATGATGCCCAAGTAGCCGTGCTTGCGAAGAGACTGTACGACGAAATCAAAAAGAGACTGCATGAATATGATGATAAAGTGGATGGACTGCAAGATGTCGACATGAGCAAGTTTTTGTTGCAGAACGAAACGATAATAAAGACGACCAACTCGCTCAATCGAGGCGCCAAATTTCTTAACAACTCTGTTGTCGAAAGCAGAGAGGAGTGCGCCAAACTGTGTTTCATTAACGTGCAGTGCAACATCGCGGTGTTCCACAGCAAGGTAATAAACCACCAAATGCTAACTGGAGTAACAGTAACTTTGCATATCATTTGTCAAGTTAAGAGACCCCAAAACGTGTAAGGCTAAGACCTAACCCAGTACTTCGAAGAACTCAAGTTAAGAAACGAGTTAAAACTTCAACTATTAACTTCCTTCAAATCTCTGTTAATCCACCATATTTAATTTTTGTATCGAAACCATTTATTCATTACACTTCAGTTGTTCATTATGGTAATGACCCACAAACAGGTGGTCTGACAGGTCCATAAATGGTCATAATAAATATGGACTAATGACAGAACATAGACATTAGAAATGTGTGTGATGCATTGAGTATTTATACTACGCTGAGTATTTAATACTATTTATGTCAGAGGCCTGCAGTTTGTTCATCAGACAAAAATTTACCCGTTCCCACTTTTCAGATCAATAGTCACTATATTAACGGTTTCACTGCAAAATATGAAGAAACTAGAGCCTGCTTGTAAACAAATACTACAGATTGTTGAGTCTTGTACAGTACCAACATACACACAGGTCTGTTTATCTGTATTCCAGAGGTCATTCTCGTGTTACCTATTCAACTGTGGAGCTCCGAGCGTGTGTGAGTTCTCGAGTCATCCGGACTATGTGACCATGGGTCTGCCACTTCGTAAGACTGACTTGAATCAACAACAGAAGCACGAGTCAGACCTGGCCAACCTACACGCATCTGTCACATCAATCTCTACAACTACTACGACAACAACAACAACCACTGCAACAACATCAGTGTCGACAAGTTCTCCAACGACTACTACTGAAAGTACAACAACAACTCAAATGAAACCAAAGATGGGCAAAGTACAAGGTATATATCCTCAAAATAATTCCAGTACGTGCTAGGCTCAAGCTAGTTATTAAGCATTTAGCTTCACTTAAACAAAATGGAAAATGTTATGTTGAGAGTAAACACAGATGTTCATGTGATCCACCAACATTTTTGTAGAGATCATTTACCCATGTTTAGGTAGAAGTTTGAGAAGGAAAAATTCTTTATTATTCACTCCTTGCAAATTTAGACTGGATTATATTTACTGGGTCTTTTAAGCTGGTAAAATGTTTTATTCTGCCTGATTCGCATGTGTGATAGGATCAACTGACTGTGTTCCATTCTGTGTTTCAGCGGTAGTGCTGTTTGGTAAGTGTGGACCACTACTGGGACAGTGTGCTGACCACTACACTGAGTGTCTCACTGGCATCTGTGTGTGTCAGGAGGGATACCACGCACAGGACGGAGCATGCAGTAAGTACTGAGTACACTCGGTGTCACACGCCATCGCTACTAACCACGCCTATGCTGCTTTCTGTATTAGTTACTAACAGTCTAACACAGACTCGTATTTTGTAATTCGCAGTCACATTTTCCCTTTTCATCTGCTACGTTTTGTTAACTTGTATAAATAAATGAATAGGAAAAAGGTAAATGTGACTGAAATACAAAGAAAGAGAAATTATTAACCTTGAGTTAACTAATTTCTCTCAGTGGGAAATTGAGAAATGTGTCAAGATTTAGCATCTGACTCCAATTCCGAAGGATGCATAGGTTAAGAAACAGTGTAACTCAAATTTGAAGTGTATACATTATACTGGGCTTCAACATTTTCAGGTATTTGGGATTATATTTTGAAATGTCTTCATGCTAAAACTGAACTCCACAAGACTCCCATATTATATAGACTCCCACTAGTTCATACCTAACCCATTGTCATTGCCTTACACAGGAAAGGAATGTGATCGCTTTGAGTTTGAGTGCGCTAACTTGGGTCGGCCGTTAGCCTACCCACAATGCATAGCAGTTTACGACAAGTGCGATGGCATTGCACAGTGCTCGGACGGCTCTGATGAGCTCCACTGTCCTGCAGGTGAATTTCTCAGTGCATTCATCCAGTCTTCTGTTATTAATTTTGCAAAAATACGGGAATTCAGTGGTCGCAGAAACTCGCAGTATATTGTAATATGTTTATTACATTCTTTTGTGACTGCATTGATCATAGTTCCTTTGTAATGTTAATTATATCTACATCACCTGGATTATTTTCGATCTCCCTCTGTGTTGTGCACACAAGCGGTATATGTGAAAAAATAATTGCCACACAAATGACACAATTGATGCATTCAGTAATCAGTATGTCGTGGCTTGCCTACGTCACAACCATTGGGATGCATGACAAGCTTTGCCTTGCCAACAGTGTTGTAACGAGGGCACTGCATTACTGGAGTGGTTTGATGTTTGTTAAATTAAATATCCCATTTAACTAAGCAACTCTATCTAACATTTTTGTCATAAAGAGAAATGTTTAGGGCCAGAAACTTAATTAAATACATAAAGGTGTGTATGCAGCTACATCATGACATGGCATCCATGTTTGGCATCCATTTCTATGGCTTGACACGCTTTGTTGCCAGGTGGCTGGTTTTATGGTGGATAGGTGAACTAACTATTATTGTGCATATTCTTTATTTGCTATTGAGAGTTCATAAACAAATCAGTCATTCCACACATTTATTATAAATTATTATATCAAAGGTGTTGGCTTGACAAATGTTAGTTTGACTCTGTGTGTCTTGGCATGTCACCTGTCACCGTACGTAACTAATAGTTTGCGATGACTAACATTTGTGCTAACCGAGGGTGCATGTTCTATTTTCCTGCTGCACTGAAGGAGCACGCCACGCGTCTGACCAGGTAACTCACACCGTCCAGACAGGTGGACGCACATTCACCAGTCAGCAGCAGCTCAAACATGAGGAGGAGATCAAACAGTTGCTACAGCCCCCCACCCCCCTCCCTCACACCCCCAGCGACACCCAGCAAGGTGTAGTGGATACTCGCCCTGATGCGCCTGCTGTCGTTAGCAGTGGAGGTGGTGCGACCCATCAGGAGTACCCTAATATACGGGTTAAACCCCCAGTGGGACAGGGGAAGGTGCGGGAAGACGGAGGAGAGGATGTGTCGGGGGTTGTGGGCGAGACTCACACTGGGGGGACTTCCGGTTCCAAGGGGCCTGCAGATGTGGGGGTGGAAAAGGCCGGGGATCACACCGATGTGGGTGGGATGGGTGGGAGAAGACAAGGGCAGCAGTGGAACGGGGAGTCATCCCAGGGGCGTGTTGGCCCTGGGCGAGGTCGGACGGAGGAAGACAAGGCACATGTCCGCTTCGACGCTAGCAGACACCGCGGGATTGACGGGCAGGACCCGTCCGCCGGGACCAGGACCGGACCCGGTCCAATGGATGGGACCATGCGAGGTAACATGATGCATAACTATGAGCCTGTTGTTGATGGTAATCACCCCCAAGCTACAGGTCAGTGGGCCCCCGCCTCCAGGCACCGGGCGCCAGACGGCTATCGCCCTAAAGCTGTGGACCAGCTGGACTCTGGGGGCTACGGGCGTGGTGGGGGTTTCACGAGGCACGGTGACGTTGACGCAAACAAGCCAACAGATGATGACAATGTCTCCAGCGACCCGGCAGATTACAACTACCGCTATTACAAGGTTCACCATCCTGGCGGTGGTGACGCCATGTCACGTACGCCAGGAAGTGGATTTGACAAAGGTTACGCTGTGGGAGGTGACAAGGGACCCTGGCGCAAGACTGGACACTTCACGGGTGACTCGCGTCCAGTCAGTGGACCAGCGATGGACAGCGACAGGAACAGGGCAGGGTATTATTACCCCAGGAACCCCGACCAGGAGGGCCACGGCGACTATGACAGTTACTATGACAGCAACGGCAGGAAGGGTTACTATAGCAACGATGATGGGCCTGGGTTGTTTCTGCCCTACAAACACCACGACGTCTTTGACTATTATGCGCCAGAGACAGGTACCTCGTGAACGAGTGCAACTGTGACTTCTGTACTTGCTGTCACCGTGGCGTGTGTTATACTTTGGATTCTGTTGTTATAGTTGTGTCATGTTATTACGTGTATTTTGTCTGTTTGCTCACTGGGTTGCTTTTTTGTAGAAGATGATGTTGATTGTCTTATTAATGTTGTCGTTCTGTTTGAAATAACTAGTTTCTAGCCTCAGGCTGCACCTTCAACCATAGCTGGGCACACATTCTTGCATAATTTTTGTTTACTGGTAAATAGCTTCAGTTTTGTTTAAATTAAGTATGCAGTAATTGTAAGATCGAGATAGGCACGTACGTTAAACACTAACATTGTGTATTAGAGTACCATTACATTTAATGCCTGTTATGTGTAGAGCATGGTTTGTTATCTTGTCATTTTAATTGGATGTTTGTTAACTACCTTGATGGACTAGCATAATATTTATTCTTGTAACTATTAATACATTGTGTACATATCTTACATTCCTTCCTGTTAATATATAATTTTGTTATTTTTATTTACTTTATCTACTCTTAAATTGGTTATAATTTGTGTATATTCCCTCTTCGGATCTTCACATCACTGTAGATGTATATCAGTATGGATGTATGACACTACCAGTGTTACTCATGATACTGATAATATGCACACGTATATAGTTCTAAATGATTTATTGCTACCCATTTTTCACATTATTTTGTTTTCATGGAATAGATTACCTGAGTATGTCAACAAAATAATCCTTGCATTATAATTTTCCTTAGTATGAGTACTGCTTTTTGCTGTTATTTTTCAACAAAACTGCACTTGCATGAATTCATCATTGTGTCAGTGGACTCAGAACATTATAATAATAAATATGGCTGCTTCTGTTCACTGTGAAACTGTAGTGCAAGCTTGTGCCAGTGGTTTACTGATTGCTTTTATAGGTAACGTAACCTTTGACTGATTCTAGGTTGAATTCTATGTATATTTATTTAGATATAGCTTATGTGCAACAGTTTGCATCATTGCCTGTATGTTAATGTTCTTTCAGTTGGTTAATGTTCTATTTATATTTTCTTTCCTGATTTGCAGACCCTAAAGATGGTGACAAGTCGACAGATGAACACAAAAATGGTGAGTCTTGGCGCAGATAATAGTTATAAAATGGCAGACATGTAATAGCACCATCTATCAATCTATCACTTTTTTGGCCACTGCTACCTATAAGAAACACATTTTCTGTTTTGTGTACACATAATTACGCTTGTAGTCATTATCCATGATGTGGTTTGTTTTTCCATTTCAACGGTTTATTGGACATTAGTTTTGTATTAATATTCACATCTCACACACCATAACTTATAATGCAGACTAAGACCGTTGATGTTTCAGAGGGTGATACGTCCGGCAAAGAAAAGATTTTGCCACCGCCAATAGTTGACAAATCAACAGTGCCACCGGTGACAGGTTTGTAGTTTTGAATGTGTCATCTGCAAACCTAAGTCAGTAGTGTCAATATTCTTGGAAAAGTTGATAAAAAATGTGCATAACTTGTAGTGATTGTGAACTTTGGGAAACAAGTGGTGATCTCACAAATGAGCTGTGTGCAGTGTGGAGTTGAGTATGAGCTGTGGGGAGTATGTGGCCTTGAGTATGAGCTGTGGGGAGTATGTGGCCTTGAGTGTGAGTTGTGGGGAGTATGTGGCCTTGAGTATGAGCTGTGGGGAGTATGTGGCCTTGAGTATGAGCTGTGGGGAGTATGTGGCCTTGAGTATGAGCTGTGGGGAGTATGTGGCCTTGAATATGAGCTGTGGTGAGTATGTGGCCTTGAGTGTGAGTTGTGGGGAGTATGTGGCCTTGAGTGTGAGCTGTGGGGAGTATGTGGCCTTGAGTATGAGCTGTGGGGAGTATGTGGCCTTGAGTATGAGCTGTGGGGAGTATGTGGCCTTGAGTATGAGCTGTGGGGAGTATGTGGCCTTGAGTATGAGCTGTGTGTAGTATATGGCCTTGAATATGAGCTGTGTGTAGTATGTGGCCTTGAGTATGAGCTGTGTGTAGTATATGGCCTTGAATATGAGCTGTGGGGAGTATGTGGCCTTGAGTATGAGCTGTGGGGAGTATGTGGCCTTGAGTATGAGCTGTGGGGAGTATGTGGCCTTGAGTGTGAGCTGTGGGGAGTATGTGGCCTTGAGTATGAGCTGTGTGTAATATGTGGCCTTGAGTATGAGCTGTGTGTAGTATATGGTCTTGAATATGAGCTGTGTGTAGTATGTGGCCTTGAGTATGAACTGTGTGTAGTATGTGGCCTCGAGTATGAGCTGTGTGTAGTATGTGGCCTTGAGTATGAGCTGTGTGTAATATGTGGCCTTGAGTATGAGCTGTGGGGAGTATGTAGCCTTGAGTATGAGCTGTAGGTAGTATGTGGCCTTGAGTATGAGCTGTGAGTAGTATGTGGCTTTGAGTATGAGCTGTGAGTAGTACGTGGCCTTGAGTATGAGCTGTGGTGAGTATGTGGCCTTGAGTATGAGCTGTGGGGAGTATGTGGCCTTGAGTATGAGTTGTGGGGAGTATGTGGCCTTGAGTATGAGCTGTGGGGAGTATGTGGCCTTGAGTATGAGCTGTGGGGAGTATGTGGCCTTGAGTATGAGCTGTGGTGAGTATGTGGCCTTGAGTATGAGCTGTGGGGAGTATGTGGCCTTGAGTATGAGTTGTGGGGAGTATGTGGCCTTGAGTATGAGCTGTGGGGAGTATGTGGCCTTGAGTGTGAGCTGTGGGGAGTATGTGGCCTTGAGTATGAGCTGTGGTGAGTATGTGGCCTTGAGTATGAGTTATGGGGAGTATGTGGCCTTGAGTATGAGCTGTGTGTAGTATGTGACCTTGAGATACATGTGTAGCTGTGGATGTGTCAAGTTGTGTGTAATCTGATCCCTCCTGCCTCCAGCTGCCCCAGTGAAGCCAACGAAGGCTGCCAGTGACTCCAGTGGTAAAACTCAGCCACCAGGAACCAACAAGAATGACACCGCAGCCACCAGTAGCGACAAGACGAAGACTGTTCCCACTAAAAACACCACTGACAACCACCCCCAACCAGACCCTCACAAGACGTCCAGCGGCCTTGACCCCAAGGTGGTCAAGACCGGGGAGGTAGTCATCATCAATAAGGAAGTCATAGGGTCAGCCGTGGTCCACCACGAGGTGAAGTCTGACCGGGGAGCAGTCGTTGCACTTGGCCTCGGTCTCGCCGTCACCGCCGTCCTCCTTCTGTTTGTCGGATGTCGACTGCGTAATATGAAGCGGAAACTGCGGCGAGGTCGTCCGATGAACTCTAACGAGGCAGACTACCTCATCAATGGCATGTATCTGTGAAGTGGTCGGGGACACCGACAGTATGGCGTCCACCTGTGCTGATGGCTGGTATACCTGTAGTTAATGGTTTACTATAAAATTCTGAAACACTACGCAAAGTAATACTATTACAAGTCCCTGGTTGTTATTTCGTCAGTTGAGTGCAAACACTTTTTAATGTTAGTTTTAAAGACATATAAAAATATGTTTTGCAAGCGGAGGTTGTCTATGATATTGGCTATGGCACAGTTGAAGGTTTGTACTGTAGAAAGATAAAATGATAACAAACTCACGTAGCCATTTATTATCTTAACTGTTTGCATAATTTGTCTTTGAAAAAATTACTTAGACATTCCTAGTCAAAACTGTTAGTGATATATCTGATATGAGGTGAGGTATAGCAAGATTCCAAGGGGAGAGTTGAGAGTAGCCAAGCCTGCCAAGTAACTACAACAGTGATTACTATAGGAATGGTAGTCTGTTTTTCATAGCAGTTTGATTGTTGCATGTTATTACAATTTATTATTCTGTGTTTTGCAAATGAATATGTTTTGAGTTATGAAGAAATTTGAATGAAGTAATTACGGTTATTAATTTGTCAAAAGATGGCATATTTGGATATATGCTTTAACACTTAAAAACGCAAGTAATAATATTATGTGTATAAAAACAGGACGCACGGAAGAAATATTGCATGTTGTGTTTTTAAAAGCTAATGTTTAATATCAAGAAAGATCAATATGGTGTGGTAAAGAAATCAAGATGAAAGATGCAATTACATAGAGAGCCAGGGGCATGTGACCTCCTGGGGTGTGTGACCTCCTGGGGTGTGTGACTTCCTGGGGTGTGTGACCTCCTGGGGTGTGTGACCTCCTGGAATGTGTGACCTCCTGGAATGTGTGACCTCCTGGAATGTGTGACCTCCTGGGGTGTGTGACCTCCTGGGATGTCCTTTAAAGCATCATATTAAATGTTAGTTTCTCGTGAAGCAATCATACAAAGATATTGGCCTTAGTGATCAAGCTATTTCTGGTAGTTTAATTTTCTTTGCATAGCAGTTGAATGTTTCATAATAATGTCACTGTAGGTGAGGTTTGTGGTTAATTGGTGTCGATTTATACCTACGTTGTACATACATTTACATAAGATGGGACATGATCAAAATAATAAATCCTGCAGTAGTTCCGAGCAAGATATGCACAAGGGCTTAATTAGACGCAAACAAAACATGGTTGAGTTTTTGAAGAGAAACGTTTTACGCAATATTTTAAGTGTGCAAATGAAACAATGCAGTGTTTTTTATACAGTTGAATGTGCTTTGATTAAGTAATTCTGTAGTTGCAGGCCAACTTGGTTGATATTGTCTATTTTACATGTGAAACATTGTACGTGTATACTAATGTAAACAAATTATCTATAGAACATGGTGATATGGCAGGTATGTTATTCAAGTTATCTTGTTATTTTGGTGTTGGCTATGTGTATTATTTATTTACAAACAGCACAATTTGTTACCATTTAGTCTAGTAACCAGTTTACTGGGTAAAATACAATCAATTGCAGTTATAATGTGTTAGGCTCCACAGGCTTTACATGATAATTGTGACTTGCCGAATAATTATATTCACAAACAGATAACACACAAACAAATATATGTTGTAACTTATAACACTTTGGTAATTGCTGAAGTTAATATTTGTTTAGTTTCAGAAAATTCATAACTAAAAGAAATGACAAGTTGTCGTCTTATGCCTGGCTACAACTAGCAGGTTTTAATCCCGGTTACTGCTTGTGATAGTGATTGTCAGTAATCTTGTGCACGTCATTGTATGAATAAACACTTTCTGTATTGGTATTTTGTCTTTTTTGTGAAGTTACTTGGGTATTTTATCTTGGGAAGGCAGTTGAACATAATCAGATTGTTTGGATTTGTACTACTTTATGTTCAGGAGCCCTAAGGATGATTCAAGTGATTTGGGTATCAGAAGACGTGTATCAGAAGACGTAATTGAGAACATTGGTTTTAACATTGTTGCAGTTTCACCTCCTCCATATCGCCCGGTTCACTCAGCTGTACTAGTTTGAACGATTCATTTCACTTAGTCTTCAGTAACCACCTGGCTCCTGTATGAAATCTGCATATACATTGCAATATGGCTTAATGTTTCCTAGGGAAGTCAAAATGGTGTTTGAATGACCAGAACTATTGGAAGTCGAAGACACCTGAAGCAGTCCCAAGTAACGGACACTGTAGTGTATCATGTTATAGAAATATACATGTCTCACACCGTACAAACACATCCATATTTCTTTTACCTCAGAATAATTTTGTATGACTAATACAAATATACGAGAGGCAAGGTTGGTTTTTATTTACAACAGTATGTACAATTAAAATATCTTAAAATATTGCAGTAATGTGAAACACAGAACAATCCTACCAATGAAAAACAGTAATAAATATCCATGTTTTGACAAAATACAATTCATCGAGTATCGAGAATGGTGGTAAACAAACAAAAATCGGCAAAGATTACACAACAACAGTGTTGAAACACTACCATAAAGTGTGAAGGTTAAATATTCCGGTGTAATCATTATTGACACATTCCTGAAAAATCCAAAACACTTCCAAACCATGAAGTTTCAGACTCCAGCAACTCAAATCGCAGGAACAACTTGATGAAACCTTGACTGCACTTCTACAGTGCTGTAAACCAGCTCATTACACAATGACAGTTATACTGTTCAACTGTGCAGATTTATTTGTTTGTAACAGAAAGTAAAACTAGGTGCAGAACATTTCATATAAGCAACTCCAGTAAATCAAACTTAGTGATGCAACAAAGTATTCTTATTAATTCTAATACAAAATGTTGAGCCCCATTCGTTATTCTACAACAAAATGAGAACTAGTTCACGAGAACAAGTGACATGTGCAATTCTACCAGTACATTTAGGATTATTTCAACACGAAAAACTTGCTTCCAAAACATCCAGACACCTGGGGCTAATGTATACAATATGTACACCACTGAGAAATGTTTGTTTTTTAACTAATTATCCACGGATAATTACTTTAAAAACAAACTGATAATGATACTGTGAACAATGCAGCAACAGTAACATTAGACAGTAACAACGACAAATAGAAATAACACCAAACTTGTACATTTTCACACAAAAATGTCCTCTTAATGCAGAGAAACTCAAAAGTTTCAACAACACCAGATCAACAACTGCTAACTCTCCAACATTACTTTGCAATACAGTATGTTGTATTGTTCCTGACCATATATTACATAATATGGGCACTATAGTAACCAGTTAACCATTGCCGAAAAAGAAATATGCGCCAATTGGTGTAAACGCCACAAATCTAGGTGGATTTTGGCACTATATTAATGTCCATTAACAATTACAGTGCAGCAGTGTTACCATGTGGCACCAAAAGATGCTCCTACGAGTGATGCTATAAGACTGAACAAGTCCTACAACAGAAACATAAGATGACAGTTACAGCTCTCTGCCGTACATCGCAGACAACAGGTGACAGTTCTACCCAGTCACATTGGGAGTGTTTCAATGGCCAGTTTACACCGTCACTTCTGCAAGACAATTCCTGGTAGTTCACATTCTTTCCTCGTGGATTCCATGCTCCCATTCGGGAACCAACGGCTGCCAAAAAACGGCCGATTTTGCTATAAAAATTGGGCTTGTTAAATTTGTGATCAGATAACTGAACTCATAAACTGGCCATTGGTCACGTGTCCACACACCTGCTTTGAGCAACATATCTAGACCATAATGGTTCATTATGACCAGTCCACAGACAAGTAACTTGAACCAGTTCACATTTCACCCACAAACAGGTATGTAAATGAAAATAGGATTCGCTTTGAGAATTCAGCTGAACCGCGACCATTCCAAAATACAACATGCTCATTGACCACCCAGGAACGCTATTTGCCAAAATGACAGGATAAACATGTTCAGCTTGTGTACAAAACTGGCAGGTGAGTGCCAAACTACAGATCATCTCTGCGTTGTCTGAAAGAGACAATAGAACTTATTTACTATTTAGACATGCAAAACATTCATGATGGAATAACAGTTGATAATTATTGACTTGGAACAACTTACATAGCTCTACAAACTGTCATGAACTAGTACCAGTGTTCTTAATATTCTATATTAAATGTTGAACACCTAACTCGAATTTAACAAGCTTAAGTTTAGTTATTTCTACATCTGTATGGTCCACTGTGAATATAGATGCCTTAGGGTTGGTTGACTGAGTTCGCAAAGACCCAAAATACATTAAGCATTACACTGGGCTTCTGTGAGGTGGCTTAATTGTTGCTATGTATCTTGGGAAGAATAAACTGCTACATTGGCAACATCTAGTGAGTAAAACAAGTTGCCATTAATTAAAATTTTTGATCATAACAATTATCAATCTCACACCACCCATTGTTAGATAAATAAATGGTAAATGTACAGGTTTTTAAATTTTGCAAACTTAAGAGATTTTCTCAAAGTTAAACTGCACACTGCACAGCCAAACAAACCCTTCACGAATTACGCTTGAAACAGATACAGTGGAGTAGTCTGTTAGGTTAAGATCTCTGCATCAACAAAAGTATTGTGTTTTCAGATTCAAATAACTGAGGTAATTTTGTGAAAACCAAACCACTAACACATAATATGACATGTAATTTTACAAACTTTTGTAATCACCCTTTAAGTTAAAGGACAAACAAAGTTAACTTTTACGTGGCATACACCTAATAGAGTTAATATAAAGTAACAATTTCCACATTTGTTAACACCCAGCCATCCAAATTCTGTGCGCTACCCCATCTTAGACGAAGAATGACGTCACGACGGTGGTCGAGGCGCTCTCCACGTAGATTCCCTGCATAGGGTTTGGCTGTTGTCATGAAATGGCTGCAACTCGGCAACGCGCGTAACATGCTGATGACGGTAAATATAAAGTTGTCTATTATTGTTATCGCTGAAATCATCCCATCAACTGATGATACATGTCTACATCAAAGCATTTCTCCTCAAAATGGACCAATCAAAGTGCCAAACAGTACGCCCGCAAATCACCAACGTGAATCCATTGCTTCAATACTACCGGTTTTTTCAACTATTATTGCAACCGTATGCCGAACACGAAGGCATAATTACTAAAGTTTACCATAGATTTAGATATACGTCTATAAGCAGCTGCTAGAACTGAACGAACTGTCGAAGACTCGAAGTTGTTGACCCTTAAAAGCGTCGCCGGAAGCTGACCGAGATATAGAATGCCGCACGCTGAATGGCCAAGCCAAATTAACCCTTCACCTATGGCGGCGTCCAGACCATCGTGGATTTCGTTAGAATTTTAGACTTTAAAGCTACATTCTGAGTAAACCGCTGACGTTAAAAAATTGAGTATATGTGGAAATTGTTACTTTGTATAAACTCTATTAGGTGTATGACACGAAGCCGTAGCCTTTTTTTGTCCTTTAAGAATTAACCTGGCTGCAGTGCACATTCAGGTGAAGATTTACGAAGGTCGAGATGGAAACCGTCTGCAACAATAGCATGCAAAGAGTAACAAGTTAACTGGACCTGGGCCACTGCTTCTCCTTGCTGGTGAGGGGCACGTAGATCACCCCCATCAGGTCCTGTTTGTGTACCGCGCCCTGCTCATCCTTGTCTATCTGAACCAGCATCTGATTGTGTCCCTCGGGTCCGACTGGTAGCACGAGTCGACCTCCAGGCTTCAGCTGGTCCACCAGCTGCAACAGGAGACGGGCACTTGTGGGGGAGAACAGATACTGGCCTAAACCATAACCTTCTGTGTACAGCATCAGTCATATTGTTAACATGGTTATTTACTCATGACTTGTTGTTGTTGGCAAATCACGAATCAACGAATTTCATTACAGTTTAAAGGTGTTAAATTGTAGATAAGTGCTTGCAGATGAATATACTGGAATCATAGCAATTTATGTTGGTGTAGACGGAGGGATTATCATTGAAGACAGAACACACGTGTAAATGCTTATACCATTTATTGTGGTGCGTTCTATATTATATGACTAAAACAAAATAAAACCTGTAAACATAAATAATTGTCATTACTACATGTGTTACAATGGTACATAAGATCATTCAATAGCATGAAACATAATATTCATTGCATAATATTGATATAGTTCATTTGCCTGTAGATCATCTCATCTACCAAATAGCAGGTTAGCTCCTGTGATATTTGTAAATAGACATCATTTCTGCAAAACTTATCATCAATAAACACAGATGTATATTAATGTAAACATCGCTCTCCCATGTTGAGAAACGAATACATCCTAAGTAATATCAACACAGTAATAAATTCAAGTAATTATGTCATACATAATAAGTAAATACTCAGTTAATAATGCATCTACAATTAAATGTATATGTTACTACATTATATCCTTTCATGTCTAAGGTATAAATGAATTCCATAACATATGACAAGCATGTAATTGTTCCTAACCAATTAATAATACATTATTACACCCATGCATGCAATCCTGTGTGCTCACCCCAACTAGGATATGCAGAAACTACTGCAGCTGAGCATCGGCTCAGTACAAGTAGGTCTATGCTACATGTCTGCTGTCTGTAAACAAATAAACAACAGTTCTACTGCCAAGCATGGTACCAATTATAACAAGTCTATCATTAACCCATTTCCAACCAATTATCAGCTGTAAACTAATATCTAATATTGAATAATGAATATCTTATGTCTGTTAACATAATTATTCTATAAACAATAATTAATGCGATAAGATAGCACTCTGTTAACACTCAGTATCTTCATACAAGCTCTGCAGATGACACATCTGCTAAGTGTCACATACACTCTGGCTTGTGTAACCTCTTACAACAAGTGTAACTAGTTAGAACAGCTTAGTGATTAAAACAATACTTTTTCAATATAACCTCCTGCATATATATAGCGTAATCATATAAAATACAAGGTTAATAGCCTCTCTCTCTCTCTCTCTCTCTCTCTCTCTCTCTCTCTCTCTCTCTCTCTCTCTCTCTCTCTCTCTCTCTCTCTCTAGACTAGCCAGCTATCATGGTCAGTCCAGTGGCTATCTGTCCACTGACCACTGACAGTCAACGGGATATTAATGACTATACCCCACTGTGCAGGGTGTGCAGGGACTGTCGGTAACCTGACCCGCTACACAACACCCTTCAACCCAGACTACTGTCTGCTAACATCTCAGTGGGGAACATCTCAACCCAGCATCTCCTAATTACTCCTATTGAGTATTAAGACTCAATGTAGTTACCAGATAATCTAGTAGTCTATATAATGTGTAATGATTTGGTTCACACAACATAATTCAACTTGTTCTAACACACAACATCTGTATACAAGCGTTGGGGAAATTCAGCATCCACTGTCAACACTTCAAGTAACAGTGTTTACCACAGTTAAATGCTAATTTGCCTATAAGTAATAGTGAATAAATACATGAAAACAGCTGTAAGCATTTCCTGGATCAATCCACCTACCTTTCATGCTTCTTTTGGTGCTTTAATGGCGTGAAGCGAGTGTCAAAACACGCAGGAGTGAAGAGAGTGCCAAAACACGCAGTCTCTTCTCTACAGCCTCCTTTAACCAACCCTTGCTCCCACTGACCGCTGCTTGCTCCCCAGTGGTAACCAGATATGAATTCAATTGCATTGGCTGTCACGCTGCCACTGGCACAACAGGGTAAACAAGGAAAGGGACTCTTAGGCTCTCCCAGCCTATAGATACTAATGGGGTTTAGTGGAATAGTGTAAAGTAAAAAAGGGACAAAAGATTAGAAAATATTAGTTAAGCTTTAATGAGATAATTAATAATTTAGTCAGTAACCCTGCCTGTTACATTCTCCCCTGATTAAATCGTTGCTATCCCACGAGCAACTGATCAATAATAATCAGAATCCAAGGGAAACATTTCAGAAAATCACTTTTAATGTCCTTCCATTTACTTATGGTGACTTGTGGAAACCTGTGCCTGTAACCAAGCTGACTGAACCATGGAACCTAAGTTCAACATAGCTTTGCTCAGTTCTTCGAATGATGGTGGTACCGTTAACTCAGTCATTCTAAGTGCTGCAGACCTTGGTAGATTGTGCGGGTTTGGATTACGCCCGGCAGTTGCACGCTTAGGTCTTCTAAGTGGCTTCTCATCATCTGCTGTCGATCTACCAGAGCGTTCATACTGACTCCTAGTCTTGACACGACGGTGTCGTCGAGACTGTTGTTGATCTGACTCTGAGGTACTGTCACCATCTGAATCAACAGAGGGACTGCTACGTGCCGGAGCACGAACAGGTCTACTGTCTATACTCGGCGAACCCTGAGCGTCATCACGGACAAGCGTCGGTGACTGTTCTTCCTCCAAAGTGTGATTGTCCATGACATGTTTTAGTGACTCACTGGATTTTGGACGTTCCTCTTCCAAAGCTCCATCCTGAATCACTGGTGTTGAGGGAACAGTTTCCGCTCGTACAGTGGGCATCTGTGGACGGTTTACATCACGCAGTATCATCCACCGGTTCACTGGTGTGGAGCTACCTTCCGAGGTGGACTGAACATGGTTATCCATGACATTGTCATGTGTGCACTGACTCTCTTCTGGTGCAGTTACCATGTTGTCTGCTGGCGCTCGGATATCCTTCACATCCAGTATCGCAGAACGATGTACTATTTTAGGTTGCCCCAGACCATCGACTCGCTGGACGCGATATAGAGGACTGTCTGGACTCATCCTTTCCTCAACTCGATAAGGGATGGCCACCCACCGATCCTGTATTTTGTTTCGTCCTAAAACACCTCTGTTCCTCAGGAAAACTCTATCACCAGGCTTCAGTGGCGCATCATTTCCCTTCCTGTCATGCCTATCCTTCCTAATCCCAGCTGCTTTAGCTAATCTCTGACCAGCCAATTCAAAAGCTGCATCCAGTCTCTGTTTATGTTCCTCTACCCAATCATTGGTCTCTCGGCCTACGGGAACTGTTGGACCATCTCCATCCAGCAATTCATCCACAGGAAGTCTGGGTTCTCGCCCGAACATCAAGAAGTACGGCGAGAAACCTGTGGCAGAGTGTGGCGTTGAATTGTACGCAAAGATCAGTTCCTGCAAATGCCGTGGCCACTGTCTCTTCTTCTCTGGCGGCAGTGAACGGAGCAGGTCATGCATCGTACGATTAAATCGCTCACACTGCGCATTCCCCTCTGGGTGATACGGAGTGGTACGAGACTTCTTTATTCCATAAACCGCACACAACGCCCTTACTACCTCGCTCTCAAAATTTCTCCCTTGATCACTGTGGATGCGGCTGGGTACTCCATACCGATAGAACCATTCCTGGGTTAGTACCTTCGCGACTGTAGTTGCCTTCTGGTCTTTTGTTGGTATTGCTACAGTGAATTTACTAAATACATCTGTCATCACAAGAACATTTTCACGTCCATCAGAAGCCTTTTCTAGCATAGTGAAATCTATGGCTAGTAGTTCAAGTGGTTTGTCTGCCAAAACATGTCCCATGCTTGGTTTTACAGTAGGCCTTAATGCCTTTGCAGTGCAACATCGTGGACAACTGGCACAATACAACCCTACGTCTTTGCTCATTCCAGGCCAGAATACTCTCCTTCTTACGAGAGCTAATGTCCGATCTCTTCCCTGATGTCCACTGGAGTCATGAAGAGATTCCAAGATAGGTTGTCTCAAACAACTTGGTAATGCTAGCTGTAGAATTCCTTCGCCATTATCAAAGGACTCAACATACAGTACATTCCCGATGTCAACAAAGTGATCCCATTTGCTGTACCAACGACGAGCAGTGGTTGGCATAGTTTGAAGTTCTGTACGATCTGGCTTTATACCCTTCTTCCAAACACTCATGATTTTACCCAAGACTGGATCTTGCCCCTGCAACTCAGCAAGTTGTTGCTTGGTATATCCTGGAAGTGATGATATTGCTCCCTTCTGTCTGGTATCCTTGCCAACTGCTGTAGTTGTCATGATGTCTTCGATGCTCTCCATCATCACTTGATGTCGCTCCTGTAGCTCACCGGGTATTGCTGATGAAGACAGTGCTTCTGTCACAGTCATGTTTACTACCAACTCAGTCATTTCCACTTTGACATGATTTGTGTTTACCTCAGCTGACACAAGTTCTCCATGCCATGTTTTCCGACTGAGGGCATCAGCGTTCGCATTGGAATGTCCACTGCGGTATTTGATTTCATAATCAAACTGAGCAAGTTGTGCAACCCAGCGCAACTCAGTGGCTCCCAACTTTGATGTTTGGATGTAGCTCAATGGATTGTTGTCCGTGTACACCGTGAAGTGTGATCCAATGAGATAAGGACGGAACTTCTCTGTCACTGCCCATTTCAGTGCAAGAAGTTCTAACTTCATGGAACTATAGTTGGCGTCGTTCCTCTCTGCTGGCCTTAAACCACGACTTGCGTAGGCGATTACCCCGTCCTCTTGAGACAGTACCGCACCCAACCCTCGGAAACTAGCATCAGTCTCCACGACGAATGGTTTGCTAAAGTCTGGGTGGGCCAGCACTGGCGCACTTGTCAGTTTCTCCTTTAACTTCTGAAAAGCCAAAGTACAATCTTGATTCCATTTTTCGTGAAAAAGTGGACTCTCTTGTGACAATCTCTTCTTGGCACCCTTCTTTGTGTTCGTTGCTTTGCCAATACACTGGTGAAGAGGCTTTGCTATCTGCGCGAAGGAAGGTACATATCTACGATAATACCCAGCTAACCCAAGGAAGGATCGTAGCTCAGTCTCACTGGTTGGCTCCTGCCATTCCTGTACTGCCTTGATTTTCTCTGGATCCGTTGCAACTCCTGCAGCAGATACAATGTGACCCAGGAATTTAACTTCGCGTCTGAACAGGCTACATTTCTGTGGCTTGATCTTGAGTCCAAAGGCCCGTAACTTCCCAAATACAGTGTCCAACCTCTGTAACATCTCATCCACGGATTTTCCAAACACTAGGACATCATCCAAGTAAATGAGAAGGGAATTGAAATTCTCATTTCCTAACACGTGATTCATCAGACGTGAGAATGTCGCTGGAGCATTGCAAAGTCCCATTGGCATTCTTGTGAACTCGTACAGTCCACTGGTTCCCACCCGGAATGCAGTCTTTGGAACATCTCGGGCATCGATGGCACATTGATAATAGCCATGGGCCAGATCCAAAGTACTGAAATACTTTGATCCTGTGAGTGCCTCCAGACATTCATCTACTCTGGGTAGAGGGAATGCATCCTTGATCGTCTTTAGGTTCAACTGTCGATAATCGATGCATAATCGCAAAGAGTTGTCTTTCTTCCGTACCAGCACTGCTGGCGATGCATAACAGCTTGTAGATTCTTGGAGAACTCCTAGTTTCAGCCATTTCTTGAGATAAGCCTTAACCTCCTCCCACTGATTAGGGTGAACGCGTCGGTGAGGAACTCTGACTGGCCTGTTATCCATGGTGAGTATTTGATGGGGTACAGCATTGCAGTAACCAATGTCGTCACTGTCTCTACTGAACACATCCTTGTGCTTAATCAGCAACGTCTTCACTCTCTGAAGATCCTCATCAGAAAGGTCCAATCCTCCTAAATCTAGGTCTGGTGAGTCGTCAACAACATCTTCTGTTGCATGCTCTAAAGTGACCTCATTGACATCTACATCTGTGGTGTTGTTAGTCAACTCCACGATCTCTACCACATGGATACTTCCCAAAACACTCTTTGGTTGAAGCCATATGTCCTCCTGGTTAAGGTTCCAAACTTGTACTGGGACTACTCCGCTCTGGATACAAGTCTGGTCTGCTCGGACAACTGAGCACGCAGTATGTACTCCGTTTGGCAACCCGCTCGACCCGTGATCGAGTGGTTCAACCAACAATTGCCATAGCCCTACTGGCTTTACAACATGAGCCAATACTGTCACCGCTGATCCAGCAGGTAACAGATGTGGCTTCTTCCCAGCTAATCTTACATGTCGCTGTTTCAAGTCATTGCTATGATCAGTGAAAAGTGACAACACACTAGCCCACTTGGGTCCACTGTCATTCACCTTGATTGACTCAAGGTAACCTGGCCCAAGTTCTGACGATAGTGTCCTACCAACTCGTTGTAGAATGTTGCAACCTATTATCCCGGGACGTTCAACTCTCCGCTGTCGCATGACAGGGTCCACTAGGTCTCTTGTGACAAGAAAACCCATGTCCTTGAACACCTTCCCCATGATAACAAGTTCACATTCCACATATCCAAGATAGGGCACCGGCAACCCATTTGCGGCAGTAATGGTGATACATCCTGTGATGTCCTTCATCATATGCCCCCGTGGCAGCAGGTGATTCCTGAAGAATTTCTCGGTGATGGTGGATACTTCTGCCCCTGTGTCCAACAGGCACTTCGCAAAACATCCACCCATCCCTACCTCTACCACGGGACATTTCCCGATGACCTTCTCCATCACTACCTCAACATCTGATGGGTCCTCTAGCTCGCCATCCCCTACCTGGACCTGTGCAGAGGAGGCAGCTAGTTTCCCGGTTTGCCCGTGCTCCCCTTCTTTGGACAATTCGGGCTAATGTGATCCATAGCTCCACATACATAGCAGACCCGCTTACCCTCAGCATTGTAGCCACGCTTCGATGAGCGGCGGGACTCCCAGCTCCTGGAAGATCTGACCCCTTCCAGCTGTTGCTGTTGCTTTGTCAACACCTCCTGCATACGCTGTAGTTGATGCTGTTGAGCATCCAGCTTCTTGAGGATGGTGGCGTTATCTGGTTCTCTTCCAATGGTGGTACTCATGGCGTCATGAGTAGCCATCTTCTTGGGTAGTTCCCTTCCTATCCAGGAGATTGCCCTGTCCCGAAACTCCCAGAACGACATTCTTGAATCATCCAGTTCCAGCCGGCGCATCTCGCGTTGCAGAGATATGTCCCGAACCCCTGAGGCAAATCGTCCCTTCAAAGTCTCATTCCTCAGTGGCGATAGACTTGGTTGTCGTTTACTTAGTTTGCTGAATAGCTTCACCAGCACGAGGGAATAATCCAGCAGGGTCTCTCCTGGCTGCTGAATTCTGGTATAAAAAGCTTCTTGGGCCGCACCCATTGTGTCCACATCACCAAAGACACTTCGCACAATCTGAAGCGCCTCCACCGCTGTTCTAGGTTCTCTAAACCTGACCTCTTGCCCAGCCGGTCCAGTAAGATGGTCCATTACAAAATCCAATCCCTCCCGATCAGACAATGGACTGGCCTGCAAGTGGTTCTCCATGTCCGCGGTCCAGTCGTCCACGTCCGGGTCCTCCGGCTTCTGTGGTCTTCCACCCAGTTTTGGCATCCGGCGTTCGCGCTGAACGTAGATGCGCTGAGGCGCGGCCGCGGCAGGTTCCCAGTTACCGCTCTGGTGACTTCTGGCTAACTCTTCTTCCAGGTGTGCCTTCTGCGCCTGCCACTCAGACTCAGCAGCAGCTTTGTCCTGCTGTGCCTCAGTGGTCTGAGCCATGGACTGCTCCAGCTGCAATTGCAGCACCTTCAGCTGTTCCTCCATGTCATCCATGTTCGTCACGGCACAGGCAACCACACGACCAGGGGAAATGGAATACAATTTCCAACGAAGAATTTGCTAACCTGATAGTGATAGTGAACAACTATAACCACCAAGCAACAGTCACCTCTCGAAACCAAAGCGGACTTACCTTTGCCTAAAACTCTCAGCGGATTAATGCCAGGAAATAACCAACAGCATGCTCATGCACTTATAGACCCGGCTGGTGAAATAATTATCCCTGCTCAGTACAAGTACCTAACTTCCTCATGATAATTAACACACATTAAACAATAACACTCTGTCCAATGTTATCGCAGGCAACACGTGACCTTTCCTCTATAATGCTGAAAGAAAAACATTCAAACCAGTTCAAGGATACGTACATTGCTGAAAAAAAGAAACATTAACATTGTTGTAACGATGCCGTGATCTTCAGCAATGCTCTCCCGAATCAAACATCTGTCAATCGGAAGCGAACAATCCCGACAAACGATCCCGATGAACGATCCCGACGAACAATCCCGACAACCGATCTCGACGAGCCGCATTCCTCCACACGGACATTGTCCTTGACGCATGTCCAGTGCCAACCTCACAACCCGCACGGTGTTGCTGTTTTCACGGCAGACCACGAACTTGGACACGGTCCATCGATTGATCACGCTGATGTGTTTCCGGTAGCAGCCGGTTCCTTGCAAAGCCGTCCCTCCTAGCTAGGGTTTGTTTTCGTCAGTCTTCAATCCCACTTCTGACACCATTTGTAGACGGAGGGATTATCATTGAAGACAGAACACACGTGTAAATGCTTATACCATTTATTGTGGTGCGTTCTATATTATATGACTAAAACAAAATAAAACCTGTAAACATAAATAATTGTCATTACTACATGTGTTACAATGGTACATAAGATCATTCAATAGCATGAAACATAATATTCATTGCATAATATTGATATAGTTCATTTGCCTGTAGATCATCTCATCTACCAAATAGCAGGTTAGCTCCTGTGATATTTGTAAATAGACATCATTTCTGCAAAACTTATCATCAATAAACACAGATGTATATTAATGTAAACATCGCTCTCCCATGTTGAGAAACGAATACATCCTAAGTAATATCAACACAGTAATAAATTCAAGTAATTATGTCATACATAATAAGTAAATACTCAGTTAATAATGCATCTACAATTAAATGTATATGTTACTACATTATATCCTTTCATGTCTAAGGTATAAATGAATTCCATAACATATGACAAGCATGTAATTGTTCCTAACCAATTAATAATACATTATTACACCCATGCATGCAATCCTGTGTGCTCACCCCAACTAGGATATGCAGAAACTACTGCAGCTGAGCATCGGCTCAGTACAAGTAGGTCTATGCTACATGTCTGCTGTCTGTAAACAAATAAACAACAGTTCTACTGCCAAGCATGGTACCAATTATAACAAGTCTATCATTAACCCATTTCCAACCAATTATCAGCTGTAAACTAATATCTAATATTGAATAATGAATATCTTATGTCTGTTAACATAATTATTCTATAAACAATAATTAATGCGATAAGATAGCACTCTGTTAACACTCAGTATCTTCATACAAGCTCTGCAGATGACACATCTGCTAAGTGTCACATACACTCTGGCTTGTGTAACCTCTTACAACAAGTGTAACTAGTTAGAACAGCTTAGTGATTAAAACAATACTTTTTCAATATAACCTCCTGCATATATATAGCGTAATCATATAAAATACAAGGTTAATAGCCTCTCTCTCTCTCTCTCTCTCTCTCTCTCTCTCTCTCTCTCTCTCTCTCTCTCTCTCTCTCTCTCTCTCTCTCTCTAGACTAGCCAGCTATCATGGTCAGTCCAGTGGCTATCTGTCCACTGACCACTGACAGTCAACGGGATATTAATGACTATACCCCACTGTGCAGGGTGTGCAGGGACTGTCGGTAACCTGACCCGCTACACAACACCCTTCAACCCAGACTACTGTCTGCTAACATCTCAGTGGGGAACATCTCAACCCAGCATCTCCTAATTACTCCTATTGAGTATTAAGACTCAATGTAGTTACCAGATAATCTAGTAGTCTATATAATGTGTAATGATTTGGTTCACACAACATAATTCAACTTGTTCTAACACACAACATCTGTATACAAGCGTTGGGGAAATTCAGCATCCACTGTCAACACTTCAAGTAACAGTGTTTACCACAGTTAAATGCTAATTTGCCTATAAGTAATAGTGAATAAATACATGAAAACAGCTGTAAGCATTTCCTGGATCAATCCACCTACCTTTCATGCTTCTTTTGGTGCTTTAATGGCGTGAAGCGAGTGTCAAAACACGCAGGAGTGAAGAGAGTGCCAAAACACGCAGTCTCTTCTCTACAGCCTCCTTTAACCAACCCTTGCTCCCACTGACCGCTGCTTGCTCCCCAGTGGTAACCAGATATGAATTCAATTGCATTGGCTGTCACGCTGCCACTGGCACAACAGGGTAAACAAGGAAAGGGACTCTTAGGCTCTCCCAGCCTATAGATACTAATGGGGTTTAGTGGAATAGTGTAAAGTAAAAAAGGGACAAAAGATTAGAAAATATTAGTTAAGCTTTAATGAGATAATTAATAATTTAGTCAGTAACCCTGCCTGTTACATTGGTAAAAATTAGGTTATCATTGGAGGACAAGGTGTTAGGTCAAACACGAGAACACAATAGGAAACACAACAAACAGACTGCAACATCAAAGTAGATGTAAAATAGGACTTTCTACACAGCAAGCCAGAGCACACTAATGTGGGCACAGTTCTGCAATACCCCAAAAGCAAACAGAAGCTGATACAGAAGACAGTGAAGACAGATAGCACAGCAGGATCACGTCAACACAGTGTACCTATGACAGCCAAACAAGCGTCTCATTGCTACCGGCTCATAACAATCATAAGACCTGCTCAGACAATCTTTCTATCAATGTGTCTATTTTATTTTATGTGCACAATTGAGAGGATTTCAAAGTTAATACAATGTACTTTGCTGCTAGCTTCCAAGTGTGTTGTGAAAGCATTGTAGTACATTTGCAGTAACCCCACATGGTGACAGAAAAATGTGACTGCCCAACAATAGGGAGGATCAAGTATTTTTATTTGCCAATTTTGCAAATCTGTTTTAATCTTTCCCTTGTGTATTTGATCAAATACACATCAAATACAACACAATTTGTACTTGGCGTTTTATCAGCTGGAGCGTGAAAATTGATTTTAATAACATAGATACTGGCAATTATATATTGTACCTACCTCCCTATCTGTATTCAATCTAGTATCGACTGCATTTCTAACCAAAAAAACAACATGTGTATATTTGAAATTTGAGATGGCCACTAGTTCAGTCGAATTTAAGTCAAAATATCACATTTGATCCGAACGTGCCTGACAGCATATACCTGATGATCTACTGGAGCTTAGAGTGCGTGTTTATTTGAACCTCGATGCGGGCCACTGCTTCACTTTGCTCGTGAGTGGCACAAACATGACGGCCATCTTCGCCTTCCTAACCACACTTCCGTCATCCCGTTTGTCAACCTGTATCAGCCTCTGACTGCCTCCCTGGCTCCCCACCGGGATGATCAGTCGCCCTCCCGGCGCCAACTGATCGACTAACTAGAAATAGAAGAAACCAAGCAGTCGACCCCTGCTCTGCCATCACCTCGCCAGTACAGTCACCCCGCAATTAGTGCCACCCCGGGGCTGCTCAATTAGTAAAGTATAGCCTAATGTGTCACCTAGTTATTTGGGTCACCTTAGCCCAATTCCGAGAACAATGGGAATAGGAGGATGCTCTGTATGGTGTATACACTAAATTTACCTAGCATTAAATTCTTCTTCTATCTAACCTCACATGACAGGTTGATAGATTTTGTAATATATATATATATATATATATAATATATCTATATATATATATATGCAAATAGTGTCATTCAGCCCAAAGCATAAAATGGGTCTTTAGACTAGTTGGTTACTGTTGCACAACTTACAACACACCCAAACAAATTTTGCAACATCTAGAATTTATGGTTACGAATTTCTTGCAAATTGCAATAAAAACATAGTTGCTGTTAGTGGCTTATGATGGGTTGCAAGTTGTACTGAATTATTCTTCAAATAGCAACCTCCTTCAAAAGTGTGGTGTTAAGCATGCACGTGTTTACACCCACACACCACGGACAACCAACACACTTCCATGCATGCACGCCGAGATATGACACACCCTACCGCCTGGGGTATTTCCGGGGCCGCCGCGCCCACATGGATGGCATTGTAGGGGGCGAGGGAGGGGTGACCACGACGACCGTCACCAACAACCATCTTGATGCGCCCAGACTCCAGCAGGCGGCTGATGCTCTCGTCTTTCTTCAGGTTCTTCACAGAGTCGTTGACGAGCTCATCGATGTGGTCGATGCCCACTGCTACTCCCGTTTCACCAACCTATCAATGGCATCATCAAGGTTACAGAGTCATGGTTGTCAGAAACACGGTTAACAAGACTATATTCAAGGCTAAATTGAACAAAGAAGCTTTGGTGTATTGAGAGTCCAACGGTTTGGTTGTTCTATACACTCACAATTCTCTGGGTAAATAAATGGTACCTTAAATATATTTCATTAACATTAGTGAGTATGTTGTGTTCTATAAACTAATTCTTTAGTATTACAATATTAACAATATTTACAAGTTATTAGAAACACATGATGGTTGGTGATTTTTTTAAACTTGCCAAAAAAGGCAGAAGACATATCCGAATGTAGGATAATAGTTTCTTATAATTGGGATGTTCAGATCTCATTCCTCTAGCAACGATTCATACAACATTTTGTCATACGAACAAACAAATCACCAATGCATAAATCTCAACCGTGCCTGCAGCACAGACACAGTGCATGGAAATAAAGACTACACGAACGTGGACGTACCATAATAGCCATACAAGCTGTCAGATAGCCACTGCCAGAGCCTACGTCAAGGGCTGAAGCACCGTCTGTCAGATGATTGGACAATAACTCAAGGGCATGGGCATGCTGCAAAAGTAAGTGAAGCAACTTTAAATAACTAGAGTTCTGAAGAGAACGCTGTGAATGAAACTGGGTAAGGAATGTCTTTTCCTCATTGGAAGACCCAGATGAACATCCAAGAAATAGACAAGGACACAAAGGACACGAATGAGAATTGTTTTCAGGTCAATAAGTGATATGGTGGTATATTGTGTACGTTTTCTGTGCATAGTTCGCAATGTTTGCAAATGAAAACATCTGTAACTTAGAGGCTATATAAAAAAGTAAAACAATTACTTTGGTGTGTGTGTGTGTGCGTGTGTGTGTGCGTGTGTGTGTGTGTGTGTGTGTGTGTGTGTGTGTGTGTGTGTGCATATAGCAAAAGATGAGGCATTAGCAGGGCAACATTACACTATTCATGCTTCTAACAACAAGTTTCTGCTTACTCAGACTTCGATTAAATTAGTGATTGCAATAAGCGTTGAATGCCTCAAGTTGTCTCGAGTTAAACTTCTTTCAACACAGCTGAATTGATAAAACGTGCTAACCATGTGAGGGGCACTGATTGTGACAGCGTAGCCGATGCCTTGTGGAGAGTCTATGTATGGGTTGTTCTTGATGAAGTTTGCTCTGTCAACTGCCTTCATGGCATTAGCAACGCGCTCATTCTTGATGATGCCATTCGCTGAAAGAATAATAACAATAGCATACATGAGATGTTTCAGTATTTTACCAATTACTCCAAATAAGAAGTTCTCTGGTAAGTAACTGTGTCATGTACATCACTTTTCTAGGCAGTTTACATGGGAAATCATCTTAGTACAAAATTTACCAGAAGATTCTCCAGAGTGTGGTATGTTTTTCCCAAGTGACTACCCATGTTCCGTGTATAAAATTATAAATGAATCAAACTGGAACTGCTTACTGTTTACTGTTTGTTATATTATCTTGCATATCTTGAAAGATGGCTTTGGTCATTTAATAAAAATTGGCAGTTTTTTGAGACATTTTGATAGTGAATGAAAACTTTACGACAGTACGCCACATCAGTAATAAGGAAGTAAACAATAGCAATATCTCAATTTATTGGACTAGGTACTGTAAAAAACAGTTTACAGTAATCATCATTGTTATCCAATTGGCCATGTTTTATGTTAAATGCTTTGAACACAATTTGGCAGAAATGAAATGCATCCATACGATTGTGAAATTATACAATTTTACGAATATTGTATGTATTGCACTAAAAATAACTGCTTTGACACTTTATGTAGTGTATTCACATTCCATTATATATCATATAACAAAATAAGTGGTTCCGAGGGGAAATTGGTTGCGACAAATAATATTCATATGCTGCAGAAAGGTTGTTAACTGTTTGTGAATGTAGCATTTTATGTTTGCGCCTAGCAAAAAGCGAGTGGTCAAGTACGTAGGAATGTTTGTAAAAGTGATGAGCCAGACAGGAAATTTATTAGATTCCCAATCTTACGGGGGTGGGAACTGGCAAATCAAATAACTCACAAACAAGTCCTGAGTCTATGATTATGACATCATCAGACATGTCATGTATGTATGAAAGGGTTATAGCGTGTGTATCGTCTTATGACGTCGGGGGAGGGGTAGTGACATAGGGCGCCCAGTGACATATGACAATTACGGAATTAACATTCGACGAGAACCTTGCAGATTTTCGACCAGTTGTCTGTTTGAAGCACCGCTGGATCGCCACGCCATCACAGAAAACAAAGACTGTCGGCAAACCAGAAGGCAAGCGGCGACGGACGTGGTCCAGCTCAGGTAGTTCCGCCACATGAACGACGCAATCGACCAAGTTAGAATGTTCGCAACTTCTTCAACAAGGTCGTCATCTGTAAAACAACATTTCTAGTTGATTATGCACTGTAATACAGTATAACTTACAAACTAAACACGTTACACAATTTGCTTGAGATGAGCAAACACAATATCACTGCTAAAATATGCTACGCCAAACGCGTACCGAAATGTCATCGAAGAATCCAGGCAAACACTTGCGTTAGCAGGATGGCCTTGACCTTTTGACCCACAATGCAACGCAAAATTGGTCGTCTGCTGGCAGATTTTTTGGAGCGTTGTGGTGTGGTCGGCCAGAAATAGAAAACTAGTCTAGTATGATTATATTAAGCATCAAGCTGTCACCACCACTAATACGTAATAGTGTTTATTTTGTTTCTGATAAATGTTACCGATCTCACAAGAGGACTTTTGTTGAAAACAAAGCATATCATTGGCGTGCGCAAGGCCAGTGGGCGTGGCACTCGCGTCGGGGCGCGAGAAGGCTCAGGTTGAGGCGAGGACAGGACGAAAGCGAAACGTCTTGACAAAGTCATTTAGTCATATATGTCATTTTCTTCTTTCGTAGCCATCACCCCTCACGGGGTCGGCCTGGATGATTGCTGGAATGTGGGAGTCGTCGCGGGCACGGCATGGCATATCCGTCGGCGTCAGTGTTTTGCCATCTTTTCCTGGTAAAGTCCACCTGTTTTCCTCCTCCCAACTACCCAAGCAGGCCAAGGACTCTGTACACCCTAGTAATTATATCATATTTTATATGCTAATCATAGTGTTGTACAACTTGTTCTTTACTGACAAATAGACAATACATTTCGTACAGAAAATGCTTACTGCCTAAAACAGTGAGTCATATATGTGCTGTGACATCCTGTGTACTCCAGTTGAGTAGTATCCAGTGTACTCCAGTAGTGAGTAAATCATTCATTGCCTTTGGCCAGAATATGTTGTAGTCAAATGTCAATACAGCTGTACAAGAACAATAGCATTCAAACACAAGGTTTCAATAATAGGATTTAAAAAACATTATATGGAACTGCCTTGTCATTATTTTCTCATGAGTATATATCGTATTAATTGGACTTTGACATAGAGTGCAAAACTGTTTTCATTACTTCACATTAAAATTGTGTAAAGTGGTAAGCCACAGTGGGAACTAAAATTATCCGTTAGACTGGATTGATTAGTAATATTCATTATGTGTTGTTACCTTACAGACAACTCAAGGTCATGAGAAAGAAGAAAGGAAACAGAAAACTGTATGACAGAGATGTCCTCATGTATATGAACCTATGTAAGTGAGTTAAAGAAAATTTAGTATTTTGCACTTGCCATAACACAAATAAAAACACAATTACAATAAAATTTACCTTGTCAATTAATTTTGACAGCTTTTACTCCATCTATGTGGGATCATAGTGGTAATTTTGTGCCACAGCAATTATGGCTTTGGTGGTGTCTCAGAATATTATCATATATACATTCAGTGGTTTTTGTCAACTGTTTAGCAGCTACCGGGGTACTAATCATAACTGAAAAAATGGAAATTTAATAGTGATATTAGAAAAAGATTCATTGTTTGAAACCACAGTATTTAATCTCTTCTCTTTCAATGTGCCATTCTGTGAGCTTGTATTATCGTTGCAGAATGCTGGTGGCAAGTGTGGCAATGACAGTTTTAAGAGCTACTACAGGCTGGCTTGTTGACATGCTTGTTGGATCTGTTTGTTTTATTTCAAGTCCACAGCCCGTTAACAGTACTCAGAGCAAATAAATCAGCATAAATACAACTCTTAGGATTGTTGACAATTATTTCAGAACTACTTTATAACTTGCGACACAGGTATCTCACTTAGTTCCATAGTTCAGAATGCAAAACATATTTTGTTATGAACATTATTTGTGGAATTCTATTAACAACGTTTATTCACAAGTTCTAAGAACAAATCTGTAACTCAACTCTATAAATTACTTAAAACTCAAAACAAAACAAATTTTGTTTGTTTTGTTTTTAGTTTACAATATTAATTACATCATTCTACACAGACTGATGAGTGTCTGACTTGATGGGGCAAACCCAGAATATCAGATAAGTGCATGCGTTAAACATATATTTCCTGTCTGTTTGACGAAGACCATAAACCACTATACCTGGAGGTGTTTACGCTGGAAAATCACCAAAGTCATTAATTTGAATACTGTTTGCTAATGCGGTTTATTACCCTGTTGAAATGAGATTATATATCTCAACAGTTTCAGCTGATAGGCTGATTGTTTCTGACCAGGATTGCTGTGGGGAAGTAAAATGTCACCAAGTGCGATAAGGACCATCTATTTGCGTCAAGGCACCTGGCCAGGCATTCCTACTCCTCTCTGTGGCCATAGTGACTGTGGAGAGGCCACTTTCACTCGAGTGACTCTTATTGGCTTTAACAACAGTTCAACTGACTCGTTCGTTTGGTCCGCCTCTGATAATGTTCTCGTAGTGAGTTGTGGTTGGTGAGAGAATGGATTTTAGCTGGATGTGACAAAATGTTCTGTCCTTGCTTCTGCTTTTGGGATTTCAAGGTGGGTTTTTGCAGGGGGTATCGTATTGTTTACACGTCAGTTGTGTCATGTTATTAGATTTGTGTCTAAAACATATCTGGCTACGTTTAGGGTATGCAGTGCAGTTCTGCAGGCACACACCGTTTGATTTTGACATGCCAGATATAACTCATGATCGGTTGTACTTGTTAGTGTCCAGGGAACTATCGCCAACTTGGGAAAATTTGGTTACTGTAAAAGCAACACGTCAATGATATAATTCCTGGAAAGAAGATATTCTCACATGTTCACTTCTGGCTGCGATCGATATTTCTGCCTGTTGAGCCAAGATGTAGCCATTCTGAGTGTGGACGTAATTTGGATGGTTTTTACTATAGTCCAGAGGCTGTGTTCAAAGTGTAATGTTGCTGGATAGTTTTGTCACAGTTTCAAATATAGTTTCTTCCCTTGTGCAACTACAGACCGGAACTATCCCAGAAATATCCAACTGTGACATAATTGGAATTTTCAAATGTTTGCTTGGTTTGGTTGTTAAATTGTACAAAATCAAAGAGGACTCATGCTTTTGCAAGCAGTTAGTGACATATAGCTAAAGACATGTTCTACACTGTTACCACACTCACTTAGAAAACATGAAAAATGAGTGTCTTTGTTTTGATTCATCATCAGTGTTGTGTCGCATTTACTGTACAAGTTTGCTGTGTCGTTGTAAGGGCGATCTCCAAATAAATCTCTGGATAAAAAAAATATATTCAATTTTACTTATTGACGCCACAGTTTTTAATTGATCTTCATTGATATACACTGGACCTGTTGAATCAGAAATAAATAGAATACATTACAGAAGTGATATGAGCATCATAGAAACTTATGGATATGTTAGTGGTATGCAAGAATTGGCACAATAAGAACCTATAAAATTAGTTTTGATGGCAGGAATGGCTGACCTCGTGTGGCTGTGGCAGTAGTTATGGCTGTGGTTGTGGTTGTGGCTGTGGCTGTGGCTCATCACAGTCATCAGTCAGTTTCCCGCCAGGTGTTGGAAGTGTTTGTGCCTCGTCAATATTGACTCCAAAGTTTCCGTACATATTCATATTGTTGATTGGCCATCACAGGGTTTTACAATCAAGATTTAATCAAATGTGTCACATTGATAGGAGCAGTTTGCATGGGCTGTTAAACTTATATGTATGCAATTACGTATTGTTTATTTTGGGAACAGTTACAGTAATCTAATCT
Organism: Oasisia sp. SBJ-2009; assembly: GCA_964017155.1. Lineage (NCBI taxonomy): Eukaryota > Metazoa > Annelida > Polychaeta > Sabellida > Siboglinidae > Oasisia > Oasisia sp. SBJ-2009. Next base: position 56,293,798 of record OZ024856.1, on the reverse strand, counting down.
GCAGCTAGACTCTTCAAATAAGAAATTAAGTAGAATAACACTTCAAGTTACCTTGAGTGTTCTTTCGCTGAAAGAACTTGTTATAAGCATGTAGTACAGGTACAGTACCAGCACAAACATGGAAATAATATAGTGTGTGTAATAATGTATCAGCTTTATTTAACGTCAATTATCATGTAACCGACGTTAAATAAAGCTTCTTGTATCTTGTAGCCTTATTTGTTCATCTGATTGTTCAGTATATAAAGTGTATATTTCATCTTCTTTGGCTTCTCCCGAGAAACCTGGTAGGTTTCTCAGGAGAAGCCAAGATACCTGGTTGGACTAACAAAATCATTACTTTGTGTTTTCTCTGCACCTGTTGTAGAAGTTACTAAAAAAAAATTATCAATAAAATTTAACAAATCCAAAATTACTGAAATTGCATAAAGACAATAGTGATTTCATTACTACATTTCAATTACCATAAATTTGTAAAAATGTCAAGAAGAAGTTTAATGCTGCTAATAATGCTAATTAAATAAACAATAGTTTTTATGCATATACACACATGATTATTTTGAAGACATTGTACATCATCAACATTATTTTCGTTCCTGTCTGTAGTCTGTCTATTGCCTGGATTGCTATTTAGTTACCCAAAGTTACATTGGTATCTTTATTCTCATGGCCCGGTATTGCTGCTGCTGCTGATGATGATTACCTGTTGATTACCCAATACCAGCCATCACTACCCTTACACATTCATTTACAAAACTCAACTTTAAAGTTCAGCCAATGAAATCACTAGTGATGAGTGTGGTTGGCCTCCGGTCATGTGATATAATTTTGGGTGATTTCAGCCATGTGCTGCTCATGTTACAAGCAATGTTTGTGATGTTCAGCTGCTGAATTGTATTGAAATTCCCAGAAATTGTTTGTCCGTCTTCAAATTGGTGCGGGTATTTACGTTGTTCTCAAGGGTGAAGCAGTCATGATTGGCAAAGTCAATAAACTAGTTCGACTTGGGTCACTTGGCTGAGTCAAGCACTTCTAGAGGATGTGCCAGGACTACCGGTAGTTTGCATGGCAAACGGCTCTAGCTTGCGAGGATAATTATATTCCTTAACGCATGATAAGTCAATTCAGTCAACAACAAACTGTCTTTGTTTGCAGTACACTGCTCTCTGTTGTAGTCATGTTGCTCCAGTTGCCGTGACAACGTGGTGGAGCCATTCCATCCTCTTGACCAGTTGAGGAACAATGCTCTCACTGCACCCGCCAACTACACAGGTAAGACAAATTAATTACACACAATCCGCTAGATGGCAGCACCAGCGAGGGCCGTGTCCACGAGAGGAGCATGACTGCTGTGGTGACACTGCATTAGAATTATTGCTGGTGTTTAGCTGCCTTTGCTCCACTGTATAGTTATGTTATTTCTTCAGTGAAGAGGTTGACATATTGTAGGATTGTTGACTGTCACAGAACAGTGACAACTGTGTGTTAGACATATATTACTCATTTTATAGTAGTTGTTAAATTGACTGTAGTCTAGGTATTTTACCTACCTGCCAATGGTCATATCTCGTCTTGTACTAATGTAATAAAGACTAGAGATACTGACCAACATTCCTATGCGGAGGCAAATGGTTTAGCTCAAAGGTAACAATATTTGAGCTGGGATACCATGTGCAGGAATGTGCATCAAAACACAGATGCAACCATTTGTTTAAATTAAGAAACAGAAGAACAGAGATCACAACAGTGACATTTGTGGGACAAGTTACACCAATACGAAAATAATTATTGGATTCTTGAGATAAGCCAAAGGCATTCTTGTTTGGGTTTGGGAAATCAATATAGATGTGACATAGCTAGCCTTGCCGTGGGAATCCAGTAAACACAGTCTTTGTACATACACAAGTGTGCATTGGTGATTTTTCTAGGAAATGCTAAACATGCATAAATTTGCATGTAGTGTGAAAAAAGTACAGTTTTCTTGCAGATGGATTACAATAAGGTATTTGTTTTTTCAGGTCATTAGAATTACCACATGGTTGTGCTGTATGTCACTAAGAGGGCTCATTGATAACAGTTGTGCATTTGGCACATTAATTTCACCATCTGATCTCTATTTGGTTCAGTAATAGCTTGGCAAACAGTGTCATGGTTAACAGGGTGATGGAAAGTTATTTTACGGAAGAAAAAAACATTTCCATACAATTATGTACACTGTTAATTGACGTTTTGTTAATAGGTGTACAAGCTTGTTGAGCATTTGTATGATAATCCTATTGTGATACTAGAAAGTTTGTAAATAAGAAATGCTGTTCTTAAGGACATTATAGTGGTGTTATTAATGATCACATCACATCAACTACCTGGACCTAGTAATTAACAGTTTCTTTCTACAAATATGAACAAGCAGAGTTTATGCTTGATATTTTATAAAAACATGATTGTGCACATTACAAAGAGTTTCAAGTTCTCAAAGAAAAACGTTTCATTATCATTTGGGAGCTGGATGAATCCCTTTCGGATCCCAAAGAATCCCTTTTATAATCACAAATAAAATACGTTAGAATAAATTAAAGGGAAAGTACTTGGACATAATGCATTTTTTGCTGATGAGAGTTATTGAAGGCAGATCTGCTGGCTGGCTAGGCTGGTTGCTTGAGAAAAGCTGGTTGGTACATTATCACTTACAGTACAGGGTTAGTATGGCAGCTATAACTAATCTCACCAGTCATCCCCGATGTGAAGCATTTATGACATCCTATACAAGGCTGTCCATGGGCCATGGCATATTACATGGCTGCCTGGCAGAAATGAACTATGAAGGTGTCAGTGTCTTTCACAGACATGTAGGGGCGCCTGCTTTGGGCTGTTAAAGATTTGTCTTCTGAAAATAATTTTTCATTAGGAAACAAATTTGCCAAGGCACAAATTGTGTGACAGTCTGCTTATAATAATTTTTTTATAAATGTGAATTGTAAATCTAATGTAAGTTAAGTAACATTTTACAGTACTTTGTGAACAGTAATACTTTCTTGCTGAGAAAATGGACCCCCTAATTTGGCTGGCTTCTATTTTGTTTATCTACACACACATCTGGTGTTTGGACATACAGCCCTGACATACCCTGTACTTATAATCCGCGGTGCAATATCATTCTAGATTTGAATGTGGTGTACTGGCTAGTTGTATTCTGTGGGCTTTTAAGGATGGACACCAGACTTGATAACCTGTAACATTGCGTGCACATGTACAAGTACACACACACCAAAATGAAAATTCCAGTAGTGTCTGCTTGTTTTCATCCACTGAATATTGTTGCCATTGCTTTCACATCCTTGGATATATTGACAATTTGGAAAGCTGCAAAGGAATGCACTTAAATCGTTTATCATGGAAGATTTAAGTACATTAGCACCAGGGCTGTTGAAGTGTTGACATCCATTCTACACTGCATTGGTCACTCAAAGTAATGCCAGCACGTCAGTTGTAAAAGATGTAAATATGAGGCAGCTCTGGTGTCCTGTTTATCACCAGTCAGTTGGCAATCTCCCTGTGTTTTGCACGTCAAGTGCGATCAATTGCGGTGATGTCCTTGACTCGCCTTCTGAGGACTTTAAGGGTGACAATTACAGACATAAACAGATAGAATCGTTGTCAGTGTCACTTCCCTGCAAGGGTAGCAGTTAAATGTGTTTATGTGTATACAACGTGGCCGGTGTGTAATTTGGGTCAGGCCTCGGTTCTGGTGCTCAAAATAGGAATGGTGAATTTACTGTTATATTATATTCTTTCCTCTCATCTGGACATAGAACGTAAACCTTGTTTCTGACCAGGCTAGTTGTAGTCAGCCCTGGCTGTCCAGAGTTGAACATGTTCTTGTTATGTGTTGACAAGCCTGTAATTTATACAAGCATCCACTTGTAATCTGAGTCAGTTAGTGATTGTTTTGTAACATTATAGATTGTTCAATTATTCACCCACTGTTTGACTGAGGGTAGGGTAACATGAAGGGGTGCATTGCAATTTGTTTTATTATTAAACATGCAAGAAATGTTAAATGTTGTCCGTATCTATGCCATAATCAGTAAGCTTCAGTTAAACATTGTGGCAATCCACTTAATTTTATTCTTTTGAGTAGGGGAATGCACAGCTGGTTGTAATATACATTTACTCCCCCCATGTGGGAACTTTGTTACTAGTCTACCCCTGTTATACATTGACTCCAGGGTGAACAAACCAACATAACTTTTCATGCCTTATCCAAGGCAGAAGCTAAAATCGGGTGAGCAAAATTACCCTGTCGTCCCAGACAACAATTGAGCACTCTAATCACCTCGCTACTGTAACTGTAGCCCAGTGTGCACTTTTGATACTGTCATACAGATGTGTTGTGTTAAAACGTAGTTCTTTGTCTAAAACCAGACAGGCATGTTTTAGGAGTTCCTGTATGTAACTTGAGTAGGAGAGAAAATGTTATTTATTGCATCAGTGATTGAGAGAAGATGCATCACTCTTCCCATTTCCTGTCTGACAGGATGGTGCGATACAAGTACACGATTACCTGCACTGCAGGTATCTGTGGCATGCAATTTAGCCACTGATGTTGATGTTAATACCGTAACAGTTATAGGCTGTGTGCTCGTTTGGTAGTTGCGGCTGGAAAAAACATGTATTTATTTAGAATAGATAGTTGTAAGAATGCTAAATCGTGATTCATACCTACTAGAGGATACAGGTGTGCATAAATATAAGGTGGAAATGCCTGGGACTGTATTATTGGCTGGCATAGATGTGTAGGTAGATATGGGGTCTCATATGTTAGAATTTTCATCTGAAGGATTTATATATAGGGTAAACATATTTTATTTTATGTTTTTATATTATGTTTTTGCCTTATGCCAAGTTTAGTAGGAACATGAGATGGGGGAGAATACTTTTAAAATTAACAACTTTTTTCACTTCATTTTATATGAAACATTCAAACACATATGTACCAATGATGGATGTAAATTGCTGCAAATTAATATCAGTCAATAGTCATGTTATATGTAAGATATTGTGCTAAGGATATGATTGTTACTGTGGTCCTTTGACATATCTGAGCCATGATATTTCTCAATGTCAGCCTCCCCTTGGCAAACAATTCTATAGAAAACTATACATTTTCTATAGATTTCTATAGAATTCTGTTGAATTCTATAGAATTTTGCAGTTTTCTATAGCATTCTACAGAATTTTCTATAGATTTTGTGTGTCCTAAAGTTTTATATATAATTTTATAGATTTTTCTATAGTTGTCTAAAGAATTCTATAGATTTTTCTATAGAAAACTATTGGCAAAAATCCTATAGAAAACTATAAGCAAAAATCTTATAGAATATTCTATAGAAAATTTAAAGGGTCTGCTTCTTCCTGTACCCTCTAAGCTTTCCACATCAGTCTAAGGTCATATCCGGAACATTTTTGTTCCATAGATTTATATTTCATGGTGGCATGTGCACTGCTTTTATTTATAATTATATGTGTGTGGTCTTATTACATTGCACCAAGCTGAAACCAGCAACTCACAAATGAAATGTGTATTTGACAAATATTACAGTAGTACTGAGATAGACTGTGTTAATGTCGCCAGGCCAACAATGGCAGCGTAATGGTGGACTCTGACAGTGTAGTAGGGAAGGTTGAAATAAACAGATCAGTCAGGGTAGATAAAGTGGCACAGCTGGAGCTAATTGGGAGGAAAATCTGGTTGCACTGATGTTTGCTGATGGAAGCCGTATGTTCAGTGTCATGTTTTGATGTTGTTACAAGAAATGGCTTGTTTGTTGTTAGTGTCTATGCACTAGACAATAATGGTGCTATTTATATACTTTTTACATTTCGTCCTTGTGATGTGCATCATGTGGTGTACCTATACGATCTGGTTACATGATGCTGGGGGTGAAAGGGGCCATTTCCCAGGTACCCCCCTCTTATAGTCTCTCCACATGTGGGAAATGTTTCCTGACTTCCCCACTCTGTTGCCTACCTTATGGGGTTTCCATTTCCTAGGATAAGACCTGCGCTCTTTGCGTCATCCAGTAAAAACGTTGTAATCTTTTTCAGTGTTCCTGGTCTTACATCACTTCCCCGCTTGTCAGTAGTCAGCAGCTGTTTCCTCCGACTCCGGCAACTAAGAGTATCACATGACACCTAATAACATAACAAGCACTCATCTAGAATTAGAAACATCTGGTAACTGGTATGCACTTTTTAAATAAATAAATTTCCACATTTCACTGTCCATTATGGGAGAATAGGTTTTTTTCTCTCCATATGATGTAATCTCAAAACTGCAGTTATTTTATTATTACTTACATGATTTATTTAAATCTAAAATTATTTATGTATTACATCCCTCATTTGGGAGTTTGGTGTGACGCTAATTGTGGTTTGTTACAATATTATTACCTACTAATACCCAGCCAAAGAGTGATATGAGAAAGAGGGGGTTCTTGAAGGCAGCATAGATGACGTCCTAGTTCCTGTCCTGTGACGTCCTAGTTCCTGTCCTGTGACGTCCTAGTTCCTGTCCTGTGACGTCCTAGTTCATGTCATGTGACGTCCTAGTTCCTGCCATGTGACGTCCTAGTTCCTGTCCTGTGACGTCCTAGTTCCTGTCCTGTGACGTCCTAGTTCCTGCCCTGTGACATCCTAGTTCCTGTCCTGTGACGTCCTAGTTCCTGTCCTGTGACGTCCTAGTTCCTGTCCTGTGACGTCCTAGTTCCTGTCCTGTGACGTCCTAGTTCCTGTCATGTGACGTCCTAGTTCCTGTCCTGTGACGTCCTAGTTCCTGTCCTGTGACGTCCTAGTTCCTGTCCTGTGACGTCCTAGTTCCTGTCCTGTGACGTCCTAGTTCCTGTCATGTGACGTCCTAGTTCCTGTCCTGTGACGTCCTAGTTCCTGTCCTGTGACGTCCTAGTTCCTGTCCTGTGACGTCCTAGTTCCTGTCATGTGACGTCCTAGTTCCTGCCCTGTGACGTCCTAGTTCCTGTCATGTGACGTCCTAGTTCCTGCCCTGTGACGTCCTAGTTCCTGTCCTATGACGTCCTAGTTCCTGTCCTGTGATGTCCTAGTTCCTGCCCTGTGATGTCCTAGTTCCTGTCCTGTGACGTCCTAGTTCCTGCCCTGTGACATCCTAGTTCCTGCCCTGTGACGTCCTAGTTCCTGCCCTGTGATGTCCTAGTTCCTGCCCTGTGACGTCCTAGTTCCTGTCCTGTGACGTCCTAGTTCCTGCCCTGTGATGTCCTAGTTCCTGCCCTGTGACGTCCTAGTTCCTGTCCTGTGACGTCCTAGTTCCTGCCCTGTGATGTCCTAGTGCCTGCCCTGTGACGTCCTAGTTCCTGTCCTGTGACGTCCTAGTGCCTGCCCGCCAGGACTTGATGCAGGACCAAATTATTACCAGTCACACATGTTTTGGTGGACACATGGATGTTAACTGTTAAGCCAGTTTACAAACTTTAAAATGTGTCTGATCACCTAAAATGGACTACAAACACACATGGGACACCATTTATACACACTTCTAAGGCATAACTGACAATATCTATGGTTTTGGAATACCTTTTTTCACCTTCATTTTTTTACCCATCCACAACGGTTTTTACCTGTCCAAATGACGGGTGGACGGGTCTCTGCATAAAGCTACGCTGCTGGCTTTGGTGCAACAAATGGTTCTCTTCTTGGCTTCGTTCCTGGGACTTGTTGCAACTTGACACGTGTCTGTGATTAGTCACTTTCACCTGTCTCACCTGGCCACGTTAATTCTACCTCTACATTCTACGGCTACCTCTAATCACCTTAAATGCATTCGTCAAGTACACATTTTACAGGCTGATATTTCTTGAATTTGTAAACTAATCATAAATTATATGTGAACAAAACAAGGTCAGTATTTAGAAATTTAGTGTTTAGATATTCTTCATACAGAATACTCCAGTGCAGTTATCATGTCCATTAGAAATGTGTGCAACAAACAGCTCAAAAAACTCATATATCAAGATAATGATTTGGAGGATTGTTGATGCTTTTAATAGACATACAATTGGCTTAATGGGGTGTTTTAAGTTACCCACTTGTGCATGACACTACACAGGGAGCTATGAGGTAATGACAGGTCTGTTTATAGAAGCCATTTATAGCCACTCTGGACAGGCGGCTTCCGCAAGAAATTGCCTGTGTGATGTCTGTGCATTCAGGAACGTAATTCCTCATTCGCCAGTATCAGCAGAAGCCTGGAATATGCCACTTACTGGGTGTTTGGTGTATGTTTGATATGTAGATAAAGCTTTATATGTGACCCATGTTCATAGTACATTAGATAGCAGTTACGTCTCATTTGTACAGGCTGCATTGCATGGCTCTAGTTGATCCAGTCCATTTACCCTAGAAAGTCAAATTCATAGGCAAAAATGTAAAGTAGAATTTTTTTCGTTGTCCCAGTCAATATGGCCTTGGGTATGTTAGTCACATTTGATTGTAATGCAGACAGATATTCTTCTTAGGACTAAACATTTTTACTGAATTTTATTTAATAATATCTTACTGTTAAAAAGTACTAGCTGGTATCCATGGATATAAAGAAGATCACTTAAAAAATTTCATCAAGTCACAATGTGTTCCTAGCAGCTAAGAGTCTGGACTGTAGTTGTCGCTTGTTGGAATAGTCCAATGCACACGCGCGCGCACGCACGCACGCACGCACGCATGCACACTTATATAAAATGTTTGCCACTCAGAGAACCATGGTCCTAATATTTTGGCTGAATCTCTCAGCATCCACTGGTGGACTGACATCGCAGTGAGTGTCACATGACTACTGGATCCATGCAGTAAACCACTGTGACACAGCAGGGCTACTTCAGAACGTCCAGTGATTGAGATACTATTTATACCTGACTTGGTCTACGCATATAGACTGTGTGACATTGTATATGGGGTTGACTATGTTCACCCACCTTCTGTGGAACCTGTTTACATTGTAGTCACCCTTAATGTATAAGGATGGTGATCTTGTTTACTCAAGACTCAAAGCATGACCATGATATGTGAGTTATTGTAACGTTGACTTCATCGTCAGGTGATATTTTGAGTCCAGTGTGTTTCGTTCATTATTAGAATCTCACAGTATATTGTTGGTCATGATAAAATTAAGCACTGAACCACATTTAGGAATGTACAACAATTTGTTGCCATGGTACGTTTCTGTGTGAATTTGTACTTCACTTGAAATTTGCCATAATTCATTGGCATAATTCAAAGAGAATTTGTAGCAATTTTAGTTTGGAAATTCATATTTTCAAAACAAGTATATTTTTTATTTTGTTATGCATTGTAACTGGATAACTGTGTCATGTAGGGTTTGTCAAATCAATTTAAAACATTCTCGTACAGAGAGTATTATTTATTTTTCATAATTATTGGGCTAATCCCATATTGAAGACTCATATGATAACTAATCATATACAATGAATCAGGGTGTAAATTAATAAATCCTCAATAACTGTAATTAATAATCTTTCTCCACATCATAATGCAAAATATTTTTATATAGATGTTAAATTGAACAGGTGTCTATAAATGTTGTAATTGATAAGATTGAACTGATACTGTCGGTGATTAAGATGACAGACAATTATCTGCATACACTAGTAGCGACCTGACTTACCGGGTAATTGATGTGTCGTATTCTAACATCTAACTGCAGCAGAAAGTAGTTACTTAGTCATGATTAATCAGGGTGTGGTAACTGGTTTAATCTTCCCAGTTACTATGACACAAGGCCACTGACATGACTTGTTTACTGAAGACAGGAACCTGTAAACATGTCTGCCATGGTTGAATGCTTGGGTCAAAAAATAAACAGCTGGGACAAAATGTTCTGTTTTTTTATTTTCTTGTGAATACAAATTGTACTGAGGCAGATAACAAGGTATCTAGTTAGTTGTTTGTTGAACTGGTGTGATGTTATCTCTCTGTCTTATGACTTACAGTTTTTAATTCTTGAAGATGATGTTTCTTTCTGTCGACCTTGATCTATTCACGACACTTTATAAACAATCCTGTGAATTCTCACACACAGATTAATGCATACAACATTTACATGTGCATTAATATGTTCATGCATGCATGCATGTATGTACAGTCCTTTAAATAATGAATTGACTTTTCTTACTTCGATTTAGTTTTATCTTTTCCAGCAATAAGATGCCATCATTGTGAATTTTGGAGCCATGTATTCTGAAAAAATATGAAACTAAATCGATGTAAGAAAATATATTTTCCAGAGTACCAGTTAATTATTTGCAAGACTGTATTTGTGTGTGTGGGTGTTTATAGTTGCATATTAAAATGTTTTTTTTAATGTTGTTTTTTGAACGTACATCTGACAGTGACATGATCATCCCATTTTAATATTTACCTCCAATTTTAGAAAATATGACTGTGTGTGACTGCTGATTAAGTTTGTCTTGCTTCCTGTTATTACCACATTTTCAGTGCAAACATTTACCTTGTGAGTAGAGTACACTTTAAGAAACCATTAAATAACAAAGTATTTACCTTGTGAAAAGGTTAGGTGTGATAATCACACACGAGTGACTGAACGGCGCCAGTACATCTGCATTATTTTCCCACCAATTGACCACGAAAATGATGATTGATGATGACGTCGTCACGCTGGGCAGACCTGATTTTGTGGGAATTACTTTTTGTACAGGCCGCTAGAGCGTGAGATTATCTGAGGGGTGAGATGGGAGAACTGATTGGAATCACCACACCCCCTAAGATGGCGGTAAAAATACATTTTCCTATCAACACTGTTGTTTGCCTAGTTGCAGGGTAAATATGATGTGGTATTAAAGCTGCACCCCTGTGGGGTCCAGCTGCTGTGGGAACTGGGCTGCTGACTAATCTTCCTTCTTTCTTCTTTTCTATTCCTGGCGTATATAGGATCTAAAAGAGTGTTTGTAAATTTCTCTATTGCTGGTAAAGTTGACATAGGTAAATGCTGCAGTAATGTAGGTGTGGCTTATCCAGGTTCATACTTTGTGTTAGAGCATGGGTCTGTTCGCTGCCCCGGGTCTAAGAGACCGGGGAAGGTGATGCCTGATAGCACCGCCAAGCATTATCAGGGTGCAGCAGCTAAATGTGGCCTGCAATCTGTGGGTTTTTTGATTCGTTGAGCCGCGGTTGGCAGAGATAACTGCACATCAAACACAGCCAGTGTTTGCGAAGGTGTCCTGTCCTGGCTAGCAGCGGTGTTAAGCGCAAGAGGGGGTGGGGTGTTGAAAATGTAAATACGTAATTATATGAAATGGGTGATTGACTGGCTGCCAGTGGCGCTGGAAATAGACCGGAGCTGGAGCTTTGCTCCGGTGCAGGTTTACCGAGGGAAGGCACATCGACGTGTAATCGGTGAGCGGCGTTACGATTTCATGACGTGTGAGTGAGAACGGGAGGATGTGTTATCAGTGTTATCAAGGGCTTCAAGGGTCTGACGCGCACACGTGGAGACTGCAGCACCTCAAATCTTGTCGGGACATTCGGCGTCCAGTTTCACGCGGGGGTTGGGTATCGTGAGATTTTTTAGCTTTGTGAGAACAACGCACGTGTGTTTGTGTGTGTGTGTGTGTGTGTGTGTGTGTGCGCGTGTGTTTGTGTGTGTGTACACACAGGATGTAGTCAGCGTTTGCTCGGAGGAAAACGTCAGCGGGACTGGGCCGGGATTAGTAGGAAGTGGACTCTGCTGTGGCGGGGTGAATGGACGGCAGACAGCCACACAGCTTATGCTCAGACACGGCGGATCGGTTTCCATGGGTTTGTGATGCGTGTGAAGGCGTGTGGCCACATGAGGTATTACGGAAGTACCTGGACTGGTGGAAGGAAACTGGCGGGGCAGGGAAACACACTGACACACGCAGACAGTCGGGACCAGAGGATGTCTCATGGTGACAGCTGTATCTGGTGACGTCCATCCTGAGGTGGTGTTTTGACTGGGCCCTCATTAGTTGACAGTCCAGTGACCCGGTGGTGTCAGGTGCTGTCTCATTGGGGGCGATTAAGATTAATGGACATTCCTCCATGACTGACCTTTGGCTATACAATGTCCAGTGACAACAGTGGACGTCTCGCTCCGTGTTCAGTTGTTCAGTTACTTCTACTTCACTGTACCTGGCCACGTCTGTGAGGACCATGTCAGGACTCACGGCCACATGTCTGGATGTGTAGAGTCTGGCCACGGATACACTTGCATGGATACTGACTCTGGCGACTAGGAGATGCCACTAAGAGGGATCGACGCAATGGGAGATGACCCAGGAAGGAGCGAATCCGGGGAGGAAGACGAAGATGAGGATTTTGGTTCGGAGGATGATGATGTCATCACACCTCTTCATGACAGACTGTCGTGGAAGTCGTTTTTCGGTACGTGGCGTTGCATGTGGCTTTCTAGATAAACATGTTTTTGTGCATTGTGCATGTTTGGCCAATTGTATACTGGGTGTTGACTTGCCTTCACAGGTGGTTCTACTGAGTTGATTTTCAGATACGACGTGAACTATTTTTAGGAGGTTTTCAGTCTCACCATTGTATGTATGTGTATGTGTATGTGTATGTGTATGTGTATGTGTATGTGTATGTGTATGTGTATGTGTATGTGTATGTGTATGTGTATGTGTATGTGTATGTGTATGTGTATGTGTATGTGTATGTGTATGTGTATGTGTATGTGACTACGGTCAACGTATCAGAGCATTACCAGTAGAATCATTCACTCTCTTGTTCCTGCTTGGTCTGTCTTATGGACCATGTCAAAAAATGATTGGGATCTTAGATACTAACAATGACAGTTTTAGTTCAAAGTTGAACTGGTGTGAGCAATTGACGCTTGATTGCAGTGGTTCTCAGATACTGGTGTATTTAGGAAGGGAGGTGAGGGAGGGTGGAGGGAGGAAGGGAAGGAGAAGGAGAGAGGGAGTTGGGTCATATAGTATGGAAACATGAACATGAAGACATATTTTAAATTGAAATGTAAAGAATGATATATTGCTTCAGTGCAAATATTTCAAGACCAGGAGACCCCTGTTAGTGAAACATCCACTTTTAGTTAATTATTTTTTCTTGAATTGTTCCCATGCTTATATATATATATATATATATATATATATATATATATATATATATATATACATGGGTGTGTGTATATATATACATATATATATATATATATATATATATATATATATATATATATAATATAATATTCAGAATTATTAATTGTATTAGGTGACATTTAGACTAATTTGATTTAGAATTGGTTATTGGTTGAATTCCAAAAAAAAACTTTATTTTGTCCTTGTGAAACTGTTGTATTGTACTTTCCTGTATGTCGCCCTGTTAGAAGCCCCAGTCACTATGGTGTGAAAGCAACGGTGAAACCAAGGCATTTGGTGTCAGTGCAAACTTTGAACTGATAACGGTCTGCAGTCAGTCTATTAACGGATCATTTTCATTAAAATCACAAGTTACTATTCATATTTCTGTGTATCAAACCACTTAGGGCCATGTAATTGTAGATGTGAGTATAAGGGGCAATTAGTGGACTGGGTGGGTGGGGGGTAATTGACTTGCACTGTTGTCTGGGACTCCCACTCACTAGTACAAGTAGAGGTAGGGTGACACTTACAGGAAGATAGCAGATAGAATCAGTTTTATTTCAGGCAAAATACCAGATACGCCTACTCAGTACTACATACATTCTGTTAAAATGTAAGTCTATATATATAATATATATATATATATATATATATATATATATATATATATATATAAATACATATATATATATATAAATACATATATATATATATATATATATATATAGGTATATATATATATATACATATATATATAAATACATATATATATATATATAGATATATATATATATATATATATATATATATATATATATATATATAAATACATATATATATAGGTATATATATAGGTATATAAATACATATATATATATATTATATATAATATATATATAATTATTATTATATGTAATTTTGTTAACATAACTAGTGGAGTGTGGCAGATGCGGGATAGAATACCAGACTGTCTAAAAAAATAAAAAAGCATTTATATAGCGCCATAAATCCGGGGTATCCTGTTCGAAGGCGTGGTTACAAGAACATAAAAATAGCATTATCGGGAAGATCTGTGTTTGCCTCCATCCTGTCTTGCAACTGAGTTCACCCTGTATTGTCTGTGTCTTTTGGAAGAGGAGCTACCAGCCGCTGGTTCCTTCTGTCTGGTGTCTGAGTTAGTGAAAGGGGCCAGACGTGGAGGTAAATGTGTAGCCTGCTGTAGACTCACAGCTGGTGACGTCAGCACCTGAACTCACTATATATATAAACATCCCAGTTTAACTGCAATCAGATCTTAATGGATTATCGCAGCCAGCATCAAGTAAGACAAGGTGGTAGACTTATATATAAACCTACAAATTTATATATGTGCGTGACATCACACGCAACACACAGAACAAGCTGTTTCGGGATTGTCGGATCTAGCACCAAGTAAAACATCTGGGTGGTAGACTTACAGGGTATGTGTAAACCGCCAGGTACAAGTGCATGGCAACACACAGAACACGTGTGTTTGTGTTCGTGCCCTGGGGGTTGGGGGGTTGGGGGGTTGGGAGCGCCATCCATCCCCATGTCAGGACGTGGCTGCAGGCAACAGGTGGGACACCCTGTGGTATCATGTGTCAGTAATAATGTCAACTTCCCATTTTTATTAGCCCCTTGCCATCATACACATGCCAGAAGATCACGCCTACAACGTTTGACGGACGTTAAATCTGAGGTATAGGTCATAGGATTAAATATGACTTATGCTACGAGTACCAAAATTCTCCATATATCCACTGCTTTTTAATTTTATTTTTTATGGATTTTCGTAGGAATTTTTAGATGATTTAGTTTGTGTATATTTCTTCATTTTTGGCGTATATATAAATTTTATATAATATGAATGTATGTATGTATGTATATGTATGTGTGTAATATTTTCATATAGGTTTTTACTGCTCCACATTCATTATCCGATATCTTTATATTTATATCTGATATTCACTCTTATCAAACAAGACACAAATGTGCATTATATATCCTATCATTAGCTCTACTCAAAGAATTATAAACTGTCTATTCTGTAAAGGTCCAATCATCTGGAATGTAATTCCAACTTTTATTTTTTTAAATACACCCAATTTAAATAGGTTTACACTATCATTGAAGGCAAATGTGGTATAGGGGTATGGTAATACTACTGTAATTGAATTCCATCCAACCACGAAATGTATTATATATACATATATATATATATATATATATATATATATATATATATATATATATATATTATTGATACGTTTTTGTGGAATTAACTACATAGATATTAACCATTGCTGAAGCCTGGCATTGCCAAGTCTTGCAGGACTACTAATGTTAAGATTTATCATGTAATAACGTCACAAGTCATATATTAGTATATTTATTATGTAGCCATATAAGTTATATAAATTCATATAAATGGAATCACCACACTATACATGAATTCATTGTTTACAATATAGTTCTCTTGTTAATAATACACTTCTTTTGAGGATGACGGAGACCAGTTTACTTATCTTAATCATTAATATCTTACACAGAAAAAAAAAAAATGGTCACAGCCTTAATTGGCTCTGCTATCACCTTGTAATTGTATATTATTTTGTCGATACTTATGATTGTTTATGTTGTAATTACATAATTCCAAGTAAAGCTTACTTAATGAATGCTCCTCCGTGTAATCAATGTTAGTATTGGTGACTTGGAAGCATAATATCTGCTTGACATAACAAATTTAGACTGTTGAAAGGACATGAGAAAAGTGTTTCGTTTATCATGGTTTTCTCTTAGAGTGTAAGTCAGACTGAACATGTTTTCATTAATGTTAAATAACGTACACATCGCACATAGTTCTGGTGCATGCTGGACCTGACACATTGAACTAGAAACACACAGGGTCTGTATACATTCAGATTACCCAAAGTTGCACAGAACTGTGATAGTGGGGCAGTTTCCTTGCAGTAATCTCTGGTGATATTTCTGACCCAGGAATGTACGTGGCATATACCGGCTGTATCAGTAAGTGCAGTGATATCTGCAGACTTGCCTGTTCCATGGAGCCTCGTGTTGATAACTAGCTGGGGTTAGTGTGGGGTTGTCTGTGGATCTACAGGTCAGGGCGTCCTGTAGGGATCTGTCTCATGCAGTGGTAGCCCTGGCTGGTTAGGAGGGGAGACTTAAGCTGCCCTGAAGCATCCATCATCTGACATTCGTCTTGTCTGTCAGACAGATCATTAGCAAGGCACCAGGAAATGATCATGTGATGATTCATCAAAGTGTAGTGCTATGGCTGGGCAGTTATACCACATGTGTAGTGGGGCTGTCAACACTGATTGTGTGATTGTGCCTGCTGACGCAGGTGTGGCAGTATATCTCCCCGTGGAGATCCTGTCTATCTGGCATTATCTGCCCTATGGAGATTCAATAGAGTAGTGTTCCATGCCCTGGGTATCTGTTCTCCTCCCAACCAACCTTACAATAGTGACAGTTGGGATGTACTTCAATAATTGTTATACACATTTTGTGCAAGTATCATTACATGAAGTTTTCACAGAGTACAGAAGTAAAAAACATTAAACCCAAAGATGGATACATCATGAAACCTTGGCCAAGTTCACATGTATTTCACAGTCAATTCCAGCTAAGTAATACAGCTGCTTGTCATTTGTCCACCGTTGGGTTATCCTGTACATCCGGGCGCTCAAGCCAGCCCACAGACGTTATAAAAAGGACAGTGATAGCCACCTGTAACTGAAAACAAGATCACAATTTCGCCAAACAGCAATCATTGTGTCAACTGATAAGTAACTGCCTAATGTCATTTGTTGCTCCTACTGTGTGTTAGCCAGTTTACTTGTGATGTCAACAACAATGTGACAATGTGTTGTCAAGTGTTAGCATGCTTCAGCTAGGCTGTGGCACTACATGAGCTGGGTATGTGTAGTGTGTACAGGTGTGTAATGTGTACAGGTGTGTAGTGTGTACAGGTGTGTAGTGTGTACAGGTGTACAGGTGTGTAGTGTGTACAGGTGTACAGGTGTATAGTGTGTACATGTGTACATGTGTGCATGTGTACACGTGTGTTGGGGGACGTGTGAGCATACACATCGGAATGCATGTCCATGCATGTGTATATGACTGTACGTGTGTGTTCTGTGGAGCTGTCCACAGGCCATTACTGAACCAGGTGACATTCCTGTGAACAGAGTCACACATCGTCTTTGAGCCTGGAGATGTCCAGTACATTTACATGTGACATCTCAACTGTCACATGTCAGGTGTGACAGATGCACTGTCATGGCATGCCCAAAGAAACAAGAAATCACTGACCGTCTTAAAACATGAACACGTATTATAATCTGACATTACTGAACTACACTGTGAGTGTGCTGCCACCTGCTGGTATAGTCAGTAACTCATTGTGGTTGAATTATGTTCCACGACAACACAACCAAACCATATCTAACACAACCAAACCAAATCTAACACAACCAAACCATATCTAACACAACCACACCATATCTAACACAACCAAACCATATCTAACACAACCAAACCATATCTTTGAGCTTGGAGAATAGAAAGTAGGATTGTTGATAATTAACCTTTTTTTCTCAAACTATCTTAGTATCTAAAACTATATTAGTCAATATTGGGTCTGTGTTTCTCTGACAATTGGGTATTAAGACATTAATTTTACACTGCATTTATACAAGGAACAGACCTGGGCTACTTCATGTTTGATAAAGATTTCATAACTTCTATGTGCTGCGCTTCAACAAGCTATTTTCAGAAACAATTAAAACCATACATTAGTGACGAGTGTGTAGAAAATATCTTAATTAATTTGTTTTCCTGATTTGGCAACAACAACATATAGAATACATTAAGTTAACATATCCAGATGAAATCTCATGGATTCCAACCAGTCAAGACACACCTGTCATTGGTAGAAAAATTCAGTGGAATCAGATATCTGTTGTCCTACAGTCTATATTTTATTGAATATATTGTTCATGGCTCCAAGCAAGGTTTATTGTATAATTTAACTTACCTTGGAGCATAAATTTATCGATGAGTACAACATTTAGAAAGGTATGATCACATTTCTGTTAGGTCGTCCAATAGGAGCCAGATATATACTTCCGAAGTGGTACCATATATAGACTCCAGCCAGCTGTGTCTATCAGTCTAGCCTATTTTCACACCACTCACAGCCATTTGTTATCAGCTAAGTCTGAATTAGTTACAGCAATGGTTATAAAGTTAAATACCTGCCAAGATCGTCCTCTTTGATTACTTTCAAACAGTCTGCATTGGAAATCATAGAAATCGTCATGCAAATCTGTCAACAACATGTGGGGCGTATCCATGCCCAAGGCCAGGTCGTGTCCTCTTTTAGTAGCCATTATTCTATGTACACCTTCATTCAGGGCTTTATGCAGGACCAAATTATTGCCAGTCGCACATGTTTTGGTGGACACGTGGATGTTAACTGTGAAGTCAGTCTAGTCTACAAGCTTTCAAGTGTGTCTGATGACCTGAAATGGGCTACAAACACACATCTGACACCATTTACACTCACTTCTAAGGCATAACTGACAATAATATCTATGGTTTTGGAACACCTTTTTTGGTCCTTCATTTTTTTACCCATCCACCCATATTTCTACCCATCCACAACGGTTTTTACCCATCCAAATAGCGGGTGGACGGGTCACTATGTGTCTATGTGTATTATGTACGTTGATTCACTGGTGGTCTCCTTATTATTTACCAAATGGTCTGTGAGTAGGTTACCAGTCTGGTAATATCGGGTATATGTTGACTACAGTTACATGGTAATCTTCAGTAATCAATGGAGAGTTGTCTGTGTAAATAATAATAAATGTGGGTGCAGGAGTGGACGATGTTGATGGGAGGACGCCAGATATGTGGTCACAGGAAGTTTCATTTTAGACATCCAGCGAAGGTTATCCAATCTGCCTTCCAAACAACCATCTATCCGTTTGTCTGAAATTACGACATTTACACACCACCTACCACTTGCTTTCTATTGCTAGAAAAAAATGGTACGCATTTCCGCCAGGTTTTTATTATCTATAAACCAGAAGAAACAGTTGTTTCTGATTTTTTATCATGTAGTAAAAAAGGCAAAAAGGTAGTAAATAAGTAGTAAATATATCATTGCAACTATATTATTATAAATGATTGTGAGTAGGCTTAACTATATATATTAGTATTGCAATTATTCTTTAAATATATAATGACAAATATACCAGCATACACTATTATTATATTATTAGACAGCAATATAGCCATGATATTTTTATATAATCCATACACAGTTTGTTTTCCTAGGCAGACACTCTGCTTCAAAGCATGACGGGGCTAAAACTATGTTCCTTATTTCCAATCAATCACCACTAATATATATAATTATACAGTGTACAGCTTTTGAGAATGGTCTTATTCGTAATCACCCAACCATGGTCACTATGTTAAGTCATGATTCATTCGATCAAGTTGTGATCATGATGTCAGCGTACAGGTATTGCTGTGAGGATCAAGTGATAGGTAGAGAATGTGGTGCCAGTGGGGTGGTGACTGGTAGAGAATGTGGTGCCGGTGCAGTGGTGCTCTACAATCTGATATCACAGCCTGCGGCCTATGAGTTGTTGCCATTATAACTGTTGGTGTATTTGATTGAAGCTATCACTGTTACGCACTATTAGTAGAACTACATGATATGTACACTGCATGTCTGGCAACAGTCATGTGACACCCACATGATCCACATACATCCCCAGTTGTGCAGTAACACCGTTGTATGGCGTACCAACTTGCAAAGTTTCCGGAATACCTCTATGGACAGTTTTCAGTTTATCGGACAACAGCACATTTACCATAATATGTTTTTCCCCCATAAACATAAAAATATTTTTAATTATGAACCTGGTTGTATAATAATTGTTGATTTATACTGTAATCCATAATACATATTGAAATGTATCGTAGATTTCGTAACTGCATTAAAGCACATATATTACCCATTAGGCCCTACTAATTGGTATTTGGAGAAATACAGACCTAAAAAAATGTAATAGTATATTTTTTTTAAAGAAGACATCAAAATGTAGACTGCATCTTTTCAGTAAAAAAACAACCTGTAAGCAACGGTCAGACAAAATGCACATTGGCTGGTTGCTGCAATAGTGTTGCGTGTTTGTTATGTGTGGCTGCTTTCAGCCTGGCCAGATGAAGCTTTCTGTGGAAAATTCTCTGTCCAAAGAAATGTGCATTTGCACCAATGTGCTGTAGTGATGATAACAACTTCCCAAGGTTTGTTGCTGCATGGGAAGTGTAAATTTCTTATCCAAAGTTCAGCCTGCCATATCAGTGAACCAGTACTAATACGTAGTCCATACAACTTATGCCTACAGTGTTAGTCCCTGTAGCTGTACACCTATTTTGCTTTGGTTAATTTTATTGATATGTAGCCACAACATAAATGCATTAGGATGGCTTCCATTCCAAACTTAATTCGCTGCAGAGTAAAGAAAACATCCACACTGTAGAAGACCTTCTAAGCTTTATCAGTGAAGGTCTTTAGACAATCTTTAGTCTGTTGATGCCAGTTTCATTTTCCAGTGCTCTTTTCTCAGTCTTTATATTCTTTGTAAAGCCAATCCGAACTCGACATCTTTGTACCTTTATATAACAACATTGACACGCATTGACCCCCTTGAGCTGGGTACATCTCTTTGGCTCATACAGTGACCTATATCATGGTTTCAACATCAGCTAGTCAGTCATCTACATGCACAATATGTATGTTGATGTTTATGTGAGATATGGAACCAACAGTGTGTATACTGTGTTATAGTGTAGCTTGTAATGTACAGTTATAATTTTGACTCATCTTAGGTCAGTTGTTTCAGTCCACCCACTAAGGCTATTAGACTGGTTGGACTGGGCCAGCCAAATAGTCGACAGTAGTTTTAACGCATCAAGACTGCCCCGTGGCCCGTGGTGGGTAACTTATTTTACTGGCATTTACTTTATTTCACAGGTGTTTTCATTCACTCCAGGTATAAATTAATAATAATAAAACTATCTGGTTAGCAAAACTGTGTTTAACTGTATATAAGTGGGTATGTATAAATATATCTTAGTGAAGTTGCTTCTTGAATCTTTGATTGTAGTGATGTGAAAAGGTCAAATGTGGTTCACATACACATACAGACACATACACGGAGACATATACGTGTACAGACAAACACACACGCACGCACGCACGCACGCACGCACGCACGCACGCACGCACGCACGCACGCACGCATTGGCTTGCATACCCATACATACACACACATACACACACATACACACACATGCACACATGCATACATGCACACATGCAAACGCACACATGCTCACGCACACACGCACACACGCACACACGCACACACGCACACATGCACACGCACACATGTATGTTTTTATTTATATTATATCATTCATGGGTTCAATTTGACAACAGTCACATGACTACCAACTTGCTGCAGACAAGGGATAACTAGAAAAAGCACTCCTAGCATTGAACTTTAAATACAGCAGCACTGAAGAATTTACATCAGACACCTACTGTGCTGTCATGCCTGTGTTTCCGGCTCAGTGTTTCTGGTGTTTGAATTAATCTTCATCAGAGGTTATTTCCTGTGTGGAAATTAAAATGCCTGACCTGCTGTGCTCACTTCAGATTCCTGGAAATATGCAACGTCTAGCTTGGTGATGTGACATGCCATGGCAAATAGATTTCTCACATGAGACAAGAATACTTTCTGGTTAATATGGTTCTATCTTGTTTGAATTAATAAGGATTTGACTTGAACATTAGAAACATGATAAATTGTCCATATGTAAAGTTAGTGTCCAAAATTTGGCAGTACAATGTGTATTTTGAAATTTCTTTGCCTCACTTGAAGTCCACAAAGAGCCACCACAAGCGATGTCATGCAGACTTTTATTTGTGTTTATTATTTTTCTAAATTAAGATAAGTTTAAGCAGCAAGAACAGGAAGTTAAACAAAGACTTATATGTGGTGTCTCCTTTATTACTGCAAAATCTGAGGTGTCATTCAAAATAAACAAGCCATGAATCCACACTGACTTTTGTAAAACCTGTTCTGCCTATCCAGTTTACAGAATCAAGATAATGACTGTAATAAGCAAGTATAAAATGGAGATATTTAATTCAGGTAAACTCTGCTATTCCTGCGACATCTGAGGTGTTATTCGTGTTAAACAAACCTTGTAAGGATTCATCTCCGAGGCATTAGCAATGGCCACAGTTCCCATGATGCCTCTACTAGAGACACCATCTGGATTTATTGAGAACTAGCAATATGTGATCATTCGTAAATAAGATGGTAACTAGTTGGTAAAACGAACCCTAGTTCCATGCTGGAATGTGAGACCAGATAATAGCTTTGGGTGTCGCAGATTATCTTCTGGTGTTGTGTAGGGGGTTGCAAGTGATAGTCTGTTACAATCTATCTAAGACAACAGTGACCAACTGGATTGAAACTGGGCACCAACAACATATTAAAACTGGTGGTCCGAACTGATCTGACAGCTTCATCAACCTTGCCCAACCATCAGGCAAGTGCCAACGTCGAGCCCTGCCAGGTTATTCCTTCTGGAGAATCACTGCTAGCTCCCACTCATCCTTTGAGCAACAAATGAGAGGCAGCAGTTGCCGTCTATACAGTGTCACTTGAACTCATTCACTCATTCACCTGACCACATAACTTATGATGCTATTTAGTTCTGCCAATTATAACAGCAGGTAGCAGGAAATAGCTTCAGTGTAATGTCACAGTGTCGCCACCTGGGGAATAACCGGCAACTAAATCTGTCCACAAGGTAAATAAATAACATGTAGATTACTTCCTTAACCTGTTGTATGTTAATGCACCAGCAATTGGTAGATCACTGATCAGAGGCCCATGCTCCATGGAAGTTACTTGATCATAGAAAAATTAGACTTGAACTTGGCACCTAGGATATGATACACTTATAAGACTCAGAAGTTGGCATAAAATAGATTTTGAACAAAAAATATGTATACCAACCCAAACATGTGGTGTTTGCTATTAGACGCAAGTCAGATGTGTCTTGCAGAAGGTGAACAACAACTTCCTGGGAGGTGACCTAATACCCCTTCCTGTTGACAACTCCCTAATTCATCTGCAGCCGTCAACTTAGGGTTTGTGGGTCCAGGTGTCTACACACACTTACCCAGTAGGTGGCCAGAGCCAGTGCAGGGAAACACATTGCCACCCGTATCTGTGGTTATCCCCGGGGTCACCAGGGGTCTTGGGAACTGTCACCCTTGTTGGTGGTCGACACATAATCACATTATGGCATATGTTGTGTGGTCTGGTGTTTGATGTGTGGCATCATGGACGGTGTTGTTGTTGCAGTCAAATAGTGCTACGTTCCATGCTAACTATATGCAGAAGCGTTGACACCAAACGGCGTACATGTAATGTTTTGTTTATGTTTCGTGGATGTCCATGATGATAATAATGACTGTCGTTTTATCATATTCTGTCAATATATCTGTCTGTGTCTGTATGTCCAAGGACCACAATGCCAATGGAAACAAGTCCAAGCACTTTATTGTGTCATCCCTCTATTTAATGTACTTTGTATTTGTAATTTATATACATGTATGTAGTATGTACAAGCTTACATTTTATATTGACTAAACCAGTCACACAAATGACAAATTTGTTTTACAGCTATAGAAGATGTGCATGTTGCATTCATGTTGTTTATGTTAATGAATGAAAGGTACATGAATTATGGTACTGGCATGAGATGTTGGTCATGGTGTCTATGGTACTGGCATGAGATGTTGGTCATGGTGTCTATGGTACTGGCATGAGATGTTGGTCATGGTGTCTATGGTACTGGCATGAGATGTTGGTCATGGTGTCTATGGTACTGGCATGAGATGTTGGTCATGGTGTCTATGGTACTGGCATGAGATGTTGGTCATGGTGTCTATGGTACTGGCATGAGATGTTGGTCATGGTGTCTATGGTACTGGCATGAGATGTTGGTCATGGTGTCTATGGTACTGGCATGAGATGTTGGTCATGGTGTCTATGGTACTGGCATGAGATGTTGGTCATGGTGTCTATGGTACTGGCATGAGATGTTGGTCATGGTGTCTATGGTACTGGCATGAGATGTTGGTCATGGTGTCTATGCAGGGGACATATGGGACTTTCAAATGAGTTCATAAAGTCCCAGAATACATTAAACATTGGTTCCAGGGTTTGTCATCACCACAGGTCACTGGGAACACTGTTGTCGTAGTGGTAGGCCATGTGAGATAAACATGTCATCGCTGACTGATTCTAATCGCAGTCTTGGGTCATAAAATTGCCACACGTACTGGAGGGGAGCAAGTAGAGTGGAATAAAAACTGTAGGAACATAAATTGTTTGGATTTTGCAAATTCGTGAGACCAGTCCTAACAGAGCCACAGTGGTAAACGTCATTGATTCATCAACACGAGTAGATGAAAACTTGAATCCATGCTGCAGAAGTTGTGACTACAGTGATCACAGCAATGGAAAAATCATGATGTGATCTTTTTGATTCAGTTTCAAGTTGTCAGTTGGTTTACATATTTCTTTTTTATTGTTATTACTGTCTTTATTCACACTCAACATTCCACAACCCTGACAAAACAGGACTGTGTTTCATAGGCTCGCATTGTTTTCCATTACGAGGTTGTCACTAAACTACAGATATCCATTCTATGATCTCATAATGCAATAATCACATAGTTTTGAATTAACGTGTACATAACACTGTGTTAGTCAGACTCACTGTGATAGGGGGCAATTGAAACAGAGGATATGACTCACAACAAAATGTAAAGTGCGGAAACGCGATACTGTATTGATTAAAGTGTGTTTTTAAGGGCATATCAGTTACGGAAATACTTAAGTTGTAAGAATACGAACAGATTGCGCAGTTGTGGCAGGTGTTTTATAATCCAAGCGACTGAACAGATGACAGAACAGTTTTGTTATTTAATTTGTCAGTATATAAGTTATGTATGTGTGGAATACAATTTGCTGTATCTTTAACACATCAATACAGTGATCAGAAACAATACATGCTACAATATTTAATTGTGAACAGTTAAATACACTCACAATATGTTCTACGGTTCAGTGGTATTACATGTGATGATCCTGATGTTTAAAAATGCACAAGTTGTAACCAAATATACCATAATTATTATTATGTACCAGATTTATAAAGTGATCTTTTCATATAAGTTAAAAATGTGCTCAAAAACACTGTATACAATCAATAAAATGTAAATAAAAACAAATCATAAATCATTCAAAAGAGCTTAGTGCAAAATATTATTTTGTGAGACAAAATTGTGAGTGCAAAATAAATAAAACACAGTATACACAAAAATATGCTCAGCTTTGACTAATCCATGCAGCCAGAAAAATAAGGAGATTTCAAATTGTTTTGTAATCAGTTTTATAGTCAGGGTCGAACACGCATAACAATGTGTTGTAGAATTTATAAACAATAACGTTTTTGTTATGAAAAAATGTGGATATATGGTAGGATGAGAAATAACAAACAATTTGCATGAATACACAGCCAGTACAATAAGAGAAAGAAAAACCTAAATTTAACATTTATTTAAACATTTGGAATTTGAGAACATAAAAGAACAATTCTTGTTAAAAGCAATTGGACGTCAGGTACGATAGGAACACAACACTGGGAAACAATTCTTGTTAAAAGCAATTGGATATCAGGTACGATAGGAACACAACACTGGGAAACAATTCTTGTTAAAAGCAATTGGATGTCAGGTACGATAGGAACACAACACTGGGAAACAATTCTTGTTAAAAGCAATTGGATATCAGGTACGATAGGAACACAACACTGGGAAACAATTCTTGTTAAAAGCAATTGGATGTCAGGTACGATAGGAACACAACACTGGGAAACAATTCTTGTTAAAAGCAATTGGATATCAGGTACGATAGGAACACAACACTGGGAAACAATTCTTGTTAAAAGCAATTGGACGTCAGGTACGATAGGAACACAAAACTGGGAAACAATTCTTGTTAAAAGCAATTGGATGTCAGGTACGATAGGAACACAACACTGGGAAACAATTCTTGTTAAAAGCAATTGGATATCAGGTACGATAGGAACACAACACTGGGAAACAATTGTTGTTAAAAGCAATTGGATGTCAGGTACGATAGGAACACAACACTGGGAAACAATTGTTGTTAAAAGCAATTGGATATCAGGTACGATAGGAACACAACACTGGGAAACAATTCTTGTTAAAAGCAATTGGATATCAGGTACGATAGGAACACAACACTGGGAAACAATTCTTGTTAAAAGCAATTGGATATCAGGTACGATAGGAACACAACTGGGAAACAATTCTTGTTAAAAGCAATTGGATATCAGGTACGATAGGAACACAACACTGGGAAACAATTCTTGTTAAAAGCAATTGGATATCAGGTACGATAGGAACACAAAACTGGGAAACAATATGCAAGCATTTACCGGAAAAGATAAATCTCTACTACAGTATACCTCAGAAAATTTCAAGAAAGGTGAATTACATTAACAAATATCACGTGAACATCTACTCGGAACGGGTATAGAACTTTGAAATTATTTAATTAAGTTAAATTTAAGTTGGGAAGTTAAATGGTGCCAAATGCCCATTACGATGTGATGTATGTGAAGTTTGTTGATTTGCTTTGAGGGAGGTTGTGTTGTGAGCTGTCACCAGTAGTTAATGGGTACCATGCCCCATTTCATGATCATGAAGAGTGAACATTACTTGTAGCCTTCAGGCCACACCATTACAGGATGCTAGTTTATGAGCTCTTATGTCCAGGTGCAGCCAGTGTATGTCAAGCTCACAACTGGACAATGACCACACAGTGTCCTGTTATCCATTCAGTGGTCAACATGCCCAAACAGCTCTGTGTGTGTGTGTGTGTGTGTGTGTGTGTGGGCGCGTGCGTGCGTGTTTGTGTGTGTGCATGTGCGTGCGTGCGTGCGTGCGTGCGTGTGTGCGTGTTTTTGTGTGTGTGTGTGTGCGCGTGTGCGCGCATGCGTGTATGTGTATGTGTATGAGTGAGTGTATACATATGTGTGGATGCATGCATGTGTGTTATGTGAGAGAAACGTGGAAAAATCTTATATAAGTTCAATTGAAACTTTCAGTCAATCCGAGATTGCCAGTTTTTTTCCTTACAAAACAATGGCAAAAAGGTCTTTGGGAAAGTGTTCATTTGGTGAAAATAAATGTTTTTGGAGAAAGCGTTTGTTGGTAAATGTCTACATGGTGGACATTTGAGAGAAACCAGGAGATTTATTGGAATGGATGAATGGTTCCAGTCTCTTAATTTATGTGACACATTGTCATTGTTTTACTTACACGTACGCGTGTTTGGTGAGGGTATAAAATGTTATGTATGTATGTTTGTATGTATATGTATTATATATATATATTTATATATATATGCATATATTTATATAACTATATAATATATATATATATATATATATATATATATATATATATATATATATATATATATATATATAGCATAGTAATATACTTTACTTAGATACCATCTGCACTTGTATAATATACTCTCTCTGTGTTTATGAATCTCACGTGTCATATCTACAACAGCCAGCCACTGGCCTCACAGACCTGACACAATCCACTGGCCTCACAGACCTGACACAATCCACTGGCCTCACAGACCTGACACAATCCACTGGCCTCACAGACCTGACACAATCCACTGGCCTCACAGACCTGACACAATCCACTGGCCTCACAGACCTGACACAATCCACTGGCCTCACAGACCTGACACAATCCACTGGCCTCACAGACCTGACACAATCCACTGGCCTCACAGACCTGACACAATCCACTGGCCTCACAGACCTGACACAATCCACTGGCCTCACAGACCTGACACAATCCACTGGCCTCACAGACCTGACACAATCCACTGGCCTCACAGACCTGACACAATCCACTGGCCTCACAGACCTGACACAATCCACTGGCCTCACAGACCTGACACAATCCACTGGCCTCACAGACCTGACACAATCCACTGGCCTCACAGACCTGACACAATCCACTGGCCTCACAGACCTGACACAATACATCTGATTGTGTTTTCCCTCCCCATTAGTCAGATGATCCACCACCTCCAGCACCACTGTCTGGTGTCTTCCTGTGCTCCTGCCCTTGTGTTGTGTCTAATGAGGCTGTCTGTCTGTAGACTCTGTGTGGTGAGACTACTTACAGCTGTGGCCAGGTAGTGCTGTTTGTTGGTTCTGCTCTGAGGCTATTTACCCTACTGCCTTAGATCAGTCCAGCAAATTACCTTAGTGAGCATCAGTGCTGATGGCTCATTCAAGTCACAGGTTATTCATTATCTGCAGCAGGACCTGCTTGGTACTGTAGAGGATAAAGATGCATTCTTTACTAAACAAGGCATGATATGGATAGATATGCAAACAGGAGTGAAAACTGTATTTAGTTAACACATTCAAATGCATTAATCAATGTGGTAATTGATAATGTTGTCAGATTTCAGACCTGTATGCAGTAATGCATTCTTGATGACCATATTTATAGTACTTGACAGTAGACAATATATCAATTTGGGACGTAAAAGAACCACTGAGGACGACAAGCACCCTGGCAGTGACCATCCTCAGTGACTCCTGCGTTAGCCCAAGATTGGGCTATTTGGAGTAAATAACCTGAGAACTGAGAACATCTTTTCTACAGTCCACTTACAACTACCCCACCTGCTGGATTAGTTGGAACTACACAATGGTGCTTGTTCCAAGAGCTTATTTGAAGGTGTTGTTATTTGTGCAACTTTAGTATACCTTAGTGTGGCTGTAGGGAGCTGTAGGGGTGTGCTGGGGGGGGGGTATCATAGACTGGCACTGACATAATCAGCTGCACTGACCCCTTGTGTACTAGAATGACAACGTGTCCACCAGTTCATGCAGTGAAATGAATAGCCACATGCTGATGTGAGATATTACAGTGACCTTTGTAGGAATGGGACACTGCATAGAATAATACTAATATTTGATTTAATATAGCACCACATCCAATTACAAATTGTACATGGTGCTTTACATACATTAAAATCCTAAGCTATAAATACACACCAGCAGAATACACATAAATACAGTAATGACATATATTAAAATAATACTCTTAAAACAAAGTTTAAGTAGGATCAAATGAATTATCTCAGCTTAACTAATGTAAAGAGGTATAATAAGTATATAAATAGGTTAAATAAAAGATCAAAAAAGTAATGCAGACATTAAAGCAAGCTGTGAGTAAAGACAGTCGAAATGCGTGTCTTGAAAGCTGTTAAACAGGCTGACGTCTTAATGTCATGTGGTAAAGCATTAGAATAAAAGTGAACGCCACTAGAAGTCGACATCCATGACAGCCGTTCAGACTGAATGTCAGTGTAACTTGCCTGTGTATGTAAGTGAACATTTAGTTTTGTATGTGCATCTTGTTAAAATGGTTATGCATTCTAAGCAAAAAGTAGTCACTTTTTATACCGTTATGGAGACATGATGGCACTGGTAATTAATCCTTGGGATAGCCACCACACCAAAACTTAGTGTGAGTTGTGGCATTTGTTTATTTAATGCATCCTAGCAGGATTTCAGTTAATCGTTGAGTTATAATGGGTGTTCTAATAATTGTCAAAGTGCAAGTTAACAAATTCAAACATTGTGCATGATGAAAGTAGGGAAAATACATAAATTAAAATTATGCAAATATTAAATTATGTAATAATTATCATATGTATTATAAGCATCACTTCAGAGTAGTGCGTGTTCTAGTCTGGAGTATCTCTCCTAGTATCTTGATTATGACATAGATGTGACCCCCTGACACCCCACCCTACACACAGGTGGCGCCACCACAGACCACCCAGCAGGCCATGAATGAGGGTGATCTCACCCAGTGATTGGCCCTGACCACTGCTCCAGTTACAGCCTTATCACCATCACCCATCGCCTGAGAGCAGCAGTGAATGGTCCACTGCCCACTTGTCCAGTGTTTGGTCCAGTCTGTCTGCTACAGTGGACTGTAGGCTGATGATAACTTGCGCTTGCACCCTGTAGTGTGGATGAGTTCAGAGTTCACTGGTTGTGTTGTGGGCAGCAGTGAGTGAGCTTGGCAGGGCTGGAGGACTCGGTTACCCGCAGCCAATTTGTCACGCTTCAGACTGAGGTGAAGCGAGTAATCTGTGGATAGTTTACACGGCAAGTAGAGCTAGTTGCTGCTCTGTGACAGAGTCATAAGGTGAGTGAGGGACAGGGACTGTGTCTGTGTTGTGCTCTGTGCTGTAGGGTTGACTGTCACGCTGCAGTCTGCAGTCACCATGTGGGTTATTAACACGTGTTTGCCCAGCACGGATGGAGTGGATGGAGTCACGCTTGTGGCTGTGTCTGAAGGCGCCTCATCTAGCCTTATGTCTCATGACGGCGTCTCATCTAGCCTTATGTCTCATGACGGCGTCTCATCTAGCCTTATGTCTCATGACGGTGTCTCATCTAGCCTTATGTCTCATGACAGCGTCTCATCTAGCCTTGTCACTTGTGTCTCAGGTCTGTAGAACACACAGCAATATACCTTATGCACTGGACCTCCTGTCACCTCCTGTCTCCAACTAATGGCTGTATCTGTCAGGGTGAATCCACAGGGCAAGGTTGTAAATTAGACCTGCCATCTCCTCATACACAGCAGTGTACAGAATAGCCATCATGTTAATGAACTGTCTGAGTGAATTATATCCATTGTTCTGGTTATATAACCAATTTGCTAACCAAAACTGTTGCATTGCGTACTTACAGTTTTAGCAAATACATATTTTGTACCCATATTTTCATTCAGTCTTGTGATGGCAAAAGAAATAATTATTATATTTACAGTGTCATCGAAAATATCATGCTGTACAATCAAAATTACTCATTGACAAGATATGCCATCAAGGTATTATTTTGAAGCCTGTACTCAGTGTTGAGAGCTAACGAAAGCTGCTGGTAATTTATGCAAACACTAGTTGTAATTATTGTCAACGTCATGGTCAGTGAAGTATCTTTATATAAGTTCTCAGTATCTAGAGTGGTTTGAACCAAATCCCCTCAGTACAGTTGCCAATCGGAGAGGGACAGCTGTGTTATAAATAGGCCAGCTCTCTGGTCGCCAATACTTGAGAAGACTTAGCCAGCTTACTTAGAAACACACTGCGGGGAAGGAAGGGACCAATGAGAAAGGAAAGACTCACCATTTATGGTGTCTATAGCCTCTGTAGCTCCCATCCATTTGTTGATAATTTTATGTTAATAATGGTTAAAAATGTCAAGACTAAAATAACCTTGATGTTTTATGATGGTACTTTTGGTGTCCATGGATTCAGGCACAATATTTATTTGGTATAGTAAAGCTTGTTATTATGTTAATATTTCACAAGGAGTCATAGTTGTGTGTGAGGTATGAAAACATACTGGCAGCAAGACAGTCATCCACACAGGAAAGTACCACTGAAATGTATTCATACAATAGTGAATAGTATATTGTAGTTACCAGGCTAGAGGTGTCAAACTTGTGCAAGACTGGTAGGACTACCCACTGACCACTGTCTGTGAACACTATCTAGTATTGACAAATGATAACAAAAATGTACTTTATGTAAGATACTGTCATCTACTACCTACCTGTCTAGTACCTGAAGCACACCAACAAGTTACCTGTCACTTCAGTCTTGTAAATGACAGTGTTGACAGTGCCTCACACCGGTGGTGTGGGAGATGTAGGGTTAATAGACAGGTACGTTTCTCTCCCATCTTCCTAAATTTGCAACACAACAATAATTACATTCCCGAGACCGAAGTCAGGCAGAAAATACTGCCTCATAGTACCTCAATGCAGCACCTAGAGGACACATACACATGTGAGGGCATTAGTTATTGTAGGTAACTTGACCATTTGAGACAACACATTGTGCAACTTCACAAGCTACATCCACTGCAGCCCCGAAATCCACCATCTCACATAGATTCTTCCCGTACAACTGAGCAGTAATGTGAGCCTGGCAAGTGCTGGATGATGTATAAAGTGACGGCCCAGGGCAGTTTGTGTGGTTGGATATTATGAGTGTGAAGTTATGTCCCTATACATAGATAAGATCAGCCGTGGAACTTGAGCCAGAGGACATGTCTTGACCCTGCTGACAAGTGGCCTGTCGCTGTAGTTTGATCTAACAGTACAGGGATCATGATCCTACACATGAGTGTCTAGCACCATGAGTAGAAGTTGGCACAGATAGTATATTGTAAGTTTGTCACATTCTCAATGTTTGAAGTACATTGGTAACTCCATAATGAGGGCACAAGGCTAGAGAATGTAGCTGAGATAGATTACCAAAATCTCTTCACACATTTCCACCCAGCTCACAGTTCGATGAATTTTGTTGCTACCCTCTACTTTTATATATAATTTTATGTACACTGTACATCCATTACCCACAAATACACATACTGCAAATTCCAAAATGAACAATACTGAATATTTTATGGAAACAAAAAGTAAAGTGTTTATGTAAGTTAAGCGAAAGCACAGTAGTGTTGTGAAGACAAAAGGAAAGACCATTCTGTGATACACCAGCTCTCAACAGCCGACTCATTCAAGTGTTTTGATTATAAAAGACATCGCCCACCAGGTGGCCATGCCTTACTCACCAGGTGGCCGCATGTTGGTCACGCTCCACTGATTTCTCCTACAGCTGTGTTTTGTTGTACTGCACAAACAAAACCTGATTATGCGAGTGCAGAACTTAGGCAGGCCCGATAAATGCCAGTGTAGTTTGAGCTTTAGTTATATGTGAACTATATCAGTTGTGACATCTCGACCACCCATAGGTGTTTTAATGAACGGTATTTGTAATACGGGGTTCATATACTTTGATCGTTATCTGTGTAGTTGAAATGTTTTGTCCAGCGTATCATGTTTACTGTGCATGCTAAACTGTAGGGTCAGTGATCAAAATCAGATAAAGCTGAAATGGTGGTTTAATAATTAAAACCCATTTCCGCAGTTAATATGCCAGAATAGTTGTTGTTTACATTTATGTAAGATTATTGTATTTTGGTCTGACCGTACTCTCTGTATTAATTCTTTCTGTAGCAGTTTAATTGCTTCGGGAAATGTTATGGGAATGAAAACAACTTACTAAACATAACAAGATAATTATTTAATTTTATACTCAAATAGAAATATTTGTTATTTTAAATTAGTGATGTAGGTTTTTACCCCGAACAATTTGTCTTCCTATTTGAAGATCTTCTGTTGCT
Source organism: Oasisia sp. SBJ-2009 (assembly GCA_964017155.1). Taxonomy (NCBI): domain Eukaryota; kingdom Metazoa; phylum Annelida; class Polychaeta; order Sabellida; family Siboglinidae; genus Oasisia; species Oasisia sp. SBJ-2009. Next base: position 56,260,040 of record OZ024856.1, on the reverse strand, counting down.
CAGATGAGAATTGTGGGTATTGGACAGTAGGGAGCTCATAATGTATGGCATGGAGTAGATAGCAGGTGCTCTTAGTGGAAGACCCTCCTCAGACCCCCCCCCCCCCCCCCCCCCAGTATGTGTGGCTTCATGTGGCTCCATATCAAGTGTCATGGTTTATGACAGACAACTGCTTCTCCCAGCAGTGTTCGTCACCTAAACCTCCTGTGAAGTACTGAGTACTCGTTACTCACACGTACTGGTTACTAGGGTACTCGCCCCAACCCTGTTGCCTTCTTGGCACCTCCGCAAACCCACTGTCCAGAACTGCCTTGGTCAACAGCCGCCTCAGAACGTGTCTCGCATAGCTGACTAATTACTTCAGTGTGCCACAGAGAGCTGATTACTTGGAAGTGCCAGGGCCAGCCTGCAGCAAGCATCAACTTGTGTGTGTCCCATATTTGGCATGCCATACTTGGGGTCTAATGGTGGGACTACTTTTGTTTTTATTGCACATCATTAACAAGGTGTAAAAAATTATTATTCCCTTGATTCCATGGTGGGTGGGGCTAAGTCACCCAGGTTATTCTTCCTATTTGAAGATTTTCTGTCTGGATTTTAGACCCCTGAAAGTGCTTCTCTAGTCTTCTGTACATAGTGTTACCTTCTATCAGTAGGTCATATCTGGTGGTCAAATACTGCTTACAGTGGCCGTTCGTAATTAAAATTCCTGATGCAAAGAATAGCTGTTAAAAAAGAATAATTCTAAAATCCCTGTTATGTTAATGAGACCACAGTTACAAGGGACTTGGGATAACTGTATAGCAGAACACACTGGCCAAGTCTCAATATGTTCCTATTGTGACTGTCCCAGCAATACGGGTTTGTTTTTAGAAATGCAACAATACCAGACATGTTTAATGTTTTCTATTGTGCAAAAACAGTTCTTGATACATCTTGATTTCCAGCGACCTTTGTGTGGCAGTCTGATTGTGTGTGATTTAGTGCGTGCGCATGTGCGTGCGCGTGCAGTTAGCCGACGGACATGTCCGCCTTACTGCATGGCATTACGCTGTGAATGTACTCTGAGGAGACAGCGTGCGCATGCAATGAAGACAAATGACCCGGCGGCCACTCAATGAGACACTCAGACCCGGGCCACCAACAAATCACGGCCCACACTCTTTGTGTCTGCCAGTCAGAGTCACACGCTTGAGATCTTCATAAATCCATGTTCTCCTCTGTTACTTGGCTGTATCCCAGCATCCGCACGTTTATCACTATTAGTTGTTGTCTCAGCCGTTTTTCATCATTACAGAATGTGCATGAAATTTGTATCAAGTTTAGTTAGTGAATGGTGTATATAATTTAATATATACTTCTATTTCTTGACTACATTGATATATAATATCATTTACAACAATGTTCCCTTTGATTTAGTTTTAGTTTCTCTAGTTCCCTTCCATATAACAATGATTTAGCTCTACGTATTTATATTTACTTGTACTTTTGTTGTATTTATTTCTTATAATGTTTAAATACTATTATTAACACCATTGAACACAGTTTTACTTTAGATTTAAGTGTCTATAGAAAGTTTATTATTATTATAAATGGATAAAATTAATGTGGTATCTTCTGTGTTATTTTTATTACGTTTACATGAAAACAGACTGACCTATACATGTACAGGTGTGTACATGTTAGGTACATAGATAAATGTTGGACTCTCTATGCTCTGAAGGCCTCATTCATTTGCCATCAGGATTTTCAATTGCTCTTGATTGCAATCTTGCTAAATCTTTGTTTTGCCCTACATTTTTTCACAAGAGCTCAGCCTAGGACAACATAACATTTGGGTGGGGCAGGCCACCCCACACCAGACAGCAGACACCCCCAGACTGGCTCTCATTACTGGCACTTAGGGTGCTGATGATAAACACAAACATGCACCCACGGGAGATCGTAAATATCTGGAAAATTCCCATAGACATGGGTTATTCCTGGGGTCTTTGCAGCTTATTACTCCCAGAATTCTCGTCTGTCCACCAGTTAACCCCCCCCCCCTCAGCCACCTGCCCCAGTCACTCCTGTGGGTCCAGAGGTGCCCATGGAAGCAGCATTTGGTTAACAACGACTTTGGCAGACCCAAACGTTGCTGGCTGCATCAAGAAACAAAATGTACCGAGGAAATGGTGTTGTTTTTCTGGAGGGAGGTGATTTTTGGCACAATTCCCTCCAATAGACGGTCTCATGCTCTTGAATGTTGTTGTTCAGATCTCAGAAAAACAGTAGTGTTTACCTTTGTCAAAGGTGATTAGTCACTGATTACAGTGATTGGTAGCTGATATCAGTAATGTTTATTGTCGTTAAAAATATTGTGCAAGCTTCTTTACATTGCCGTTTCAGTCTTGCCTCATTGTGATAAGGCAGTGAACTTTCACATTGATTTAGAATTGGGCTCTGAATCATGGGTTCAGTGGCTATAATTAGTATAAAAGATACATTGTTTGTTGCAACAAGCCGGCAGTGTTCTTGAAGTAAACAGGAGTGGTCATTCCAGTTCTGACCAACACAGTGGACTGAAGCACTTAATGCACAGAATGGTACAGAAAGTTCAACTCAACATTATATTTTGCTGCGCACACTTCCTTGGCACATGTTTGTGGCTGAAATCCACATTTTTGACTTGAAAATCCATGTTAACTTATTGCATTCCATTTCATTTTGCCAATTATCTGTGCCATTATCATTTAGGCTCGTTACATCAAACTCCTAGATTTTGTTGCGCCTCTGCTAGAAAAAAAAATTGGGAAAATAATAATTATGTACACACTGCAGTCAATTTTATAAAACAATTATTAACACAAGATATGTACTTTATACTTTTCCATATGAAGCAAACCCATATTAAAATGTAAAATGACCATACTACGAAATCAATCTCCCAAATCTGTATTGCATGTGTGAGAAATCTGCACAGTGCACGTTTGTCTTCCCAGTCCCTGGCGGACACTCAGGACACTCAGGACACTCAGGACACTCAGGACACTCAGTCCCAGCGACTGTGCCAAACATTACCAAACATCCACGGAGAGAACACAAGCAACCAATTGACAGAGGGCGCCTTTTTACCCAGCACCACCACAGGCAGGGGTTGTTTGTGAATGTACCCCCTGCTTTCTCACAGGTAACACCTCCCCAGGGGCTCACAGGGGGTGAACCACAGCTAAATGGGCCCAGTCACCCAATCTACATTGCACTGAGAAGGTTTCTATTGAGAATGACTGGGTCACAATGCCAGTTCAATGCTAGTGTTAACGGCTTATAGCAGAGCCAATTATGTGGCTTTCTGGCTTGATACTTGTCTTGAGGCTGGTGGGTGGGGTGGGGTCCCTGTTCTAAATGTTTTACACACAAATACAATGTGTGTGAAACTTGGGTAAGGATTAAGTTTGTCATCAGGTACATATTAAATTTATATGTAAAAATATTATCATAAATGCTGCTTGATTTCTGTCACTGTAATTTAATGTGCATCATAGATTGATAATAAAATTGTTGTAGTAGTCAATTTAAATGTGTCACCCTGTTCATTACTGGCTTATTTACTGAACAGATAATAAAAAAGGCAAGTTCTTATATAGCGCAGTATTCAGTCCTCGGGACCATTCAAAGCGTTTTACACTTTACTTCCCCAACAGACCTGTTCACTCAGACACCATCTCGGCTTCTGTGGGAAGCATCCAGCCATATGCTACAATTAATGCGCGAAGGCTGCTCGTACACATATCCACCACTGTCTATAGTCAGGTACTCATTTATACAGCTGAGTGAACTGGAGCAATGTATAGTGAAAAAACTTGCCCAAGGTTTTAACACCGCAGCACAAGACTCAAACCCAGGTTCTCGTAGTCGAGAGTCCGAAGCTCTACCCATGAGCCATTGCACTCTACATCCCTCAGAAGGTGAATTCATCATTTCCACCACCCATCCAGTTTAACTTGAGCGTCTTACATTTGATAGACTTTAAATTGCTGTCATTTGAACTGTCCGGCCTCTCCCTGAGTCACCTGCTAACAGCCATCTGAGCCCTGCGAACTAAACACATCAGGTCTTCAGCAGGTAGGGAGGCCCTGTATCCCTACAGCCCTGTGGTGATCCACTGTCTGTCAACCTGGCAGGAAGTCACAACAATTACACATGTGGTGGGAGTAAATTCTCTAACTTGTCAGGTCCTACACAGTGACCCAGCCGTACACTGTGAGTAACATGTGCTAACAGCGGGCAAGGATTCCTACTTATGTCGCTAACTAGCATCCCGCAAACTCTGCCTGATGAATCGGCTAACAGCCCTCAGATTCTAGCTGCAATGGTTGTATTTAGTCTCCCTGACAACTAGACCCAGGCTCTACATAAGACAGCCCAAACAAAGCCTCACATAATGTGAGAAGTGTATCGGTTTATCTTGTCAAGTTACCCAAATCGGGTTTCCCCTTTGGACTATGATGTAAGTGCACTAGAAATGTGCAATGCTTTATGATCGTGATGCCATATCAGCGTGCTTGCTCAGCTGCTCAGCGTATCAGTGTGCTTGCTCAGCATGCCTGCACAAAAAGGCTCTCGACTTTGACGTTAAATTAACCAGTGACACTTTGATGTTCACCAGAGCACTTGTTGATGCCGACATTTTGACCAAACAGTCATTGACACTAGACACGATTGTGACTGTTGTGTAGGCGCCCCCAGATGCAGTGACATCAGTATTTGCTGACACGTACAGTTATTACTGATAAACTTAGGTGCACTGAAAACTCTATGACTCTTGTTCTTGTTATTAACCAGTGTTAAGATCTAGTGGGGAACTTTGTTAGACCAGATATTTACTTTAGGGCGTCTTATCAGAGGAACAGACCGACTGGCTTAGACATGTTGTGTTAACAATACCCAAGTAGTTGACAGTGTTGCTAAGTGTGAAGTAGTGAAGTTGTCAACTCTGTCTTTCACTGGTCCCCATTTCCCCATCTACAACACAGATCAAACAGAGGGAATCCAGTCGTAGTACACTTTTAAAATATCTGCTTGAATAAACCATACGTATGACATTGTCGATTATAGTTGCACATTTTTAGATTGTGTTAACTCTTATGTTTAAGTGTGTAGGTCCATGCCTTTAAACATGACAGTAAAGCCATATTCTGATGTAGCACAGTAAGCGTTTTGTGGCATTGCAGCTTTGTTTAATGTTTAAATGTGAGTTGTTCTATGGGGAGATATCCAGTCCTTAGGAGTTTAGGACCACGCAAAGTGTACATATTATATTTACTCCCCAAAGACATGTTCAATCAGTCACATCTCTTGTTGTGAGTACAAGTAAAATATAATTTCTGTGTAGATACGATCAGGGACCTATCTCCTGTTATACAATCACAACCAGATCCTTAATGCAATATACGGCCATAAATAGTAAAAACATTCTGCCATATTGCCCACTCTTTCTTCGGTTGTATCAGTGCAAATGCAAAATGATAAAATACACTCCCCGCTGCCTGGCTGCCTGCCTGACTGGCTGACTGGCTGACTGGCTGACTGGCTGACTGGCTGACTGGCTGACTGGCTGACTGGCTGACTGGCTGACTGGCTGACTGGCTGACTGGCTGCCTGGCTGACTGGCTGACTGGCTGGCTGGCTGGCTGGCTGGCTGGCTGGCTGGCTGGCTGGCTGGCTGGCTGGCTGGCTGGCTGGCTGGCTGGCTGGCTGGCTGACTGACTGGCTGGCCGGCCATGTGGCAAGATAAATCACCCCGTGTCCACACAATCTGCCTTCCACCCAGGCAGTATGGCAGTGACTCAGTGTTATTCTTGCATATGTGTTTATCAGACACTACCTGCTGGTTCCTGGCAACTGGGATGCAATGTTTTCTTTACCCAAGAAGAACTGTATAATCGTATGCACAACACTCCAACAAGGCAAATAAGTTGTTTCCAAGTCATATAAATCACTTTTCTTCATTTGCTGGCTGGTGTTAGTGAGACTTACAAATAATTGTTTCAGCCAACACTAAAATATCCCGAAGACTGTCTGTTTAAGACACAGGTTTTGTGCAAAGTGAACCATTATTTACCAGCCACAGTGATTAGGTCTCAATCAAAGTCAATGTGTTTGGAAATTTGTTAGTTTTCATATGATATGATTCTGAGATTAAGTTTATGGTTGATGTCAGTCGTGTCACGGGAGACTGTGCATTGAGTGGGTCGGCCTGCAGGTCTTTATGCAGGATAAAAATGTTTGCCAGTCTAAGCATTTCCTGTTAAGCACATGTATGTGAACTCACATTCACATATTACATAGAAAGACAGGCCAGTAAGCTTATTTGCACCTCAGATTGTTACATGTCCATTACCTATCCACAGTAATTTGTGTTACTCCATAACAAACTTTCCTCATCCATGTGACAGGTGGACATATTTCTAGATACATCTGGAAGGATCTCTAAGTGGCCTGAAAGGGTGACAGAACATGGCAACCAGAATTCACAAGCTTTTAGGAATTATGGAATGTCACAAGGTTGAAATTAGCATAAAATACTTAGAACTGTATGTTTAGTGCTTACTGTGGGTGGTCCACGCAGAGATGACTGTATCTTTGTCCTGTCTTCAGAGACATCTTGTCTGGCCTCAGTTGGGTCCCTGGTCCACATACATAGTCATCACAGTCGTCATAAGGCTTCCCTTTGTGTGTCAGGTTACACGATTGCATAATTATCAAAGATGATCAACATGTTCATTGTTAAGGTCTGTATATCATAAGTCTGTGTCTTGTCATTATAACTCTGATGGGTGGATCCTGAAATAATGGTGCATGTATCATAAAAGAATGGTCTTTGTCATTGCTATGATAATATCAACTAGTCATACCAGTGCGTCTAGTTGCAGATGACAGGTTGTGTTTTGTCAGTCCTGCTAAGTGCAGTTCACGAGAGATGTGAAAGAGATTTAATTCATAAGAGCAATTGTTCTGTCACGTTCCTTACTCACAAAAAAACAAACACTTCAATGAAGAATGCACTGGAATGTGTGCATTATAGACTCACAGACTGAGAGGTGTGTGAGTGCATTATAGACTCACAGACTGAGAGGTGTGTGAGTGCATTATAAACCCACAGACTGAGAGGTGTGTGAATGCATTATAGACTCACAGACTGAGGGGCGTGTGAGTGCAGTATAGACTCACAGACTGAGAGGTGTGTGAGTGCATTATAAACCCACAGACTGAGAGGTGTGTGAATGCATTATAGACTCACAGACTGAGGGGTGTGTGAGTGCATTATAAACCCACAGACTGAGGGGTGTGTGAATGCATTATAGACTCACAGACTGAGGGGTGTGTGAGTGCATTATAAACCCACAGACTGAGAGGTGTGTGAGTGCATTATAGACTCACAGACTGAGAGGTGTGTGAGTGCATTATAAACCCACAGACTGAGAGGTGTGTGAGTGCATTATAAACCCACAGACTGAGGGGTGTGTGAGTGCATTATAAACCCACAGACTGAGGGGTGTGTGAGTGCATTATAAACCCACAGACTGAGGGGTGTGTGAGTGCATTATAAACCCACAGATTGAGATGTGTGTGAGTGCATTATAAACCCACAGACTGAGGGGTGTGTGAGTGCATTATAGACTCACAGACTGAGAGGTGTGTGAGTGCATTATAGACTCACAGACTGAGAGGTGTGTGAGTGCATTATAAACCCACAGACTGAGAGGTGTGTGAGTGCATTATAGACTCACAGACTGAGAGGTGTGTGAGTGCATTATAAACCCACAGACTGAGAGGTGTGTGAGTGCATTATAAACCCACAGACTGAGAGGTGTATGAGTGCATTATAGACTCACAGACTGAGGGGCGTGTGAGTGCAGTATAGACTCACAGACTGAGAGGTGTGTGAATGCATTATAAACCCACAGACTGAGAGGTGTGTGAGTGCATTATAGACTCACAGACTGAGAGGTGTGTGAGTGCATTATAAACCCACAGACTGAGAGGTGTGTGAGTGCATTATAGACTCACAGACTGAGAGGTGTGTGAGTGCATTATAAACCCACAGACTGAGAGGTGTGTGAGTGCATTATAAACCCACAGACTGAGAGGTGTCTGAGTGCATTATAGACTCACAGACTGAGGGGCGTGTGAGTGCAGTATAGACTCACAGACTGAGAGGTGTGTGAGTGCATTATAAACCCACAGACTGAGAGGTGTGTGAGTGCATTATAGACTCACAGACTGAGAGGTGTGTGAGTGCATTATAAACCCACAGACTGAGAGGTGTGTGAGTGCATTATAAACCCACAGACTGAGAGGTGTCTGAGTGCATTATAGACTCACAGACTGAGGGGCGTGTGAGTGCAGTATAGACTCACAGACTGAGAGGTGTGTGAGTGCATTATAAACCCACAGACTGAGAGGTGTGTGAATGCATTATAGACTCACAGACTGAGGGGCGTGTGAGTGCAGTATAGACTCACAGACTGAGAGGTGTGTGAATGCATTATAGACTCACAGACTGAGGGGCGTGTGAGTGCAGTATAGACTCACAGACTGAGAGGTGTGTGAGTGCATTATAAACCCACAGACTGAGGGGTGTGTGAATGCATTATAGACTCACAGACTGAGGGGTGTGTGAGTGCATTATAAACCCACAGACTGAGAGGTGTGTGAGTGCATTATAGACTCACAGACTGAGAGGTGTGTGAGTGCATTATAGACTCACAGACTGAGAGGTGTGTGAGTGCATTATAAACCCACAGACTGAGGGGTGTGTGAGTGCATTATAGACTCACAGACTGAGAGGTGTGTGAGTGCATTATAAACCCACAGACTGAGAGGTGTGTGAGTGCATTATAAACCCACAGACTGAGGGGTGTGTGAGTGCATTATAAACCCACAGACTGAGGGGTGTGTGAGTGCATTATAAACCCATAGACTGAGAGGTGTGTGAGTGCATTATAAACCCACAGACTGAGGGGCGTGTGAGTGCAGTATAGACTCACAGACTGAGAGGTGTGTGAGTGCATTATAAACCCACAGACTGAGAGGTGTGTGAGTGCATTATAGACTCACAGACTGAGAGGTGTGTGAGTGCATTATAAACCCACAGACTGAGAGGTGTGTGAGTGCATTATAAACCCACAGACTGAGAGGTGTCTGAGTGCATTATAGACTCACAGACTGAGGGGCGTGTGAGTGCAGTATAGACTCACAGACTGAGAGGTGTGTGAGTGCATTATAAACCCACAGACTGAGAGGTGTGTGAATGCATTATAGACTCACAGACTGAGGGGTGTGTGAGTGCAGTATAGACTCACAGACTGAGAGGTGTGTGAATGCATTATAGACTCACAGACTGAGGGGCGTGTGAGTGCAGTATAGACTCACAGACTGAGAGGTGTGTGAGTGCATTATAAACCCACAGACTGAGGGGTGTGTGAATGCATTATAGACTCACAGACTGAGGGGTGTGTGAGTGCATTATAAACCCACAGACTGAGAGGTGTGTGAGTGCATTATAGACTCACAGACTGAGAGGTGTGTGAGTGCATTATAGACTCACAGACTGAGAGGTGTGTGAGTGCATTATAAACCCACAGACTGAGGGGTGTGTGAGTGCATTATAGACTCACAGACTGAGAGGTGTGTGAGTGCATTATAAACCCACAGACTGAGAGGTGTGTGAGTGCATTATAAACCCACAGACTGAGGGGTGTGTGAGTGCATTATAAACCCACAGACTGAGGGGTGTGTGAGTGCATTATAAACCCATAGACTGAGAGGTGTGTGAGTGCATTATAAACCCACAGACTGAGGGGTGTGTGAGTGCATTATAAACCCACAGACTGAGGGGTGTGTGAGTGCATTATAGACTCACAGACTGAGAGGTGTGTGAGTGCATTATAAACCCACAGACTGAGAGGTGTGTGAATGCATTATAGACCCACAGACCGAAGGGTGTGTGAGTGCATTATAAACTCACAGGCTGATGTGTGGAGGTCATGAGTAGTTTGGCGTGTCACTCTGACTTGACTGCCTGGTGACACTTGACTATGTCAACTAGGGGTGGTGACATCAGTTTGACAGGTCCCAGAATTCAAAAGTCTTACACAAGGGGTGGTTCAGTGGTCACTGTATATCACTGGAAAGTAAATTGTTATTGTGGGCTATCTGGGGTGTGAAACATGTGGTAGTGCAGATTGATGCTGGTGGCCAGAGTGATAAAACCACAAGTCCCACCCTGTGGTTTCGTTGGGGGTGGGGGTGAGGGTGACAGGGATACTTTTATGGGATGTCAAGACAGCAGAGAGCCTTCTGGGGAGACACCCCAGTACAATAGCATCCCATGACTAATTGTCAACTACACCAAACTGTCACCTGTCACCTGTGGTGTGAAGGTGGCATTTACCTGAGTCAATTACAATGAGCGTTTCATGTGGCGAGAGAACAAGAGGCAATCACTGCAGTGTGTCGTGAGTACAGGCGATGTCAGTCAGTGGGTCATCCCCACAGCCCCAGCACTTGTGTCCTTATGTCCGTTTCACAGTAAGTTCTTCCGGAATAACTAATCCAATAGAGCAGAGGAATGTCATTGCACTAGAAGCAGTCGCTTTCAAAGTGAGAAGTTGTTTCCGGTTAGCACAATAAGAATAGTCGCTAGATGGTGAATAACTGTTATATTCAAAAAGAATAGCCACGTGGTAAAGTTGTGTAATCGTGTCAAGGTATATCATGAACATTTTGGGTCTTTTAGCAATGACATTTACTGTTTAGCGTATATGTCTGTCCTTCTTGGCTCTGTTTATGCAAGTTTTGATTCGGTTTCATTTAACATTAAACTGTATTTTAGGTTTGATTTTACATTGCAAGGTGGAACTATTGACGATAATTGGGATTGATAACTGTTAATATTAGATTAATTAAAAACATGTGAGAACTCTTGAATAGCACCAGTTCCGGCCCACTTGAATGAGAGCATCATTAAATCATTGCGAGCAAGAAATGTGGCAGTTCTGTGCAGTGTCATTGCTTCTGTTAGCTGTCCTTATCTCAGTCCTGGGCTGCCAGTAACCTGGGTCTGAAACTGGCCCGTGTAAACAGTGCATGTCTAGAAAAGGTCTGTCTTCATTAACTCTCCATTGATGAATTGCCTGGTAGTTGTACACGGGATGTGTTTTATTTATCATACTTCACCAGGGAAGAACCCGATATGGCAGTTATGGAACACAAGTCAGATGGAGTGGCAGCTTCCGTGGTAAACAGCACGAGGGTAGACAGAGGGAGGGGGGGAGGTTGAAACTGGGCAGACAACAACACCCACCTACACACCCTCCGTGAGGGGGCCCAGATGACAGACATGTGACCCAGGGTGACTGCGAGGACAGATGGCCCAGTCCCTGTCCCAAGTTCCCGAGTCAGAGGAAGCATGGGAGGAGTGTAGGGAAGACAGGGAATGGACAGACTGGGTTTACTGGGAGTTGGAGGCCCCCTTCCAGACAGGTTGGAACTTTGATTTATGGTTTGTTTTGCTCACTCAGTCTAGTAGGACCATAGATCTAACTCTGTGAGTAGGACAGATGATGATCATCTGACGGGGTCGTCAAGCAAGTGGGGACAGGTACATGACTTCACCCATGACTTACCTTCTTTCCCAGCTGGACTGCTGGTTAAGTGCAATATTGGGGACAACAGGGTCGTCACTGTCGTCTCGTGAGACAATGTGCACACATATGTCCTGTTAATTATTCAGAAGCTTCTGTGACGTTTTATGTGCACTGACTATAAAACCGTCTAACTTCTTTTCATGTGTAATGTGTATTTGCAGTTATATCTGTTACTGCTAAAATATAAAATAAAAAGTTGACACGTCGATTAGTAATAACTAATACATGCTGGTATGGGGACATTGCCGATTGCGTCACAGCCCAGGTGATGTCATGAAGTCATAACAGTTGACACTAAATAGAACTCATAAGCAGTGAGTCATCACGTCTCACAGATATTATCAGTTGTGTTGGCCCTACATTGTCACAGTGCCTGGGTCGCAGGTATGTGTGTCTACCTACAGTAGGTCGGTCTGTCAGCCTGACTTGTGGACTAGTCTGTCACCTCACTGTGTCAATGTTGCTTGTGTGAGTCACGCACACTTCATTCACTGTTACTGCGTCACCCGTTTCCTTTTTGATGCTGTGTAGCATTCAAGGAAAAACTATTTACAGTCGTAGAGTAAACGACAAGCGCATTATGATGCTTGGGTAAAGTCTACTTGCTGGCAGAGAGTGTTGTGGAGTCGTTCTACTGGCCATGTGTGTGTGTAGCAGTGGACAGACGTTGGACAGGTCGTAATCTCTGTAAGTAGGTTTCTGTTCGTTTTGTGGATTATGGACACAATCCAGGATGTTTTACTGTTTGGCTTGTGTTATTTAGGTACGTAGCCTACATATAACGGATGTACACACAGTTACATACATGCATGCACACACACATATATGCACACTGATTTTGGTAAGGGTTTAAGAGAAGGAATACATTTGTATGAGGCAGATGAAAAAGGTTGTTAATAATATAATGTGTAAATAGCTGATGTTATATATATCAGTATACTGGTATATCTTTGAGCATTCACACCTGACATACTTAATCCATCCAGGTAAACTGTCACAGGTGAGAATCCCTGTCATCTACAGGTGTAATTATGTGTATAACTGCCATAATGACACCAGTTAAGTTGCTGTCTCCTGAGACGAACATGAAGACAGTTGATAATCTAGATGTTATATTCCCAGATATTTGATCTGTAAGTGAGTGTATTTCTGACCCTGGGTGTCTTGAGGGTGACCCTGGGTGTCTTGAGGGTGACCCTGGGTGTCTTGAGGGTGACACTTGAGCCCCGGGAGTCTTCCTCCCACCTGGCCCTATGTATAGTGATAGATGAGCACCGCCTGCTCTCCCACAGACCCATACATGCCCCTAACATGTTGGGTAATAACATATCAGATTGCCCCCCCCCCCACACACACACACCACACCCCTGTCAGCCTATGGCTGCTGTATGGGGCTGTATTGACTCACTGAGGTGTACAGTCAGTGAGGACCATTGTTTCAGGGTCTACAGACTTTCACATGGTGGTTAATCTCAGGGTCAAATGACTGTCTTTAGAACCTGCCTACAATGACCACTCACTACAGGTCAGTTGATATTAAAAAGACGGGGAGCCACGAAAGTAGTCATTTAAGACAATGTCACTTAAAACGCAGAGTGCAGTGGCTCAGGGGTAGAGCTTCGGACTCTCGACTAAGAGGACCCGGGTTCAAATCCTGTGCTGCGGTGTTAAAACCTTGGGCAAGTTGTTTCATTCTAAATTACTCCAGTTCACTCGGCTATATAAATGAGTAGTTGGCTATAGACAGTGGTGGATATGTATGAGCAGCCTTCGCGCATTAATTGTAGCATATGGCTGGGATGCTTCCCAGAGAAGTCGAGACAGTGTCTGATTGAACAGGTCTGCCAGGGAAGTAGCAAAGTGTAAAACACTTTGAGGATTGGATACTGGGATTACTGGGCTATGAATTATAAAATTTACCTTTTTTGCCTTTAAAACAGTGTTTGTCCAAGACAGGTCTGCTGTGAAGTGTAATGAAATATAGTAATCATATAGTTTTGCCTGAATTTCTGTCATGACTGTGAAAGGTATAGTCTAACAGTGGCTTACAGTAGCTCATTGAAGGATATGAGATATGAATTTAATGCAAATTCTGCATCAGTGTTTGGTCCATATATACTCTGATGTGCAACGTTTCTACAAGTTGACAATATATGAAGTTGATGCTTCTGCAGTTACCACAGGAGAAGATTACATCTGAAAGTCATATTTCTGAACAGTGAATGTTGTGTTTCACAGCAGGATTGAACAGTGTGCTCACAATTTAAATCGGCCCACCCACGAGTGTTGAGTTTGTTTGGTCTGGATATTTTTGTCTTACCTACGTCATGCTTCAGACCTGCTGGCCGTGCCTGCAATTGTCACCATAGCTGATTGCCTGATAACAATTAATGTTACAAGTTACTTTTTTCTGGCCTTGGGCAACTTAGGAAATGTTATTGTGGAGCTCAATTTGTACCTGGCCAAAGTTATTAAGGCAGCATGTGCCTGTGCCAACATTCATGTACAGTAATGTCACTAAAACACCTGTTATGTATAATTTGTTAAATGACAAGTTGTGAAATAGGTGCTGTGACTGGCTCATGAAAAGTATTAATTGTAAAAATGATGATTTTATGTTTTTATTCACTTTCAAATTTGGTTGAGAATATATGGAATCAGAATTGGAATTTGATCCTGGAATTGTTAAGATCCGTGTTAGGATGTCAATATTGACAGGGACAGAAACTGTACACAAGTCTTTCGGAAACCTGGTTGTTGAACGTGTTATTGTAGGATCTAGTTGCTACCTCTGGGCCTTCTCGTGGCAGTTTAGATTTCCCCCGATACGCTATCTGTGTATTGCCAATTAAGTTCCACCAACAAAAGCTGGTAGTCATTTCCACAGCTGAAAGGACTGGGTGAGTGAGTGCTGTAGGCCTGTGGGTCTTCCCTGCTAATAGCGGGCTGCCTCCCTCTCTACACAGGAGAGGAAACTGGCGGGAAGTCTGAGCATTAACTTTATTGTCTTGAGGGAAGTCTAGATTGAAGCTTTATATCTCATCTGTTTGAGCTTAGGGGTCCACTTGAGAGAAAGCACAGAGATAGTTCAGGCTCTGTGGTTGTTTCATCTGTGGGACCCGGGGCAAAGCAGACGGAAGCTCATTTTTAGTGTTCATTTCTCACCTGTGAGGTTTGGGGCCCATGTGGTGACAGTCACGGTTTTAACTCTGTCTCATCTGTGTAATTTGTGAGGGCAAAACAGAGGGAATCCATGATTAATAGCAAGTCTCGTCTATAGGGTGTGGGGGTCACCGTTGGGGGGAAAAGCAGGGATAATCCTGGTCACATTTTTATTTTTATGAGACTGGTAAAAAAACATATATCGAATACCTTTCTCTTTCTCCCAGATACTAGACGGGGCCTTTTGCAGGGCGTTTTAAAGTCCAACGAAAATTTGTGAGTCCACTACAGGTTACACATTTTGACCACCAGTGTGGGGTCTTTTACTTCCCCTGGCATAGACACCAGATAGAAGGGACCACCCACCGGCTTTTAGTGTCTCTTCCGAAAGACACAGGCAAATGTGGGTTGAACGAAATTGCCTAAGTTTCAAAACGGCGGTAGGTGGGATTGAACCACCATCCCCTCAATTGACTGTCCGGCGCTCTACCACGCGACCACAGCTCCCCTCCAGTGCTGATTAATAGAAAGTGTGTTCAAAATTCACCATTGCTTGTAGACATAACACCACACAGACAGCATCTCTGTGTACCCGGTATACTATGAGAAAAGTAAACCCGTAACAGTCAGATAACGCACAGAGGAGATTAATTATGAGCATCTTGAAACTTGGACGTGCTGTAAGAACTCTTGTCAGTGTCACCATAAGGCAGTCCAGACCCTGGCTGAGGCACACTCACTCCACTGGTATCTTGTGGACACACTGGCCAGACACCTCAGTGTAAACAGCAGTGGTCTGCTGGTCACAGTGGACTCTGTCTTATGTCTGCTGAGTCCTGTGTAGAACCCAGTCTCAGTCTACAAGTATCAACACAGACAGCACTGTGGCTGAGCTCAACACCCAGTCTTAGCAACTGTTGCAACTCTATTTATGCAGTTGTTTGTCAGTGACTAAAAGCTAATCAGTACTGCCAATTTGGTAATTATTGTGTTTGTTTATTTATTTATACTCGATTGTAATTATTTCAAAGCGTAGGTGGAAATATAATTAAACACAAACATGGTAATAATGTCTGGTTGAACTACACTTGCATATAATGTGCTGGTGCCCATGGCCATTGCTTTCAATGTATGGAAGTCAGATAAGGTTAATCCTTATTTACCTGTACAGTGAGATATACCTGGATCAGTGCCTGTGAACAAATAATCCGCCATCAGATCACAAAAAAAGCTTACAGATAACTAATTAGGCTTAAGGAACTAGAGGCAAGGCAAAAGTTGTAGACAGTACTGATCCCTCTGTGCTTTGAGAAATGTCATCACAACCAGGCACTGATGATTGCCAGGTAAAGCCAGGTGTGCTATCAAAGGCGTACCTGAGTCTTGTAATTATCAAATTACAGTTTGACCTGGGAACATGTAGATGTATTGTAGAGACAGAGTGTTTAGTGGAGTTGACTACAGGCCGGGACACTGTGGCACATGTCATCAGGCTGTGCAGTTGTCCAAGGTGAGAGATAACTGACAATTATGTTTGTCTGGTCGATCACCTGATTGGTAGGTTGGAAAGATGTAATTGGTGGGGGACTTCTGACAATGACGGCCTGTCAGAGTGACGGGTAGGGTGACAGGGGACGTATAGTGTCTTACTGGGTGAAGACAGGTTGACAGACGTAGGGTTGCAATCCAACAGTTGTTGGGACTGCAGCAAGCCGGGTGAGTTCCCGTAGAGGGGAACGTGTTTTAAACTGATACTCTTCCACCATGCACAGTGAATGAGGCAGTGATGTTGTGTCTCTAGTGAAAGGTGAGTTTTGTTAAGTTTTATTAAATGCCAGTTGATGGACAAAGGTAGAATATATCAGTGACTTTAAGTCTCATCTGAATCTGAAAGAAGAATATCTGTTTTGCTGTAGCACTTACACTATGTGGTATACTTGACAGCAGTCTGTGTCTAGTTTTATTAGCTGACTGTGAATGGAAGTGTGGACACAGACATTGAGACAGGGGAACAGAGAGAATGCCGGAGAACATTTGAGGGGAAGTGTCAGGGGAAGCTGAGGGTCTGACGCCTACTGGTGGCTACTGGTGTGGTCGGGAAGAACCTAATTTAATCTAAGTAGGAAGGATGTTGTGTGGTCACTGGTCAGTTGGTCAGTAGTTAGTGTGGGATTGACAGCCCACGCAGCTGATCCCACTTAAACGTCTGAGTAATGCGGGCTGCTGAGATAAGCCATGGTTCAGCAGGGGTGAAACTGTGGACTTGACAGTGATCCTAACATTGACATCTCTGTATTTTCACTTATGGCCCCACCCCACTGTCTCTGTCTACAGCACAAGTGAGTCCATGTTCCCTGGCTGTTGACACAGCCCAGTAATTCACACACACCACACACTGTTATGGCTGTGTCAATATGTGAAATATCATCCATCGCTGTACTGGGAAATAGCGGCAAGGAAACCATAGAGTTCTGTTATTGTCAGTGGAATTGATTTGCAATAAAACACTGAGCAGGTTCCCGGTTTAAAGTTTAGATCAAGTATTGATTGACAACTGCAGAAATGTCCAGATGTGCTTAGGGGTAATTAGTTGGGGTCATTAGCAAGGTAGGATATTTCATGCTTCATTTCCTGCAGGGTGCGTTTATGGGGTGCAGTGATGAGGCGTAATTGGGTGGACAGAGTGGAGAGTGGGAGAAGTCTCAATCAAATGTGCATTAGGAGTCCAGTAGTTGGCTGGACACTGTCTGGACAGGTCTGGTGGTGACAGTAGTGTCTGGGTCAGAGTGGTCAACTATTGTGGCTGTGAGGTGGTGTACCTTTGATAAGACCACTGTGTCATTGCTCCAGGGGTGGACACTCCAGGCTGGTCACCTGAGTAGATAGGGCAGGACGTCCACTGGGGCTAGTGTAGAAGTCAGCAGTGTGGTGTGGTGTGTAGGACGGAAGAAACTGTAGAGCTGTGACAGTGGGTGCAGTACAACCACAATCCGCAACACGTGAGGCGACATTCCACGGCGGTGCAACCGCATCTTTTTCTCACTGCTCGGGTGACGGAGGTGTTGTTTCATTGAGTCTAATTCACCACTTAATCGGTTCTGGTATGTGACAATTGGAGACAATGACTGACACCTGCCAGTCACACAGCGCTGCACCCAATCCCCCCACTACACCGGTTCAGACAGGCAGGGAGGGGTTTCGGGAGGGCGACCTGTGTTGATGAAACACATCATTGTGTCACATTGGGAGTAGTCGTTAGGTGACATTAAGTACAAGTGTCAAGTACATTTGTGTAGGCAGTTTGACATCTGCGACTTGTGTCATGTTGCAAGACAGATTCCTTCCTGTCTCCCTTTGACAGGATAGCAGGGCAAGAAAAACAACTTGTTTTCCTGTAATCCATCGCACGCCGTAATCTGTTGTGGACCAGGTCTGTGGCTTTGCATCTGCAGTTCTGCACTAGAGCTGTTTCAAGGGACTTATCAAACGTTTCAGCAGCGAATAAGGCAGTGTGTTTACATACAACTTGGGACAGGTTTATCTAAGTAGGTAGGCATTGTATTTGGGTCATTCTTTTATCTTATAAGTGTGGTTGGCTTTGTTATGTGACTGTTGATATGGAATATATGAATGTGCAGTGGTTGTTGGTTGTATATGCCTGCAGATATTATAATCTTTAATACACAAAGCTGCACGTAGACACGTGAACAACATAAAACTACATGGCATCTGTGTACATTGCTTGTGTAGTACATTTATTAAACTTATACATAATATTTTATTTTTTCCAGGCTCGTCAGTCGACTTGGCACCGACATTGATGACAATTTACGACAGTTACTCTGCGTCCATCAACTCGTCACCTCCCGACGCATCGGCGGCGTTGTCGGCCGACCAGTCATGTGCGAAGCAGCTACAACATCACCTGGCCAAGTCATGTAGTGACATCGGTGACATCCACTACGAGAATGTGCAGACAGTTCGCTGCACGACCAAGTGTGCTATGGAGGATGTGACCCAGCCTCGCATGGAAGCACCCAGAGTCTCCTCCGAGCTGAACGGTGATGTCCCGTCAGCCCTCGTAAACTTGGTTCTTCCAAACGATGTCAAAAAGAGGCCACTCAGCGTCAGTTCGACATCGTCCTCAAACTCGTCAACGTCGTCTCTTCCTCGACACCAGCGCAAGAAGGTGGCGACTACGTCGTGTCTCGCGACGGCCACCACGACGTGCGTGACAACCACACGGAGTGGTCAGTCTACACTGTATGGCGCCACCGTTCCCATGGATACATCAGCTGGTCTGATAGCAACGCCACCTGGTGACAGCAAAGATGTGCTGCCGAGAACTAGTCTGTCGAACCTGTGTGATATTGTCAATAAGGATGTGCATAAGGTAAAGTTTACCAGTGAGTCAGGGCGGAATGTTTACATCGACCGCGTCGTCACGGAAATCCTCGACAGCGAGCGATCCTACGTACGAGATCTGAATGACATCATACAGGTGTGTGGATCTTATTGGTTTTGTTTAATTTTTTTTATCGGGTTTCTTACTTGCCATTTAACAGTTTCAAAAGTTTTCAAATGGTTATTTTGTTGCATTTGTATCATGTGCTACTTTGATGTATCGTGTATAACAAAACAGTCACACTATGGTAGTTATTTATAAATATTACAAAATTATAAATTGTGTAAAGTTTGTTCCCTCTTGGGAACTGCATATGTTACTACTAATTACGGTAGTATTTCACCATCAGTGATGCAAGCATGACATATAATGGTAGAATTTTGTTTATTCAGTGGATTCTTAAATAAAACAGTTAACTTAAAATGCAACCTTTTTATATGGGTAAGTATTAAATGCTGTTGATGTCTCAGAAATGTCGGTTTAGTCCAACATAGGTTTAAACCTCAGGGCTGTAGTTAAATAAAACTAATACTGGAGGTGGTTCTGTAATTGTTATCATATTTTGATAACAGTTTCTTTTTATCGGGTTATAGCAATATTCATTTGAAGTTGAGTAACTCGAGTGTACTGGTTTGTTGATTACAGTTACCTGCATAAACTGATAGAAAGCAACCTGCTGATTAAGTATTACACAGGATGTTATCATTAAATTTGTTTACACTGCCCTACTCTCAAAGTGAGGCTCACTAAAGAATTAAACATTAGATGTAGATAGTCAAGATTGCAATTATATATCGTTTACTACTCTGTGATATTATAAAAAATATGTTTCTTCATTGAGGGTAAACATGGTTTCACATACAAAATTCAAAAGATTCATTACCAACATATACCCAAGGGTACTTCAAGATAATTACATGAAGTTGAACACTTAAAAATATCAAAGTGTTTAAAAACTGATCAATAAACTTCAAAGGGATACTTTGTGTATAATTATGTTTGCCGAATGATATACTTATTTAATCAATTAATACAGATAGATCAATGAATAAATAAATATATCTTTGTCATTTGAGTTGCATTTTCATGGCGAAGAGTCTACCAATTTCAAAGTAGGCCCCTGTAGGTCTTAAAATCCAATCACACCAAACTACATGTGGGGTGAATTAGAGTTGACTGGGCAGCAAGGCCAGTCTGGCAGTAGGAAAACCTTAGATGTGCTTTAATTAGGCTCAGTAAGGATCTACTGGTGTTGGTTGTGTCATAACACCTGCGTACCTACAGTGTCTGTATTGACATCTGGTTTATTTATTGCCCCTAGGTGGGAACCATAAACCCCAGGCCTGGGAGATGTCACACCTTCCCACCTTGTCAAAGTCTCGCCTATGTACCAGTGCATGTTATACAGAGTAGGCTGTTCTGTTGATGGGTGTAACTTCTCATCTTGGTATCTCCTCCAGTGTCCCAGTGTCTGTGGCTCAAAGCAGGTCTAATTTAGCATTGCGTTAACCTGAACTTATCCAGTTTTTAATTATATTTAACCTGTGCTGTATCCATGTTGCAAATAATCACCTACTTCATTGAAATTACATACTATATTATATTAACAACAGTGGGACATGACAATGCTCCAAAGTGGAAGAAAAAGTATGGATTAAAATAATGTTATCACTTATTGCTATATTTAAAAAAAATGTATATGAATTGTATAAAATATTTTAATTTTAATGAATAATCAACTGAGGCATGTGTAGGCCTGTAGGGTGAAATTACTGTTTTTTAATTAATTATAGACAAAAAATATATTATAATTTGTAGTATACATATTTCCATAACCACCATTTCCACAAACTCCAGTTAGTGTTTTTATTTACCAAACAAAGACCTTCTGTTTCGCCGTTAGTCAAATTATGTAGAACACCCTACAAACATAATGTTCCACACAGTAACTTCGAGCATGAGAAATTGAAATGTCTCAAATCAATATTTCAATAAATCAATAGCATTGATTGGGATGGTGCAACCTGAGGGCAGAACTCATAAAGACGCCACTAAATGTTGTCATTTGGCAGACCATCAATACTCACATTCTTTATTCGATACTACTATTAATAAATATGTTGCACGTTTCATTCAGCGTACCGTACCACAGACATTGTAATGTTGGTCTTAAACTGCAATCCATGTTCTCATCTACAGTGCTAGTTTGGGGGTCCATCTACTCATTGTCAGACCCAGCTGTATCACTGGTGGTATCAGGCAGAGTGAACACTTACATAGCTAGGATTACCAGAGGGATCAGTTGGTAATCAATGGATCTGTGCTAACGTCCTGCACTGGAGGCGACCACAGGAAGTAGTCTCCTGACCCTACACTGGCCACTCAGTCCAAACCACAGGATGTGTTCACACTGGGTAATGTCAACCAATCCCTTCTGGCTAAACACAGCTCTCAACTGTGTGGAACCTAGACAGCACCACAGACATAGTTATAACATATTATGTTCCCTGTTTGTCTGCCTGTGTCTGTCAGCCTGTCTATCTGTCTGTCTCTTATGACTCTCGTTCTCGCTCCAACACCTCTCCCTCCCTCCCCCTCCTTCCCTCCCTCCCTCCTTCCCTCCCTCCCTCCCTTCCTCCCTCCCTACCCTCCCTCCCTCCTTCCTTCCCTCCCTCCCTCCCTCCCTCCCTCCCTCCCTCCCTCCCTCCCTCCCTCCCTCCCTCCCTCCCTTCCTCCCTCCCTACCCTCCCTCCCTTCCTTCCCCCCTCCATTCCCTCCTCCCTCCCTACCCTCCCTCCCTCCCTCCCTTCCTCCCTCCCTTCCTCCCTCCCTACCCTCCCTCCCTTCCTTCCCCCCTCCATTCCCTCCTCCCTCCCTACCCTCCCTCCCTCCCTCCCTCCCTTCCTCCCTCCCTACCCTCCCTCCCTTCCTTCCCCCCTCCATTCCCTCCTCCCTTCCTCCCTTCCTCCCTCCCTTCCTCCCTCCCTTCCTCCCTCCCTACCCTCCCTCCCTTCCTTCCCCCCTCCATTCCCTCCTCCCTTCCTCCCTCCCTTCCTCCCTCCCTTCCTCCCTCCCTTCCTCCCTCCCTTCCTCCCTCCCTACCCTCCCTCCCTTCCTTCCCCCCTCCATTCCCTCCTCCCTTCCCTCCTCCATCCCTTCCTTCCTTCCTCCCTCCCCACTGTATGTCCAAGTGTTTAGGTTTCATGTAAATATAATAAAATAGTTGCTACTGAAAATTACCCAGGGTCAGATGCAAATAAAATACAGTATTAATACATAGATTACCCTCAGCCTGTGTAGTATACACTAAGCTGCCTCAATTTGGAACTGTGGATGGCCTAGGGTTGTGGGCAGCAGGGGTGGTTGGGTTGGGTTGGGTTGTGAGGGGGCAGACTGAGACACTGGAGTGACTGGTGACAGCTGGGGGTGAGTTAGCACCAACATGAAAGGGGCAATGTGCTGTGGCCACCCCACCACAATCCACCCTCAATCTGTGGCTATCTGATGGTGGCTCACTGCTCAAGGAATGACTGGCTCTAATAACAGTGTGGGCAGAGAGGAAAGGTCACAGGGTTCATCTGTCGGGGTTATCACAGATCCTGGTGCTAATATATGGGCATTTACCCCACTAATGGGGTATCTTTTACCTGGCAGATGTTTAAAAATAAACTCGCCAGAGCTACCTTGATATTGTGATTAAATTCTATTTTTTGTTGGAAGTGAGTTACTTAAAATTGTATTCATGAACCTGAAAGTTGACATTTACAACAGATCCCTTATCCTACTTATTTCAGATGTCATATCAATTATATTTTGACCAGCTTTTGAGCTGCCCCCTCCTCCCACCCTCACCCCTGTAGGGAGGCCAAACAAAGCTAATTAACACAGTCTGGCTGATTGCATAACCACCCAGGGTTATTCAGCTGGGTGATGTGTTCAATTCTAAATTTAGAATTCCTCAGAGATTTGGGGTGAACAATTTGGTCGTAAATGTTGAGAGCATTGAGGAAAAGGATGGAACTCATTATTTTCCAAGAACATTTCAAAATGTTATGAATGTTGCCAGTCACACACTTTTGGTGGACAAATGGATGTGGTCGGTTCCCCCACCTTTGCTGTATAGCCTGTGTATGCTGTATTATATGTACAAGTAGTTGATTTCTTTGTACATGTTATAGTTATTGAATCTAGTTCTACATAAAAGCTGGCTACTCAATAGCTCCTATACAAACATACATTCCGACTTGTGTCATATATAATTTATCAGCAAACTAGCCACGTTTCCGAGTCACAATATTATCTGGTAGGGTGGTCCCACATAAATGTATTTTTTGACATGAAATGGACTAAGTAACACGTATGTGACACCATTTACAGTCATTTCTAAGACATAAATGATACTATATATGATTGTAGACCTTTTCTGCTCCTTCATTTTGTACCCGTCCACCCATATATCTACCCATACAAAACAGGTTTTACACATCCAAATGATGGGTGGACGGGTCTCTACAAAAGCTGTGTTGTGTGGCCTAATAACTCTAGAATTTGTAGGATTATTACGGACAGGGTCAGTGATTATAGCTACTTACTCTGATACCACATTCAGTGCTCTCAGATTAATGGCGTACTTATCTTTGTGGTAAATTTGTGCTTGACGAAATATTAGCTAACGAACCGACAGCCCATGATAACATAAGGAATGCAATATCCTGAGTCATTATTACAGGTTTAATAAATCTGCACGTTTTTATCGGGTAATTATAGCCCAGACATACCTGGTGAATTACCCCAACACTAATGGGAGTTGCTCTGAAAGCCGGTGTCAGAAAGGGCAGCCACTTGCATAAGGGCTGCAAATGGACAGACCCGGGTATATTGTGGCAGTTTATCACACATAAAACACTTCAATCAACAGTTAGTCAGGTGCAACTTGTGTGAAATATTCCAGTGTGAAGGATATCAGCCAGAAATAAACGGTGCCTGTGAATGTAATCTAGATTTGTGGGCGAGCAGAGCAGTCTGTCATTATGACGTGCAGTTGGTGTGTATCAAATCTCATGAGATATCAACTGGTCATGAAAAAATTACGTTTTTCCTTACAGTCACTTTAACTTGAAAATGATAGCGAGTACTTCAAACTGTGTCAACGTAAATTAAATAGATACATCCATAGAAGAAACAAATTAGTAGGCCCTATATCATAATAATATGCATATTTAAAATTAATAAATATTAATTTTATCATTTCATGCAAAAGAATCAATAAAGCATTTAATGCAATACTGTATTAATATTTATAAGAAGTACCCGGGTGCTGTAAGAAGTACCCGGGTACTGTAAGAAGTACCCAGGTACTGTAAATTGTTGTCATTTTTTATAAAATTATTTTACTTTGTGTCTCCTGCTCTCACGATATAATGTGTCTGTCTACTACTTTATTGTTACTCCCGACTCACTCTGTCTGGCTAAAGACACCAAGCTCAATATGTACACCATGGCTTGATTGATGTAGATCAACAGTAATATTGAACTGTATCTAAACTGTCAGCTGCACAGTCACGTCCTTTTGCCAAGAGCCAGAGAAAAGCCAGGCACCAGCCAACTGCCGGTTTATGTTGGTGGTTGCCTTTTTCACGAGCTTAGCTACACCAACCAACGTCCTTACCAAGCTCACCCATACCAGGTAGTACGGGCATTATCCCCCCAATAGACATGCTTTGGGAATTGCCCAAGACCAAGTGCAAGGGCTTTGGTGGGTGTCTGTTTATTTCTGTAAAGACACAAGTAGTGAGTGGTGACTAACGTACAAATTACATCCTTGAAACATTGGCTCAGCAGCTAAACCACCAGAATGTCAGCAACAGGGCTGAATGTGAGACTAGAGACTATCTACTGTCATTCAACACCGTCGTCAGTTTCTTCACTGGCGAGGCATCAACAGTTGACTCTGCCTGGTGTTTATCTCAGGCTCAGGGGAAGGTAAAAAGTCCCAAGTAGCGAAATGGAAACCCCATTGTAGGCTGAGAGTGGTGAAAACTACAGAACCGGAAACCCACTCATGATGTGCATTAACTGCTGGCAAAAACTAGTTCTGAGAAGGATGCGAGTGAGAGCCTTGTCTGGACAGACAACTACGCTAGCTGTGAGACCACATTATTATAATAGGTATAATTATGATCACTTTGAGAGGTACAGTCACCCAGTAGACGTGCCTTCTATCACTGTAAACGACATGGTTTGGGCTGCAGGGCTGTGTCGCTGCCTGATTGTATGTGTGTGCCACTCTAGTTGTGGGATGGAATGATGCCAGACTCTGGCTGGAATACATGTGGACTCATTGAAGTCTGCCGACACCTGCCGTAAGCCAACATGAACAGAATCTGCCTTCTGGACTGGCAAAGGGAACAAGTTGTGTTCAGTTCTGTTCTGCCTGGCTGCGTTTCTCTGTACACAGGCCAGATGTATTACTGTCCACACATACCAGATGTATCACTGTCCACACATGCCAGGTGTATCACTGTCCACACTTGCCAGGTGTATCACTGTCCACACATGCCAGGTGTACCACTGTCCACACATGCCAGGTGTATCACTGTCCACACATGTCAGGTGTACCACTGTCCACACATGCCAGGTGTATCACTGTCCACACATAACAGGTGTATCACTGTCCACACATAACAGGTATATCACTGTCCACACATGCCAGGTGTATCACTGTCTACACATGCCAGGTGTATCACTGTCCACACATACCACATGTATCACAGTCCACACATGCCAGGTGTATCACTGTCCAAACATGCCAGGGGTATCACTGTCCACACATGCCAGGTGTATCACTGTCAACAAATGCAAGGTGTATCACTGTCCACACATGCCAGGTGTATCACTGTCCACACATGCCAGGTGTATCACTGTCCACACATGCCATGTGTATCACTGTCCATACATGCCAGGTGTATCACTGTCCACACATGCCAAATGTATCGCTGTCCAAAGCAGTGACGTGAAACAAGACTGTGATATTTATCATTCTGCTCTCACACATCTACCACTGAACCAGTCTACACTCTACACACTCACACAAGAAGCAAGATGTAGCAAGAAATGGAAAACTTGGAGCAACGAACAGCATAATTCATGAGCAAGAGGTAAATTGTTTCTGCAGTTAAAACTTACTTTTACCAGGATGTCCAGATGCTAAGACCACAAAGCCTTTTCCTGGCAAACCTGTTCATTCGAATACCTGATTTGTGAAGCATTCAGCCACATGACAGTAACTGCTACTCATTCTTTAATACATATCATAGTCAGTGACAAATGTCACATTCTGCATTGGACTTGTGTTCATTGGTCTGGCATCCTTTCTTCACCCTCCAGTCCTCCATGCAGCCTGTATCTCTAATCTCTATACACATCTGACACTGTTGTGTGTCCAGCCAAGGCCAGGTGGGCCAAAATAGGCACAGGTAGGGTCACTACATGTGTTGTGAGACCAGCCTGGTCGCAGCCTGGCCAACTCAACCGTCCATTCCATTTTGTGCCATCAACTGTAAGTAACAACGTTGTGAGGGTCGATTGGACAATTTTCCAATAAAGCGATCTAAACTGCACCTATAAATTAAGTCAATATCCGGCAGTGTCCTTTGTGTTTGTTGCTGCCAAGGAACGGCTGTTAACTGAATGAGCCGGGGAGTGACTGTCCGACTGAATTAGCCGCCAGCTTGTGTCATGTCTCGGACGGAGAAGAACGCCTGGAATGCGTGGCACGCTAAGAGACCTGTCCGTCTTATAGATCTTGGTGTGTGAACCGTTTACGATTTGTTGTGATTCCAATATGTTCTCGTTAGCCTTGACAGCATAAACAGTGTTAGGTATTCATGCTAACGTGGTATGTTTACGTTGTTTTACTTAAAGATTACTGTTATAAACAACTTTGTTTGTAGTCTGCTGACATGTGCAGAATGAATTGTTACGCTTTAATAATAGATAACACCTCACCCTAACCCAGATTTGTTCTGGAAGAATTGTTTTGTGGAATGTGTCGGTAACCAAAAAGTCTTAACTTTCATTCGTGGTCGATGATGTACAGAGTTATTTATACACTTTTATTTCTATTTAACGTCACGTGACTTAGACAACCTTTGAGGAATGAGGAATTTGGGGCTGAGGAATTTATAGACATGATTAAACAATTCCTTTGCCATTAATCCTGTATGGCTACCGCAAGCTACAAACAATTTGGGGTGGTTAATTAGAAAAAAGTATGCAGGTATGAGTTGCCTTTGTCCCCCAGGCTACTAGCCAGGGTGGTCTCTTATCTCCCCTCCTAATGTCAGCTGTGACAGGGTTAGGCCCTCGATAAGATCAGGTCATTTGTGGTCAAACTGCGTCGAATCATTTGCCGAGTTGATCTCCGATTGCTCTCAATGTAGATGCCTCTGGAAACATAGTTCTGACAAACCCAATAATTTTCTCCGAGATGTGTATACTTTGGTCGATGCTGCTGCTTGGTGCCGTGATAACAGGTTCAGTGCGATGCCACTAGAGGGCGTGATGGGGAGACAAGCGAGGCGGCTATAAACAGTTGATCACGCTCTGTGACTCCAGTTTATTACTGATTAGTTGTAATAAAAATGTGATTGGCTGTAAATTATGTGGTTACTTGTTTAACAGAAATGATTACTGTAATAGAGACTTGACCTATTACGTGAGAAATGGGCTGTTTGTTGGAGCTGGTTGTTCCTGGTAGCTCCTTAACAATGTTTCAAATTCCTACGTGCAGAACGTGCCAAATGGAGGTGTATAAATAACATCTGCAGGGTTTTGGGTCAAGTGATCTGTGACCAAGTGAGGTTCTGGCCTTTGTTTATTCTTAGTGTCAGTGTCTAAGTCACAGGTCCAGCCATATAACTGACCAACACAGCAGGGAGCTTAGAATTTATGTTGCCAGCTCAAGTTGGTTGTACATTAAAGGGTGGCCAGCACCTCTCACCTGTCCTGACTCCAGCACCTCTCATCTGTCCTGACTCCAGCACCTCTCACCTGTCCTGACTCCAGCACCTCTCATCTGTGCTGACTCCAGCACCTCTCATCTGTCCTGACCCCAGCACCTCTCATCTGTCCTGACTCCAGCACTTCTCATCTGTCCTGACTCCAGCACCTCTCATCTGTCCTGACTCCAGCACCTCTCATCTGTCCTGACTCCAGCACCTCTCATCTGTCCTGACTCCAGCACTTCTCATCTGTCCTGACTCCAGCACCTCTCATCTGTCCTGACTCCAGCACTTCTCATCTGTCCTGACTCCAGCACCTCTCATCTGTCCTGACTCCAGCATCTTTCATCTGTCCTGACTCCAGCATCTTTCATCTGTCCTGACTCCAGCATCTCTCATCTGTCCTGACTCCAGCACCTCTCATCTGTCCTGACTCCAGCATCTTTCATCTGTCCTGACTCCAGCACCTCTCATCTGTCCTGACTCCAGCACCTCTCATCTGTCCTGACTCCAGCACCTCTCATCTGTCCTGACTCCAGCATCTCTCATCTGTCCTGACTCCAGCACCTCTCACCTGTCCTGACGCCAGGCTAAAGTGTCACAGACACATCCAACTACAGCACAGACAACCAACAGCAATGTTGTCAGTGTTGGAGTCAGATTAAAAAACAATTCACCTAATCCAGTCTTAATCTGTTGCGATTTCTTGCTCACAATTATTCATATTCAGTAGACATCTAGACCTACTATAAACTGTCTGCTTGTATGTACTCAGTAGATAAGTTAAGTAAGTTTTAGTTGATAAATATTTAAGTTTTAGTCTGCATTATGAAATAATCACCTTTGGGACAGGGTAAAAGTGACATATGACAAGGTGACAATATCACAATTATTGTTTGTTTTATCAATGGATCTGATTTAGTATATTTTCTGTTTCGAAAATAGTCTGGGACTCACACAGGGTGACCCTATTTGAAGGGTGGCTGGTAGTAAGATTCGTCTGTGTTTTACCAGGTGTCCGTGCTCGGTGATAGTTATCATCGTATTAATATTACACAGCTGGTGAGCCAATGTGATGATGTCACTGCTTCAGGTATCTCTGTGTTATCAGATATCCACTGCTGTGTGTAACTGGTGGTGAAGTACTGGTCAAGTTATCTAGGTGATTGACTCGTGGCTGTAAGTCAGTCACCTGACCCGCTGTTGTGTGTGGACAGATAGGTCAATGTTGATGGACACTGGTCTGTTTATCCTGGTCAATCACGGCAAGGTGGTTTCCAGGTCAACCACTTGCAGTGGACGTGGCTGAGTACAGTGCTGCACCCTGGTGAATATTAGCAAATCAATTTCCTCAGCAGTTCAGATTGACAATAGTTGAACAGTCAGTCACAGGAATGTATGGCTGCTTCAGCATTATTTTGATTGACATTATCTCAGTGTACAAACTGGGGACCTAGTTGACATTTCATACCGTAATGTGTGTATTCTGGAAGTATAAACTCTAGCAACTTAGTAATATAATCAGGTGAAAATACAAAGGTGTGATCTGTATGACGTTGGTCAAACCAACAAATTAGTCATACCTTTTTTTCATAGTCAGTGCCTCTTAACACGTAATGTGTGGCAAGAAAAATAAATTCAATAAACACAAAACAGTGTTAACTGCAAACAAATGTGTATCACAACTAACGTAGAATGACAGTAATGAGTAAATATGACATTGACTCATAAACAACATCACCTCGTGGCTAAATGCAGCTCTGATGTGTGATGGTTTTGCAGGGCTACCTGAGGCACATACTCGAGACGCCTGAACTAAGTATCCTGGAGGAGGATGTGGTCGCACTGTTTGGCAACATTGAGGCGATCTACCACTTCAGCAGGTAACACAGCCTGGGCCCTGTCACTGGCTGTCAGAGTGAACACTGTGTGGTCACATGGGATAACAGTGTCTACAATAAAACCTGCGTAACATGTCACTCTTAAAAAATGTATGCATCATTCACTGATAAACCTAACTTTTAACTTTAAAACATTTCAAACTGGGCCAGTTTATTAACAGTTGTTCATTGTAGTCATATGTTCTGATTTACAATATTAATTATACTGATTACACATTAACAAATAAGGAAAACTATATTATAAGGAACTGTTTGTCCAATTATCACAGCATATTCCTCATTATAGCATGCATTATAGTCTGTGCAGTATAATTATGACTGGATATATAATATTTAACATTATTCATCATTTTGGTAAAGGCGACAGTTTTAATGTTTGACAACAATCATTGTCAAACTTACAACACATTCATTGGTTTGTTGACAACTGATGACACTTTGTTGCAGGGGTTTCCTTGAGTGTCTAGAGCAGTGTGGACATGACGCTGTCAGCATCGCCAGCTGCTTCGTTGACATGACTGACGGCTTTGACATCTACACTCAGTACTGCACCAACTACCCCAGGTAACATTAACAATAACAATTACTTTAAATAGCGCCAAGTTTCATGTCTGTTCACTAGTGCTTAAAATACAACATTTTCGAATACATAATCACCATAATATAATGATTAATAAAATATAAATAAAATGCCTACATAATAATAGTACAAAATCCATTTATAAATAAATATCTTGTGTAAGATAAATGTTGGTTTTGTCCTCCTCCTCCTCCATGTTTCACTGGAATAGGCTGAATGTAGGGGCCACACACATGGCAGGGAGTTCATTTATCTAAAATAATATTCTTTAAGTAAAATAAAAGTAATTTTATAATCATAGTACTGTGTATTTTTGTGTGGTTTAATACAGGTTTTAAGACTTTCCTTGCACCCTTGGGCGTACATTATAACTGCAATATAGGCATAGGGGTATATATACTTGAATATACTGCAATAGTTGTGAGTGATCTTGCTCCTAGGGGCTGGGGCTGGTGAGCCGTGTGAGACGCCACGCGCTGTACACAGTAATCACATAATCATGCTTTGTTCATGCCCAAAAATTCCATATGTACTTAAAGTAAAATAAAACATATATACAAAATACAAGGGTATAGTCATGCATGAAATAAAATATTAACATGTAGTATGGCCCATCGGACCCACTGGGTCCTGTATGAGGTACATCAGCTGTCACATGAGGCCTGTGTGTTTTGTAGGAGTGTGCTGGTGCTCACCCAGTGTGTCAATGACACCCGGCTCGCTGTGATGTTCAAACAGAGGCAAAGCATGCTGGGACACGGCCTGCCTTTAGGGGCCTACCTCCTCAAACCCATCCAGCGGGTGCTCAAGTACCACCTACTGCTGCAGGTGAGAACCAGGGTGACCACAGTCATACAGGGTGACCACAGTCATACAGGGTGACCACAGTCATCACTGTCACTGTCAAACTTCAGCCCACTTTATTCAACTGTACTATTTTATTTTTATAGAGCTTATTGTTGAATTTTGGTCCAGATGGAAACATTCAAAGTGACAGAAGGCTATTATAAAATGCCATGTTATGTTTATCAAATGTTACGTTCACTTATTGTCACTTTTCAACAGTTATAATTCCAGATTAATCAATTACGTTTGGACATAAAAATATTACGTGGTGACATGAAACAAATTGTTTGTTTTATTCTTGCCATGTTTTTTTTCACATTGTCTTCAATTTTAAGATCTCAGTTCAAATTGTATCTTCGCAATACATGGAACTTTTATTTGGTTTGCTGTTTTCAGAAAATCGTGAACAACTACGATGAGAATGAGACGGGTTATGACGTCATCGCGAAGGCTCTCCACTCTATGACACACATGGCCGCACACATCAATGAGATGAAGAGGAAACACGAACACACGATGAGAGTGCAGGAGATCCAGTCAGTGCTGCACGACTGGGACGGCCATGACCTCATGACCTATGGCGACCTCATTCTAGAGGTGCGACTAGACTTGTTTAGACCATGGGGGAGTTAGGGTGAATGAAAAATGAAACTGAAAATATTTTGTTTGTTAGTAATGTGTTGGGAATAGTTATGTTATAAAAATGTACATACTTGCACTTATGCACACCTGCACGTGAATAAATAGAGTTATTGTAAAGCAAACTGTGTGTTTATAATATGACGCAATTTAGTGATATGTGATGTGAGAAATTAATAAGTTATTTTTTAAATATATTTTCCAAAACAGTTTTTGTTAATATAAATTATGTTAAAAAATTGTAAGTCAGCCGTAAAATGCAACATGTGATCTTACATTGTAGGATTCATTTCGGATGTCCGGGGCAAAACTGAACCGGCAGCTGTTCCTTTTCGAGAAGGGTTTGCTCGTGACGAAAAAGCGAGAAGATGGCCACCTGCTGGTGAAGGCAGCAATCGAAAGTTCGAACTTGATGCTGATAGAGAGTGTTCCCAAGGAGCCGCTCAGTTTCCACGTGATTCCCTTCAACAACCCCAGGGTGCAGTACACAGTGCAGGTAGGTGGTGCATAGAACTAGGTCAGTTTGACCTACTTCTTGAATCAGCTCATCTGGTGGCAGTTTATAAGTATTCAAAGTAGCAAACATAAGTATGCCAGTACACGTTTGTAAATGTATTGATATGAATACGTAAATCTTTTTTTAGAAATATATAATATAATATGAATATGTAAATCTGGGTTTTTATATAAATATATAATATAATGTACAATGGATGCATGGTGTATAGACTCCAGTTGTTTGAATAAGTCCCAAAGTATTTCTTGTCATGAATGTCAGTACTTGTACTTGTACTTGTACTTGTACTTGTACTTGTACTTGTACTTGTACTTGTACTTGTACTTGTACTTGTACTTGTACTTGTACTTGTACTTGTACTTGTACACAGTACCTGTTTAAGAGTTAGCACATACAACTGACTCATACATCAAACAATATTATGTAAGTATGTTTACTTAAGACGGATAACAATTGCGGTTTCACGTACAGTACAGAACTTACAAATGAAAGCTTAAGACTACTTTGTTTATAGCCACATATTATAGACATGCTACCAGGCTTCAGTGCCCGTCAGTGTGACAGTGACGGTGACGGTGACCGTGACCGTGACCGTGACCGTGACCGTGACCGTGACCGTGACCGTGAAGTGACTGTGACACAGGTAGTTATGAGTTGTTCCTCCTCCAGGCCCGGAGTCTGGAGCAGAAGAGGAAGTGGTGTCGTGAGATCAAGCGACTCATCCTCGAGAACTTCCAGTCGGTGATTCCCGACAAGGTGAAGGAGCTCGTGATGCAGCTGGGGAAGAGTCGGGAGGAGGAGGGTGAGTCTTCCCACTGGGACTGTTCCCCCAGGAGGAGGGATCTTGCATCTGGGATACAACCAGCCTGTTCAGTGTTGAAAATATGAGCTTAAAAATTATACATCATCCAGAATTGTCAAGTGTTTCAGAGTGATAGAATTGAATAAGAAAACTTCAGTCAGTCAGCCTGTAACAGGGTTTTAACTGTTAATTTAATTATATTAAAAGTATCCAAATATTATACAATTAAATTAATTAAATCTCACAAAGTGAACTGGATTATGAGTTTTCTAAACGTTTTAGATATATTTTTTTAATAGTATGTGAGTATCAGTACATTGCATCATAGGCAATTTACATCACTTTTTGAAAAATAATTACCCCATTGTTACAATTGGAGGGTTCAGAGCATGATCACACTGTTGTTATTTTCTTTATTCACAGAATACTACAAAGGGCTTGCGAGCATTGATATAATAAAAATCATATTAGTTACGATGATAACATTTTATAAGTTCATTATTAAGTTGTTTTTGTCCTTGAAACATGTTATTTCTTACATAATTTTCTCGTGATGTAGCTGATTTTAGTGAGCTCACCTGGTGTTAGACATTGCAAAGTAGTAGCTGTTTATCCAAGAAAAAAAATTCCGTATAAAAACAAATGAAATGAATTCGATGCAGTATATGTTAGAAAGTGTGTTGGTTGTAGATTTAGACGGGTCATTGTGTGAGATCCGGGAGCAGGCTCCACGACAACACAGCGCTCCGGAGTACCTGGAGAAACGACGGGCCGCACGCCGCAAGTCCACCAGCACAATACTAGGTACAACATGAGTGTGACTCAGGGAACTGTTAGACAGCCTGCTTAGACTGCCAGAGCAGTTTGATTCTCTTTAGTGGCTGATTCACTTAGGTGAAATTCTGAAAGACGACAGGAATGGGGGATATTCTGTAGCAGCCATATAATAATATATAATGTAATACTGGTTTTCTGTAGCGCTAATTCCCGCATGGCGGATATATGCGCTGTACACTAAATATTAGTAATATGTGATTGTGTTTGCTTGTTAAACTGGTTTAGCACATCACAGATTTGGTTCGTTCATGTTCACTTATCAATGCGTGAAGTTCAAATAACATCTGAAATTTATGTTATCAAAATGTTGCATGTGTTTGTGTAAGTGGTTGGAAGAACTGACTTGATCCATTACAGTACATCTTGTTCTTGACATTGGCCAGATATGAGTGTTTATCTTGATTTCATTTAGTAGAAACATTAATACTGGGTTTTTTATTTGTAGATTTTGGCCTACTGAAATCAAGATTGGGTAAGTACATTCATTGGTAGAATGTGTTTAATGTAGCACTCAATTAATCAAGCACTTCAGAATAATAAAAAAATTATATAAAATATACTAGATTTTCAAATGTAACAAGAGAATCATAAGAAGTCATGCACTTAGTTAATACGTGTACATTTATATATGATACCATTTGCTAAAAGTCAATTGAAACAACATGTTTTATGATCCCAGCACAGTTACTGCATTTTTTTCAGTAATACACTGGTTAATAATATTATAGATATATCAAACCTGTAATGCAGGTTTGTAGTATATTTAGGGTGATTGGTGCTGTGAGAGATATGTACTAGTTATAAGTGGCTGATAAGTTTATGTAATAATGTATGTTGTGTGTTATATGTGTGCATGTGTTTCAAAGATGTATTAAAACATGCCTGTTTTCTTTGTGTTTACAGCTGCTAGAAGGGTAAGCATCACTTCTGTACTCTTTGTCTCTTTCTCATCGCCACACAAAACTGCTTATTAGGATCAGCTTTGTTTATCTTACCTGGGAGAAGATAGCCACCTATTGTTGGTTAAAATATATGCAGCTGTGTACATATGTGATTTTTATTTATAGAATATATCTTATTTATGATGAAGAATTGGTTGTCTATTTGATTCTGCCATTGTTAAGACTTATCTGTTTAGCAAATATATAGATGTTAAATTTATGTATATAATTTTTAATTGCATATATGCATATAGGAAACTAACATACTGCAACAAATAGGAATCTTGTATGTTCAATCCCATATTATAAAATATTATGCTGTTGCATTAATCAATTTACGACAATGCTTCATAACCATTTTAAAGTATAAAAATGCATAAGTAAAATAATTTTTTTTTGTATTTCTACAATGAAAATTTGCTAACTTTGATTAAGACAACAATTACAGTCCCCTAGGTATATATGTCTGCATGAACATGTGCATACATTATGCAATAGCAAGTAATTATATAATAATAAGCCCCCTGTCTATTGCAGTCACCTCCTCTACGTCGGCGTTCTGACATCACCCCGCCAAACTTTGCCTCACGCATCAAATCCCGCTTATCGGACACTGCAGAGGAGGTGAGAAAACAATTCAACCTTTCTTGTCTGATAGGGCTCGATAATTACCAAAACAATTTCTCCTGTCCTGTTACATTTTTCTTAAAATCCTTCATTTTTCCAAGGGCATTCATTCTTTCATTCCATGTTTCCCCAGTTCACTCAGTGTGCCAAAGACAATAAACAGTAATGAATAATGTTTTTAGCATGACTACATGCTTCCCAAAGAAGTCAAGAGGGTGTTTGAATGAACAGGTTTTCCAGGGAGTAAAGTCTGGGTATTTACTTACCTTTACGTTTTTGTTTGTTAATGTTGTAGACGGGAGGTATGCTGTATGTATGTCAGTAGTGACACCTGGTGTCTCATGTTGTAGACTCCAGTATATATGTCACTAGTGACATCTGGTGGTTCATGGTGTAGACTTCTGTATGTATGTCACTAGTGACACCTGGTGGTTAATGTTGTAGACGGGAGGTATGCTTGCGGTATGCTGTATGTATGTTACTAGTGACACCTGGTGGTTCATGCTGTAGACTCCTGTATGTATGTCAGTAGTGACACCTGGCGGTTCATGTTGTAGACGGGAGGTATCCTGTGTGTATTAGTAGTGACACCTGGTGGTTCGTGTTGTAGACAGGAGGTATCCTGGAGGAGCAGCCCAGTCTACAGAGCATCGATGACTCCAGTACGGAGTGCTCCGGCACAAACACCAGCACTCAAGACTCCGACACTCCACGCAATCATTCCAACAACTCACTAACTCTCGAAGCGGACAGCGAGGATTCGGCATCGGAAAGCGAAACGGTATCGCCGGTGTGGAGACGAGAGAGTTTCAAGAAGGCGACGGATTCGTTCAACCGAATCGACTCGCAGATGAAGACGCGGTGTCGGAGAAACGCAACGGTCCAGCGACCGGAGCAACTCATGCGTGGCCTGGAGGAGTCACGTGACCTCTCGCAGACTCGGCATTCTGGGAAGGAAGACAGCGAACATTCCAGTGGCAGTCACATTGACACACTGTCACCTCGAGAAGGGGTCGACATTTCGAATAGTCCCGCTACGAACAGCAGTGAGGGTGGACGTGACACGAACCAGCTCAAAACGTCCCCTTCATCCTCTGACAGGTCCAGTCATGTCCTAGCCACCAGTTGTTCGTCTCCCGTGCTGTTGTCGCGATCCTCCCGGCAAGGCAGCGACCCCTGGGTGCCGATGACGGAACCGGTGTACTGTCGTCAGCACCGGGCGGAGCGAGCCTGCAGTCCCTGTCGCTCGTCCGTCAGTCCGTCGCGGGACTTTGGCAGCGGACTCCTGTTTCGTGCCAACTCGTGCTCGTCACTGAGCGACTGCCTAGAGGACGCGGCCCTGTATGGCCAGTGTCACTGCTCGGCTGTCATCAGTGTGCTTGGGTCTCCCCGAGTGTCACGACCGGACATGGAGGTGTCACCAAGACACTCGGCCAGTGTTGAGAGGCAGGAACTCAGCATGCACACGGATCACGGTGGGTGTGTCAGCCCTAAAAGCGACACGTCTCCGGAGTGCGACAGAGAACTGTGCGGGTTCTGTGCCGACAACCCCAAGACGGCCCTCAAGGGGGCGCCACCGGTGCGGTGCACTTGCAGCGAGCGGAAGTCGGCAGCGATGGGGGCGCCCAGCCCGGGGTTGTCGCCCCAGGGGGAGGGCTACACCCCGAAGTACGTGTCACCAAACATGAAGCGGTTCAGCTCGTGTCGGTCGAGTAGCTTCAGTGACGCGACGCACCACGCGGTCAAGTCTCCTCTCGGTCCATCCCTGTCCAGTCCGTATCCCACAACGTCCACTGACTCTCTCGTCGAGTCGCTCCGCAACGCGGTCGGCAACCTGCGGTCAAGACTGACCCGCCGCCAGCCCGCTGCCCACAGTCACATGCAGCGGGCGCGGTCAGCCAGTGCCATTGACCGCATCAGTCAGCGGTCGCCGCCACGGGACACGAAGGAGAAGGGACGGAGACGACAGAGCAAGTTGGTACAGCAACTGAAGAGGACCTACAGCGACAGGGAGCGCAGGAGGAACCGCTTCGGGGGCAGCGCCGTCATCGTCCCGGCCACGGACCGCACACACGCGGACACGTCGAAGGAACTGATGAGTCTGTTAAAGGGGACGACTCAGGGCAGTCCGGCCATCGGGGCCCGCTACGCCACGGCACGACCCTGCTCTCTCACCAACCACACGCTGCCTCGCCGCGTACAGCCATCATTTACCTGTCCAACAGACAAGAGTGACGGCGGTACGGAGGCTGGCGTCACACACACTAGTCAATCAACACCAGAGGTCACTGTAGTCGCAACCAGGGCGATGAACGACACGAAAGACGGCCGCAGGTTGGCGTACGATTCCGGATGTGTCGACACGGACATTTTGTGTACGTCACAAAAAGACGTCCGCGGTGACGCGGCGGAAGTGATCATTGATGACTTCTCAGACGAAACATTCAGACAGCTCGAGATCGGCTCAAGGAAGACACTTGACAGTGTTGACACAATCAGCAACACGGCGTCGATTGACAGTTACTACGAGCGCAGGTTTGCGGAAGAGTTAGAGATGGACGCTACGAGTCACCACAGCGACGAAGGTGTCTTCCGCGACTCGGCCGTCTATAGTGACGATGGCATCTTGATCTGTGCCGGTGACATACCCTTGACTGACACCGTTGACGTGCCTGTCATCGACGGCAGTGACGTACCCGTCACTGACGACAGTGCCGATAAAGACAATGGCACTACCAGTGTCGATGACGTCGGTGTCACAACGAGGGATTCTGCAGACAACGTCAGTGACGTTGGAACTGAACATGACACTGGTGCTAGTGTAAGTGATAACACTGCAGACGTCGGTGACATCGCACAGAGCAAGCCACCGGTGATATCAGATGCCGTGAAGTCGATTCACGAGAAGTACAACAGTGTGTCAGCGTCGCAGGTGAAGACCAGGCAGAAGCTCATCACGAAGGCTCCAGCATTCCAGGAGATCGTGCGCAATCTGGAGGCTGGTAACTACACGGAGCAACCTGAGTCACCGTCGCCCGACGTCGACGCCGGCGTGTCACCACTCAAGACATCGACACCAGGTGTGTCGAGAGAGCTGGTGCACTGCGCCAGTCTGGCTCGCATGCGTCAGGACAGCGCGTCCATCAGCGACAAACACTTCACAGAGGAGTGGCCGCCGCGTCAACGCGTCAAGGGACAGGGCGGCGACACGTCACCGACGCCAGTTGACACAGCACCGGTGCCGTTAGAGTCGATCCCCAAGGCTCCGTTGTCACCAATGTCACCGACACAGTTCCCGTGGTCACCGACACCACTGGCCAAAAAGAAGGTCGGGTGGCCGTGGTCACCCACGGCAATCCCCAAGGTGACATCGCCTGGAGCTGACAGGGCCAAAGTGATGCGGTCCCCTTCGCCCCAGTCCAGAGACAGACCCCAGATGATGGAGTCCCCCGTTATCAAAGACCCAGAACTGGCCAAAGAGTCACATTCAGCCAAAGAACCGTGCTCAGTGACAGAGGAACAGTTGACAGTTCCATGTGGCAAGACGACGCTCACCGTTGACGTACACAAGTTGTCTTCCTCGCCTGAGGAAGACGCAACTTTCAGCCACCTGCATGCGGAGTGGCCACCTGGTGACAGCCCTGGCAGTGACGAGCAGCCGAAGACGCCGATGTCGCCGGCGCGCAGGGGGTGGGTGAAGTTCATGGTGAAGCAACTACAGGGGGACGAGGTGGCTTCATAACCACCAGTAGATGGCCTCGCTTCCGCAGAACGTGTCCAGTTATTTTGCCTGTTGATTATTTTTTGAGAGACGCTCTACTAGCAATGATAATGCATCGTTATACACTGTATATAATTACGTGATTTTGTGCAGGGACAAAATGTTTGGAAGCGAATTTACTTAATGGGTATAAGTGATGAATACACCGGCGTGCCTTCAGGTTTTCTGCTCATCGTTTATACCTTTCCAGTGATGATTGGGGGTCATCAAGTCATGCTTGGGTGATCAAGTCGCGCTTGGCTGACGAAGCGGTGATGGGAAACGGATCTACAGTTTTCAGTTAAATTTTAAAGTTGATTGCATTTAACTGCAGATTATTTGCATTAGAATAGGATATTTTATGCATTGCAGCTAACATATCACTGCTTTTTTCTATCTTTCTCCTATCATGAAGAAATCGTTTTGCTTAATTTGAGGACCGGTAGTCACATTCTGGAGTATGTGGATTTAAGGATTGCTGTTTGCTGCTTATGTTAGGAGATGGTGCCAAATAC
Organism: Oasisia sp. SBJ-2009; assembly: GCA_964017155.1. Classification (NCBI taxonomy): domain Eukaryota; kingdom Metazoa; phylum Annelida; class Polychaeta; order Sabellida; family Siboglinidae; genus Oasisia; species Oasisia sp. SBJ-2009. Next base: position 56,219,813 of record OZ024856.1, on the reverse strand, counting down.
ACACGCTAGTGAATTGTGTGACAAACTATTTATTTACTCAGTTTGTTCTTCAATCTTGTCAGGCTGAATCAAAATACCGGTACCCTTGTATAGAAAAACGTTAAGTTATTTTATAGCACTGTTTGAATTAATTATTTTATGATATATGTAATGTTATTAAATTTACAATAAATTTTATGATGTGGAAGGTGTGTGAACTTTGCAGCGTTTATTAATGTATTTTGTTACCTCGTGTGAACCTCCGTATAATGCCGTCTTTTTTTGTGGAACATTGTTATATGCATGCCACATGACAGGGGTAGAAATAACTCCAACATTTCTGGTTATTTCAGGTTAAAGCAAAACAACATGACAAACACAAAGTTTGAAAAATATTTCCAAATTTTGTGGTAGTCCAGCGGACTACTGCTGTCATCATCTTTGGTAGTCCCACAACATTTCTGGTAGTCCTCGGACTACTGGACTACCACTTTTTTGACCTCTGAGTCATGATTGCGTTGTTTTAAAAAAATAGCCTGTATTTGTTAATATTTTATTTATTTTATTTAGTATCATGACAGCAGAATGACACATTTGGCAATGGTATGTTAACAGTGTTCCACACATGAAATACTCCATTATACTTTAATGTTATACACATATAAACGGGATACGAGCACTCGTACCTCGACACTCTGTACCCACCCCATCACTCACATGACTCTCTTTGTGGTTCCAGATGCCAGCACTGAATACCCAGCATGCACTGCTGCCCTAACCTCTGACTCCTTGCACTGCCCCCAAGTGGCCACCGGAGCATGCACGCACGCGCGCGTGTATGTGTGTGTGCGCACAGTTGCCGTGACGCAACTGGAGCAGCCCTGTGTGTGCTGCCTGCTCCACCTGCTCTACCCGCTCCACTCACCTCGCTTCCTGTGCTTCATCAGTGACGTCTGCTTTATTGCTTCACTGCCTGCTGCACTGTCTAGTGTGTGGTCAACAAGGCTGCCTATGTGTGGTCTGTCACTGCCTGCTGCACTGTCTAGACTGTGGTCAACAAGGCTGCCTATGTGTGGTCTGTCACTGCCTGCTGCACTGTCTAGACTGTGGTCAACAAGGCTGCCTATGTGTGGTCTGTCACTGCCTGCTGCACTGTCTAGACTGTGGTCAACAAGGCTGCCTATGTGTGGTCTGTCACTGCCTGCTGCACTGTCTAGTCTGTGGTCAACAAGGCTGCCTATGTGTGGTCTGTCACTGCCTGCTGCACTGTCTAGACTGTGGTCAACAAGGCTGCCTATGTGTGGTCTGTCACTGCCTGCTGCACTGTCTAGACTGTGGTCAACAAGGCTGCCTATGTGTGGTCTGTCACTGCCTGCTGCACTGTCTAGACTGTGGTCAACAAGGCTGCCTATGTGTGGTCTGTCACTGCCTGCTGCACTGTCTAGTGTGTGGTCAACAAGGCTGCCTATGTGTGGTCTGTCACTGCCTGCTGCACTGTCTAGTTTGTGGTCAACAAGGCTGCCTATGTGTGGTCTGTCACTGCCTGCTGCACTGTCTAGTGTGTGGTCAACAAGGCTGCCTATGTGTGGTCTGTCACTGCCTGCTGCATTGTCTAGTTTGTGGTCAACAAGGCTGCCTATGTGTGGTCTGTCACTGCCTGCTGCACTGTCTAGTCTGTGGTCAACAAGGCTGCCTATGTGTGGTCTGTCACTGCCTGCTGCACTGTCTAGACTGTGGTCAACAAGGCTGCCTATGTGTGGTCTGTCACTGCCTGCTGCACTGTCTAGACTGTGGTCAACAAGGCTGCCTATGTGTGGTCTGTCACTGCCTGCTGCACTGTCTAGTTTGTGGTCAACAAGGCTGCCTATGTGTGGTCTGTCACTGCCTGCTGCACTGTCTAGTTTGTGGTCAACAAGGCTGCCTATGTGTGGTCTGTCACTGCCTGCTGCACTGTCTAGTTTGTGGTCAACAAGGCTGCCTATGTGTGGTCTGTCACTGCCTGCTGCACTGTCTAGTTTGTGGTCAACAAGGCTGCCTATGTGTGGTCTGTCACTGCCTGCTGCACTGTCTAGTTTGTGGTCAACAAGGCTGCCTATGTGTGGTCTGTCACTGCCTGCTGCACTGTCTAGTTTGTGGTCAACAAGGCTGCCTATGTGTGGTCTGTCACTGCCAACCGGGTGTTAAGAAACCGATTTTGACAACCGAATATTCAGTCTGGACACGAACCAAAAATAACTGTCCATCGATTTTGTGAATTTGGTTGAAATGCATTCCTTATAACCTCATTTTTTACTTACTTACTTAATCCTCTTCGTCCCCAGTGGGACATAAGGCCACAACAATCTTCCGCCACAAGGTCCTGTCCTTGGCTGAGGCCTCATCTTTTGATGTTATTTATTTCCCTTGATATTCAATCCAAAGCTAATAGCATATGTGCATTTGTGAGCCCTAAAATTAACGTCTATACGTTATCAGACAAATTACGTCGTTTCTTGAAATTATGTTTTTATAAAGTTTGCGTGACAAATCCAAAAAGATAAAACATCAACTTTGCAATCTTGTGGCTTAATACTCCCTTTGCTGTGACAGGCCATGTCTTAATTAGATTTATATGCATAAAATCTTAGAAACGCTGTCCCCTGTGTATATCCCCACCCACTGTGCTATTGTTACTGCATAGGGTACAGAATAATGCTGCCTCTTCCCCTCTGTGTGTCTGATGTGTACACATTGTGTATGTAATAACCAGGTGTCACTACCCTCCCTTCAGTTTCATCATTTTCACGTAACCCCATACATTATTTTTCAGTGATTGTAGTAATAAATTATGATATATATATATTGATCATCGCTTAATTACCCTCTGACAGCCTGTAATAGCTTATTTCATGTAATATATATGTATATATATATATATATATTATTATGAGGTAAACAGTTGTTATACACTGTCAGGTTAAGCAATGCTCTCTTCTACATTGCCTGCTTTATGTGCTTGTCATACATCAACATTTTACACTGACATAGAACATCACAACCAGAACTCTCGCCTCCCAGGGTTCAAAGGTCACTGTCTTAAAGAAGCTTGGCTTTCAGTCTCCACCCAGGCACTTTCGAACACATCAATACCCCTGGCGTATTGATCTATCAGATTGTGTCAGCTGTTGTGCTAATAGATAAAATTATGCATTTGGGAAAGTGGGGCTTCTGTAGTTACAAGGCTGGCTGGTAGGATGCACGGACGAACAGTATCTGTATGATCTATAGTCGGGTGCAAATGCTTGGATCCCGGAATCAAGACCTCTGGAGACAACATGAGGGAGACCTACCACTGACTCAGCTGATGTCCGGCTTTACAGGGGTAGTGGACAACTTCTGCCACCCCTGGACTTGAGGGGGTGTCATCATTCAAGTCACATTTCTCAATGTTGTTAAACTGTGATGCACACATCATCGTCTCAGGAATTGAATTCCATTTGTTTGCACAAATAATTTGTCTCGGCACAACCCGTAAATAAAATGGACCAGGGAAAATGATTGATAATTAACTTATATGATACTTCAATTTTGCACACACAAAAATGAAGCCTTATCATACATAAGGAGTTGCCAAAAATATACAGTAGGTAAATAAATGTTGTGTGACGGTGATGGTAAACTGTATACAGTTATAAATGTAGATAGTCACTAGACATTTATTCTGCTCACTATATTTGTAGGGAAACAAGTGTTGTATGTGATGTTTTTAGTCGTGGAGTAGGTCAAACCAGACCATATGTAAATATTAATTTATGAAGCCGGTTCGGCTGACTGACCAGGCGAATGATCCTGAATCCTGATGTCTGCTGGTTGCTGTGGAGAAGCCAATGATATTGTTGTGAATAGAGATGGGACATTAATTCATGCAGTGACCAGCAAGTCTCCCTTGTGACAGTTTGAGGTGACACCACCAGTACTTGTACAAGTCACTGCAAGAATGAGTCGTGGGGTTATGCATATGATGTAGATATTGTATCCATGACCAGGTGAATTATGAATGCCGTAATTAAACATGGACGATTATAATTTGTGTTGTGTGCATATTCAGTTGTCAGCTGATAGGTTCTATTTAATATTATGTACTTATGATTACAACATACATGTTGAAGGTTTACTGCCTGGAACAACGTTCGCAATATGAAAGATTCCACCTGCAGCATGTTCTAATGGTAAACAAACCATCCTGTCTCCAAAGAGAACTGACTGGTGATGATAATGCAGAGGCGAGCAGAGTTAACCGTTATACGCTTTGATGTTTAACTTTCCCACGTTCTAGACAGCAGACTTCCCATTACAGATTACAGCTCTGCCAATTCTGGGCAGAGGAGCAGGCTCCCGCCCCTCCCCTCCCCCCAGGGCTTTATGCAGGATCAAATTATTGCCAGTCACATGTTTTGGTGGACACGTTGATGTTAACTGTTAAGCTAGTTTATAAACGTTAAAATTTTCCCTGATGACCTAAAATGGGCTACAAACACACATTTACACTCACTTTCAAGGCAATGGTGTTCAAAGCCTTTTTTTTTTTTTGCTCCTTCATTTTTTTGCTCGTCCACTACCCGTCCTCCATATTACTACCCGTCCATATTCGTTTTTACCCGTCCAAATGACGGGTGGACGGGTCTTTAGATAAGGCTATGCCTCCCCCTAAGGGCAGGGTACTGCTGTCACGCAATAGTCCAGATATTGTGGTACTTCTGGTTGTCATTCTTGCGGTAGAGGGATCACAATGCCCGATATGTCATCAATGGTTCACAGAAAGATACGATACGCCTATATATAACTACCACAGAATACAGAGTCAGACAGAGAAATACACATGCGTAGTGCACACACATGCACATTCACATGTGCACACACAAACATACAGACACCGACACACATGAATGCACGTGCACGCTCAAATGCCCGACTTTCTAGCACACAGTAACTACACGCCACGCATTTTGTTCAGATTTATTACATACATCTGCACGTCGTCTCACAGCATCCTGTCTAATACGACAACAACAATTCACAAGAACAATTTATACAAATTTTCAAATCTTACCACAACAAACACATATGACACCAGGACAATTTCAACATCCGACTGTCGAGAACAATCATAGGAGCGTTTTCCTTCTGTTTACAAACAATGATTAAGAAAATATTTTAGTGACGTCATCAAGAAGTTACATCAAATGATATTTAGGAACGAAATCACATTTCACAGAGAAAGTGTACAGCCAAACATGGGTGACAGAAACTTGATATAGATCTTTTAAAATACTGTTTCTCTACATACGAACTATAGTTGTATCAATAGTACACAAAACAATGCCTATAGCAGTTCTAGCAGAATACTTACATACTGGACTAAGCTGAGTTATATGTGTCAAGCTAAGCAGACAGGAAGTAATCAGTTCAAGTAAAAGATTAAATTTAAACCTGAACCGTTCTTTATAACGGGAAAAACAAGCAAATATGAGTGCTGGTTGATGTTCATATCATAGATGTTTTGTGTGCATGTGTCTGCGTGTGTCTGAGTCAATGTGTATCTCTTGTTTGTTTATGTATGTATGTATGTAACTGTCACAATTCTTCATAAACAAGACATCCTTCTTTTTTTCAATGTTACAATATTTAAATGGTTTGGCATGAATTGTATGTACTGGAAGCTCTCAGTTGATTGGAGCATTTGTCGACTCCAGCATTTCATGTTGAAAGCACCACACGAGTTGAGGCAAACACTACACATTGTATGTGCAACCCTACACAAGCTCTACATTCTACAAACAAATCAGAGACTAATTTCCTATACAAAATAAATAGTACGTAGGTAAATCGTAATATCATAGAAAGTGAAGTGCTAATTCATACTGTTTGAACTTTGTTCACTTGAAAATTATTTTATGATATGTAATTTCAGAATGATAATACTAGTAATATTTTATTAAATAATAAATCTTATATCAGAACATTAACTTGGATTTGCAGACGTAGCCAAGGAATCTGGAAGTCTGAACAACTGGATAAATGCATTCTTCCAATCTGCTCAAAAAACTGACTCGACCTGTTTACACGCATTGATCAAATGATGATAAAACTACGATATAAGTTACTATTCCACAGTGTAAGGGCTACATTTTCTGAAGTTAACGCATGAGTGACGGCTGAAAGAAACTAACCAAACTGATATGACACACAAATTAACGTTACTGCGACAATACAATTTGTGACAGAAAGAAATAAACCAAAATAATACACACAGCATTCATGATCATAATTTACTATGATATCGGCGATACCATGACAACACGTAATAATACCAGCTACCCACATAGCATTTCCATTTTCGGCTAAGGATTGCAGACTTGGGCCAATGTGCTTTAAGTCGGCAATGTTTCCACGGCAATAGCTTAGAATGCCAACATTGGGCCAACATTGATAGGCCAATGGCCCAGTGCGAAGCCAAGCAACATATTGCTATTATTGGGGTAACATTGGCCCAAGGGACTTGACACATCTGTGACCAATGCTTGGCCCAGTATAGCAACATAAATTGGACCAATATTGGCCCAAGTTGGAAATGCTATCTGGGTATGGAACATCAACATCCGTAAATACATTTGGTCACGTCTCCACAAAACTTGCTGCTAGCATCTTGTTGGGTCTCTGTCTGGTGTCATTCTAACCCATATACCAACGCCTGGCAACCCACTAAATAAAACTGTCTCGTGACACCATAATAAAATATATATATATATATATGCATAATGTTAGATATGATTCATAATTAACAAAAGATGTTGGAAAGTCGACTCCTTCGCTGTAGCACAATCTTCCTCCCGAAGCGGGAGAGCTACACTATTTACCAACACTTTGGCTTCCTGAGTTTGTGTCAGCGTATCTCGGCCTCAACGCTTTGCCTCGAACCAGGTGGCACCACCAGTCATCCACCACCTCGCGGGTTTGTCGTCATCCCTGATTCAGCTGAAGCCAAAGCAAAAATGTCAACCAGCTCCATCGTCGGGTTACTGTGGCACCAAAACACAGACTAGTAGGACAGCGTGAATCTCGAATTCGATGACGCTGCACATATTCACCACTGGCAACCGTCACTATGCAACGCATCCTAACGTCGACGAGCGGAACGCCTGAAAGCGCGACTGTTTTGACTGTGACAAGCTCGGTCCTGTGCGCACCGGTCGCTTAGTTCTCATTCGTGTAGTGGTCGTCGAAACTCTCGCTCTCGGAGACGAGTGCCCGTTCCAGGATCACCTTCCCCTCCTTGTACCGCTGGTTCTCCTCCGTCGCGAACTCGTAGATCCAGCCGAGCTTCGCCTCGCAGTTCTTGCACGAGACGTCGCGCACCATGTGGCGGCCGGTGAGCATGACGCGGTCCTGCACGTCGCTGAAGTTCAGGTTGACAACTCGGTTGAAGAGGAACGCTCGGCCCGTCGCGCCCGTGAACCGCGTCGAGATCAGCTCGGAGCGATTCGTCAGCGGGATGTCGCAGCTGGCACACGAGAACAGACGCGACCCGCCCAGGTGGTTCAGGAAGATCCGCCCCATCTCAGCGCCCTCTAGTGGTCACCTGGGAAACCAAACAACGTGTGTTAATGTCTGTGCATAGGCATGGACTGCGGTGTGGGCCTGACTGACCCAACTGTAGCCGTAATCAGAAAGAGGGAAGCGTTTCAATGCATTAAGAAGCGACATTTTGCTAAGGTAATGCTGAAGGAAATACAGAAATGGATAAATGCGATACCGATTGTCTCAGTATGCTATAACTATTGGAATAGAAATAAAATAATGTGTTTTCAATATGTAGTTAAATACAGTGTACAATATATATTGATTGAATTCAACACAAATAATATTTGCTGATTTTACCAAAATTAACTAACGTTTTCCAAAATTATGTTGTAATTATAATAATAATAAACATTATTAATTTTGTATTCACGATAAAATGTACATTTTATCTTGGGTGGTGATTGCTAACGCAAGTGTACTGTAAAACATAATATATATGTACTAAACAATTTAATAGACTACCTTATACATTGCGTAATGTATTAAAATATAGTGAATACAAAAATGAATAACAATAAAAAATAAATATACTGAATAATTTTTTTTTTATGATTTCAATAAAATAATAAATAGAAATTTTTATAAAACAAGATAAATAGCATTATGTAAATATATTTAATTAATTTGTGCTGTGTATTATGTACCCAAATTCAAGTTTACACTTTATTATAATACAATAGCATTTGTACAAAAAAGTACAATGTACAAAATAACATGTTATTTTTGTGACATTACTTTTGCTTTTGCATTTTGTGTACTTTTGACATGCTTTCGATCCTACAACTAAAACACCTTGAACTAATTATTTCAACTACAGTAACTGTACCGGCTATATATATATATACACACCCCTAGGCAGGCGTAAATAGACAGATTGAGCAGTAGAGGTCAAAGTTCACTTTGAGCCCATGAGGCTGTGAACAGCTGCCTGTCAGTGTGCAGTGTATACACCCGGCTAGGGGAGAAGCTCCACCTGATGTCACTAGTTCTCCAGTGTCGCTAGGTGAGGTCTGAGAGTATTGGGGTGGGAAGTAGAATAAGTAGATTGCCACAGCTTTTGCAATGTCAGTTTCGGTTTTGTCTGAAAACACAGTTTGACTCAATTTGTATGTCACACCATAGTCTCATTCTAGAGGAATCCTGCCGTCCGCTAAACCCAATTTTAATTAGTTACATGAATATTAATATTCGTTATTCACGATTCATTACGTATACAATTTATTTGAAATGTTTTACTAAATTATATATTACTGATATTAATTCAACATATTTATTTATTAGTACTATTTTTTATGAAATTATTTACTTCTTCATTCAGACGTTCCAGAACAATCAACATGTATTTAAAACAGAGATGGAGTGAGTAGAATACAAATGTACTCGAGTACGAGTACGATTACTTTGAACATGCATGAGTACGAGTACAAGTACGAGTACTCAGAAAACAAATGTACTCGAGTACGAGTACGATTACTTTACAATGTACTCGAGTACGAGTACGATTACATTAGAATGTAATCATGATTACTTTCACGATTACTTTATTGAATATCCTGTTTCTAACATAAAGACGATCTTTCACAGAATCCCTAGGTGTCATTCTTGTTCTGTTGCTGTGTCACTATCTAGTGTTCTAACTGATTACTGCTATCCACTATCCAGGTGTTATTATTATTAATAATCAGACGATTTTTTGGGCAGGTTGGTATGGTTTCTGAATCAAATACAAATATGATGCATTTAAGAATTGAAAATGTCCTCTGTTTATTTTAAATGTCAAAAACACATGATCAAATACATTACAACAACATTTCAACTCCAGGGGGGTCATATTTAAAAGAGTATCCAATTCAAATATGTAGCATATAAGACATGGGTTCAAATACATTTGTATTTGATAGTATTTAAATACTTTTGTAAAATATTTGTATTTGAATTCAAATACTTTTTCAAATACATTGTCAGTATCAACATTTTGTTTTCACTGTCACATATAATGCCTGCCCAACTGATTACCATCACTGCAATGTCACCCAACAGTGCAAACTACTGATGAAGACACTTAACAGCAGATGTCCCCCATGGCCCTGCAGTGACCACAACTTTTGTTTGCTCAGAGCCAGAGGACGGATTAGCACCTGACCCTTTGTTCTAGCTATTCTGGTTTTCTGGCTGAATTTGAAGGTGAACTGTCACACTTCCTCACAAGATCCTAGCAGTGATTAGTAGTGTCTCTTCTGAGGACAACATAGGCATGTTATTACAGACCTCCTGGCTTAACATAACAGACAACACATTTTGGCCATTACCTCTGTAGGCAGGTTTACAATTTGCACTTAATTAAACTCAATAGACAGGGATTTAGCAGCTAACTGCCCAGACCCAGTCAGGATTCTGGATACCTAGGAACCATGACCAGTCATTCACACCATACTGACAGAGCAAACAGTACAGGTGGGGTGGAGTCTAAAATTACAAAGCAAGATGTTAGGGGATGCTTATCTACTGCAGGGCTTCCCAGGGACTGTGGCAATATAACTTTATACTACCAGTACTACAGTAAGCAGGAGGGTCAGGAGATGTGGCTTCTCTGGGGAGAGAAGGTTTTAATTAGGGAAATGTGACTGAATATTTATTTAACTGAAATGCTTAACAGTAATAGAAAATTAATAGCTCAATTAATATTACATTTATTAGATTACTTCTAATATTGTCATTTTATCTGTCTAATATATTTGCTTGCAACTGTTCATATGAAAAAAAATTAATCGTGAGAAGTAATCGTGAGTACGATTACTTTGGTAATGTACTCGAGTACGAGTACGATTACTTTGCTTCGTACTCGAGTACGAGTACGAGTACTCCAAAAGTACTCGTACTCGAGTACGAGTACACGAGTACGATTACTCCATCTCTGATTTAAAACATGTATTTTTTATTCTTATTGCTGCTTGTATTTTAAATAATATATATTCATATTTTTATTTGATTATTTATTGGAATTCTACCATGTTTATCTATTTCAATACGTTCTGAAACACCACGAACTATATTGGACGTGGCACTATATAAAATATAAAATATTATTATCCCAACTTTGCACACAAAAATATGATCATGTGCTAGGTCTTTGGTACTTGACTATAAAGATGATGATATGCTTTCTTGTTGCTGCATTGTAATTACAATAACTATGTTCCTGGCCCTGCCATAGAAGAGGTAACTGGAACAAAAGGTGGCCAAACAATGTCATCCAATGTCATGACCCACCTTGATACAACAGAGATGGTGACACGCCAGTAGTTCTCAACACCCCACAATTTATTCCTTTACTCTACCAGTGGTAGATAACTTTGTTTTAATTGGTTAAAAGAATCGTCTTGGGATGTTATAGCAGGTAATTTGCAAAAATTGCATTACATGGCCAAAATCTAAACCTTCAATCCAACAAATTTGTTATGTTGTTTGAGAGAGCAAAACAAGTCAACACTAGTTACGCCCAACACCAATGTAGCTTCCTTACCCACAACAGCTCCCTGGTGTACCAATCAAACTGCTGACAACTGGAATTGTTTATTGACTCTGAGATTGATTAACCGTTTTGTGCTGATGTGACTATGAGCTTGGTTTCTAAGGATTTGGGTACAACAGAAGTTACCAAATTATTATTATTTTGTTGAAATGAGACCTTTGATTCTAAATTTTAGATTTGCGTAAACTGATTCTAAATGTAAAATTAAATAAGTTACAAGTCTGTTTGACGATTTTACAAAAAGGAGACTCTACACCCGAGCTCGTATGTGTCAGTGCATATAAGGTAGGTTTGCTTTCCGCAACATGAATACTATTAAAAGTGATGCATAAATGACAGAATTGAGGATGAACATTCATGGGCCTAACTTGTCAGTACTCAATTTAAAGGACAAAAAAAGGCTACGGCTTCGTGTCATACACCTAATAGAGTTTATACAAAGTAACAATTTCCACATATACTCAATTTTTTAACGTCAGCGGTTTACACAGAATGTACTTTAAAGTCTAAAATTCTAACGAAATCCACGATGGTCTAGACGCCGCCATAGGTGAAGGGTTAATTTGGCTTGGCCATTCAGCGCGCGGCATTCTATATCTCGGTCAGCTTCCGGCGACGTCGTTAAGAGTCTTCGACAGTTCGTTCAGTTGGCGTGACATCTAGCAGCTGCTTATAGACACATATCTAAATCTGTGGTTAAATCTATGGTAAACTTTAATAATTATGCCTTCGTGTTCGGCATACGGTTGCAATAATAGTTGAAACAACCTGTAGTATTGAAGCAATGGATTCACGTTGGTGATTTGCGGGCGTACTGTTTGGCACTTTGCTCGGTCCATTTTGAGGAGAAATGCTTTGATGTAGACATGTATCATCAGTTGATGGGATGATTTCAGCGATAACAATAATAGACAACTTTATATTTACCGTCATCAGCATGTTACGCACGTTGCCGAGTTGCAGCCATTTCATGACAACAGCCAAACCCTACGTGGAGAGCGCCTCGATCACCGTCGTGACGTCATTCTTCGTCTAAGATGGGGTAGCGCATAGAATTTGGTTGACTGGGTGTTAAAAAATATTTTTCTGGTAAACCGCTGGCGTTAAAAAATTGAGTATATGTGGAAATTGTTACTTTATATTAACTCTATTAGGTGTATGCCACGTAAAAGTTAACTTTGTTTGTCCTTTAACATAACGTTACCATGAATAATAAATATGACTTTCCTTGACATTATAGTACAACATAGATGACTACGTATGTACATATCAGTGGAATATCATAATAACACATGAATACTGAGCAGATTTATGCGAGTCATTCAAACTGTTCTTCACTGTTCAGACATGCGATTTCAAATACTGGAGGAATTAGTCATTTTAGCTGCTCAAGAACAGAGTACTGTAGTCATTGAGCAATACATTGCAAGTCTGAACCTGACTGACATTAAACCATAGAGCACTGCATTCAGCAGCTGCACAAACAAAGACTCATGAGCTCACAGGCATTCCCCCTAACCACTGTTCTTTCAATTGTGGCTTCATTAACAACTGTTCAATATTCATCTAGATTTATACAGGGCATTCTAATTCTTAGACCGACCAATTTCCCATATGTTAAAATGTCAGTAGTGTTCATGATTAGCCAGGTAATATGTACATTTGTAACAATATTATGACACAGTGGATTCATAAGTTATTTATAATAATGCTGAAGTATCATGATATGACGGCCAAGCTGAGAGAGATGGGGCTGTCGTGGGGTGAGGTCCAGGCCTCAGCCAAGGACAGGACCTTGTGGCAAAATATTGTTGTGGCCTTATGTCCCACTGGGGATGAAGAGGATAAGTAATCATTATATGATATGACAGAGTGCTTGTCTACAAGCACAGTTACAATAACTACAGCACATGCTGAACCCATTTTATCCTGAATACGGTTCTAGTCGTAGTTACCCTTTTTATCCGGAATACGATTCTAGTCGTAGTTACCCTTTTTACCCAGTTCTAACGATTCTAGTCATTACGTAGTTACCCTTTTTATCTGGAATACGATTCTAGTAGTAGTTACCCTTTTTATCTGGAATACGGTTCTAGTCGTAGTTACCCTTTTTCTGAGGGTGTTTAGGGTAAACGTGCCTACTATTACCATCTATTGAGCACTGTATCTTAAAAATTATGTTATAACGATGTAAGAATCATTTGCACCAAGTAATGTCAAGTTTTAATTGCAGAACTTTTTTCCATTCTGCAACCATCTCCTGGTAAATAAAATACTGGGTTCTTGGTGATGTCACTGATCAGCCCAGAATCCCACCAACTGTCCAGTTAAGTGGCATATTAACTCTATGCCTGTCAAATGCCAATTCGTGTACAATTTTCGGTCTCACAAATTCACTTTGCAAAATTATGGTCTATGCCTATTTGGGGTCTATGACAAAGAGGTTTAGCCATAGATCACACAACAGATTATCAAAAAGCATTTGGCTTCTGGGATCTGTTTATACATCATATTTGTTATAATAAATTCGGTATATCACAAAATTGTGTTGCCTAAAATAAAAAATTGCAATGCATTTGGCTGATTTTACTGCATATTTGTTTATATTTATCACAAATGAATTAAACAATAATATAAACCTGCTGACACACAGTCATACGTGTTGATGGGCCACGTAGCACACGATATATGATGCCACGAAAAACGAACAGATATCGTGAATCATGAATGACATGATGGCAGCTAATTTCCTGCGTCGCGACGTCATATTTTACGCCGTCTCTCACTCTCTGTCAAACTCAAAAGCGCGCACATTGCGACTTCCTGTACCGTAATAAAGAACTAAAACTAGATCGATACATTACCTCACACGCACTTCAACCATTAACTAAACACTACGCATCGGAAATCCAAAAGAAAAGCCAAATCTATGCTTCTTTGTAAGACAACTTCTGTTGTTGATTTCGGGCAAATGCGACGACAGCGCAGTTAGAAAGGACGTCGACACTGTAAACAAAATTAAGTTAATATTTCGCTTACCAAAACAATGACGCTCCTGTCAGGTTACAAACCGATCACTCCAATGATTTGCAATGCAACTACCATACAACCTTGTGGATAATAGAATCCTGAAACCAAATATAGGGATTAACGTTCAACGTTTGACAGGTCCAGCGCGATTTCCGACAACAAAAATAACCCAGAAGTGGATCAAAACATTGATGACGTCACCAGGCCACGCGTTATCGCGCGAAAGTTCGCGTGATTAGGTCAGTGCGCTTGCGCGTAAAAGTAGGAACATGTTATTCACACGTACGTTTACCAAGTGGAGCCTGCGAACACATACGCACTTGGCAAATTAATTAATATATATATATATATATATATATATATATATATATATATATATATATATATATATATATATATATATATATATATATAAAATATCAACTATGTTGGCGCATTATTTAGCTGACGCACATAGTTATGTCACGTAAGTTCCACAGTCCAAGTGGGTTTTCCGAGTGGTTTGCTAGGGTCGTCTTCGTTTCTCTATTTGCCTTATAGAGCCCATTTATTTATAAATATTTATATTCCTTTTGTTATGATAAAAACAATGTGATCTGTATGGAAACTATTAACAGTGTTATTATGATGATAATAGCTATAATAATGGTAAGCAAACATTTGTACTTGTTTGTGTTTCTGATGTATGATATCTGTTTAAGTTATAACACGTGCTACCTTTAGAAATGAATATTATTTTATATAATGCACTGCTGACATCTCGAATAAACCAGTATATAACGACATGGCGATAGCAATGAAATAGATTAATAATAATATTATAACGATGTTGCAGAAGTTTATTTCAACGTGGTCGTTGTATCAATATTGCTACGTAGAGACTGTTTTCAATAAGTTGCTGATTGGTGTATTTTGTTAGAACTATGTGTAGAAGACGTCTTGTTTTCTGATTTGATATAATTGTTTAATGTATTTTATAGGGTATTGTATTTGTAAAGGCATTCTAGTTAAAACATTCTTTTTATTTAAATTGACGCGCCACCTGGTGGATATGCATGAGAATGTGATGTGTGTATAGCGTGTTCGGTCTTTTTATGAATGACATCACTACCGGTCTCATCACCATCTTCGGTTGGCCGAGTGACATTTCGATTGTCAGAAACAGAAATAGAGGGTGATACCGGGCGTTCACCATAACACAAACATGTTTTCTAAAAACAAAGGTAAACCCAAAGAACCGGAGATGTTCGGCAACGTATCAGAAGGACTCAGGAAACTGTACAAGCAGAAGTTATATCCACTGGAAGAAAGCTACCGGTTTCACGAATTCCATTCCCCGCCCCTTGACGATCCGGATTTCGACGCGAAGCCGATGGTGCTTCTAGTTGGACAGTATTCGACAGGCAAGACAACATTCATTAGGTATTTATTAGAGCAGGATTTTCCTGGTATTCGTATTGGTCCAGAACCGACCACAGATGGATTCATCGCAGTTATGCACGGGGAACAGGAAGGGGTTATCCCCGGAAATGCTCTGGTTGTTGATCCGAAGAAACAATTCAGGCCGATGTCAAAGTTCGGCAATGCATTTCTAAACAAGCTACAGTGCTCCATACTGCCAAACAAAGTCCTTCAGAGCATCTCCATAATAGATACCCCTGGCATCTTGTCTGGAGAGAAACAGAGAGTGGACCGAGGTTACGACTTTGGTGGGGTTATCGGATGGCTGGCAGAGAGAGTCGACCGAATCATTCTGCTCTTTGATGCCCACAAGCTGGACATATCCGATGAGTTCAAACGTGTCATTGAACTGATGCGAGGGTATGATGACAAAATCCGAATTGTTCTGAACAAGGCTGATGCCATCGATCACCAGCAGCTTATGCGAGTGTATGGCGCCCTCATGTGGTCATTAGGGAAAGTACTGAACACCCCAGAAGTAGCACGAGTGTACATTGGGTCATTCTGGGACAAACCATTGCATTTTGACTACAATCGTAAACTGTTTGAGTTGGAAGAACAGGATTTATTCCATGACATCCAGAGTCTGCCTCGCAATGCTGCTCTGCGGAAGCTGAATGACTTGATCAAGAGAGCTCGCTCAGCAAAGGTGCGTTAAACAATGTGTTGATAAAGCAAGAACACTATTCTGAATTATTTCACAAGAAAAATTGATGCATTGATAGAAAATATACATAACATTTCTAGAGGAAAATAGTTTGTGTGAAAATGCTCATAAAGTTGGAATTATGAAGTATATTATTCAAGTAATATTTATTATGATTACACAACTAGTAATTTATACATACATCAATGTTTCAGCCACCATCGGCGGCCTTCATCAGGAACTGAATTATCACTGTTCGCTAGATAGCATGGCGAGGAGACTGTCCCATATGTGACTTAGTCTGTAGACCCGTCATCTCTGTTCATAGTTGGTACCATCTTCCTAAACCAGATTCCTAATCCAATTCAGTTCCTGATGAAGGCCATTGATGGTGGCTGAAACGTTGATGTGAGTAGAAATTACTAGTTGTGTAATCATAAATATTGCTTGAACGAGGATAATAGTTATCATAAAATTTAGGGGGAAACTGTACTATAAGCAAGAAAAGTAAGCTTTATTCCTTAACAAGAGGGGCATTTATAGTTTACTCGTAAAATAGCTCTCTATCTTTTTTCATGTTGTTAATTTTTTTATGAGCACTGACAGTGACATTACACATTTGGAAACGTGATAAATAGTAACACAATGGAAATATCACCACCCATACTATTATTGTTATTTAAGTAATAATTAGATATCAGGTGATCAAATATTACACATTGTCCAGCTATGTGGCCCGTCACACCCATAAACAGATACAGGACCTGAAATTCTCAGAGTGAACAAAATAAAGTGAATCACAAGCCTATCCCCACAGAAGCATTGAAGTGCAGTTGTAACCATGGCAGGTGTTGTGACTGTTTTCACATAGATCAGGTAAATGGACGAAGCATAGACTCGTGACAAGTAATCAGTTCAGGTCATGGCTCGTTCATCAATGTTGGTATGTCCTCAATTCTCAAAACTACCTGTCCTGAAAGAAGGCCTTCCAGTATTGACAGCATATTTAGCAGTGTGATGAAGGCACTGCCTGACTACTTGTGTAATGTGATTTGATTGGACAAACATTACATTGGCTGGCCAACTTAGTTGTTTTTTGAAATTAAGTTAGTAATAATATCTTTGAGTCAACAATTGGGTCAGTTAAATTAGAACATTTGTGACTAGAGACCAAAACTTTATTTTTAAATAATTCATATGTGGTATATAATATATCATTAACAAAATTTAACTGGTCAAGATTTATTAAAGAATTGGCTTAGTTTATTTTGTGATAAAATGAACGTGACTTTGTACCTAGACTCATCCCTGTGAAGTGACAGACAATCAGTGTGTATTTGATCAGTCCTCAATGTCAAGGATTTTGCACTATTTGTTAATCAGACAAGAGCCACTTGAGATTACTGTCAAATAAAAGATCTACCGACTAAGTTAGCACTTGCACTAAATAGACATGACAGTGATGACAGTGATGACACTGTCTGGTATTTCGGTACTGATCCAGTATTTAGTCAATGTCGTTACATCTTTTTGCGTAAGGCTGATGTTTATGTTATATAATATGATACACTGCTGTGCCTAGAGCTGCATATATAAATTCCACAGGTCTGTACAGATACAGATATGCCCAGACAGCTGACCTGATCACCTGATGCAAAGTGATTTATGTTCCCATATTTCCTCAGCTATTGTAGTTTCAAGGCAATAGTTTTCTTAAATGAAGCAGTTGCTGATCTAATAACATTAATCTCCCGCGTAATGTGGCTACATCAACTCATCAAATGAATGTAGATTGTCAGACCAAACTTACTTATCTCTTTTTAGGTCACCAAGCCAACCTAGTTAAGTCTGTGTCAATACTAAAGCTATGACCTGTACCTGGGGTAGTCAAGGCTTGTTTGAGGCCAGAACAGACAACCCCACATTGTGGGCCATTACAAAAATTGTGGAAACTTTTATTACTATTTTATGTTTAAAAAAATATGCGTCTTCCATGAAATCTAGTACCAATGATCGTGTTCTGTGCCCTTTCTAGTACAAGGCAAACTAACTGTAGTTTCTTTCTATCTGCATCTATAATAAATAATATTATTTAAATAAACCACATGTGGTCAGTTAAACGCATTAATGCAATTAACAATTAGTCCCAGTTTATTTTTATTACATGAAGTATCAGCCTTGAAACAGTCATTGTAATTATGTACCCATGTGTAGGTATTTCAGTCAGAATCAAATTGCGTGACAGGTACCCCACATATCTTTTATATAGTTTATCATATATTTATAAATAAATTATAAATGTGACAAACTTAACTACACAGATTTTTGATAAAGTGCAGATCTGACCCCGAACCCACCGTCTACTCCTGCATTTATGATTTTATCTGATGATAACTGTTGTAGTATTTGCACACTCCCAAACTATCAGATAAGGAGAGATAGCACACAGCCGGAATGTGTATTAATTCCTGAACAATTGGCTTATGCCCCCTACAGTTTGAGCCTAATCTTGGTCAGTGTAGAGAACTAGCCTTAAGAGGGCCAACGGCTATAGATAACCTTGCTGATACAACATTTTATTTGCCAGCAATGACACGCCAGGGTGATATTTTTTGAGTTATGATAAACTCTCATCAGAAATTATTCTGTTTTTTTGTGAAGCATGGCTCCTATAGAATGCTACATATTTCACTTCTGGTCTGAATAAACAGTGAGCTCAGTCAGAGAAGTCAGGAATCACAACGCACACTGCCGTATTGTTTTATCAATCTGGGCTGAATAATTCTGTAAACATGAGTTAGCATTCCACAGATACAAGTGGCATGTTGATCTGTAGGAATGTGCTCTGCATATTCTTGCACCTTTTCGGCATTGTATGAACTTGCGTGTTTCACGCTAATAATAGGCCTCATCGGTGCCCATTGATCTAGCACTATCTACTGGTACTAGTGGTAGTGCTTGGCCCCAGGCAGGGGCATTCTGGTTGTGCAACATGATCATTGAAATCAGCTGAATGCTTATCATACTTTTGATAGAGGGTTTTAGTGAACTGGATAAGTAGCTATAGTAATCTCACTCACTAATGACCCTGTTATGACCCCTACAATCCACAGAAGTGCCTGTGTGACTAGGGACATGGTTGTACAGTGTACATAAATGTTTTACAGCAGCAGTCAATGTTTTCTTGACACTGAATCTTGAGGGAGAAATCTCCTCGTCGATGGGTTATGGTGAATGATCAATATTGACCCAGTTATGTTTTAGAACAAAGTAATGATGTACTCATCCATCAGACCCTAAGCTGAGTTACATGTCATCAGACGGTGGTGTTTGTGATGCAGTTGAACTATTTCAATAACACATTTTATGCAAGTTTGTACTTGTACCTGTCTGCATTTCAAAACATGTACAATGTTCGAAATGTGTGATTATATTACATTTAGTTTAATATTAAATAAATATTAAAATTATATGGTGGTATTTATTTATTGAGTTGATTTACCGGTACTTCCTCACTCCTCAGTTAAGAATACAGAGTCTAATTAGTCGGGGTGCTCATTAGAACACCTATGTAAATGACCCCGGGTAGTCTACTACACATATCAATATTTTGGACACACTTTCATCACTAATGGCCTACAGGGAGTTTGACCCGAATAACGTTTGTCATAATTTGCTGATTATGTAATCATTATGGTCTGTTTGGATCACCCTGTAGAGAAATAACCAGTGCATTTGGCTGATTACCCTGTGCCATGTGATTCCCTGTGTGTGCTGGTGCAAGCCGCTAGGTGTAGCCAAATGGTACGGAACAAACAAATCATACTAGCCTTCAATGCCCATGTGCTAGTTATAGAATAGATTCAATATTTTTGTCTGTAAAAAAATACATACATTCATTCATAGTTAGGATCATTCATTCATGATCTGGACCAAGGCTATTGTTTGGGTGACAAGTGACAAGTCTGACAACAGAGATCAGGGATCAGAGATGTTTTCATTCAAATCGTGAACATTGTTCCAGACTTTCTAAACACAGTGTATTCAGTGCACCACCAGCGTCTTTATTGTAATGTCAAGAATGACTTAACAAATAAAACACCCTTTTCCCCTTCATGACTCTACACCGGAGTTCTAAAATGTGTCTTGTTACCTGCCTCAGCATGAGTCATTACACACCTGTAATCAACGCCACTGTCTGTCCGCAGGTGCACGCGTACATCATCTCGCACCTGAAGCGGGAGATGCCGTCAATGTTCGGCAAGGAGGCGAAGAAGAAGGAGCTGATCGCGAGTCTGCCGGAGATCTACCGGCAGCTGGAGCAGGAGCACCAGATCTCCCTCGGAGACTTCCCCAAGGTGCAGCACATGCAGGAGGTGCTGGCCCACCAGGACTTCACCAAGTTCCACGCCCTCAAGCCCAAGCTCATCGAGCAGGTCGACCGCATGCTCGCCGAGGACATCGCGCGCCTCATGCAGATGATACCTCACGAGGAGGAGGTGCGCTCCACCGACCCCTGCGTCAAGGGCGGGGCGTTCGACGGCATGGAGGACAGCCCGTTCGGCGTCGGCATCGGGGAGGGCGTCGACAAGGGCCGAGGGGAAGGGGAGTGGGTTGTGTCGAAGGATCGGTACAAGTACGACGATGTCTTCCAGAGCCTGAACCCCGTCGACGGGAAGGTGTCCGGGGCCGCGGCCAAATCGGAGATGGTCAAGAGTCGGCTGCCCAACTCGACGCTCGGGAAGATCTGGAAGTTGTCGGACATCGACCGGGACGGCATGCTGGACAGTGACGAGTTCGCGCTCGCGATGCACCTCGTCAACATCAAGCTGGAGGGACACGACCTTCCCAGCGAGCTCCCCGATCATCTAGTGCCTCCCTCCAAGAAGGGGTTCTCTCCCTAGGCCCCGTGTCCCACCTGCGGGGTGGTTGACATGTGACACCGTGTGTGCTGGTGACGTGGAGGGACCTGTGACACTGCTGGGCCCTGGTTGTGTAGGTCAGGTGAGATGACCAACAGATGTGGCTTAAATGGACCGTGGACACATAGCCAATGACCAACAGGTGAGAGACAGTGGACACATGGCCAAGGAATCAAGTGCTCGCCATAGAGTCCACGAACTGTGCAATGACTCACACACGGATAGGTGTGAACCGTCAGGACGTGTGTTTACAAGTGTGTAGTTCAGTCACTTGAACTTGGAGAGAAAGAGACGTTTCGTTGTAGCGTGTGCCTGCTGAACACCCTGCCAGAGACATGTAGGTGAGACACCAGTTGTGGTCACTGTGATTGTAGCAGGTGGGAACAAGTGCACCTTCACAGACGTGTCATATTTTTGGGGTTAAATCCATATTTTTTGCTTTTATATTACACAAAAATCTATGATATTTTGCATTGGTAAAGCGTTTAATTAATATCAGATGTCACCGTCTACTCAGCTGTGTGGTGTATCTACATAAAAATGAGGTTTCTACAGAAACTGTCAAATGCCACCATCTTTCAGGCCACCTACTGTACTTCAAATAAAATCCAAAATTTTGTTGGGAATGAGGCTGTTTTCTTTGACCACTTTGTATTTGTTATTCAGTTTCATGAACACGTATGAAATTATAAAGATTTTTTCATTTGAACCAAGTGTTGTAATGAGTACAAGAGTATTTCTCACATCACCAAAAGCAATTGGTATTCTATATTGGCATTTGTGTGGTTGGCTGTAACGAGGGTCACAATTAACTCAGTACTGGTGACTGTGGCCAGTTATTCCATGTCAATGTTGTTTCACAAGTTGTCTATAGAGCTCTGTAATCACAGCCATCATTGCAGTGCGAAGTAATCAGAGTCGTCCAGTGCATGTCGATAAGATCTTGATTGAACGCACAGCGATTGTCCCGTTGTTCTCTGTTGTCACCAGGCCAATCATGTGTTCTGCTTGGGGACACATGTATGACGTCTGTCAAACTCAACCTTCCCACAATACACACAGGATGTGGACGAATCCTGCAGGTCATTTTCACTCGTTTCAAATTTTTACTTCCTGTTCTTTCACTTCCACTTGGTTTGGATAGTGTAAACAATTTGAGACAGAAAATTACTACTCTAGATCGATTAGAACGTTATCTTTTTTTCAACAGCTTTTCACGTCATTTTGTGTATGTTGTCATGTGACATTCGGTGGACAGATGAGGTATATATCTGGCGGTGAGGCACGTTGCTAGTACCCTCACCGGCGAGTAATCATGTGTAATCAGACAAATTTACATAATTATTTTCTCTTACAAATCTGGGGACTGGGTAAATTGTTAGTTTCCGACATTTCTTGATACTTGAGCGGTCCAATATTTATTCATGACATAGTTTCACTAAAGGTCTGTATTTGTATGGTACACTAGATGTACTGGGCAATGTACTGTGACATTTGGCCATTCATTTAGCTGTGAGACGTGGTTACTCAGATGGTTTCTCGTGGTCCAGTGGTCGTCAGCTATCTGTCATTGTTTGCTGCAAAAGACATTTTGTACACAATTACACCTGTCTGCATATGTTTGTATGTGCCTATATGTACACGTATATAATAATATATATATATATTCACTGTTGTAGAAATAGACAATGTAAAGTTAGTGTTGTCTTTCGATGTGTGTAAATAAATTACTCTAATTAATCTGCCAGTATCTGTGTACTGTCGGGAAGATGCTTGGAAGATAAAGTGTACATCACACCACAGCACGAGGCACTTGTAAAATAACTGCACCTTCGGCTGGTTACAGCTATTGCTTATTGTTGTTTTAATTTGAGTATTGCTAACCTGACTTCTTGTTTTACTGGTGGCCGTAGTTTAGGAAATTGTGCATTGTAAGAGGCATTCTATGTACAGGAGTGGTGTTTATATTCAGTATGTTCAACTATGTTGCTTGGCTACGGAGTAATGTTTGTGTTTGTGCCTTTCTGTTAGCCGATTGAATTGTACTTGGTTTTATTGTGACAGGCGTACATGCCTGCTGTGTGACTAAACCGTCTGTGAGCATGTGTGTTATATCTCCTCGCGTTTTGTTGTTAATTATAGAAATGACAAACATAGGCCTGAATCTAGCAGTTGATTATAGAAATGACAGCGTTAACTGTGGTAAACATTGGCCTGAATCTGGCAGCGGCTGGCTGGAAGATAATCTATGGTTTATAGGTTGCCCAACTACACATACTGACACCCAGTGGGATTAAAGCCGACTCACAGTCATACAGTCCCTCAAGACTGCTACAGCCTGGTCTATAAACTAGCTCATATAAAATGTACAGTTGATACAGTGGATTTTGCACATTTCTCCTTCAGTTTCAACTTTCAACAGTCTGTCACTGTCAGTATTGGCAATATTTCCAGGAAACTTGGTGACGTGTACAGGATTTGTAGATTGTGGATATCACTGGGCAAGGGTGACTTATAGTAGAGGGGATGTGGGGGACAGCAGGGGGCATTCTGGGAGTCAGGATGGGTCCTTGTTGGTGTAGTTTTCATGCATCAAAGTCCCTTTGAAAGTTGACTGTCATGTAGTTTAAAGAAGCAAAGTGCATGTGCAATATGTACATTGAATTGTAATATTGTCTTCGTAAAATTGTGGTTTCACAGATTAAAATGCCTTGAGACCGTGGGTATCTGCAATTATGTTTTGAATGTTGTATGGTGGGTTCACGTAAAGATATCTTGCAATTACGGATTATATAAAGGATCGTTCTGGATTTACTACCCTCTGTTAGAAATATGATGGTAGGAATTGGGCATTTTCATTGTTAAAGCGTTTTTGTGTACAGCATGTGTGCAATATTTGTAGAGCACTTCCTAGATCAGACCATTCACGTACAAGTGGCATTTCATCTTTGGACAATCATATTTTGGAAAACTGACATTTGATCGTTTAATCATCAAGACGTAATCGTTAGTCTACAGTGTGTTGGTCTTTAGGTTGCGTGAGTCAATGGCTATTATGAGAAATGTATTATGAAACTAAAGCATGTGACAGTGTGTTATGCTTATAGGCATACTGTTGGAGTTGGATGACAATAATGTTCCCGTAGCTGTAACAGACCAATGTTACTTATCACCAGTGTAACAGATGTGTTGGGTTATGTAACCTGAGGCCTGAAAGAGACGTCCCACTTCCAGTGTGTCAAACATGACTGTCTAGACTCCTGAGCCAGCTGTTTCACGACATATTTTTTGTTTTTTTACTGTTGGATGGACAGAAACCATGTGTTTGTTTTCTTGGCCTTCCTGTGGTAGTGTGTGCTACAGTGCCACTGGTTGCCATATGTATTGATCCCGTTGATTACTGGGCCCGCCAGGCCCTGTACAATTGGCCTTCAGGTCTTGGCCCTGGTACAGTTTGAGATCATTGCCCACGATAGAGAACATTGCACTGAGTAGCCTCTGTGTTATGCTGTAAGCACTCACTGATTTGTTGGGATTAATTCTTTGCATGCTGTCATAGACAAACCTCCTCCCCCCCATATTTGGTATTGAACATCCAGTCTTTACAGTCAAAATTGATATTTATGTCAATATGTGTTTGCATGATTCGCTCACCAGATGGCATGGTAGTAGCAATAACATTTCTCGTGATACGCAGCAATGACTTGTCACCCCACATAAACACATCTTGACACTTTGCGTACTGATTCAAACGCTTCTTACCTTTTCTATACGAACTTTGAACCGTGTGAGTGTATGACCTCAGTAGTGTAACTATAGGTGTAGCATCAGGAGGAAAGGGTTTAGGACAATACGTGTTCAACAGTAATTCTGAAATTTCACACATTCTGGGTGAACTTTCAGAAATGAAACGTACAAGAACCGTAGCTGTCATTCTTTTTGAGTTTGGATTCTTAACATATTCTAACATCGTCTACAAGTTTATGTGATGACGAAATACAAAAGTGCATTATTCTGTCAGACGAACAAGTTTATCTCGTGTTGCCCTGAAGCCTGTCCCTTCAGTGTAGGTGAGTGCTTATGATCCCTACGCAGGGTGACGGTGCCAGGGGTGATCCATCGGGGTCTTGAGGGTGGAAGAGAGTTGTACCTCAACCCCCACAGTTTCTGTCGTTGCTTGGTCAGTACTGCTCAGTTCTTGTGTTTCTACAAGTCACAAGTCGTAACATGTGAAATGTCTTTGTGCAAGAGCCTTGTTACTTCTCCACAGCATCTGTAGATGAGGAATCACAATAAAGACGTAACAGATACGCAACATGGTGATGTTGGTTCTCATAAACCTCCCTGGTGACATTACTGATAATGTGAACTTGTTGCTGGACATAACTGAAGTACTATAACCGTAATTATTGCCAAAGTATTACACTGTACAGTCTGTGTTATGATTATGGTACGATTACGTGTTGAATGTGTTTCAGTTTAGAGGAGTTGTGGGTATGTGTATTATAGATAGCTGAATAGTCGTAAATAAATTATTTTCTGCCACGCATGTGATATGGTTTTGTTTATTACGTATTTTGGTTCAGTCCACATGGTTTTAGTTTAGTCAAATGTTACATGTTAATCACAATTCGTGCAGTAGATTGTGGTAGTTTGGTTTTGTCTTTCTCAAACAAAACTTATGTTGCATCTGAAATAATTTCGGAAATTTATTTTTAACAATAACAACTAAATTAGTTTATTATTTTACAAACAGTTTTAATGTGATTTAGTTTCACCACTAATTATATATATATATATATAATATTATATATACATATATATATATATATATATATATTAATATATATATATATATATATTAAGGACAAAATATTTACTTTATCTTGCAATTTTAAATACTATGTAATATCTGGTAGCGTGTAATTCATTTTACTGGAATGTTAAAAATATCCAAAATGTTTACCAGTTCTGGTAGATAGAACTAGATACGTATCTGTACATAACCCAGCATATACCCTGGGTACATGTGTGGGGTGAATGATGTAAAGCTTCATACTCCTTAAATGTCTACGCGTCCATCTAAATCACTACCCATCTGAAACGAAGTTTGTCCAAAAGATGGGTGAGTAGGTCTCTAGATGAACCCTTACAGAGGGTACCGGTAGTTGTCTGTCGCCCAATTTATGTTTTACTCATGCAGTGTAATAAGGCCTATTACGTGTGACACAGTTGTTTGCCTGTGACAGGCACCGTGAAGTCATTTAGTGACACACTACGACTGGTATGACGGTTTGTATGTCCTGTTGAGTTGAAGTGTGCCCTGAGTCCACAAGCTGCCACAGCTGTGACAGATACTTTCAAACATTTTGTGCATCAAACATCATTCCTGGCAATGGCAGTTAATTATGTTATGTACATATATCTACAATATTGTGTCTTTGAAGGTTACACAAATTTTCTTCTGCATGTATTATCCATTAATAAGGTACCATGGGGTATATGATTACCCCACAAGAGTGCTAAATAAGCTAATATTCACGGAACATCAAAGAGGAAGAAAAAGACAGCTATAGAACCCCATGGGCCATCAACAATATTGCGTATAAACCTGACCAACTACCTTCACCAAAGTAAAATATGGCATAGAAAAACTCTCATATTGTAGATTTCAAGTCATTGTTGGCAAGAAAATGAAACCTAACCAGTATCTCTACATGGAGGAACCCATGTCACGGATGAACAATCATAGTTTTATCCCATTACTGTGAATAGAATAGGGGTTAGCCCATCCGCCTGGCGCACCGGCACCCATGTTCAATATTCTGACAGGACAGACATGCTATATTTGTGAATTTGGTGTTAGTAGTGTGGGTGTGTTATAATTATCCAGGTCCCGCGATGCGTCACCACTGTTTGAGGTATCCTCGAATAACCAGACTCCGTGAGATGGCAGCACTTTTCAATCCCTGCCTAGGCCTTTTCACTGATTGTTGATTTAATCACATGGCAACGTTCTGTTCGCCAATACTATCTCTCTCTCTCTCTCTCTCTCTCTCTCTCTCTCTCTCTCTCTCTCTCTCTCTCTCTCTCTCTCTCTCTCTCTCTCTCGCTCCCTCCCTTTCTCTCTCTCTCTCTCTCCCTCCCTCCCTCCTCTCTCTCCCTCCCACCATCCCTCATCAAATGGCTGGAAGGACAAGAAGAAGAGGAAGAAGGGGGTGGAGAAGAATTCTCTCTCGTCAACCATCCGTCGCTGCTTTGATGTGGCGGGAACCAAGACGACGCACTGTGACGTAAACAAGGGTCCGCGTAGTTTACGTACATTCTGACGTCATCATAAAATATGGCGTCCCATTATTATTTTGGTGGTGCGCTCTTTATATTATTATACTGATATCCATATTGCATTCATAAATAATTTTAGTATTATTCCAATAATATTATTATTGGAAATGGAGAACAAGCCGGGAGTGAGTGCAACTGGGAGAAACGCCATGGAATGTTTTGCGACCGGAGGATGCCAGTGAAGTTGAAGGGGAAGATAGTAATGCTGTACTTGGCAACGACGAAAGGACAGGAAGCAAGGTTAGAGAAGACTGAGCTGAGGATGCTTGGATGGATGCTTGGGTGGATGTGCGAAGTAACAAAGAAAGATAAGATCAGAAAGGAATATTATTAGAGGAACTACGAAAGTGCACACAAGCTTCCAAAAAAAAGAGAAATGACTGATTATGGTATGCGCACATGATGAGAGGGGAAGAGGAGCACACCGAGAGAAGAGTGCTGAATGCAGATATAGTCTAGTAGACAACGAAGAAGGAGAGATCGAACGACCACGCAGAAGAAAAATTGAAATCGTAGGTCTGGTCTCAGATGAGGCGAGGGACAGGGCTGTAAAAGACAGAGACGAAGTTCGTAGATAACTTTAATGCGCTATAAAATTACTATTAGCAAGAGCACGCGGCTCCAACAGCGCACAACGAGGTGTCAGTTTTGTAGCCACTGTTCAGTTTATAAATACAGTATTCGCCAGGCGGCGATACAGTTCACGGCACTGTCACATGGGAATTTCATGGTCATTTCCCGCTAAACTCACGATGTTATAACCAGAAAGTCACGCGTACGCGCGCGCACGCACGCACCCACGCACGCACACACACGCACGCGCACACACACACACACACACACACACACACACACACACACACACACACACAACCACTCACACGCACACACTCACACGCGCGCGTTTTCTCGTGAATTCCTCGTCGTACTTCCTGTAACCGAGTTTGCTGTTGAAGCCGCCAGAGATGTAGAAGGGTCCCGTGTACAACATGGCGCATCTGTGACGAATGTCGCGGCGTCAGACTTGTGAGTTCGGCGAAGACCTCGTCTTGCTCAGCGTTGTTGGTGTTAACGCGTTGCGATGTTTGGCCGCACGCTTTAGCAATTGTCAGTAGCGAGTTGTTGGTCGCAATTTAATTACTGCGAGTCTGTGACACACTGACCAATAGAGCACAAAACGTTCTTCCAATTTAAGGCCCTGATACACTATCAGGCCGCGTCGTGCGAAATGCTAATGTTTGCTCGCTATGTCCGATGGCCTCCTACCGCCACACGTCACAACAGTGTCGGACGGACGTGCGACTATGGGTGAAGGTCACTCTTTCACTGTTTCACCAAGGTGGGGATTATCAATGCGATACGCTGTTTTCATTATCTATTGGAACACTTTTTGTTTTTGTTTTGATTGCTAATGTATATGTATCCTTGTTGTTACGAAATAAAATTTGATTGATTGATTGATTGATTGATTGATCACCTGTGTCTGATCAGAATAGTGCATGTTGGATCGCCATCAGACGTCAGACAGTGTCTGGTGGTGACGTAAACAGGTAAACAGATGAATTTGTTTATTGCCATTGCAGCGCACCCAAAACGTCACTGCTGTACGGTGTTGCCTGATAGTGTACCAGGGTCTCGAGTAGCGACGTCGAAGACGAGTCCGTAGCGTCGTGACGTCGAGCCGACAGTTGCCTGACCGTGCGTCACATCCACGGGGCGATTTCGTGTCCAGCAGACAACAAATGTCGACGTGCAGCCGGCCGAGATCTTTACTGAGCTGGCCGCGTTTGGCCGGCGAGAGTCTACGTATGTTGAATGTGCCAATTGTGAAACGAGAGGGCGTCGTTGACTCATGGTTGTTGTTGTCTCGGATCGACAGTGCCGGCCCAGCCATGTACATGCAAACATATGTTATACATAAAGGTTATCAAATATACGCAGTGTATTAGCTTCAGGCAAATGACTTCGTAAATTAACAGAGATCATATACAAACAGGATATTTATCATTAGCGAATTCCTTACAGTATATCATTATATTTCAAATTCCATTAATGCCAGTTGATACCAATTATAAACCTCCCGGCTATGTTCTTTAAAAAGAAAGCGATTTCGAATGATTACCTTTATGGAATTCTCCCCAGTTGTTTAATCTAAAGTTATGTTAGTTGTTTTCCTGTCTGAAGCTTCTGTTCAAGAATTTACAATTTATAAAATTGGTGGAATAGACTAGGAAGTTTATCTGCGCTGTTTATATACAAATAATAACACATTTATTTGACGTAGTTCATGAACATTAAGTACATTAAGTTCCTCATACCAGGCATTGGCATTATCACGATGATTAAACTTTGCCATTTTTACAGTAGTACAGTTGGGAGAATTTGTAATTAATTTAAGTTGGTTTTATACGCTGATCCATGTAATTACATTCCAACATTAATATTATCAGCAACATATAGTTGCGTTACTATCAGCATATATGAACGAGTATGATACAGTACTCCGTAGGCCGTATAGTTTAGACAGCTTTGCGCAGAGTTCCTTAATATGTTTAGGCCATAGCAGCTTACAGTCTAGATAAATGCCCATATATTTGGCTGAGTTAATCCTATCCTGAGTTTGCTCTGCCACAGCAATGGCACGATTTCACGTTTACCAAAGATCGTCTTACTCAGATTCAGAGTTAGGTGATTGTATCGGAACCACACGTTGTGCGTTGTAACTTCTCCGCAGCGTTAAATACAGTCTCGTTGGCACAATATACATTAATGCACAAGTTAGTATAATCAACAAACAAACGCAAAGATATTTAGTTCATAGCACTAGAAATATCATTAATATATAATAGAAATGGCAAGGACGAAACAAAAGATATCCGATAGACGTGATATTCTCTTTCCTACAGCTGCAAGAGAAATGTCGAGAACAAAGACGACTACTGTACGTTGCCTTCATCGACCTCACAAAAACCTTTCACGTCATGAGCAGAAGTGGTTTGTTCAACAAAGTTGGCACAGTTAACTATAGGTAATTGGGCTATCTCCAGACCGTTTGAGATCCGCAACGGTGTGAAAGTGGGATGCGTTTTGGCTCCAAAACTCTGGCACATTCGTTTCGATGATGTTATCGTATGCCTTGGACACGGAGGGTGCCTACCTACACACAGAAACTGACGGAAAGCTGCTTAAAACCTCGCCCGGCTGAAAGCTAAGGCAAAGATGCTTCGAATCCTCGTGCGAGAAATGCTCTTTGCAGATGATGCTGCGCTGGCTACTCACATGGAGGAAAACCTTTTGAAACTGATGGACAGATTCTCCCATGTCTGTAAACAAATTGGATTAACCACCAGTGTCTAGAAGACGAACGTTGTGGCTCTGGATGTCATAGCACCACCATCAATCAATGTTGATAATGTGACACTTTATGTCGTTGATAAGTTCGCGTAATCATGCTCATCAATCAAATGTAATGTGTCCCTAGATGCTGAAATTAATCCGCGCATAGCAAAATCTACAGTTGTCATGTCCAAACTGAACAAGAGAGTGGAGCAACGACAAAATTGACAGAAAACACTAGACTATGTGTTTACCATACATAAGTCTTCAGCACACTCCTCTATGGGTCAACAGGCTGAGATGAATCGCCGAAGGCAGAGCTCTGCCAATGCTGCAATATATTCACAGCCGACTGTGTATGTCTGCCGCAGATGACGTAGTGATTCCCAGACATGATAGTTGGACGTCTTAGTCACACCAGGAGATGCATACCACCGAACTGACACTCAGTGTGGCCCAAGACATTGTTTGACAAGACAGACGGATACCACTGAAAAATAATAGAAATAACACTGACCCTAAGATGGGTCCCTCGATGATGCCAGTTTATACATGCTATTGTGCCGTTAATGCTAACACACTGATGTCGATCACTTAACATTTGTCTAAGCCGGAGGGAGAGTTTTGAGCAGGAGATGGATAGTGCTCTCGCCCAGTGGGAGGAGAAGTAAAGCTCAACACCAGACGAGGAATGGGCTGCTCTGCAGCAGGTCGTATACAACACAGCCAAGACAAATCTTGGCAAGCCAGACAGAAAACACCAGGACTGGTTCGACCCCAACGACCAGGAGCTACATATTCTTATGAGCAGAAGAGACCAAGCCCACCAGAGAGTGTTGCAAACCAGGAACACTAGATTCACCATTGCAGCATACAAAGATGCCTGTAGACTGCTACGAAAACGCACCCGTGCACTGAAGTCAGGCTGGTGCAAAAGGAAGGCAGTGGAACTGCAGAGAGCTGCTGACAGTAATAACACGAAGGGCTTCTACAATGGACTGAAGGAAGTGTGGTGACCCAAGAAGAAGGGACCTGCCCCTGAAATCAACAGATGGAATGGAGACCTTCTCTGATAGGAAGAGAGTTGTGGCAAGATGGAGTGAACACTTCCAGAAGATACTCAACGTCCCTGACGATATAGATCCCGAAGCTCTGGACAACATCCCGCAGCGCATTACCAAGACAAGCCTCGATGAGATTCCATCCATGACTGAGATAGCTAGAGCAATCGCCGACCTGAAAGATGGCAAAGCACCTGGGGGAGATGGAATTCCTACTGAAGTATGGCAGCACGGAGGAGACAATCTGTTCAACTGACTGCACCAAGTAATCACCAATGCTTGGGAGGTGGGTTCTGCACCACAACCATGGAAGGATGCCAGCATTGTAACCATCTACAAGAAGGGTGATCGAACAGACTGTGGGAATTATAGAGGAATCTCTCTTATTTCCATAGCAGGCAAGATCTTCGCCAGGATCCTCCTCAACAGACTATCTACCCACATAACACCAAAGGTAATTCCGGGGACATAATGTGGCTTCAGAGCTAACCGGAGCACCGTGGATGTGATATTTGGTCCCCGACAGCTACAAGAAAAGAACTGTGCATGGTATTTGTCGACTTCAGTAAGGCGTTCGATACAGTTGGGAGGACCGGGCTATGGCAGCTACTGAGGAAATGTGGATGCCCTGAGAAGTTCACAACTATGATCGAGGCTCTACATACCGGAATGATGGCGAATATTAGTGTTGGAGGGGAAGTCTCGGAATCGTTCAGTGTTACAAATGGGGTCAGACAAGGTTGTGTACTGGCCACCACGCTCTTCTCAATCTTCCTATCAGCAATGCTCGACGAGGTTTTCCGAGACATGGGGGATGGTGTCTACATAAAGTCCAGACAGAGCGCTGACCTATTCAACGTCGCACACTTTAGAGCGAAGACCACGACTACTCGGATACTGATGACTATTCGCAGATGACAGTTCACTGGTTGCCCACTCTGCTGAAGAGACGCAGAAAATAGTGGATGCCTTCTCCGATGCGTCAAAGAAGTTCGGTCTGAAGATTAACACCAAGAAGACCGAGGTGCTGTACCAACCCAACTCTACAAGAACCCGAGAGGAGGATATCATGGTTGATGGAAAGAAGCTGAACTGTGTTCTGGAATTCACCTACCTCGAAAGCACTATATCAAGTAATGGATGCTATATGTTCTATTATGCCAGTTTGCTCGCTGGGAGCATAGGTCATCGACCAAGGAACGCCACCGTTTTCTGTCCGTGACCATCCTCTCCATCTCTCTCCTGCTGTATCCCATCTCCTTTGTTTCTTTGCCAGATATTTCATGGCCTACCTCTTCGCCTCTTCCCTGGGGGTTCCATGTGATGGTTTGACGGGTGATGGTTTCTGGAGGTTTCCTGAGTGTGTGTCATATCCACCTCCATTTTTTGTTCTTTATTTCATTTTCTATGGTTAGTTGCTTGGTCATTTTCCAGAGTGTAGTGTTGGATACCTTGTCTGTCCACTTCAGATGTAAGATTCTGCGCAGGCATTTGTTGATGAAGGTCTGTATTCTTGTTAGTGTCTTCTGTGTACTTCGCCATGTCTCCGATCCATAGAATAAAACTGCCTTGACATTTGAATTGGATATTCTTAGTTTTGTGTAAATTTGATTTGTTTTGCTCTCCAAATGTTTCTCAACATGATGAATGCAACTCTTGCTTTCTATATCCTTGCTTTGACGTCTTCTTCTGTGCCTCCATGTTGTTGTTGCTGTACTGCCCATGTATGTGAATGAGTCTGTCTCTTCCAGTGGCTCTCCGTTCAACGTAAGAGGGTTGTTGTTCTTTGTGTTGGCTTTCATAATCTTTGTCTTGCTTCTGTTGATGTTAAGTCCTAGCTGTGTTGACACTGTGTTTAGCAGCTCTGTTTTTTCCTGCATCTGTTGATGGCTGTGTGAGAGGAGAGTGAGGTCATCCGCAAAGTCCAGGTCCTCCAACTGGCTCGAAGATGTCCACTGGATCTAATTTCTACTATTTTTTGTAGTCTTTTTCATAATCCAGTCTACGGCAAGCAGGAACAGGAACGATGACAGAAGACATCCTTGTCTCACTCCTGTCTTCACCGTGAAGGAGTCTGTAAGTTATCCTGCATGAACGACCCAGCGTGCCATATCTTCGTAACTATTTCTTATCAGAGATATACGTTTATCCGGTATCACGTAGTGATGTATAAGCTTACACTGCGTATCTCTGTCGAGGCTATCAAATGCCTTTTCGTAGTCTACAAAGTTTATATACAGGGATGAGTCCCATTCCATGGATTGTTCAACAATGATTCGCAGTGTTGCTGTTTGGTCGGTGCATGATCTGTCTTTGCGGAAGCCAGCTTGGTGGTCTTCGAGCTTTCCCTCTCTTCATGTGATGGATGGCATTCTCAATCTCAGCCTTACTTGGTCTTTCGTAGTTTATCTGGAATACTTCTTCAGCTGGTGCGATGTCTGGAGGGTTCTGAGGTGATGGCCGGTTTAGGAGTTCTTCAAAATGTTCCCTCCATCTCTTCAACTGGTCTTCATCACTGGTAAGTACATTGTCATTCTTATCTTTGATGGGTCTGTCTGTATGCATGTACTTTCCTGCTAATTTTCGTGTTATGCCATACAGTTTTTTTCACATGTTTCCTTGGGCTGATGCATCCTCTGCTTCCTTGGCTTGGTCTTCAATGAAGATTGCCTTGTCTGTTTTTACGCTGTTCTTGACTGCTCTATTTGCCTCTGTATACTCTTCCTGTGCTGCTGCTTTTGCTGCTCTCGTTCGGCTGTTGTTAACTGCATCTTTCTTTTCCTTCCTCACTTGCATTTTGCTGACAGTGTCTGCAGAAATCCAGTCTTTTTGTTGGTATTTCTTCTTTCCCAGAACTTCGCTGCATGTGCTGGTCCACATCTCCTTGATCTGTTGCCAATGTGTATGTATGTCCATGTTTTCTTCGTCAAGAAGATCTTGTAGGGCTTCGTATTTGTTTCTGACTGTAAGTCGGAAGGTCTCTGTTGTTACCCTGTCTGTTAGGAAGTCCACATTGTATTTCGTTCTGGTGCTCCTCTTGACTTCTCTCTTCTTTAGCGTCATCTTCATTCTGGCCAGCACTAGATGGTGGTCTGAGGCTGCATCTGACCATCCATGCACTCTCACATCCTGCATTGATCTTCTGAACATCCGTCCTATGCAGATATGCTCTATTTGATTTTCTGTTGTATGGTCCTGTGATACCCAGGTTGCTTTATGAATCCTACGATGCAGGAACACGCTGCCTACGATGATCATGTTATTAAATGCACAAAAGTCAGCCAACATCTCGCCATTTTCATTCATTCTGCCAAGTCCCTGTCTGCCCATGACTTCTTCGTACCCGCTGTTGACTTATCCGATTTTAGCGTTCAAGTCTCCCATGAGTACTGTCATGTCGTTCTCCTTCAGTTTATCACACAATGTCTGTAGTTTGTTGAAAAAGTCCTCTTTTGTTTCTTCATCCTTGTCGTTTGTGTGTGCGTAGCACTGAATTGTGTTGAGCTTGGTGTTTTGTTTCTTTGTTTTGAACGAGGCATAGATGATCCTTGGTCCCGCTGCTTCCCAGTTAATGAGAACTTTCTGTGCCTCTTGTGACAACGTGGCCTTCTGCATGATCTTCCTCTTCATGCCCCGAAAACATCATTATTTCTCCTGTATTCAGGCTGACTTGTACCGACTGTGATGTTGTAGGTCCGTTGTTCCCTTGCTATTTTGACTGCTTTGTTTGCTTCGAACATGGTTCTCACGTTCCATGTTCCGATTTTTGAGATTTTCGTGGAAGACAAGAAGGGTATCGGCGATATGGCTTCCTTACGGCTTTCACTGCATGGCGTCACACTCTCCCCAGTTCAGTAGAGTTCCTTTGGCCGATGTTTTCGTAACAATCTGTTTTTTACGGGAAAGGGTCGTTAGCCCTTTGCCCAACCCTCCTCTTTTCAGCCGAGCTTGGGACCGTCCATGGCAGAGCAATGGATGCATTGACGATGAAATACAGAGGAGGATGGCCAAGGCTAGTGCATCTTGCAGCCGACTATGCCAAACACACTGTAACAACCACCATGTGTCCATGCGGGTTAAAGGCAAGATATGCCGTGCAATCGTGCTGTCCACCCTCCTATGCGGAACCGAGGTGAAAAAGCTGCATGTCTTCATGATGGACATCTGCGTTCGATCATGAGAATAAAACCTGGATGGACAAAGCGACAAACAAAGAAATACTCGAACGGACAAGGCTGCCATCTATGGAAGAACTTCTGACCAGAAAGAATCTCCGGTGGACTGGACACCTAATAAGGATGTCAAAAGACAGGCTAACAAAGCAGATTCTCTACTCTCAACTGTCTTCTGGTCACAGAACGAGAGGTCGCCCTCGTCTTAGGTTAAAGGATACCATCGAGAGAAACCTGAAACGGAGCGACATAAAGGCCGACTCCTGGACATCACTCTCACAGCAGAGAGATAAATGGAGAGCAATAGTCAAGTGATGGAAGCAGTCTGCTGCAACGCGACCGAAAGCATGATGATGATGATGATGATGATGATGATGATGATGATGATGATGACGTTTACCTTTTTACTCAGCCTTCATATGGCTGGCGGAAGAACTGATCGGTCTGACAAATAGACTTGAGGAGAGTACCAAGGGATTGGGCCTGACAACGACTTTGGAGCAGCTACAACCGATGACGCAAGATCTAGTCAAGAGCTAAAGACCAGGATTGCGGTAGCTACATCGCAACTGGCGCATCTGGTGGGATAAGAACTGTGGAAGTCAGAATGAGTCTGCTGAGAGGATTGGTGACATCAGTCTTCCTCTGTGGAAACTTGGACGACCAACGCAGAGATGGAGAGCGAACAAATGCCTTTGATGTGAACTGCATGCAGAGGTTGTTACAGCTTCACTGCTGCTCACACACCACGAACAAACAAGTGTGACAACTGGTGGATAGATATCGACAAACAAGACATCCGTTGACAATTGTAAAAAGAAGAACGTTGCAGTGATTTGGTCACGTGATCAAGTGGAAGGGGAGCTTGAATAACACCGTCCTGCAAGGAGAACCTGATGGGTCAAAAGAGACGGGAAGACCATCAGATGCATGGGTCGACAATATGAAAGAGTGGACGAGGCTCAGCTTCAATCAACTTATTAGAACAGCTGACGATAGAGAAGTGTGGAAACCTGTGTGTCAACATCCATCATTCTGTCATTCCTGCGGAACCTTAACTGGGTTGAATTACCCTAACCATCGGCTTGCCGCCCCCTGCCTCAATCTCAGTCTGGTTGAATTACCCTAACCGTCGGCATGCCGCCCCCTGCCTCAACCTCTGTCTGGTTGAATTACCCTAACCGTCGGCACGCCGCCCCCTGCCTCAACCTCTGTCTGGTTGAATTACCCTAACCATCGGCATGCCGCCCCCTGCCTCAACCTCTGTCTGGTTGAATTACCCTAACCATCGGCATGCCGCCCCCTGCCTCAACCTCTGTCTGGTTGAATTACCCTAACCGTCGGCACGCCGCCCCCTGCCTCAACCTCTGTCTGGTTGAATTACCCTAACCGTCGGCACGCCGCCCCCTGCCTCAACCTCTGTCTGGTTGAATTACCCTAACCGTCGGCACGCCGCCCCCTGCCTCAACCTCTGTCTGGTTGAATTACCCTAACCGTCGGCACGCCGCCCCCTGCCTCAACCTCTGTCTGGTTGAATTACCCTAACCGTCGGCACGCCGCCCCCTGCCTCAACCTCTGTCTGGTTGAATTACCCTAACCGTCGACATGCCGCCCCCTGCCTCAACCTCTGTCTGGTTGAATTACCCTAACCGTCGGCACGCCGCCCCCTGCCTCAACCTCTGTCTGGTTGAATTACCCTAACCGTCGACATGCCGCCCCCTGCCTCAACCTCTGTCTGGTTGAATTACCCTAACCATCGGCTTGCCGCCCCCTGCCTCAACCTCTGTCTGGTTGAATTATCCTAACCATCGGCATGCAGCCCCCTGCCTCAACCTTTTATTGGGTTGAATTGTCCTAACCACCGGCATGACGCCCCCGGTTTCAACATCCATCTTGAAGGTGTATGACAAATTCGACGAGTCTCGTAAGGTTTAAATAAGCCTGTTCGCTTAGAGATTGCGGTGATTAGACAAACGACACCGAGATACACGTCATTAACCCTACATTTCGACCATACGGAATGAGGAGGACTTTTAAGCCGGGCAGTCTCACGCTAGAGAAAGCGATACGCAAATGTAGACTGGTCGAAGATACGGAGGCTGAAAAGAGAAAACTGCACGTAAAAGAGTAGGTCAGCGTGGATAGTATTTCCGATACGAGAGTGATAGATGCGGCACCCACACGCGGCGAGACAGTGTCCTGCATTTGGCAACAAGACATCAACGACAAACCGATGACACTTCGACTCCCCTTAGCTAACAAGCATCACGCTACCATCATAACCGCATACGCACCAACCTTGACAAATCCAAAGAAAGTGATAGAAACGTTTTACGAGGATCTTGACAAACTGATCAGATATGTTCCACGGCAGGAAAAACTGTTCCTCCTAGGAGACATCAACGCTAGAGTTGGCACCGACCACATGACCTGGGAGGGTGAATTGGAAAAAACGGTCTCGGAAAACGCAACAGCAATGGGCTACTGCTGCTAATAACCTGCGTAGAACATGAACTGCCCATCACGAACACTGTATTCCGCCTGCCCCATCGAAATAGGACGTCTTGGATACACCCACGCTCCAGACACTGTCACTTGATAGAGTGTGTCATCACCAGAAGGAAGGATAGACAATATGTAAGGGTGGTCAAGGCAATATGTGGCGCAGACTGCTGGACAGACCACAAGCTGCTTGTAACCAAACTCACCATCAGTATTCAACACAAACGACGTCCCCAAGGGAAGAAACATACAAAGAGGCTTAACGTCGACAAGCTTCAGCATGAACCAACCAGGCATATATTTGTGAAGGATCTGAAAGATAAACTAGAAGTTCTCAGCATAGCTTCCAGTGACTTTAACGCAAACAGGTTTGCGGTCAGAGACGTACTTCCTGGAGCATCTTGGCCCTTCAGTGGGCAAACATCAGGACTGGTTCGACCAGAACAACACAGAAATCCAGGCTCTTCTAGATGAGAAACACAGACTCCATAAGGGTCCCAGTCAAAGAAGGACGCCTACAACTCCACTCGGCGCAAAGTCCAGACAAAGCTCAGAGAAATGCAGAATGCCTGGTACAGCAAAAAGGCAAAAGAGATCCAGCATTACGCAGTCACCTACAACACACAATGGTTCTACGATGGCCTTCTTCTTCTTTGCCTTTTCCCACTAGGTGTGGTCAGCGGCCCGAATTCTTGATTGCCAGAATGTTCTGTCCTGGGCATCCTCCGGGGTGGTCCTCAGTGCCTGCATATCCCTTCGGACGCAATCCATCCATCTCCCTCTTGGTCTACGTCTTGGTCTTTTTCCTGGCACTATCATGTCGACAATTGCTCTCACTTCGTTGTTTTCTTCCATTCTCTGCATATGTGCATACCAGTATAGTCTCATATCTCTGACTTTCTCTTTTAGGCTATTCATTCCTAGCTCCTTTCTTATGTCCAAACTCTTTACTTTGTCTCTCAGTGTTACACCTTTAATTCTTCTCAACATCCTCATCTCTGTTTTCTCGAGAATCTGTTCTTCCTCCTTTCTAACTCTCCAACATTCTGCTCCATACAGAAGTACTGGTCTACTGACAATCATGTAGAGCTTGGTCTTTAATTTCCTTGTCATTTTCTTGTCACTGATCCTCCTTCTTCACTGATGGTGACACCTAAATATTTGAATTTTTTACCTGTCTGAGACCCGAGCATTGGCTGTCTTTAATGTTTGCTTTTATTCCTCTCCTGCTACTGACCATCATTTCCGTTTTCCCGGTGTTGACTTTTAGTCCCTTGCTCTCCATCCCCAACTGCCAACCAAGCCATCTCCTCTGCACCTCCTCCTCTGTATCTGTTACTACTGCCAGATCGTCAGCAAACAGCAGTTCGCATGCAACCCGCATCTGAATTGTTCGCTGAGGACATCTAGTACTACAATAAACAGGAATGGGCTTATCCCTGATTCATGGTGTAGTTGCTTCTACTAGCCCCACTAACTTCTCTGTAACCCCTCTCATTCTCAGACACCAATACACCAGATCAATGGGCACCCTGTCATACGCTTTTTCCAAATCTACAAAGGTAAAGAATATACCCTTGTGCACTTCTAGGTGTTTTTCTTTCTTGCAGTTGCTGTATGATAAATACTGCATCTATTGTACCTTTCCCTGAACTAAATCCAAATCGCGTGTTGTTGATCCCTTTTGTCTGTATATGGGGACGATCATACTTGTCTCCCACTCTTCCCAACCTCTCTTCATTATTTCATGCAACATTTCCGCTCCACTCTTTCCTAGGTGTTTGATCAGGTCTATCGGGAGGCCTGAGCATCCTGCAGCTTTCCCCTTCTTCATGCTCTGTATTGCTATATTCACCTCTTCCTTTGATATTTCCAGGACTGGTCCTTCTACTGCTGGTACTTCTCCAAGCTGTGCCCTGGCTTTTTCTACATTTAGTAGGTTGTTGAAATACTCTATCTACACCTCGTTAATCTTCACCTCATCTGTTAGGATCTCCCTTTGTTGTTATAACTGTTTGCTCGCTGGGAGCATAGGCCATCGACCAAGGAACGCCACCGATTTCTGTCCGTGGCCATCCTCTCCATTTCTCTCCTGGTGTATTTAATCTCCTTTGTTTCTTTTTCCATATCTCTTTGCCAGGTGTTTCGTGGTCTACCTCTTCGCCTCTTCCCTGGGGGATTCCATGTGATGGCTTGACGGGTGATGGATTCTGGAGGTTTCCTGAGTGTATGTCCTTTCCACCTCCATTTTCTCTTCATTATTTCATTTTCTATGGGTAGTTGCTTGGTCGTTTTCCAGAGTGTAGTGTTGGATACCTTGTCTGTCCACTTCAGTTGTAAGATTCTGCGCAGGCATATGTTGATGAAGTTCTGTATTCTTTTTAGTGCCTTCTGTATACTTCGCCATGTCTCTGATCCATAGAGTAAAACTGCCTCGACATTTGAATTGAATATTCTCAGTTTTGTGTTAATTTTGATTTGTTTTGCTCTCCAAATTTTGCTCAACATGATGAAAGCAACTCTTGCTTTCTGGATTCTTGCTTTGACGTCTTCTTCTGTGCCTCCATTTTTATTGATTGTACTGCCCAGGTATGTGAATGAGTCTGTCTCTTCCAGTGGCGCTCCGTTCAATGTAATGGGGTTGTTGTTCTTTGTGTTGGCTTTCATAATCTTTGTCTTGCTTCTGTTGATGTTGAGTCCTAGCTATATTGACACTGTGTTTAGCAGCTCTTTTTTTCCTGCATCTGTTGATGGCTGTGTGAGAGGAGAGCGAGGTCATCCGCAAAATCCAGGTCCTCCAACTGGCTCCAAGATGTCCACTAGATCCAATTTCTTCTAACTGTTGTAGTCTTTTTCATGATCCAATCTATGGCGAGCAGGAAGGGTTAAATGCCCTAGCACTTCTCGTGACCGGGTATGGCCGCAAGGCAGCGGAGGTTTTAAATCAGAGCTTTCCTTATCCTAGATAGGCTACCTTCCTGGTTGACGAGCCCTATCTACCCAAAGCAGCTGGTTTTGAGGCGCCTGATATTCCCGCCTTCGCCCCTTCTGTCAGTATAAACACTCTCGCCACAGGAAGGCCAGGAGCTGGTCTTGAGCCGTCAGACGCTTTACTGTTCCGCATGCCATATGGAAGCATTTAATGGTAGCTGGAGCTTATCCCTAATAACGTCTCCGGCTTTGACAGCTTTTTGAGAGCGGGTCTATGATGCCCTGAAGACCATATAGGGCACACAGACCACAGGCTCGTCCCCATTGTTGAGTGCGGATCTACACTACTCACGGACAAGGCAGAGATCCTATACACAGATGGGCTAAACACTTTGACAGTGTACCAAGTCGCCCCTCACTTATAAACGACGACGTGATAGCTCAGCTGCCCCAGATGAAAATGAACATGTCTCTTGATGATCCACCCACTGTTGCTGAGAGCTGGAGAAGGCCATAGCAGCACTTTCAAGTAGCAAGGCTCCTGGATCTGATGTCATCCCGGTGGAAATCTATAAGCGATAAAGATCAGGAGCTATTTGAAAGAATCTGGAGTGCAGAGGGAGTCCCGCAGAAATGTAAGGATGCCTCTACTGGCCACATCTACAAGAGAAAGGGTAACCGGCAGTGCTGCGACAACCACCGTGGCATTTCTGTCTTCTCATTTGCAGGAAGGATACTTGCACGAGTGCTTCTGATTGGTCTATTAGTGCACCTTGAAAAGAACAGGGGCTTGTACCTGAGAGCCAGTGCAGCTTTAGAAAAGGACGAGGCATCACCGATATAATTTTTGCAGCACGACAACTACAGGAGAAGTGCCAAGAACAACACCGCCATCTTTCTACAACATTTGTTGATCTCACCAAGGCATTCGACACGATATGCCGCGAGCAATTCTGGAAGATCATGGTTAAATATGGCATTCCCGAGAAGTAGATAGCCATAATCAAGTCATTTCATGAGGGAATGGTGGCTAGAGTTCTGGATGAGAGAGAGAGAGAGAGAGAGAGTCATCGGAAACCTTCCAGGTCACAAATGGTATATGGTTTTCTCTACCACGCTGAAAATTGCATTTCGACACAGACTCCATGGTCATCCGCACTGGTGGAAAGCTGTTTAATCTGAGGAGACTGGAAGCCAGAACTAACATGAAGGAGGCGATAGTGCCTGACGTTCTGTTTGCTGATGACTTCGCTGTAAATGCCAGCTCAGAAGATGAGATGCAGCGGAACATGGACAAGGTTTGTTGTCTGTCTGCGATGCCTTTGGACTCACCATCAGCACAAAGAAAACGGAGGTCATGTTTTAGCCAGCACCCCACACAAACTAGTCAGATCCAACCATCACAGTCAAGGGCGAGAATCTGCAAACTGTAGACGTGTACACGTATCTAGGCAGTACCTGTCCAGAACTGTGCTTATCGACGACGACGCTGATGCAAGAATGCAAAAGCAAGAATAGCTTTCGGAAGGCTTCGTAAGAATGTATGGGAACGACAAGGACTCAATCTTCAAACAAAGCTGAAAGTTTATAAAGATGTAGTCATGACCACTCTCCTCTATACCTGCGAAACATGGACATTCTACTGTAGGCGAGCATGGAACCTACACAAATTCCATGTCAATTGCCTGCGCAGATTGCTTCGTATTTCCTGGCAAGACATGATCCCAGACACGGAGGCCAGGGCTACAAAGCATTCATACTCTGCTCAAGAACGCTCAACTTCGACCGGCTGGCCGTGCTGTAAGAATGAGCGACGAAAGACTATCAAAGCGCCTGCTGTATGGAGAACTGTCAGAGGGCAGGATGTACAACAAGCACTGGATGGACTAGA
This sequence comes from Oasisia sp. SBJ-2009, assembly GCA_964017155.1. Taxonomy (NCBI): domain Eukaryota; kingdom Metazoa; phylum Annelida; class Polychaeta; order Sabellida; family Siboglinidae; genus Oasisia; species Oasisia sp. SBJ-2009. The sequence goes on along the minus strand of OZ024856.1, from coordinate 56,176,385 downwards.
AGGAATCTCAATTGTTGCCGACGGCATACCGATCATCGTTCGAGGTGAGGCGGAAGCAGACATTGTGCACCAATCGCAATGGGGTGTCTAGCAATTGTTTTTGCATGCCGAAAACTCAACCAATACATTTACGGGTATTCAGATGTCACAATCCACAGCGACCATATTATACCTCTAGAGGCTATCTTCCGGAAGTGGCTCCTGGATGCACTGAAGCGTCTACAACGGATGATGCTCACACTACAACGGTACAACCTGAGAGTTGACTCACAATTATAGTTTAACATCAGCGAGCCCAGAATCGCACAAATTCGACAAGCGTCAGGCTGCTGATGATTACAACGATTGTTGACGACAATTATGACACGCTGACCAGAGCACAAGCACAAGTTACTACATGAACTGAAGACATATTGGGCGTTTCAAGAAGAAATTGCGGCGTGAGAATTCGAGCATGCAACATCATCGCCGTATCACGCACAGTCAAACAGGAAGGCGGAAACTGCTGTAAAAATTGCGAAACGTCTGCTAAAGAAGTCGAAAGATACAATGAGAGCGCTACTAGAGTGGCGAAATACTCCCACATCCATACGTTGTCCACTGCAGCCCTGTTCCACGTCTGATGCAACGACGCACCAGAGCAACAATGCCTCAAACGGAACATCTCACGAGGCCAGTCGTACAAAAAGCAACTTAGACGAGGAAGCGCAAGACCAGGAAACAGAGAGTCGGTCAGCATTATCATAACAGAAAAGCCTGCGATTTGTCACCGTCCTGTTAATGATGCTGATTGGTTTGTTTGCATCGACACTCATTTGAAAGGCCTGTGACATCAACAGAAATGACCGTTCTAAATAGCCGTATAACATATCCTCCTCCGTTTATGACACAGAAGAGTCTCACGAATATCAATATCCCGCTGATCACATAACTCATTTTGATAGCGCAAGAAACCATAAAAACGCTAGCAAACATGGTGGCAGAACAAATCTCGAACTTGTCGTCTTAACTGCTATGTTAGGAAAGTGAACTTTGCCGACACCGACACGATCCCCATTATCATCGGTAAGATGGACGGACCGCCACGTTTAAAAGGTACAAATGTAACACGCGGACGCAACACCAGGACGAAACGACCGACACGTGTGTAGCGGCACTCAAAAACCTGCGGAAAACGTGTAACTTCTGCGACTGTTTGCCGGACAGTTTACTGAAAGTCCGCATCGCTTTCGGTGTCAAGGACTGAAGCACAAGAAAGCATCTACTGCAAGAGCGCAATCTAGATCTTCAAAAATGTATCAACATATGTCGCAATTATGTAAACACAGCACAGCATCACAACTGGAGGTCATATCCCGAAATACAGAACATGTCCACAGGGCTGAAAC
>OZ024856.1:56049997-56159997 GCA_964017155.1 Oasisia sp. SBJ-2009 | reverse complement strand
CGGCGCGGTCGGCTACCCCGGGCAGGTAGCGGCGAGGTGGCGAGAGAGTGATCTACGGCCGTCCGTGTGAGTCAGCGGCACCGGCCGTGAAATCAGCGTGTAGGTCCAGCGGTGACGGGCTGCGGGTAGTAAGCCTGTTGCACAGTTGTGGATCCGGTGATAAAACACGCGTGGATCGTCGCAGTTGTGGATCCAGTTGTGGATTGGAGTCGTTCGTGGATCGCAACTGTGGATACTGCAAAGTGGAATTCAAGTGTCTCTCTCTCTCTCTCTCTCTCTCTCTCTCTCTCTCTCTCTCTCTCTCTCTCTCTCTCTCTCTCTCTCTCTCTTTCTCTGTGCGTGCGTGTGTGCGTGTGTGCGTGTGTGCGTGTGTGCGTGTGTGCGTGTGTGCGTGTGTGCGTGTGTGCGTGTGTGCGTGTGTGCGTGTGTGCGTGTGTGCGTGTGTGCGTGTGTGCGTGTGTGCGTGTGTGCGTGTGTGCGTGTGTGCGTGTGTGCGTGCATGCGTGTGCGTGCGTGCGTCGTGCGTGCGTGCTTGATGCGCTAATTGCCTGGAGGCCGGCATGTGTTTGTTGTTAACACGTCAAAAAAGTAAACGTTGAGAATCTGACGTCTTTATTTCGGTGTTCGTGCCATTTGTTTCCCTGCCTCGTATTACCACCCCCACCATCCCCTCCCCACCGGCTTTCACCCACCCGGTGTCGCCCCTCCCAACTCCCCATTTCCCGTCTCGGGTCTCTGTTGGGGGCACAGTTGGGGGTCGTCACGCACGCTGCTGATGGAAGGGGTAAAACGGTCCACTGTTGACATTGTCACTGATCCCACTCACAGACCGTGTCACTCTGTCGTGTCGTGTTAGCGACACGTCTGTCACACGTCTGTCACACGTCTGTCACACGTCTGTCACACGTCTTGTTATAACAATTTGAAGACACTTGCTGACAGTGGACGGGCGATCGTGGTCAACGCTGTTTTGTTTTGTTAAGACGCAAATAGACCGAGTTCCCAGGGGTTACTCACTCACTCCGTCGGTTTATCTACCGCGTGATGTATGGCACCGCCCGCGTGGATGGAGACTTCGGAGGAGACTGCGCCGTTTCTCGGGTAGAGACTTAATCAGCCACGACTATAGACACATGTAGCGATAACATCGCTCCAACACACACGTGAAGCCATTAATTCAACTCGACCCTCGCCGGTGTTTTGCGAGAGCACGATCGTGTTCGCGCTATTTACAAAGTTTGGTAATGTCATGTAACTTGTAGTTACCACACGTTGTCGTTAAACCGTTAAGTGTTTGGACGACAGATGAAAACGTGACTGAAAAAGTAGAGTTCGTGCCTACCTGTAATTTGTAAAAGACCAGTATGATGCACTTACTGAATGGTTGGATGGCTCATCATGGCGCGTTATTTCTACCAGCACGCACGCACGCACGCACGCACGCACGCACGCACGCACGCACGCACGCACGCACGCACGCACGCACGCACGCACGCACGCACGCACGCACGCACGCACGCACGCACGCACGCACGCACGCACGCACGCACGCACGCACGCACGCACGCACATACAACCGCAACCACAACCACAACCACACACGCGCACGCGCACGCGCACGCGCACGCGCACGCGCACGCGCACGCGCACGCGCACGCGCACGCGCACGCGCACGCGCACGCGCACGCACACGCACACGCACACGCACACGCACACGCACACGCACACGCACACGCACACGCACACGCACACGCACACGCACACGCACACCTACAAACTGTTGTCTTCTTCCAGCAACTTCCCAAATGCAGCTGTCTCAGTTGCTCCATATTAGCGCGTTCCACCTAGAAAATCGTTTCCCATAAATCCGACGGTCCGTTGAATCTAATTTGACTTTGTGACGAGATTCTTCAACTGAGCAGCGCCAAGGTCGGCCGTTCGTGATCTCGGTTAATAACACACATTAACACACCTGCTCCGCCAGCTGTGCCGTCTTAGACTCGATTACAGCTGCATTGTATAATAGACGTAAACTTACCATCTTTAGTAGCGGTAACAATGTAAGGCATGCACACACCGCCACGCATGAGTTCGTCGTGTATGCAACTATGCATGCGAGCGTCCGTGCGTTCGCGCGCTGATGTGGCGGTGTGTGTGTGTGTGTGTGTGTGCGCGCGCGTGCGTGTGTGTGCGCGTGTGTGTGTGCGTGCATCTGTATTGCGGGAGTGCGTGTGTGTATCATGGCGCGCGCGTGTATATGCGTATCGTTTTGGCAAATATGTCGAATCGAGGAATTTTTCCTGAACATGTGTTGTAATGACTGTACGTGTGTTGTAATGACTGTACGTGTGTTGTAATGATTGTACGATGTTATTATTATCGGTTCACGTCGGGAAAGCCACCCGTGGGTGTGTTGTTTCTCGGGGTTACCCTCGGATCAGTTACTTGTTTAATCAGGTTGCGTGTGCATCCGCTACACGTCAATAACAAGATGTTCTAATCACCTTCATATATCCGCTTGCATGCATAATCCCACGTTCAGCACGCGATAGCTTTGTAATTCAACGCTTTTGTATTTACGGATCACAAGGGCCATACGAAAGATCGTGTATTCGAATATTGTCTAGGTTCCTTACATAATGTCTTGTTTTTAATTCCGTCATTTGGTATAGAACTTGCTGGTCCTGAGGCTATATCACATTACATCCATCCTCTGGCAATGTCTTCATAATATATATATATATATACATATATATATATATATATATATATATATATATATATATATATATATATATATATATATATATATATATATATATATCGCTCTCTCTCTCTCTCTCTCTCTCGCTCTCTCTCTCTCTCTCTCTCTCTCTCTCTCTCTCTCTCTCTCTCTCTCCCCCCCTCTCTCCAGTTTTCCCACTAACGGCTGTTCGTCCCTCCCAATGGATAATTTTTAAGTCCCTACTTACGGCGAACTAGATCTATTCACACGGTCCGTCCACCAGCAATATGGGTAAGGGTACTTCGTTAGTAGATGATCATTATCTTTGTGCAATCAAGGAAGTGAAAGTTGGCCACTCTTCAGGTTAGAATCTAGTCAAATTTTACTTCGAAATGATAAAAATTTATGACTTTTTAACAGCATAGTCCCCCTTCTGTTAACACGAGGGCTGAACCTGTAATTCGCTCCCAGCGGTTCCGTCGCATGTGTAATTAGTTAACATTTTATCAGACCAATTAACCGTCTAAAAATGCAACTGTGATTCAATCGGCTAGTGCGCTATCGGGTAAGGATGAATGATGGAGAGGGGGCGATGGATGATGATGGGAAGATATGAAACGAATGAACAGGATGAGTGGTTAAACCTACTACGCCTGACCTCAACCCCCACGCTGGTAACAAGAAGGGTCAACAGGTAGACCCTATAATCTACGTCCCTACCTTCGACTATAGGTATAGCCACGGCACGAGGAAGTATAGACATCCATCAGTTTTTCCAAACTGACATATAATTTATAGTGGCTGACATTGCAAACAGTTGTGAACATTGTTACTCAACCACGTCAACAAATACATTATAATAAACAACAAATTGTTTGTAGTCAAACAACCATTTTCGGATTGTTCGAAATGAAAATAGTAGAAAGCAGAAGAAAATGTAATTTGTTTTGATTCTCGATAAGGACTACAGTCTCCTATTCCACATGTCATATGAAGTGTGAAGCTTGTGGTGGCAATCAAAATTTAATGTCAACTGTGTAGTGTCGCTCAATTCGCAAGGTGACGCTACCGTAGCGGCAGTCTACAAAGTAAATTCTGCAAAGCCCAACATTCTTCAGATTTTGCATACGCCACGATAACATGGTTCCCTTTGAAATCCGGTACATTTTAAATTGAGTTTCACGGTCTTTCACAGAGGCGAGTTCAGGTTCGCATCATGTAGTAATTTGCGCAGTCTTCTCAATTTTCGAACCGGTCACCGATCATGAATCACCTTTGGCATGCTTCGCATTCCAATGACCTAAACTCTTCAGCGACATAAAGGTGGGCGTGTCTGGTCGCTGCTCGACAGGTGGCGCTCGTTTCCCCGGCAAACCACCTGTAGAACGGCTTTGCGGCCATGTTGGTTTGCTGTCGTATTCTTTAACTTGAAATGGGGACTTTGTTGTTAATAAGTTCTTGAATTGGATATTGCATGACACTCACTTAGGTAAGTAACACAGCCACTACATTTGATTATTCTCACTGTAGTCGTACATAAAGTCTGTGTGTGTAACTTCGGTGGCGACATTCGACGTTGGGAGCCGGTCCGTGACGGAACTAGTCGGTCACGGTGGTGGCTTTGACAACCTGACTGACTAGCGTCTTGGCTCTATGTCCGCCAAACCGGATCTGGTGCTTACTCGACCAGTTTAAAAAGCTAACAACAAACGTTTGCATTCACTGACTATCAGTAGTATACTACATTTTGCTCTCCAGTACATGTTTAATTAATGAAGAGTCGATCAGAACTTGAAATGACAGAAATCAGAACCGTAACTCGTGAGGCGTGACATTATCCAACTTCGGCTGTCAGTAATTATTCGTCTTCAACACTTTGGCTTACGGGCTGGCGTAGATTTTTTTCACGGCCACACCTACGAATGCCTACGATTACTAAGGATTTCATTACATCCTGTTACGTTTGCTATAACTATGCTGATGTAAATGGTTTTCACGAGATCCCTACATCTTAATCTTAAGTTCAGAATAAATCGACGAGGGAAATACATATATGACACCAATCATTGCATGACAAAAATGAAACAAAATGTCACAAATCTATCACCACTGTTTACTCGCTAAGTAAGTAAAAAAAAAGTCATCTTTTATTTGTTGTCCATCAGTTAGCTCTGTATAATATAAATAAATTTCATCAGCCATTCCAGGATGACTTCCTTGACAAAAGCTACCCAGACGTATAATATTGTTCTATTACTTCTAAATTCCTGAACGCTTGCTGTTTTTGAAGAAAAAACAATATGATGTGTACCTTTGCCTGGAATGGATACAATAATAGATTTTAACTTCTATTATTTTATCTCTGACATTAGGCGATTAGTTTTTTATTTCAAAGGCACCTGTGTTACTTTTATCGATATATTTAAAGTCTGTTCATCATTCGTTTAGACAGGACAAACATGAGATTCCAGCTGTCTTTGTTATACTGTGATTGAGTCGTGCATATTGCAGACAACCCTTCTTCTCTCCCAACTGCCAACCAGTGCGGTCTTGGTTCTACAGGAACTACCTCTGGTATAGCATAGCAGCCTTCAGGCTAATAGCATGTGCCAATTATGTGACCTAGTACGGCTTTGTGCTTTTGAAACATCCAGTTTGAAAGGAACAGTGCCTTTATTGCCTTCATTACGCTATTTACTTGGAGCTGCACAGCGCCCAGAAACAACTGAGCCAGGCACTCTTTCAGGAGCTGTTGAGTGTCCTTTGAAGCCATACATATTTATTGTAAGACGGAAAAGGAAACGGGGAGTACCTATGACATAACACTGGTCGTCTGTTTTGTTCTGCAGTGTGAGTGTATTGCCCAGTGCATTCCTTAGATCTGTTAGCTGTATTCAGATGAGGTTACACATCCAGAGATATTTTCATTAATAAATTATATATGCACTTTTAGGCTTAGCGGCAATTTTAATTGATATGGTTATGCTTGATTGGCAATGATTGACTTCAACAGCTAGTGCCGTTTCAAGTTTTGGATTTCACTGACATTTATTCCCGATGATGACATACTCTACTGGTAGTTGTATCAACAAGTTTATCTTGCCCCCCTAAGGACCCGGACTAGCATTGGGCATTGATGATAATCTCTTTCATGCTGGCTGTAGTGAGCAATCTTGACTACTCAGACTTACTGGGGTAGTTGTTTTGAATCTCTTCAGGCACGTAATGGGTCCTAACTAATGGTTCATACTGTTCACTGCTCCAATGTGCTGTACTTGTTGGCTAGAGTATCAGTAGCACCTTTTAATTGGGAGGTGGCTAATGTGTCACTGCTTATCAGTTTGCTGAGTAATCTAGGGTGAATGGTTAATTCTATTAGAATGGTCAGCTTTCTCTTATGACTGCTGGTAAGTAAAAGTAGGACCTATCTTATATTCTAAATTTCCAAAGAATGCATGCAGTTTAGTAGTATTTTACTAATATAGTAATACAGATTAGTACAGCATGGAATACTAATTAAATAAATGTTTAGCACTTGGTAAAACAGTTAATTGATATTTTATTTCTAATGGAAGGACAAACACTATATGGGGTGAAAGAGTGTAGTTGTACCACAAATCATAGAGTTTCAATGGAATATGTCTAAAATGTGAAAATCCCACATGACTGTCTCACACTCATGTTTATTTTGGAAGTTCATACAGTTGTATATCACTGTTTAAAAATAATTCAGGTAGATGAATTGTCACCATGCTCCCAGACAACTGGACGACCTGAACTCTAATCAAAGCTGGTTTACCTGTGAGTAATCTGGAGATGCTATCACTATCAGGGATTCATTGGTTATCAGTGCAGAGTGGCTGGACGAAAGGAAGCTGTGCCTTAGCAAGTGTTTACACAGAATCCTTGTCAACTCAGCTGACCTGGTGAATCAACAGTCTGTTTGAACAGCAAAAGGGGGCAGGCCACAATTACACCTTATGTGCCATTATACCAACAGAGGCTTATACAAGAAATGATGGATCATGTGTTGGTGTATTTTTGTAGCAGATTTGTGTTACAGGTTTTGAGGTTAGGTTTCTGAGCTACTTGCTGGTTGCTACAACCCTAAATGACATGGTTCAAAGTGATGTTTAATTGCAGTACTTTGTTAGTGCACTACTTAGTAGTTCATGGGGTGTTCCAAAGGCTGGATAGCCATACCCGAGGTCCAGAATATGGCAAAGTTCTACAGGGCAAGGCTAATTTGACGTGATACATTTTTTTAGTGGGTACCATTGTTATAAGGCATGGCATAAACATTGTTTTATTTTCGAGATGCAGTAGCTGGTTATCAGTTTTGTTGCAGTTGTTCGAGTGGCCTTATCGAGATATGGTAGTAATTATACATATCAGAATGGAAAAAACTTAAAATCCTAAATTTAAATTAAGCAGTGATATAATGACTCAGCATCCAAATAAATTGTGTATCTCTGGGTTGATTTTTTTTGTAATTTTGATAAATTCATTCAGATATTCATGACAGACCTTGTTTTTTAGAGTGCAGGACAAAATCCCAACGGACAAAACCCCAACGGACAAAATCCCAACGGACAAAATCCCAACCAATTTTAGATGGACTGTTGGACTAGACTTTCTCTGTGTATGCATACATATATATATATATATATATATATAAAAATAATATATATATATATATATATATATATATATATATATATATATATACACGTTAGTGCTATCCAATCAAACAACACCTAAACGCACACTGTAAAGGTGTTATCTCAAAGGTGAAAATGTGCTCAACATCTACAATTAGATTAGTGCAGCTCATTGTTTATTAAGAAGCCGTTATTGCTATGCAATCAAACAACACAAACGCACACTGTAAAGGTGTTATCTCAAAGGGAAAAATATGCTCAACTTCTTCAATTAGATCAGGGCAGCCCATTGTTTATACAGAATCTGATGTTTGTTGTGCCCCTGGCTTCTGCTCTCTCTGCTGTCTGCTGTGGCTTCGCGGCACCAACCCAATCGTTTTTCAAACTGATCTATTGTGTATCTAGCCGCTCTAGCGCTTGGTTTGTGTGGTGATTTCTTAAGTGTTTGCCTAAAACGTGACCAATTCCTTTGATTGCATTTAATTAACTTCAGGCACAGTAAATTTTGTTGCAAAGCACTATTTGTTTGTGCCGATATCAATCGATTTTTCTCCTGCCAGTCCTGAGCTTTTACAAATAGTCCACCACAGTGTCTTACCGATCCAATAGTAACATATAGAATATTGAAGATATATACATATATATCCAATTTGGAGACAATGTGACACTACCAGCATTTCATATCATTTTATAGCATATCCCTAATCCTAGACTACTCGTCACTGAACTACTTTTCGAACTACTCACAGATGCAGTTAATGTAGGATCACCTTAATGTTACCTGTAATTGCTACCATCTAAATTCAAAGGAAACATCAATAGCATTAAGATCAATAGGGTGTGTGTGGCCCCTAAAGACAATGCACAATGCACTAGGTGAGAGAATGTACTTCCAGGATGGCAGTGTTCTGAAGGGGAGTGTAAGGATGAGTTGCATTGTTGAGCACAAACGAAAGCAGTTAATACTGTCTTGCAGGTGTTAGTTTAGTTAGAATTTGTGTTTCAGTAAGAATCAAAATAAACCAAAACAGCATAATAGTGTAGGGTGCACCAAGCAGCTCTGCATGGTGATAGTATGTATGTATACATGAACCATGGGACCGAACCATGCATGCATGTATAAATCAAGATAAACCAATGGTTGGGATTTTGTCCGTTGGGATTTTGTCCGGTTGGGATTTTGTCCTCGCACCGTTTTTTTATTGGTCTGGGTGGATCTATCTGGCTATTATTTTCCAAACCCAATTTATAAGGCTATGTACACTAAGTTGCAAAAGTCGAACTTAACTTTAGTGAATACAGATGGTGACATTTATAAATAAAAGCAGGTACAATGTGAGATACATCGGAAGCCAGGGAGGCATGGGTAGTGTAGTGGTTAGCACATCCGCCTTGTTAGTAAGTGGCCCAAGTTCCGTACCTGGGCCAGGGTAGGCATGGTTTATTTGGCTTACAAACATTTTCTGAAAAAAGAGTGGCTACTTCAGTGAGACGTCATAAGATGACGGTGCTATAAGTTTATGACATATACAGAATAGAAAGTTAAATTTTAAAAGACCAATTGATCAGGGGTAGAAATAGTGGTAGTCTGGTAGTCCGGGGACTACCAGAAACTTGGTTGGACTACCAAAGATGATGACAGCAGTAGTCCAATGGACTACCACAAAATTGGGGAATATTTCTCAAGTTTTGTTTTGTCATGTTATTTTGCTTAAATCTGGGCCACATGACTACCAGATATATCTGAGGACCACCAAATTTCCCAACTAAGTAGTTCTTCTGACTACCATAAATGTTGGAGTTATTTCTACCCCTGTTGATGCCAAATGCAATATACAACTAGAACTAGATAGTATGTCAATATTTGACATGATAACTTACAGTGTATTAGGTTTCTTATCTGAGTCTAATAACGCATCCAAGATCTGACTGTACAGTGTAGTGTGTCCAGCTTGTCTGTGGTTTATGGGTCTGTGTCCACTGTCCAGTGCTGCTGACCCCCCACAAGCACTACTACACGGCCTTATCCATGTTTACATTGTCACCAACATTACTGGAATTCCACAGCCTCGGGTGAGACATGTATTGCCACTGAGGCGGAACTGAACTCGTTATTCACTCAGGCGTGACACTCTCGTAGCTAGCAATATTTTACGTGTTGTTTGCAACTTTTTCTTCACTAAATTTGAATCCCCGTTACATCAAAATGTAGACAGTAAAGTGTTGACACAAGGTATGGTGGCAGGTGTTTATTTAGTGTTGATGTTTACACGGCTATGTTAGTCAACTCAGAAATAATCTGCAGGAACATTAGTTAACGTGTGGAAGGTATAATCAAATTTATTATTGCACATCTTTATCTTGATTAAACTTCAATTTCAGTTTATTTGTACATATATTCTTGTGTGCGTCACATGGAGTTCCACCATAATAATTGTGCGTTTCAGAAGAATGTCCACAGTCACTGTTTGTCACAGTGCGGTGCAGTCTGGGGTCAATGGGCCTGAACAAACAGACTTTGGGTGACAAAATACCTTCTTTTGTCACCAAGTTGTCCACATATTTCTCTGTCATGTTCAGTTTGTTAGCATGACTTGAGTAGATTGACTTAGTAGTTTAGGACTGACCTTATGCCATGCACACAAACATATTACGATCTTACAAAGTCTAAACAAAAGTAATTGAAAACATATTCTTAGATCCATGTTAATATTACATAGATCTGTCATAGTATGTGTATTTTTGTACACCTTCAAGTATCGTGCTGTGTTTTTCTTTTATTATGCCTGTAGTGGGTTTCTTTTAGACTGTGTTTTGTTCAACTGCCGTTGTGCTCATGTAATGATAATATAATGTTCCCTCTTGTATTTCTAAATAAGTTAACTTGATTAATTGATAAACCAAATTGTTTAAATAAATGTTCAATGGTATTTCCCACTGTCCAGTGTGTGAAACCTTAGAAACATAAACCATATGTGGGCAGATTTTTATTGTTGAGCAAATTACTAAATATTTTATATCAACTTTTCTAACAGTGTGTTTCACTTTGCATTGTGTTGATTAAATAAAGGCTAGTTATTTAGAATTCTGATAACTTTTGTAAAGATGTTATATGTGATATATTTACAAAAAGACCTATGACTGTTAACTATGACTTTTAACTATGACTTTTCACTTTGACTTTTAACTATGACTCTGTTAACTATGAATTTACCAATGTGTGCAACAGCAGTGTACTTTTTGTGAATCTTTCTTAAAGTTCTGATCCTTAATAGTAATTTACAAAGATATACCTTTTGCAGTGTTCACTATCTAAAACATGCCACTGTTGGTTCAGATATGGGGATTGTAAATGGAGGCCTTTTATTGTTTAGCAAATATAGTTTGTGATCAATCCTACATACAGTGCACACGTTCCGTGGCACGGGTGGAATGTCTGATCAATGCATCTACACCACCACCAGTGTCAAAGGGTACGATCCAGACATATTCTCAATCACGAATAAATAGTTGATGGAATGTCTCTGGGTGCCATGCTCGCATTCTCCTCGCTGCCATACTTTAAGTAACAATAAGATTCTGATTTAGCTTTATGCCAAACTGGTTGACTGCAAGTAACAGAGGTATATATAGCGACCTCGTAAACAGCATTGCATGCCATTTGTGTTCGGGAGAAATGTAGCGAGAATGTTCTTTTCAAGAACAGGGTTAGACTGATCAGCATGTCGATTAGTGAGCTCAGCGACATAAATCATTGTGACAGGTCAGAATGATATCACTAATCACAAGTTTCACAACGCAATCAGAAAGCACCTTTACTGTTTCTGTGGCAGACGGCTGGGTTAAATAACAGGATAGAGTGTCAGTGATAGACAGTGAAACAGAAGCTAGCATTACTGAGTAGGAAATGAAGCAAAGATGCTTTAAACAGTGTTACTGGTCAAAGTTTTGCAGAGGGCATTTTGAATGAAAAATTCTGATAATTTTATCGCAGTTACATTTGCAGATGACTAAGTATTATAGCAATATAGCTTTTGTGTTGATTATGTAGTGACGATCCTGTTTTTATATAAGAACATAATGATAATGTTGTACATGCAACTATTGAAGAGTGTGTGGGGTGAAGAAGTTATACTTGCAAAATTCACCATCGTTTGTGTTTGACAGTTAATGTTAATGTGTGAACAAGATAATGAAGATATTGCACTAGAAACTACAAAGAAAATGTCCTCGGGTGAGGACAAAGACATCTGAACTATACAAAATATAACAGTGCAATAAATATCAATCTCTTGTTGTAGCTGGCTAAAAATTAACACTAATTTCATTATGTTGCACATAATGACATACTATTAGACAATTATAAATTTCTGTAATGTTCTCATGGAGATAAACATGTAATAAAGTCAGTTAGAAAAACATGAATGTAAACAAATTAAAGTAGAATGTAGGTAATTTCAATTAGCAAATTACAGTGTATTATATTATAGAATAAAAAGAAGAAGATTGCAGGAGTAATGCATGCGTGTGTGACAGACTATGTGACAGACTATGTGATAGACTGTGTGACAGACTATGTGACAGACTATGTAACAGACTATGTGACAGACTATGTGACAGACTATGTGACAGACTATGTGATAGACTATGTGACAGACTATGTAACAGACTATGTGATAGACTGTGTGATAGACTGTGTGACAGACTGTGTGACAGACTATGTGACAGACTGTGTGACAGACTATGTGACAGACTATGTGACAGACTATGTGACAGACTATTTGACAGACTATGTGACAGACTATGTGACAGACTATGTGACAGACTATGTGACAGACTATGTGACAGACTATGTGACAGACTGTGTGACAGACTATGTGACAGACTTGATGACAAAGCCAGCCACTGTTGAGTGCATTAATTGTTATGAGCTGGTTGTTGATAAAATTGCTAATGACCTGGACTGGACGTGTGTGCTACTATATTGGTCACAGTTGTTGACCCTAGTCAAACCTGTTGACCAGACATGGGCCATACGGCTGGACATGGCTAGACCCACAGTTGGCACCTGTCATTGTGTTTATATTTATGTCATTTTAATGGAGCCAAGGTACCAGAGAAAAACAACAACTCTATAAGTAGCCTGGACATGGCCACTGGTTTGTTCTTGTTGACAGACATCATTTCATGTGACACATTTGTCATTCAGTATCTACAGCCAGGTACCAATGGTGGTAGGGACCTTCTCAGAAGGCACCTTTCCCGTAGTAACTTTACAGCGAAATGATACAAGAAGATAGGATGAATGCGGTAGAATTGAGAGAAGACATTGGAATGAAGAAACTTGTACAAATTTAAATATTTTGGGATACTGAGTAGATTGAGATGGCTTGGACATTAATTTTACAGAGAGAGTAAAAACTGAAATTAAGATGGAGAGACTCTGAGGAGAGCTATCAGGAGGAGAGGAAGGAGCGGTTTGCCAGATGAACTGTCGTATAGGAATAAACTGCAGAAGATGTGGGTAGATAGAAGTATCTAGACACTGGACCAGTTGCTGTAGCCCTCCACACTACAATAGACAATAGATGGAGAGGGATGAAAAACAATCACCATGAGTTGATTGATCAATATCACAAAAAAACTTACATTGAAGTTTCACTGGCAGGAAATGCACGTCCCTGGTTTCAGAATAAATCATAGTCAGGCTCTTTCACTGCTTGGCAAAGTTCCGGTTAGTTAACTCTGTGGAAGCGTTGGCACTGAACCTTATTCACAATGAACCAAAAGCACACTAGATGTCAATACAATATTGATTCTGCAGATAGACTATGTCTGGTACACATGGCATTTTTGTGCAATTTTTCCATTACGATAAATTGATAATTATATGGCCTTAAAAATGTATTGACGTCGTAATTGACCAGTGTTATGATTACAGATGTACACTAGGATTTACACTGAACCGGCATTGATGAAGTTGCATAGGCAATTCTTTATCATTATTTTATCTACAGGTTTACACCATGAGTATTTATATCGTGCATGAACCAGCTGTTACCACGTTGATCTTCCTAGTTGGTCGTATTAATCTGACTGACATTTCCACCTTGTTTTCTTCCTATATTAATTTATGTGACCTTTTCTTAGTAATAGTTCTGGCACTGCACTGTGTAGTAAAAGTTCTGCTTATGAGTGACATATCTGCAAATATTAATTATTTGGGTTTCTTGGTGTCACTAGAACTGTTCCTCCATCTAGTTAACCTGGTATTCATTGTAGCCAGCACAAAAAGATAATAAACTTTGCCTTATTGGCATCCTCTGAAATGACATGCTTCAGACTTCATATATATTTTGAAAAATTACACTAAAACTCAATTTAACTCACTCACAGGATGTTTTGTTGTATTATTGCATTGTATCCACTGATATACAGTTAGAAGTATAATTGAATACTGTTCATTCCCTGTCAGTACCTGGTGTACAAATCTGTCATAATCCCTTACTTTCTATAGTACTTTGCAGATTTGGTTTCCTTCCCAGCTTTGATCTGGGTAGGAATGTTATTGTGGGGGCTAATTCTTGCTATAGTGCCTTTGTCAGTTGATCTCATTCAGTGGTTCTCAGGTGGTCTACTCTTCTGGCTTTGTTTGGCTTTGTTATTTGTGTCGCTTTATGTTATGGGGAGTACTGGTAACTCACTAGCCTGGGAACACAGTCTCTAAGCAGGAATCCTTTACTAGATTTATGTATCTTTGTTTGAGCACAAGATGTTGCCACTGCGTCACCAGTGACACTACTTGTGCCAGTTCTGTGACACTCAGTGGCAGTGTCAGAAAGTCTGTGTTTAGAAAGTCTTTAAAGACATATTTTTTTATTAGACATTTTAATTAATTGAAATTGTTGTGAAATGACGGACACTGCTTTTTAATTGTGTTTATGTTTTAGACTAATGTATAGATAATTTACATACACAGATTTAGTAAATGTTTTAATTTTATATTTTATATTAATTTATATAATTTACAGAGGTTTAGTACTATATATCTTTAAAACAGTGTTTAATTTATTTTTAATTGATTTATATGATTTATATAATTTACATACAAAGGTTTATATACTAGTGTACATCTTAAACCAAAATTTGATTTGATTTATATTGATTAATATAATTTACATTTGTATTTATTAATACATTTAATATTGTCTTGTACAGCGCATCGATCTGCCATGCGGGAATTAGCGCTTTAGAAACACAGTTGGTGCATGCTGGGTTTGACAGTTGTCAGTATCATAGTATCACTGTTTAGGAGGGAAATCAATGCTAAAGTTCAGAATCTGGTTTCACATTATTGAAAGTCCCCAGGTGAGAAAATAGTTCTAACACATAGCAGAAGTGTGACAGGGTAAATGTCCGGGGAACCATTGTACTGACATTGGTAAGAGCTCTTAAAACCAATTTTGTACCTTAACATGAATTTTGATCTTTAATAGTGATCTTGAATACATGAAAACTGTCTTTGAAACACCACCACGCATGCGCAAGTGGTCCATTAGTAATATGGCAATGGATATTTACGTTTAAAAAACTCCTTTAATTTAACAACAAATTTTGTTTAAGGTTGAATTTTCCTTAGGAGCACTTTATCTGAGTGAAATGGTCCCCCGGTGTGTGAATGTTCTCTCTTTAATGTGAGTCGCACTGGGAAGTCTTGTCTTAGTGTTTGCTCCAGGCTCCGGGTGACTTTGATTATTGCACAATGGAGTCTCACTCGGTCTACCAATGTGTGTTTTGCATGACTGGTTTTTCGTTGAATGGACATGTTCCGGTGAATGGCGGGTGCAGTGTGAGGGGTAGCCACAGATGTCTTAAATTGATACTTCAGGGTAGAATTAAAATAGATTGCATCTGAACCTTTCTCGGTGTCACGTTTCCAAGAAGATTGCGGTGAGGGTATATCCCTTTCCATCTTTCCTCAGATGTCTAGCCCGTATTTTCATTAACTTGCTGATCTGTCTATGCCACAATGTGTTCCGAATGTTTCGCTACAGGTAACATCTGAATTTGCGACAAAAAAGACACAATTTTAACCCAAGCTTGAGAATTAAGTCTGTGTTTCACAACCAAGCATTGCATATTTTCTGTTGCAGTCAGTTGTATGTTCTGCTTTAAAATGATAGAAAATAAATGTTGACAATGTAAGTATACAACTAGCTGCTAGCACATGGATGGGTAAATACAACCACAGAGCCTGCACTGTAACTGTGGGCTGGAGTGTTGATCTGTACAACATTATGTCGTTCCCAGGTGTTGATTGATCAATAAAAGAAACTTGAGCCAGAGATTTATTTTCTGTGGATGGCCTGGGTCCTTAGGGTAGTTTCTTAGGTGTTTCTTTTATCTGTAGTTATGTTCTTTGATAACAGATTGCAGTTACACGTTTAGCACCAATTTATTACTTAAATTTACTTGTCCAATTTCCCGCAGTTAAAGGTAAATGCTATTAGGAGGAACATGATTTGAATACCATACAGGTAGTATTAGATACTAGAACATATACTACAACGGTACTTAGTAATATCTTGGGTTGCAGTGCAGGTTATTTTGCTGTGGTGCTAGCAATCTTGTATCAAATATTGTTTATTTACTTTCAAGAGTAATGTTTTGGGTCTTATACTGGGAACAACCTGATGTCAGAGGTAATTTGTTTTTACTTGTGGATTGGGGAACTATTTGCTTCTTGGTGCCATTCATTTGGCAGTAGAAATGGGTGTGTAGCATTGATTGCCAGGCTGTTTCACCTGTGAATGGAAATGTGATACTTTTAACAGGTCCAGAAGGATACCAAACAGTATGTAAATGGGTAATACCGGGTAATCTGGTCAGTTGATGGATATACACTGTAGCTATAGACTTTGAAGGAAATAGCTTGTCATGTGTAGGGTGCAGTTATAGCAATCTCCACTCCGTCATATGAGCCTAGTAAAATATAAATTCTTGGAATGTGAGGTAATATTACTTTCAAGATTGCATTTCTGCAGAATTTGCATTGACTCACTGCATCTAGGAAAATTTAGCATGACTTAAGTTGCATTCGTTCATTATGTGGTGTTTGGGTGTGGCTGTTCCCGGGATGATGTACTGGGAATCACACAGGCGTAATTGTAATTGATAACCCACGCTTGATAACCCACGTTTCCTGCATGTTTTATATAAATCTCCACTGAGCAAGGTCAACATTGTTTAATGCTTTTGAGTTGGTTGTCACTTGGGTACATGGTACATTTCGATTTATAAATGCATACTACTACTGCTGCTGCTGCTGCTGCTGCTGCTGCTGCTGCTGCTGCTGCTGCTGCTGCTGCTGCTGCTGCTGCTGCCCACTACCACTACCATTACTTCTACTAGTGGTTTTTTGCCGGTCTGTATAATCTGTGCATATTATCTTGGGCTCTCTAATATGTTGAGAAATCTGCTTTAAAATATAGTATAGTGTAAGTAGATATTTTGTTGTAACTTATTCCCCTGAGGCATGCATTGCTGAAATATGACCTAGATTTCATTAACTGACCAGAACTTGTTATCTGTAGTAAGATCACAGGCACTATATGATTGGTGATTAATACCCTCCTGGCTAACATTCTCTGGTAGTTGAGTTGGTGCAATGCCTATTCTTCAGCGCTGGACCTATGGCCCTTCAATGAATTCGCAAGTATGCCTATTATGGCTGTGACTGCAAATGCACACTAAATATCTTTATTGAGGTAGAGTGAGGTGTAACTTTGTGTCAAGTTGTCAACAGTGTATTGTATATCGCATTGTACATGCACATGAATTTTGAAAACACATTTCGCTGCATTCAAGTTTGATCAAGATTGCAATTTTGTGTTTTAATTTTGAATAAAGGGAAGGGCACCATTGAAAGACAGTCCCCAGTTTGGTAGCGAAGCATTATTATGTTGTTTAGGCGTGGCTGCCAATTGCAAGTTTTTTGGCAAACGTGGGCAATTGCGATAAATGTTTGCATTGTCACCTCCAGATTTGTATGCCGCGTTTTGTTGCATGAGCTTATCAATCCCACGGCAATGTCACTGACCAAAATACCAGACAAGTGCCTCGTGGTATGTGCCGATTTGGTATTAGTTACACAAAGACTATGTGCAATATCATATGACAAAAAAAGTAATACATTTTTGTCTATATTGTTGTTGTCAACAATTATGCACATATTAAAAAAAATGGTGTCATGGACCGTAGATGCTGTTATGCAATAACTTTATGTTATTAACATTACACTGGCTGTTTAATTCAGTAGGTGTGTGCCTGAGTAAATATCACTTTCCCTTCCTGCAATGAATCATGTATATAAACATTTAGTAGACTTGATGTTAAAGAAGTACGACAGTTACAAATGTATGTAAGAGAGAATACTCTTGCATAATATTTCTTAATATTTAAGATACTGGTCAATATATGAACAAGATAGTCATATGTGTGAGAGGTGTATCAACTCAGTGAGATAATACCACATAAGAAGGCTAGGATAAAAACTTGTACCAGTCCAGACTTCATTGTAGGCATTTATTGATAATTGATGCGCAGACATTGTGTGTTTCTAATATTGTGATTGTCTAACATCATTAACATGTAGACAACTTTTATTTATTTATTTATTTGTTTTTCATCCAGCATAGCTCATTTCAACACAATTAGTGCTGTCTAGTACATTGATAAATAAATTTAAAAAATTACGTGAACATAGTGGCAATTACTTTGGAAGATGGTGTATTTTAAACACGTGGCATGGAACCTCTAATATAAAACCACCAAAAATGCATTTGACAGATTGGTTGTGAAACTAAACATTGGGTTGGCCTGTCAACAATGGCATGTGAGCTTGGTGTACTCTAGACAAAGGCAGTTAGTGTCATAACAGTAACAGTAACACTCTGTTATTATATAAAATTGGTGCCTAGGGCAATATTATAAAATTATATAAATATTTAAAGAGTTTTAGAAAGCCATTATAGCGTATGTACAGTTGGTGAGCACTGGTGAGCCTGTTACTAATTAACACTCAGTTCAATACCAGAGGAAAGGGTAATCAATACAATGTGTCGATTGACCCAAGGTTACAATATTTAGGATAGAAGCAAGTTAATGAAAACTAAAAACTACTTAATTTTACAAAACGTGCCATCAGTATAATGTTACCAATTCATTTCTCCATTAAAATTAAACAACCCTTGTGTATGATTGTATTCATTTTAGTTTAAAAAAACCTCAGTGGCTAAGTGCTGTTTAGTATTTTTGTTTTGTTTTGTTTATTGGTTCATTATTACAATCGATAACCTAGATTCAGCTTCTGTCAATTTGGTCATAAGTATTAGCATAAGGAATCTCATTAGTTGTTGTTATCCGGTCTACAGAGCTGTAAAAGACATTTAGATGTCTGGACTTTGTGTTTGTGGCACAGACAAAGTACAGTCGTAGCTGATACGTCTATGTGGTGTTGATCAACAGCCAACTTGTCTCAGTAAATGAGGTCAGCTGTGGTAAGTAACCTTAGTTTTGTATGTCCCAAGTCTATAAACCAGTCACTGTACATAGCTGTAGTGGGTGCCAGAATGTTGTAGGTCGTTTGATATTTAAATTTATACTATAAAATCATGGTGCAAGTGCTGCCAAGTGGCACAGTCTCAAGTGAAACTGTGACTGGTTACCAGGTAACTGCCAGTTGGTGGCCCATACATGATCAATCAACATGATTGATTTACCACGAGTGTTATGTTAGCATTTTTTTAAATGTGTTTCTTGAATAATATGAATCTGAGAAATGGGGTTTGTGTATGGTAGAAATGGGAACCTCCAGAAATGCCTAAACCCAGACCTTAAAATGTAGTTCACAGTGTAGTTTTGTGATGTGATGGTGTGTCAACAGTATCATAGTGATGTGATTGTGATGATGAGTCATCATTGTCCTGTGATGACATCCTTTGACATGTCATGTGACAGTGTGTCACCAGTGTGACAGTGTGTCACCAGTGTCTTGTGATGAAATGTCACTCTGTCATGTGATGGATGATATGTCACTCACATATGATCTGTGTGATGTGATGATGTATCATGTGTTGATGTCACCCGTGTCCTATGATAACATGTCACTGTGTCCTATGATAACATGTCACTGTGTCCAATGATAACATGTCACCTGTGTCCAATGATAACATGTCACTGTGTCCAATGATAACGTGTCACTGTGTCCAATGATAACATGTCACTGTGTCCTATGATAACATGTCACTGTGTCCTATGATAACATGTCACTGTGTCCTATGATAACATGTCACTGTGTCCTATGATAACATGTCACCTGTGTCCAATGATAACATGTCACTGTGTCCAATGATAACATGTCACCTGTGTCCAATGATAACATGTCACTGTGTCCAATGATAACGTGTCACTGTGTCCAATGATAACATGTCACTGTGTCCTATGATAACATGTCACTGTGTCCTATGATAACATGTCACTGTGTCCTATGATAACATGTCACTGTGTCCTATGATAACATGTCACCTGTGTCCAATGATAACATGTCACAGTGTCCAATGATAACATGTCACCTGTGTCCAATGATAACATGTCACTGTGTCCAATGATAACGTGTCACTGTGTCCAATGATAATGTGTCACCTGTGTTGAATGACATGTCACTATGTCATGTGATGACATGTCACCTGTATCCTTTGATGACATGTCAAATGTGTTATGTGATAATATATCATTGTCATGATGATGTATCACTGTGCCATGTGATGACGTGTCACTGTGCCATGTGATGACGTGTCACTGTGTCATGTGATGACGTGTCGCTGTGTCATGGGGTGATGTGTCATTATGTCATGTGATGACGTGTCACTGTGTCATGTGATGATGTGTCATGTGATGATGTGTCACTGTGTCATGTGATGTTGTGTCACTATGTCATGTGATGACGTGTCACTGTGTGTTGTAGCGGCAGAAGTTGAGGAGGAGGAAGAGATGGAGGACGGGAGTAAGTTTGAGAAAGGTCGTATCCAGGTGCTGCAACAGGAGCGCGTCTACATCCAGAAGAAAACTTTCACAAAATGGTGCAACTCCTTCCTCGAAAAGGTGCGCTTCAGTCTTTGCATGTTTATACCTCTAAACATTTGTTATATTATCAGATGTCCCAACTTGATAAAATATTTATTACATTGTTATCACATTCTGCTGTTCCACAATTTAATGTTACGTTATATTTGTATTTTTCACATCAAGTAGTCTATGAAATAATCCTGGAAAGTTGAGAACTCATTTCATATAGAAGGACAATATCATAAGAAAGTTAGTCGACATGACTGGCCAACAGTTAAATTGTATAATTTATTAAATTTGATCAGTGAACTTGTAGTAGAAAGTTGAGTGTCCAATCATGATTTTTCCGTAAAATACAAGCATTTGAACTTCATTAATAAAACTGAGACTAAAACAATTTCAATTTTTCTATCTGATGTATATTTTTTCTCTTTTATATTCGATGTATATTTTTTCTCTTTTACATTGTTCCTTACTAGATAAGTAGGACACATTTTGAAACTCATAAGGAAATACCCAACAACAACTGGTTAACAAGTATTTATAATGTCAGTCACACAAAACGTGATACTTTTGTTACGGTGCATGTTGTGTTCAGAACAGAAATATGCCACCATTCTCCTGTTACATGTCATGACCTAAACGTCTGTGGTATTAATGTACCAGAAATTTGCATTTGTGGAATTCAGCAGAGACCGTTGATGTTATAACGTTAGTCGCGTCAAAACCTGCTGTGTAACGCCAGTCGTAAGGACCAAGGGTAGCGTCTTTCACTTCACAAACTCTGTGCACTGTTGTTGTAGAAGCATCATCTTAGTATTTTTAGCAACTTATTTTTTAAATGTTCTACAAGACATGGAATTACATTAGCAAAGAAGCAGTGTAGACTAGATATTAGAAAATTCCCATTTTCACAAAGAAGAGTAATGAATGGAACAGATTAACAGCTGATTGTGTAGGTGCTAGTAACTAGTGTTAACACAGCGTATGTTTAAAAATAAAATTGACATATACCTAAGAAGGGCGGGGTACATTTAGATTGATAGGATGGACTCTCGATAAGCCAAAAGGCTTCCTTGTCCACCTGCAATGTAGAGTTGATTCTTTAGGTGGCAGTCTTGTTCAATCTTGTTGTTAACGAATGGCCAATTAATCCAATGATATAAAATGGTATCCGATAGATTTGTGTACTATAATAATAATAAGAAGAAGAACATTTATAAAGCGCCATAAATCTAGATAATATCCATTCGGAGGCGCTGTATAGTACTATCCCCAGCAATGTGTCTTGTTGGGTAAGTGAACTGGTTTGCATTGTTGCCAACATGCTATAAACAATGCAGTTGTACTTTGCAAAGTTTTCTAAGAAAGCCTCCAATGGAGGTCGGTCTTAGATTTAGAAACCCGTGTTGTAGTAGGTTTGTACCAGTTTGCCTTTGTATGGGTGTGTTTCTCATTGTCTGTTTCGCAGACTTTTTTGCTATAAATAGTTAAGCTATTAGCAACATATCAGGATCTCATAAAAATATTATCTTGTGAGGTAATAATTTGTTATATTTATAGTTAGTAGTTTAAGTAACATAACAAGTTATCTGTCCAAATGATCTTTTAACCGCACCTTTGTAGTAAATGAATATTGTACATGTAAACAATTCTTGGAAAGTTTACTGGAATTACGGGTGTTTTTATTCAAATAAATGGAGCATGGAACATGAATGAGTACCCACAATAAACATGCCAATTACCCCAAGGGTGGCCTATAGTTGAACAGCAAGAAACCAGACATTGATCAAATAGTGAGTGACAAAAGACAACATTGAATCATCACACCTTCCATGTCCACTAGGCCACATAGCACACTGTGTACTCAAGAGACTCACACTGATCCTGTGAGAACAAAATCAGTTTCCACGCCTGTCGACCAAATAACCTCACGTGAACTGATTAACACAATACCGTAAATTATGCACTACAAAGCAATACATTTAGCATAATTACTCCTTTGGCTAATCTAGGGACATTAAAAATTTACCAATTGTAGAATCGATTTACTCGCAGATTAGAAAGGTATGTAACACGATCATGACCCATTGATGCCAAAGTACCACGGTATCCACCAGCCTCAAGGTTTAATGGCTGCAGTTTTCTATGATACTAATGCAAAATTGATGACAGTGTGTGGTAGACTTGCTATCGGCAGGTGCTTGAATAATAGTGCGTAGGGAATAAAAGTCCCTGGTCTTGTCATAATTGAACAGTGTATTTAATACTATTTATGTGGGACAGTGCTCCAGCTGATATAGTGGACTTAATGACTCGGAATCATGGCTAGTTTGCTGTAAATGACAAGTCATATGTTTGTTTGTACCAGAGCTTTGTATTGACCCAACATTGAAAATAACAAAAAATTATACATAATAGAATACAATATACAAAATGAGCCTTAGCCTATATAATTCTAAGCATTTGACTACCAGCATAGGTGAGGGGAACATTAAAATGATATCATTTGTAAAATATGGCAATATAATAATTGTTGGTTCTGTTTTTCAAGATGTGTCAAATGCTATCCCATTATTACATGTATTTCTTGATGGAAAATGGACGACTAAGTCAAACTGTCGACTAAATAAATGGAAGTAAATATTAATAAATTATTAATTATTAATTTTAAACATTGTTCACTGTGAGAACAATGATAGTGTTTTGACATCTTGTGCAATGTCACAAATTGTGATGGATATAATGCTACATAAAAATACTGTTAGCTATTATTAGGGAACTTATTGAGTATGATTGTAACTCATCTCATGTACTGAGATTCCCTCCCCAAGGGCTGTTTTGGGTTCATTCACTTCCATGGATCATTGGCTGAATACCAATTGGCAGTGTATGTAGAAAAAATCACAAAGGTATTTATTTACAGTTGTTTACTTAGCAACATGTACCTGATGTTTTTTCCACCTGTCAAAGAAAAAGTAAACGTGGGCGAGTGATGAATAGCCGCACAGCCAGAGGTCGCCACTGTGAATTAATTTAAGGGCAAAATATATTAATTGTCTCTACTACCTCACATATTTTCCTAGTGCAAAAATGGTGGGGTAAAATGTGTTTTACGTGGAGGAAGCTGGTGATTGAGTGTGAGTTGTGGCTGTGTAGGCGCGGCTTCATGTCGACGACCTGTTCATCGACCTGCGAGACGGCAAGATGTTGATGAAACTGCTGGAGATCATCTCTAGCGAGAACCTGGGCCGCCCCAACAAGGGCGTACTGAGGGTGCAGAAGATGGAGAATCTCAACCGATGTCTCATGTTCCTCTCAACAAAGGTGTGTGCGTGTGTGTGTGTGTGCGTGCGTGCGTGCGTGCGTGCGTGCGTGCGTGCGTGCGTGCGGGCGGGCGGGCGGGCGGGTGTGCGTGTATGTGCATGCATACGGATATGTGATCTTGTTACAGTCACATGTGCACCAGACATTATTTTACTGTTGACATTCATCTAAGGCAACAAAATCATATTTAATTTTTAATTGACTTTTTTGTGTCTAGCTCAGTCTTTGCTGCATCTTGAATGTTGGATAAACCCTGGTTTGGTTGTAGTGTGGTATACATAATATCACTACATGTGGCCTTGTTTCCCAGCTAGGGTGTTCTTCTCTTTCTCCCTCTATATCAGGGGTGAGGCTAGCCTTGATCCTAATCATCAGTTTCATGTATTGTCATCTCCATCGACTGTTCCCTCTCCCCTCTGTCTTTTCCCAGTCCTTCTGAATCTCTCCCGACACAATCTTCCCAGTGCAGTCTAACTCAAGGATAAGAAGACAATGAGTAAATTGAAGTAATCATACTTTTAAGATGACAGTGATAAATTTCCTGCTAACAACTCAACATCACTTTCATTGCATGACCCTAAAATCCCCTAAGAGAACCCGTGTTTGGCTGTTGCAGGTGAAGCTGGAGAACATGGGAGCAGAGGACATAGTTGACGGC
This sequence comes from Oasisia sp. SBJ-2009, assembly GCA_964017155.1. Taxonomy (NCBI): domain Eukaryota; kingdom Metazoa; phylum Annelida; class Polychaeta; order Sabellida; family Siboglinidae; genus Oasisia; species Oasisia sp. SBJ-2009. Next base: position 56,135,501 of record OZ024856.1, on the reverse strand, counting down.
AACCCTCGACTCACACTGGGGCTCATCTGGACCATCATTCTACGCTTCCAGATCCAGAATATCGTCATAGAAGTCGTGAGTAGACGTGTACTACATGTTACCTCTCAGTTCATAGTGTACGACATGTTACCTCTCAGTTCACAGTCACTTCACGGTACTCTAAAAGTTGTCATACGACATGTGATGTCATCAGTGTAATTAATTATTTTCCACAGCGGAATAAACAGGAATATAAAACACAATCAGTGACGTGAAGGTATGGTTTCAGTGGGTTGAGTGTGTCATTTTGTTGGATGATTATTCACTACTAATGCAGGTTGTGTAGTTGAAAGTTTATAGTCGGCCGAAGAACAGAATAAACGACCACTTAAACACTTTGTTTGCTAACATTAACAACGTCCTACCTGAGGCAGCGTTCATGTATGTCATATTGGGAGAAACATAAAACCAGCTCTTGTTCTTTCCAAAACCAATCCCACTAATGCAAGTGATAATTTGTTACTATCATTAAGTTGCAATCTCGGTCCCCCTCCAATCTACAGTTCCATCCGCTAGCTTATATACAAACAGCAAGTTGAAATTCAGAACACTTTACATGTATTCATGTTAAAATATTCCGCTGACCGGATACACACTGAATGAAGTGAGGACTTTTCCCGGACTGTGACATTTGCCAGTCGTGACTGGCTGTGACTTGTGGCATATACGCCAGCTGGGCCGTCCATAAAGAGACATTGTGTGGCGCACCATGCATGAGATGGCGGCCTATTGATCCCGAAATAGCCCAGTTGTGTTCAGTAACGCACCTTGTCTCTATCAGGGCAAGTGTGCCACGTAGAGGCAGGATTATGTCAGTGTAATGGAGAACTATCAGATAGGACTTGCATCTGCCTCGGCATGGTAGCCAGACTACATAATACACGTATTCACGTGATGATAGTGATTGCGTATGTGGTCGCTGCAAGTGTAGAAAAACGTTTCCCGTACATTATCTGCGGGTGGATCTGTCTGTCTGATGACGGCTGCCTGTCCTGTTCAATAGGGTGTTCGTGGAAAGTGTCTAGGCAGTAGGCATGTTGTCGCCCCCTGTGACACTTCCCCCCACCCCAGAGCACAGACGTCACTACCCCTCATTAACAAGTTCAACAAGAGGAAATGCGTATGGAGTTGAAAGATTTATGTGATACAAATATGAATATTATAAATACTGTAATGAAGTAAATTCATATATTTAGGGGTAATGAGGATCAGCCTCAACTAACAAACAGTCGTGTTCACAAGGCATCACAATGGTTAATCCCCCAACAGCTAAGCTAAATACCCCAGATGGGGGATACCATGGGGTGAGGTTATATTCCGCTCCATTGTCACACTATATAATGGCGCAGTGGCAGCACAGTAGGTCACTAGGCACAGGCCATAGAGTAAGACACTTCAACATGTGACCCCGTTTCAATGCGTGTCACAACGCTGATACCTAGAACACACTGCTCACAATTAAGACCACCTGAGAAATAAGACCTAATTATTGACTCACGCCAGAGGTGGATTTATGTCCAAGGGTCATCAGTGTGAGATTATTCTGACACAGCTGCTGTCTCAAGAAGTCTGACGGACTTGTCCCGGGATATTGCTAAGTATCTGGAGGTATAAGATGGAAAATACAGTAGAAATGAGCCTGGTGTTTCAGTCTGTCATGAGCCTGGTGTGTCAGTCTGTCATGGGCCTGGTGTGTCAGTCTGTCACGTGTTTGACACCTGGCACTCTGTCACACCACATGGTCAAGTTGACGTGGCAGTCTGAGACAGCCTGAAGGACACCTCATTCGTCAGTCTTGACCGTTGGGCACCATTGGGTGCTTTAGGCTTAATATTGCACCACACTACATCTCCGGAATGCTAAATATATGTTGCCATAAATTAACGCTCCTCTTCCTCCAGAATTGTGCCACACAAAGCATTCAGATCAGTACCATTTGAACCCTGAACAGACTCATGTTTCATTTAATTCCTTTGACGTCTCCCCACTTTTGTACCCTCGTGGCATTTGTTATTTAGCTGCAGTATATTCCTTCCACATGCTGGTGCTAACGTGGGCATTCATAATCGTATAATCATAGCCCTCGCCTGCCTGCCATTCAGTATTTTTTCCATGACCCAACAGTCCTGTTTGGACTACTACTTAACATGACACTGAGCAATATGAACAGAGGTGAATTGTATGGGTCACATTTTTATGCCGACTTGACCTGACCTATATTATGACAACTGCTGCTACATCGATTGCCTGTAGCAAAAACGACTCAAACATGGCACCTAGAGGCATATTTATATGTGAATACAGTAATTATATGGTACCATAATGTCAACTTTTTATGTCTGGTCAATTTACAAACATTTGTAAGTTGATTGGGGCTGATTGATGTAATGGTTGACGAATCAGACATTTAAATTCACAAACATAAAAATGATAGCCGCATTTGTAACTGTTTATGCAAATTATTATGTCAGTATATTCTTCTTCAATATAGGAGGTTTTTTAATAACTATGTTAAATATGTATTTATTTAAAACATAAATATGCTTTTGAAGTGAAGCTTGTTTGCTAATAAATATTTACTAAAATATCTTGTGGTTATATCTGATCCGTTAAGACACAGTATCCAACCTGTCTGCCTAGCTTATGTGTGTATAATTATACTGCATTAATTGTGACCTGATGATACGTGTCAATTAAATATAGACAGTAATTAGCCGAGATTGATCATTGTGACAGGCAAGTTGCTCATTCATTGTAATCGCCAGTTATTACTGGGCCCCACCTGCATGTGATTAGAGCTTGTCTCAAGTGGTAAGGTCAGAGTGTGTACCTAATATTACCTGTGCAGGCTCAAGCTAGTTTATGGTTCATATAGTATGTTAGTGTATACTGTATACGTGGAAAACAGCTGAGGCGATCCAGGATAATATTTCTGTCTCTTGTTACATCATCTCACACTTAATTAATCTGCTACAATTATGTGATCTCCCTGGATCATCTGATTCCTAAAAAAATGTGTTCCTAAAACTAAGTTCAATATTGGCAAACATCCATTCTCTGTAGGTGTGCCAACAATTTAGAATGAACTTCTGAAACTATAGTCACCTTTCATTAAAAAAAACTCAAAACATGTTTATATGAATTTATATGAAGTTTATTAATTTATTGCACCCCTGAGCTTGAATTTTCATGGATATAGGCACTATACAAGTGTTATAATTATTATTATACTTTTGCCAGGTAGATAGGATAATTTTATTTTAATATTTGGTATTGTAACTATTTCAACAGTAATTTGTTTGCAAATATAATCCACGCAGGTTTAAACAAATCAAGATTTCTGGTTATTGACAGCTACAAATTGTGTTGGATGACAAACAGTTGTGTTATCAGTGTGCTTGCATTGATACAGACTTGCAAATTTATTTGTTTTCTGTGTCATGCTGTAAAAATGTCTGGTTGGGCAACTTATCACAGGGTTGATTGGGTAACCATGGGAACACCTGAAAAAACCTAATTGTTTCTCAAATTACCTATCATGGTGTTGTGCAAACAGTCAGTTGTATTACATAACAACAGTCGTCATGACAAAGTGTACTTAATTTTGCAAGAACAAAGCGTGTTTGTGTTGGTCGAGACAATGTAGGCACCAGTTGTGATTCCATATGCAAATTTAGCAGGTGACAGGTTACACATTTAAAATGGGAATTTCCAGTTGTCACTGATACTTGTCCTCTGCATAACTTGTGTGGCGTTATGTGGACAATGACAGGGACATTTAGAGAATGTGTTTACTGACAGTCGGTGAACCAGCCGTGGCACATGATATAATAAACAAATACTTTTTACACCTCTTCATATGCTTCTTTGTTGTCATTTTCTCATGTTGCCTACAAATAAACATGTCTGTTGGCCAGAACTCTGAAAAACAGCTAAAAATTTAGTTAGTTCAAGGTTCACATAATGTTTTATTTACACACGTAATGTTTTATTTACAAACTACCACTAACCCGGGTAGGTTGAAAATGTTTTGACTCGACATACCTGGGGATATCCAACAAAAAACATCCTTAATATGAGTTATCAGTTTGCATGAGATATTTTGAAATGATTCTAAACACTGAAAACAGCATTGGTTTTCTTTTGGGTTGACCTAGCACAGTGAAAGTTGTATTTTACTGTTTGTTTTATGATGTAGCTAATAAACTAGCTATGCAAATTGACAGCAGTGAAAGAGGCTTTTGATATTAATGACATTAACGGACATGTAAAGTACTATTTGTATTGTGGATTTTTATGGTTTGTTTCGGACACAATCACTATGTGCTGTATATATCAGACTATATTTAGCACTTAACTTCCATTATGATATGCACAGAGTTGTTTTGTTTGCTGAATAGATTTGGTCCATTTTAAATCACTAATCATAGGAAGGAACCTCCTACGTGTCCAGCAAAAATAATTTTAATCCTGTGAGGGCTGGCTGGTTTATATTTCTCACAATACACATAGAAGCTCTTCGTGTAGGAGGTTGTTAATGCTAGCAAACTAAGTGTCTAAGTGGTCATTTGCTCTGTTCTTCAGGTGAATGTTTACCCAGTCCTTGTGTAAACCTTCAGTGACACAACTTGTAGTAGACGGGAACAACTGGTCTTTTATGGCTGTTTTATGTGTGTGACTTCTCACAACACAAGGGACTCATTGTGCCGGTACTTACCTGTAAGAACCCCCGCCTGCATGATAGGCCTTACCTGTAAAAAAAACTCCCGCCTGCATGATAGCCCTCTCGCTGAGTTGGGCATGGGGATAGGCACGCGTACCGCCAGAGTTGTTTTTGTGATTGTCACTGACACCGTGCCATGGCAATACCCTGAAACGTCATCAGCAAAACACATGGTTGTAGATCAAGGAATCCGTGAAACACCTAACAGCCATTGTGGAATGGCTGTTAGGTGCAAGAGAAAAGGAATAATGTCAAAGAATAAAGAATACAAATCATTGTGATGATATTTAACTACTTCTGACAACATGTGATGTGAAGTCAGTTATTTGTCAGGTGCAATGGTGCTGTACCCAGTAGAACATTTGAATTCATCTGGTTGGGAAATAGAAACTTTGCAATATAATTTTAACTATCACATCAGAATTGTTTAATTTTCCTGTATGTGTTACCTGTGATATATAGCATGAATAATATTTGAAAATTATGTACCTGTTTGTGATGTTTTTGAAAGTAAGTATGATGACATTGTTCTGTGATAGATATTATATAATATTAAAGTACACAAATGTGATAAGTGCTCCATAACCTTTACAAGACTTGTGAGGTAATTATAAACACTGGATACAAATATTGATTGGAACTTTTTAATTTAATTTACCCTGTAATCACAATTCCGGTTTTGGCTACTAATAGATTGGCTATAAACTTGCCAGTTGACTGATCCTGGCAGACATACATGTATATTACCCGCAATAGTCATACTTTTTTTGTAAGGTAAAATGTGTCGATTGTTTGTTTATATTCAGATTGTGCATATAATTGCAATGTGGCTGGCGCTTCCTGCTGAAGTCGATATAAAGTTGAGTTAACCAGTTCTCCCACACAGTGAAGTGTTACACACTTAGTATAACCCTAAGGATGGTAGCTAGGGGTGTATGAGACCTCACTGACGTGGAGTAGTTTGCAGAAGTGTACTTTGACTAGTGGTTGTGACGTAGCCATTGACGTTGACGTTGACATTGACATTGACATTGATGTTGCTGCTGTATGTGACAGGATGAAGAGAGCAGTGAGAAGAGGTCGGCTAAAGACGCCCTGCTGCTGTGGTGTAAGAGGAAGACTGCCGGGTACGTGAACTCACACCCACACCCACATGTGCATGTAAACAAACCACGTCTCACCCTACTCCACAGTGACAGTGTGTCAGACAGCATCCTCTTGACGTCTCCACTGTCTTACTGAATAAGCAATAAACAAATGACACCAGTTCCACATCTGAGTCAACTTCACCTGTATTTTGGTTAATATTATGATTGTTTGTTGTCACAATGTAAATAAAATGTTCAAACTACCTGCGAACTTCCACTGGTCTCATGTATCTTCATTTAGAAATTGACGGAAATATTAAGGAAACAAGTACCACAATGTGAGTCCTGTCTCCCCAGTGTGTCATTGCTGTCGGTCTGTGCAGGTACCGAGGGGTACAGATAGAAAACTTCAGCACGAGTTGGCGCAACGGCCTTGGCTTCAACGCCCTCATCCACGCCCACCGCCCCGACCTCATCAAGTACACCCAGCTGCAGGAAGACGACCACATCAACAACCTCAACAATGCATTCGGGGTCGCCGACGACAAGCTCGGCATCACCAAGCTGCTCGATGCCGAAGGTGGGTCTCTTCCTGGGTGGGTCATACATGGTGTCATGGAGGGTGGGGCCGGTGGTCACGGTGACTGTGACTGGTGGTCACGGTGACTACGACTGGTGGTCACGGTGACTGCGACTGGTGGTCACGGTGACTACGACTGGTGGTCACGGTGACTGCGACTGGTGGTCACGGTGACTACGACTGGTGGTCACGGTGACTACGACTGGTGGTCACGGTGACTACGACTGGTGGTCACGGTGACTGCGACTGGTGGTCACGGTGACTGCGACTGGTGGTCACGGTGACTCCGACTGGTGGTCACGGTGACTACGACTGGTGGTCACGGTGACTACGACTGGTGGTCACGGTGACTACGACTGGTGGTCAGGTGACTACGACTGGTGGTCACGGTGACTACGACTGGTGGTCACGGTGACTACGACTGGTGGTCACGGTGACTACGACTGGTGGTCACGGTGACTGCGACTGGTGGTCACGGTGACTGCGACTGGTGGTCACGGTGACTGCGACTGGTGGTCACGGTGACTACGACTGGTGGTCACGGTGACTACGACTGGTGGTCACGGTGACTACGACTGGTGGTCACGGTGACTACGACTGGTGGTCACGGTGACTACGACTGGTGGTCACGGTGACTACGACTGGTGGTCAGGTGACTACGACTGGTGGTCAGGTGACTACGACTGGTGGTCAGGTGACTACGACTGGTGGTCACGGTGACTGCGACTGGTGGTCACGGTGACTGCGACTGGTGGTCACGGTGACTGCGACTGGTGGTCACGGTGACTGCGACTGGTGGTCACGGTGACTGCGACTGGTGGTCACGGTGACTGCGACTGGTGGTCACGGTGACTGCGACTGGTGGTAACGGTGACTACGACTGGTGGTCACGGTGACTACGACTGGTGGTCACGGTGACTGCGACTGGTGGTCACGGTGACTGCGACTGGTGGTCACGGTGACTCCGACTGGTGGTCACGGTGACTACGACTGGTGGTCACGGTGACTACGACTGGTGGTCACGGTGACTACGACTGGTGGTGACTGCGACTGGTGGTCACGGTGACTGCGACTGGTGGTCACGGTGACTACGACTGGTGGTCATGGTGACTACGACTGGTGGTCGTTCACTGTTATTTGTTGATCTATGTAACACCTATGATAGGGCACCATATTCTTGTTTTTGCACAGAAATATCTGTCATATGGAAAATATTTGAAATTTATATTAATCAGATAAGAGCAACTAAGTCAAAATGCAGCTTGCCTGTAATGGTAGTCCCCAGCATCAGAGACGTCAAATTTATATATATTTTTTAAATATACTGGCACTATGTGCACCGCAAATCATGGTTACGTATCCTGTAAAATTTAGTAATGTATTCTTATGTTTGGGCAATGATTGTCGAAGCGTTTCAGCCTGCTTTAAGTTGTCAAAATATCCTTTGTTGTAACTTGCCAATTGTGGCACATTTTAGGCTTGGTAACAGGACCTGATGTGTATGTTTATGTATATATTTGTATGTTTGCGTTAACTATAATTTATGCAACACAAAATTCCTTTGAATGAGTCGTATCAGTGTTGTTGAATCAGTAATACAGACCAATTAGTCGCCATGTCAACACGTCATTCAGACTTTCTAGTTTGGATACTATAAAAAACTTGGGAAATTAGCTTGTTCATTTGCAAGTAAGATATACACCAGTCAGACAGGACTTTTTCTGTGTAATCCAGTCAGAGTAGGTGAGGATCAAGGACACCTCAGCTCTTTAGCAGTGAATAAATCACTTTTTGTGATGAAGGATGATACTGGGAAGCACTTCACAGTGGCTGGCGCAACATATAAATCTTTTATGTTTTAATACTCCATTATGAGGTCTGGGCCACTTTTTACTCTACAGTTAACTTACAGATTCATTTGTTAGTTAGATACTGACATTTACGAGTTGCTACCAACCAAAATTTCAAATGGTATTCAACAAATAAATGTTACTGTCGTCCATATTTAGTTCTTTATTCAAGATAATGATATGACATATGCGTCTAAAGCTGTATTCATAAAGCAGAAGCCATTCACATAAGACCCTTTATGTGAACACAATTTACAGTGATCCACAGTGCTCTGGTGAACCTGTTCAACGATTGTTCCAATTCGATACTTTGAGCCCATCATCCCAATATGAACCTTTGATCATAACAAATGTATTCTAAAACCAGCCCTTGACTAAAAATTAAGAAATGGCATGGAACTGATGATCTAAGAAAGTGAGTTCCTCCTCCCCGTGTCCCCATCAAGTGTCTGTTGTTGTGAGTTCCTCCTCCCCGTGTCCCCATCAAGTGTCTGTTGTTGTGAGTTCCTCCTCCCCGTGTCCCCATCAAGTGTCTGTTGTTGTGAGTTCCTCCTCCCCGTGTCCCCATCAAGTGTCTGTTGTTGTGAGTTCCTCCTCCCCGTGTCCCCATCAAGTGTCTGTTGTTGTGAGTTCCTCCTCCCTGTGTCCCCATCAAGTGTCTGTTGTTGTGAGTTCCTCCTCCCTGTGTCCCCATCAAGTGTCTGTTGTTGTGAGTTCCTCCTCCCTGTGTCCCCATCAAGTGTCTGTTGTTGTGAGTTCCTCCTCCCCGTGTCCCCATCAAGTGTCTGTTGTTGTGAGTTCCTCCTTCCCGTGTCCCCATCAAGTGTCTGTTGTTGTGAGTTCCTCCTCCCCATGTCCCCATCAAGTGTCTGTTGTTGTGAGTTCCTCCTCCCTGTGTCCCCATCAAGTGTCTGTTGTTGTGAGTTCCTCCTCCCTGTGTCCCCATCAAGTGTCTGTTGTTGTGAGTTCCTCCTCCCTGTGTCCCCATCAAGTGTCTGTTGTTGTGAGTTCCTCCTCCCCGTGTCCCCATCAAGTGTCTGTTGTTGTGAGTTCCTCCTCCCCGTGTCCCCATCAAGTGTCTGTTGTTGTGAGTTCCTCCTCCCTGTGTCCCCATCAAGTGTCTGTTGTTGTGAGTTCCTCCTCCCCGTGTCCCCATCAAGTGTCTGTTGTTGTGAGTTCCTCCTCCCCGTGTCCCCATCAAGTGCCTGTTGTTGTGAGTTCCTCCTCCCCGTGTCCCCATCAAGTGTCTGTTGTTGTGAGTTCCTCCTCCCTGTGTCCCCATCAAGTGTCTGTTGTTGTGTGTCAGACGTGGACGTGGCGCGGCCAGACGACAAGTCTGTGATGACCTACGTGGCCGCCTACTACCACTACTTCGCCAAGATGAAGAGTGAAATGACGGGAACAAAGCGGGTGGCAAAGGTAGGTGCCAAATGTCATCGACGGTATCTGAATACAAAAACAAAACAAATATAAATGCAGCATTTGAGGTAATGATCCGATATCCTGTCACGTTTTTTTGCCTCTCTCCCTCCCACAGTGAGGTGTGTTGGACTTAAGAGATTTTGTTTCATTTAATTCGTATGCAGCTTTCATAAAATACCTAAATAAAATAGTAAATATGAAAATAAAATACAGATAAATACATTATTAAAACAACGTCTGAACCTTAATCATGATCAAGTAAAAAGCTTCATCTGTATTATCGTTAACAACTGAGACTATGATTAGTGTTTGTACGGATGCGTGTCAGGTGATTGGCCTGCTGGAGATTGTGATTAGTGTATGTACGGATGTAAACTGTCCACCCTGGCGTGTCAGGTGATTGGGCGCCTGCTGGAGATCGAGCAGATGCAGGAGGACTATGAGACGCTGGTGACGAGTCTCCTCGACTGGATCCATGACAAGATCCATGGCCTCAAGGACCGCAACCTGCCCAACAGTCTCGGCGGCATCCAGCGCGAGATGGCCGCCTTCAAGGAGTACCGCACCGTCGAGAAACCACCAAAGTAGGTGCATTGTGGGTAGGGAGGGTGGTCGATACGTGCAGTTCTGTGTTGGTATGTAATTGATATTACCTGAGAGCTAGAGAGAGCTAGAGAGAGCTAGAGAGAGAGAGAGAGCGAGAGAGAGCGAGTGAGAGCGAGAGAGAGCGAGAGAGAGCGAGAGAGAGCGAGAGAGAGAGTGCATGAGAGAGCGAGAGAGAGAGAGCTAGAGAGAGCTAGAGAGAGCGAGAGAGAGCGAGAGAGAGCTGACAGAGAACGAGAGAGAGAACGAGAGAGAGAACGAGAGAGAGCAGAGCGAGAGAGAGAGAGAGAGAGAGAGAACACAGTGCTGCCACGCAGGGGATAGTTAAGCATTACTTTGGTGCCGGTTTCTTCAGCTCTGTGTCCTCTGTGCATGTGTTGGTTGTTGTAAGATAAACTGCAGTAAATTGAAATGTAGTCAGATTTGCTACACATCCATATTTGTAGGCGTCATTATTATCTTCGTGATTATTTCACGTTTTTAGTTTCTACTTTCGCCTTTGAAATGTTGACCACACAGATTTCGGCTCCGTACATGGAAAGCAATAAAGCATAGCAGTACTGGGATCTTGTTTAAACCCAGACACAATCCTGTTTAGAAAATATGTTATTTATTATTATATATCTGAATATATATATATATATATATATATATGTGCATGTGTTTAATTAGCAATCTAATAATAAAATAACTTGTACGTTGCATACATTGGTAGGAGCTCTTTGGAATAAGAAACCAAAATCATTATGACCAGGATAAACATCATCACAGCAAGATATGCAGAAAGTCGACATGACATTCAGTATTGACTCGGCCCTTGCTAGGTATACTAATATATTCCCACAGTCAGCCCTGATACAAGTTGTTGCGCCAGGTACCGCGAACGAGGCAACATCGAGGCGCATTTCTTCAACCTGCAGTCTCAGCTCAAGTCCAGTGGTCAGCGCCCCTATTCACCCCCTGAGGGTAAACTCATACAGGACATCGAGAGGGCGTGGGCTCGTCTCGAGAAAGCTGAACACGACCGTGAGCTGGCCTTGCGACAGGAACTCATCAGGTACGAGTGTCATGTGACCAAGTGTAGAAGTCATTCATCCTCTTTCTCTCAGTAACTCTCTCACTGGCCTCAATCGTTCCCTCTAGATCATTTTCAATTTTGTGTAAGTTCTCATGTGTCAGTTTCTCATTCTCCAGTCCTCCATGTCATGTCATGTCATGTCATGTCATGTCATGTCATGTCATGTCATGTCATGTCATGTCATGTCATGTCATGTCATGTCATGTCATGTCATGTCATGTCATGTCATGTCATGTCATGTCATGTCATGTCATGTCATGTCATGTCATGTCATGTCATGTCATGTCATGTCATGTCATGTCATGTCATGTCATGTCATGTCATGTCATGTCATGTCATGTCATGTCATGTCATGTCATGTCATGTCATGTCATGTCATGCCATGCCATGCCATGCCATGCCATGCCATGCCATGCCATGCCATGCCATGCCATGCCATGCCATGCCATGCCATGCCATGCCATGCCATGCCATGCCATGCCATGTCTCTCTTAACATGGCCGTCCCATCTCAGTCATGGATTGGCTACTCATATTTCATAAATACAGTGGAAAATGTACAGTTGTGTCTGTCTCATATCTGTAACAGTCTTTGCTTCAGTTATATTAATGTTGAAGGAAATCAACTACATTTAATTGGTTTCGGCTTGGTGCTGTTGTCTAGCGATATATTTTTGTCTATAAAATCTCGACATAATTGTTACATGTTTATTTACTGATGTTCTGTTATGGTGATGTTGCATGCAAAAGTACTAAATTAAAAATGATTCCAAAGACATTAGGTGGTATTTTTCAAGTATTGTTTAGTTGTAATGACTGGAGAGGTTTCATTGTGGTTTGTGTATTCATCTTGTTTACAGACAGGAGAAGTTGAAACAACTCGCACAGAAGTTTGAGCGCAAGGTTAGTGAGCAGTAAACTATTACGGTAATAGTCTACGTGTTAAAATAATAATAACTACAATTGCCATGCGTATGTACATAGTAATTATTACTCTGCATTATTTTGACTTACCTTTTAACATTCTAACAATCTATTTCATTACCGTTTGTAGACCAAATTTTGTTTCCTTATTTTGTATGATACTGTGACGTAACACTGTGAGCTGTGAGTTATTCAGCAAATGTATCAGATGGAAACTTCTAAACATACAAACTATTTCATGTAGATGATGACCTCAGTTAATTTATTTATCAACATTTTCAGGCGTATACAATAGAAATAGTTAATTTCTACCACAGTGATCTCATAAGTAATTGTTGGGGTTTCGTAGAGTGATCTGTTGGCATGAGCTTCATGTTGTGGTTATGTTACAGGCGGCATTGAGAGCTTCATGTTGTGGTTATGTTACAGGCGGCATTGAGAGCTTCATGATGTGGTTGTGTTACAGGTGGCATTGAGAGCTCCATGATGTGGTTGTGTTACAGGCGGCATTGAGAGCTCCATGTTGTGGTTATGTTACAGGCGGCATTGAGAGCTTCATGATGTGGTTGTGTTACAGGTGGCATTGAGAGCTCCATGATGTGGTTGTGTTACAGGCGGCATTGAGAGCTCCATGTTGTGGTTATGTTACAGGCGGCATTGAGAGCTTCATGATGTGGTTGTGTTACAGGTGGCATTGAGAGCTCCATGTTGTGGTTGTGTTACAGGCGGCATTGAGAGCTCCATGATGTGGTTATGTTACAGGCGGCATTGAGAGCTTCATGTTGTGGTTATGTTACAGGCGGCATTGAGAGCTTCATGATGTGGTTGTGTTACAGGTGGCATTGAGAGCTCCATGTTGTGGTTGTGTTACAGGCGGCATTGAGAGCTCCATGTTGTGGTTGTGTTACAGGTGGCATTGAGAGCTCCATGTTGTGGTTGTGTTACAGGCGGCATTGAGAGCTCCATGTTGTGGTTGTGTTACAGGTGGCATTGAGAGCTCCATGATGTGGTTGTGTTACAGGCGGCATTGAGAGCTCCATGATGTGGTTGTGTTACAGGCGGCATTGAGAGCTCCATGATGTGGTTGTGTTACAGGTGGCATTGAGAGCTCCATGATGTGGTTGTGTTACAGGTGGCATTGAGAGCTCCATGTTGTGGTTGTGTTAGAGGCGGCATTGAGAGCTCCATGATGTGGTTGTGTTACAGGCGGCATTGAGAGCTCCATGTTGTGGTTGTGTTACAGGCGGCATTGAGAGCTCCATGATGTGGTTGTGTTACAGGCGGCATTGAGAGCTCCATGATGTGGTTGTGTTACAGGCGGCATTGAGAGCTCCATGATGTGGTTGTGTTACAGGTGGCATTGAGAGCTCCATGATGTGGTTGTGTTACAGGTGGCATTGAGAGCTCCATGTTGTGGTTGTGTTACAGGCGGCATTGAGAGCTCCATGATGTGGTTGTGTTACAGGTGGCATTGAGAGCTCCATGATGTGGTTGTGTTACAGGCGGCATTGAGAGCTCCATGTTGTGGTTATGTTACAGGCGGCATTGAGAGCTCCATGATGTGGTTGTGTTACAGGCGGCATTGAGAGCTCCATGGTGTGGTTATGTTACAGGTGGCAATGAGAGCTCCATGTTGTGGTTGTGTTACAGGCGGCATTGAGAGCTCCATGATGTGGTTGTGTTACAGGCGGCATTGAGAGCTCCATGATGTGGTTATGTTACAGGCGGCATTGAGAGCTTCATGATGTGGTTGTGTTACAGGTGGCATTGAGAGCTCCATGATGTGGTTGTGTTACAGGCGGCATTGAGAGCTCCATGATGTGGTTATGTTACAGGCGGCATTGAGAGCTTCATGATGTGGTTATGTTACAGGCGGCATTGAGAGCTCCATGATGTGGTTATGTTACAGGCGGCATTGAGAGCTCCATGGTGTGATTGTGTTACAGGCGGCATTGAGAGCTCCATGGTGTGATTGTGTTACAGGCGGCTTTGAGGGAGTCGTGGCTCAACGACATGAAGACCGTCCTGTCAGACCAGAACTTTGGACGCAGCACCTCGCAGGTGGAGGCTGCACTGAAGAAACACGAGGCCATCAGTGCTGACATTGAGTCCAGGGTCAGTCACACCATCTAGTCTAGTCAAACACGAGGCCATCAGTGCCGACATTGAGTCCAGGGTCAGTCACAAGATCTAGTCTAGTCAAACACGAGGCCATCAGTGCTGACATTGAGTCCAGGGTCAGTCACACCATCTAGTCTAGTCAAACACGAGGCCATCAGTGCCGACATTGAGTCCAGGGTCAGTCACAAGATCTAGTCTAGTCAAACACGAGGCCATCAGTGCTGACATTGAGTCCAGGGTCAGTCACACCATCTAGTCTAGTCAAACACGAGGCCATCAGTGCTGACATTGAGTCCAGGGTCAGTCACACCATCTAGTCTAGTCAAACACGAGGCCATCAGTGCTGACATTGAGTCCAGGGTCAGTCACACCATCTAGTCTAGTCAAACACGAGGCCATCAGTGCCGACATTGAGTCCAGGGTCAGTCACAAGATCTAGTCTAGTCAAACACGAGGCCATCAGTGCTGACATTGAGTCCAGGGTCAGTCACACCATCTAGTCTAGTCAAACACGAGGCCATCAGTGCTGACATTGAGTCCAGGGTCAGTCACACCATCTAGTCTAGTCAAACACGAGGCCATCAGTGCTGACATTGAGTCCAGGGTCAGTCACACCATCTAGTCTAGTCAAACACGAGGCCATCAGTGCCGACATTGAGTCCAGGGTCAGTCACAAGATCTAGTCTAGTCAAACACGAGGCCATCAGTGCTGACATTGAGTCCAGGGTCAGTCACACCATCTAGTCTAGTCAAACACGAGGCCATCAGTGCCGACATTGAGTCCAGGGTCAGTCACAAGATCTAGTCTAGTCAAACACGAGGCCATCAGTGCTGACATTGAGTCCAGGGTCAGTCACACCATCTAGTCTAGTCAAACACGAGGCCATCAGTGCTGACATTGAGTCCAGGGTCAGTCACACCATCTAGTCTAGTCAAACACGAGGCCATCAGTGCTGACATTGAGTCCAGGGTCAGTCACACCATCTAGTCTAGTCAAACACGAGGCCATCAGTGCCGACATTGAGTCCAGGGTCAGTCACAAGATCTAGTCTAGTCAAACACGAGGCCATCAGTGCTGACATTGAGTCCAGGGTCAGTCACACCATCTAGTCTAGTCAAACACGAGGCCATCAGTGCTGACATTGAGTCCAGGGTCAGTCACACCATCTAGTCTAGTCAAACACGAGGCCATCAGTGCTGACATTGAGTCCAGGGTCAGTCACACCATCTAGTCTAGTCAAACGCGAGGCCATCAGTGCTGACATTGAGTCCAGGGTCAGTCACATGATCTAGTCCAGTCAAACACGAGGCCATCAGTGCTGACATTGAGTCCAGGGTCAGTCACATGATCTAGTCTAGTCAAACACGAGGCCATCAGTGCTGACATTGAGTCCAGGGTCAGTCACAACATCTAGTCCAGTCAATCACATACTAAGTGTATTTATGTTTTCTTGTTGTTCTTCTTGCCTTTCCATATCTATGAGGGGTGAGTCTTGGTTTCATTATGATCCTTGATTCCCGTTTGTTGTTCCTGACTTTTCTTGTACAACCATCTGTATCAGTTGTCTCCACTTGTTCTCTCTTTCACTTTCGTTTTCCAGTCATCTGCCAATCCCTTGTTCCTTATGCAATCTTCCCAGATCAGATGAGGCCACTGTCTTCCATCTACGCTCTAGGACAGTTGACCTTCCCCTGTTCATTCAATGTATTCTGTCTTCTAACTCTTGAAAATGTCAACATGAAATAGTAAAAATACTGTTCATTTGATGCAGTACTTTGTTACTTCCACTAGAAAACCAACTTAGCCATTGTAGAAAATATTCAGCCATACTGCAGTTAGTACACATAATGTAAGAATTAATGTGATGTTGACACAGTCCACAGATGTACCACTGCATGTAAGCTGAGGATGTTCTGTAAAGTAACATCTTTGACGACTGCCAGTAAGTAGTGATTTGGTTTGATTGCAGAAAGACAGATTTGCCGCTCTCAGTAACATGGCCAAAGAACTGTTCAATGAGAACTACCATGCAAGGGACTGTATCAAAGAAAGGTTCGTAGAAATGTCTCATTCTTTCAAACATTTGCCACATATTGCTGCATCTCTTATTTATGTGCCAGTTAGCAGCTGTTCTGTTGTCCTTAGATAATCAGATTGATCTTGCAGAAGAATTGTATGTCTGTGTTACAGGGAACAACAGATCCTGCAGAAGTGGCCCGAGTAGATGGAGTCATGTGTCTATGTTACAGGGAACAACAGATCCTGCAGAAGTGGCACGAGTTGATGGAGTCATGTGTCTGTGTTACAGGGAACGACAGATCCTGCAGAAGTGGCACGAGTTGATGGAGTCATGTGTCTATGTTACAGGGAACAACAGATCCTGCAGAAGTGGCACGAGTTGATGGAGTCATGTGTCTATGTTACAGGGAAAAACAGATCCTACAGAAGTGGCACGAGTTGATGTAGTCATGTGTCTGTGTTACAGGGAACAACAGATCCTACAGAAGTGGCACGAGTTGATGGAGTCATGTGTCTATGTTACAGGGAACAACAGATCCTGCAGAAGTGGCACGAGTTGATGGAGTCATGTGTCTGTGTTACAGGGAACAACAGATCCTGCAGAAGTGGCACGAGTTGATGGAGTCATGTGTCTGTGTTACAGGGAACAACAGATCCTGCAGAAGTGGCACGAGTTGATGGAGTCATGTGTCTGTGTTACAGGGAACAACATATCCTGCAGAAGTGGCACGAGTTGATGGAGTCATGTGTCTGTGTTACAGGGTACAACAGATCCTGCAGAAGTAGCACGAGTTGATGGAGTCATGTGCCTGTGTTACAGGGAACAACAGATCCTGCAGAAGTGGCACGAGTTGATGGAGTCATTTGTCTGTGTTACAGGGAACAACAGATCCTGCAGAAGTGGCACGAGTTGATGGAGCTACTGGAGAAGAAGAAGAGGACTCTGACGGGCTTCAGTGAGCTGCTGGGGATGTTCCGGGAGATGGAGAGTATCCAAGTGGAGATGAAGGAGATGGAGGTAGGAAGCAGAAATATGTTTTATTTATATAATTCAGTCGTTACTTTATTTAGGCAGAAATGTTCTGCAAAATAGTTTCATTTAATTTATTATTGTTATAAATGTTCAAAACTAATATTTATGCTACCTAAAACATATTAATTGAATAAAACATTGTATGCATGATGAGTCATCAAAGAGCTTTAAACCTGTAGTTCAGTTGAACTTTATTACTTCATACTGCTGTGATCCAGAAACCTTAGCATATGAACTTCCGTTCACAGGACAATTACCCTAAATGCTCCTGACATTTTATGCACCTGATTAATTTATTTGGTAAACTAATTAGCCGGGATATGTACAGTGGGAACCAAAGAATCCAGATTAGTGTGACTCTTCTCTGTGTGCAGTACGGTGTACAGGGAAAGTAACTGTAAAGTAAATAACCCTCTCTCTCCCTGCCTCCCAGCCCGTGCTCAGATCGGAGGAACTCGCGAAGCACCTGGTGAGTGCGGAGGACCTGCTCCACAAGCACACCCTGGTGGAGACACAGCTCAGCACCATCGGGGCACACGTGCGCGCCCTCAACAAGGGGGCTCAGCCCTACATGAAGTCCCTGCACCCAGAGAGTCGACTGCTGCAGAAGCGACTCGAGAACCTCAACAAGGATTACGACAAGTACGTGTGTGCCGCGGTTCGTGGGTGTCAGGAGAAGTAATTGCTGCATCAGTTACTTACTGTGTCTGTATTTTGTGTATGGGTCCTATGTTTCAGTGTGTGTGTCTTGTGTTTCAGTGTGTGCTGTGTTTCAGTGTGTGTCCTGTGTTTCAGTGTGTGTCTTGTGTTTCAGTGTGTATCCTGTGTTTCAGTGTGTGTCCTGTGTTTCAGTGTGTGTGTCCTGTGTTTCAGTGTGTGTGTGTGTGTGTGTGTGTGTGTGTGTGTGTGTGTGGTGTGTGTGTGTGTGTGTGTGTGTGTGTGTGTGTGTGTGTGTGTGTGTGTGTGTGTGTGTGTGTGTGTGTGTGTCCTAGGTTTCAGTGTGTGTCCTAGGTTTCAGTGTGGGTGTGTCCTGTGTTTCAGTGTGTGTCCTGTGTTTCAGTGTGTGTCGTATGTTTCAGTGTGTGTCCTGTGTTTCAGTGTGTGTCCTGTGTTTCAGTGTGTGTCCTGTGTTTCAGTGTGTGTCCTATGTTTCAGTGTGTGTCCTATGTTTCAGTGTGTGTCCTATGTTTCAGTGTGTGTCCTATGTTTCAGTCTGTGTCCTGTGTTTCAGTGTGTGTCCTGTGTTTCAGGCTGTGTCCTATGTTTCAGTGTGTGTCCTGTGTTTCAGTGAGTGTGCTGTGTTTCAGGCTGTGTCCTATGTTTCAGTGTGTGTGCCCTGTGTGCCAAGAGGAAGGCGAGCCTGGAGGAGTCGCGCATGTTCTACCAGTTCCTCCAGGACAGTGAGGAGGAGGAGGCGTGGCTCGTCGAGAAGATCCGCATCGTCAGGTCGACAGACGTCGGCAAGGACCTGCAGTCTGTCACCAGCCTGCTCAAGAAACACCAGGTGAGTGGTCTGGACAGGGCAGGTGAGGACATAGACGGGGTCCTGGACTGGTAGTAGGACTGCAGTGTGACAGTACGGCCTGATAGGATCAATGTTATTGTCATGTCTTTTCATTGCAGTTGATACAATAAAACACAAGTTGGGGTGAAATACTGTCAGGTACATGGCTACAGTTCTGTCAAGTTCTTCAAGTTATATTCTATCAGTTACTTCTCTGAAGAACTACCAAGTACTTTACTGACGTCTTTGGTACTCTGTTGAATACTATGCTATTATACATTGAATTGGGACTAATATATGCCAGGTATTCCAATGAAGTACTACCAGACTCTCCCATGAGAGACCATAACCAGAGTGTAATGTTTGGTGTATTCAACGTCATCTAGGCAATATGTGAATTGTAGTTCATGGTGGTTCTTTGATTCTCAATAATGCTCTGTTTATGACAAGAATGTTGCGATTCTACATCCGAGGTAGTTTCGAATTGCATACAAATCTCCCAGTTGCCAAAATTAAGACCCCACAGTCGAGCCTACCATGCCTTTGTATGTGACAAGTGCTGCCTCCTTGTGCCAGGCTCTGGAACTAGAGATGGCGGCGCACAGCAAGCACTGCGATGAGGTGTGTATGATTGGGGAGCAACTGGTGAGCAACAACCACCACGCCAAGAAGGACGTCACCCAGCGCATCAGCACGCTGCGCGACAAACGCAAGAAACTCTTCGATCTCGCTGCTTTGAGACGCACTCGTCTTGAAGACGCCGTCGAGTCTCACCAGGTAAATTCATGATGCGTACTGATATAAGATGAATTGTACGAATGTAGTACATGTGTATTTGACAAAAAAGTAACAACGGAACAGTTGTAATAAAGCCGTTTCAGTTTTGGTGTATTTTAATACATGGTTATGTACACATTCATTAATTATGCTGACTCTATTGGTGTGTGTTACAGTATTACACTGACTCTACTGATGTGTGTTACAGTATTACGCTGACTCTACTGATGTGTGTTACAGTATTACGCTGACTCTACTGATGTGTGTTACAGTATTACGCTGACTCTAACGAGGCTGAGTCGTGGATGAAAGAAAAGATGGTGCTGGTGAAGTCGGCCGACTATGGCAAGGACGAGTCCAGTGCTAAGGTAGGTCTGCATTTGGAGAAAAGATGTCTCTGGGATAACTTTATTGTCCAAATGAGGTTTTGCGAGTTGATTTCAGCATAAAATCTCAGCGTATTGACCACACACTTTAAAAAACGTAATATGTTTGAAAGATAAACCAGTATTTGTTCACAAAACCACATGTTTTCCATACACTTTACAATTGTTTACATATTTTTTATAAATGCTTATATTAATAGTTATAATTATATATGTATTCATTAAAGAATGAATGACAGCGTTTAGAAATGTGCCAATATTAAATTTGGCTGAAAATGGAAAAAAATTCTAACTATGGAAATAGTGGTTGGGTTGAAAAAGCTCAGTATATTGTTTACTTGTAAGACTCATTCTGTGCATTGGAAACAAAAATGGGATTATTTACACCAACTTCAAACAATCCTATCTACCTACGGTGACAAAGGTATGCCACAAATGATGGGGACCCTGTCAGTTAAACAGAAGTGTCCTACAGATGTCGTGACAGGATCCAGACCCTGTCAGTTGACAGAAGTGTCCTACAGATGTCGTGACAGGATCCAGACCCTGTCAGTCGACAGAAGTGTCCTACAGATGTCGTGACAGGATCCAGACCCTGTCAGTTGACAGAAGTGTCCTACAGACTCTACCCGGAGCTGTTGTTGTTGTAGAGTCTGCTCCAGAGACACGGGCGTGTGGCGGAGGAGATCAACGCCTTTGAGAACGACATCAAGCGACTGGCGAGTCTGGCCACGCTCATGACCAAGGCCGCCAGCGTCCACAACGTGAGTCACTGGGGTATTTCGTGTGCTCACAAAATTGTATCGAAATAATCATAGTCTAAATACATAACTACGTGTTTATATTTCGCAGTGAAATGTTGCATTTTTCTTCACCGATATTTTGGCAGTTTCTGTCTGTCTTCAGCTGGAAAAATTACATTTATTGAAATATGGAAAAAGAGAATATTTGAAATAACTGGTGGCAATATGTATATATATATATATATATATATATATATATATATATATATATATATATATATATATATATAATATATATATATATATAATCTCATAAAAATAAAACCATAATCTTCCACAAATCTTGTGTGTTTTGCAGTGAAATAATAAAATGTATTTGATGACATTTGTGCAGCTGTCGCCAGGAAAAACAGCTTACTGAAATATGGAGGGTAATTGTTTGAAAACACTAGTGATAAATTAATAAAATAATATTGAAATATTTATGCATAAATAATTCGTAAAAATGTCTGCGTGAAACAAATAACACGAGACAAATCGCGGGCGTTGACAGATAAACCCCGAGTCAGCGGCGAAGACACTGGCGCCCCCTACAGTGGTCGAGAGCGAAAGTGAGGAGGAGGAGGAGGAGGTGGAGGAAGTGGTGGAGGTTCCCTACGAGTACACGGAGGAGGAGCTCGTGTGGAAGGAGGTGATGAAGGAGGAGGTCGTCGAGAGGTCGCTGCCCCAGGTCAAGGGCATGTACCCCTACACGGGACAGGGGCTACAGATGGAAAAGGGAGAGGTGAGTGGTTTGTTTTTAACCTGTATGGCGGTCTCTCGTCGGTGTAGTTTGGAGGGGGCCAGGGGGACGTCTGCCCCCTAATGGAGCCTGGCCTGTGCTGGCATGTTTGTGACCGTCTACGACTTGTCTGCATGCAGTTATAAATTTTCCCCTCCCTTTGAAAATTATTAATTTTGTCACTGTCTTCCGTAGTTGACTGTGTGTTTAGAAATTGTAAAAACATTTAATGGACAGCAGAACTGTTCTACCTTTTCTTACTCCTGGTAACTAGCCGCCTGTGAATAATGCATAAAGCTCCCATTCACCTAAATAGCAATCCACATCAGTATGTTCCGTTTCCGTTGTTTAATTGCTGATGCATAAATCTATGTGCGTTATGATGAAACTTACACACGCAGTTTTCTGACCCACTCGGTGTCTTGAAGATAAATCTCAATAGGTTTAGGTATCCTCACTCTGATACTGTCTGTCATCCCTGTAGACATAGGCTGACTGAGCATCAGGACTGTCTGTCCTTTTCATGGCACCCTCAGTTGACAGCTTGTCATGTACAATACACAACTGGTTCATGTGTGGGTGTACTTATTTCTCAATATACAGTGCAGTGGGAGAATTCGGAACTATTGATGTTTGCATGTTCACTAGGGGGCAGCACTGGAGAGGCCAGTTACTGGTGCTGTGGGGTGGGGTATTTATGAACGGTGAATGGCCGAGTTGACGTTATAAAACACTTCAGTTGTTCACGGACAGGAAATCCGTTAAACTGCACTGAATTTTCTGAGTTTAATTGCATGTCATGTCCTTGCATTGGCAATGTTATTTCTGAGTGACGTTATAATTATAATGACATTGGTGTCTTCTTACATGATCTGGTGATTGATATATTCTTGTTATGTCATCCGCACGTGCCATATTGTATTATATGTACCCACACTCCTGGGCATATCTAGATGGCTAGGGCCACATACCCCCCTAGATCTTTGGAATTTGCTCATTTTATAAATACCTATGCTAGCCTTCCATATCCCCCAAACCATTTGAATGTGCCCCCTGCATTTTTTTAACACTGCCATGAGAAATTTGAACAGCAGTTACCAGTCCAAACTGCCCACACAATCCAATTTAAACAGGACTAGATCGGATGACGTAAAGCTCTTGCTCCTGAAATATCTGCTTGTCCACTCACCTGTCCATTCTGATTGGACACGTCCAAATGAATGTCACCCGTCCAGCTGATGAGTGGACGGGTCCTGATGTAAAGCTACAGCCTCCATCCCACCTGGCTGTGTCATGAGTGGACAGTGAGAGGAGAGTGGCACTGAAGTTACACTGTCAATGCAGGTTTTTGGCGAGTGTAAAGACGGGTGCTTACAGACGTTTTGGGCCCACTTTGTCTACCCTCTCTAGATGTAAAGACACACACACACACACACACACACACACACACACACACACACACACACACACACACACACACACACACACACACACACACACACACACACACACACACACACACACACACACACACTCACACACACACACACACTCACACACACACACACACACACACACACACACACACACACACACTCACTCACTCACTCACTCTCTCACACTCACACTCACACTCACACTCACACTCACTCACACTCACACTCACACTCACTCACACTCACACACACACTCACACTCACTCACACTCACACACACTCACACACTCACTCACTCACACTCACACTCACACACACACACTCACTCACACTCACACTCACTCACACTCACACACACACTCACACTCACACTCACTCACACACACACACACACACACTCACACACTCACACACACACACACACTCACTCAAACACAAACACACCCTGTCCCGCCCTTGTTCATGCATTCAATCAGATGTACGCACTCATGCACGGACGCACAGAAACACACACATTGGGAACATGACATACATGACATACTTGACATACATGACATACACGTTACACAACACTACAGCGGCACATACATCAGTGACCACCTGTCACACTTGGCAGGTCTCTTTTTACCAGAGCAGCTACTTAGCCGAGCCGTGATGACCTAAACTTGAGCTAGGCCGGGATGAACCTGCTGTGTATTGACACGTTTATTGATCTATTTGTCTCTCTTCCTGAACAAACCTGTCTCACTCTCACTCTCACCACTTCCACTTATTAATGCCTCTTAAGTGCAGCCGCGGCACAGTGGGTGGAACATCGCACAGGAAATCCTGGTCAGAGTCTACTTGCTGCTGTTTTCATGCACGGACAATTTTGTTCACTCCACGTTGCTGTAGTTCCAAGTTTTCTGAGTTTCCTACACCATAAACCACAGTGGCCTTCTTGCGTGCCCTGCCAGTCTGTGTCTCTTGGTGGTTAGACAGCCACAAGTAGTGCGTTACTTTGATTACTATAACTTATAATACTTTATAACAATACCTTTGTGTTACACTATCGTTTGTCTTGGTATGTATGGCATACACTAATTGATAAAAAATATAACATTCAGAGTTTTTAAGCATACATGAACAAAATCTTATAATTGCTGAGAAAATTATTACAACATAAAGATGTTGAAATACATTCTATATATATATATATATATATATATATATACAGGCAAAATAACACCATTGTCACCGACCTGCATGTGTTGTCAATGTTGTCAATGTTGTCACCTCAATGTGAATGTGACAATTATCACTGGATCCCAACGCACAGATCTAATGATGCAGATGGTGTAAAAATCATGGACCCCCATCCCCACCCCACCCCACCCACCCAGCCATGCCCCTGGGGCAGAGTAGGCAGAAACAACTAATAGGAACTAATAAAACATTTTCAGGTGAAAAGTATTTGAAAGAAGTAAACACATTTTATATAAAAAATTAAGTAAACAAATAGAATAAAAAATTGCTAGGAATGCAGCAACATTATATATATATATATATATATATATATATATATATATATATATATATATATATATATAATGTTGCTGCATTCCTAGCAATTTTTTATTCTATTTGTAATATCACTGGATCCCAACATATATATATATATATATATATATATATATATATATATATATATATATATATATATATATATAATGTTGCTGCATTCCTAGCAATTTTTTATTCTATTTGTTTACTTAATTTTTTATATAAAATGTGTTTACTTCTTTCAAATACTTTTCACCTGAAAATGTTTTATTAGTTCCTATTAGTTGTTTCTGCCTCCTCTGCCCCAGGGGCATGGCTGGGTGGGGTGGGGTGGGGTGGGGTGGGGTGGGGTGGGGATGCGGGTCCATGATTTTTACACCATCTGCATCATTAGATCTGTGCGTTGGGATCCAGTGATAATTGTCACATTCACATTGAGGTGACAACATTGCTAACATTGACAACATGTGCAGGTCGGTGACAATGGTGTTATTTTGCCTGGTGTCATCTCACACTCAGAGAGAGAGTTGGTCAGTCACTAACAGGCCAATTAGTCCGGGTGTCATTACTCCATTGTGTACCCAGTCTCTGTGAAAGGTTTGAGGACTTGTGTGTTTGCAGTGACCAGTCACTCCGGATGGAAGTGGTCTTGTGTTTGTATTAGGGACCCGCGTATGACAAACAGGATAATGTGGCCATGTTCATGACTCAAGGACATAACCCCCTCAGGACGTAAACCCTCAGGACATAAACCCTCAGGATGGACCCCCTCAGCATATAGCCCCACAGGACGTAACATCTCTGGTTGACCAATCAATATTGATCATTAGACATAACTGGGTTATGTCCAGTATGTGTTATTTCAATGACAGGCTGTGTCTGCTAGGGGCATATTCATGTGGGGTTATGTCCATGACTATACCCATAAAGGGTTGTCAGTGAGGGGTCCTGTAAACCCCACAATATGTCACAGGCTTATACAGGCTGTAGATTAGTTACGTGCCCCAGGACTCAAAACATAGTTCTTCCACATGCAATCACAACACATGATATTATTTATATGATTTTACATTTACAATGCAGATTGATCTTTTGTGTTTGTTCGATATGCAGTAATTGCATGGAATAAATACATAGAGATGAGTCTATTAAATTAAACTGTGTTGGAATAGAGACATTTGAGTCATATATTGTACCATCTGCTTACTAAACATCACAGAACAGAATACAAAGAGGCAGAATTACCTGTTTCAGATCCTGATAACACCATCAAAGTTTGGTCAAAACACTGTTTAATATGACGGATTCATGTTAAATATTGTGTAACAGGGATCAATCACTTCTATTCTCTGACAGACAATAACGATTTAACAAGATTTAACAAGATTGCCGTCCAGAGCTAACTAAGCTCCATACAGCAGGTGGACAAGGAAGCCTTTGGGTTATCTTCCCTCTTAAGTCATCACTACATCTTCTGACAACGAAGGCTTTCCAAGGTCTACAGTCATTATATAACACTGAACAATTCTAAGATGTTCCACTTCTGATCACTGAAAATGTAGACACTACAGAAGTGGTATTATGATTACCATTAACTAACAGTTATTCATTAAAATGTTATCGTTTATGTTACTTAGTCAGGAGGTATACAGGAATCAGTATCATAGACATACTTTAAGTGAAACTGATAGTGTCTAGCTGCGGTGGATTACTTGATGAGGTCGTGTGTGTGTGAATGCGAGCAAGTGAAGCAGGGGCCGGAGCCTTGTGTCTGGTTTAGAGAGGTCTTGTGCACCCAAGCATCAAGTACTTCGACTAATCAGCCGTGTATCGCGGCTAATCAGGCAACTATCTCACTGCATGCCCATTCACCTGCTGCTCCAAATCCTGCACGCAAAATTAAAGTCCCGTCTTTGTCGACAAAGCACACAGCGGTGCCGCCGTGTGTGTGTGTGCTTTGTACGTGTGCATGCATGCATGCATGCGTGTGTGTGCTTGAAGGCATGAATGCTTAGGGTCGTGGAAGAAAAATGTGTGCAGGTATTTTATGAAAATATACTTGGAAATACTCGTCGTACGAGGATTTGCCAAAAATAGATTTACAATGTGTTAATTTTGTTACATAATTATCAAATACACATTAATTATGTATTGTCCTCATCGCGAGAATTCAGAATAAAAACATTGTCATGATTTTCATTAATATACACAGGGTATATACCAGGGTTCTAGTGTGGTTGGATTTTGACACGGACATGTTTCGAGTGTGTCCAAGATTATAGACGTTACCTGGAGAATTAAATCAGGTCATACTGGGGCCGACATGCTGCATGTATTCATCGACAGAAGACGTGTTTATGTGAGGAATTAAGTGGCTGCGGTGGACGAGGCGCCTCAGATTGACACTGGAAATTGACTGAGACTTGATCTGCATTGATTGAGGCATGTTTGTGGAGGCAACGATTGGAGATTACCGTGACAGTTCTTGTCCCATCTCTTGGGGCATGTCGTAAGGGTGCCTATGTACGATGGCTAAATCACATCATGAACTGACAGGCAGAACCACAACACAGAGACATTCTGCTCCCCCTCCCCCCTGGCCCCCCCTCCCCCCTGGCCTCCCCCCTGGCCCCCCCTCCTCCCCCCCCCCGCAGGTCAGGCAGGAGCAAATGAAAGGCACATTCCATACGTCCCATAGAGACTTAGTTGTGGAAGTTCATTAAGATGCGAAGATTGAAGACGTAATCCTGCACGGATTGGTGCTGTGACATCGGAGTCAACTCTTGTAGTCGTGATGGGATCACTAGAGCTTCCTGCTGTCAGGTCGTTGAGTGGGAGAGATCACGGGAAATCCAGCGATGAAGTGTGCGTGGGCGAAATGTGCTTACAGTGTGTAAGAAAGTCACGGAAATAAAGTCACAGTATTATAAAGTCACAGTGTTAAACATTTTACTCTTTCAGCTCAGTAAAAGTGGTTTAGAAAATAATCAAATGAGACTTTACAGTCTTGCACATTCTCACAGATGATTTAGAACAATATTTATGTATAGGTAATTTAATCAAAGTTAAGCTAAGCTCTGAATGTTTCTGTAGTGTCTTTGAAGTGTGTGACTGTGATGAAAATATCACATTGTTTCAAAATTATATTTTATATTGTGAATATAAAGATACATACACTTGTACTGTACATATAAAGTTGTGACGCTATGATAATATAGTATTTCAGTTGTACAATACAAACAAATCTGTGAATTATCCACAACACATATCAGTTCTACGCTATGGTTAATTATGACATAAATATAAACAATACAGCTATTTGGAGAAAGCTACAAATGTACAGATTTATTTATGTAATACAAAACAGGGAGTACTTAAACTGCTTGGAGGTAGATAACTAGATACATGATTGCAGTAATTAAAAGTAGACAAAATGGATACTTATGTTGTCATGGTGACAACATTTCATAATTTTCTTATTGAAAATACAGATAACAGTTTGAGCACAACAAACAACTGAAGAATAGTTTAAACCTAGCACAGTCGATGGAGATTATGGTAGATGCACAATGTACGAGATTCATGATTCAGATTGGAATGAAGAAACATGAAGATATCGTGAGTAGATGGAGAAACATTGGGACATAGTTGTGAGCACAGAGAGATGGACAGTAAGTCTACAGCAAGGGACAGCAGAAAGATTGACAGAGATAACAGGAATAACAGGGGAGGAAGGAGAGGCCAGTGTTAACTGTTTCAGTGCCAAAAGAACAATCACTAGTTTTACGAAGAAGAGGTATGGAACTGAATTTGTTTTTGTGACATTTACTGACACAGGCCGGTGGGTGTGACACCATTACCAAGTTGACATAGGCCAGTGGATGTGACACCATTACCAAGTTGACATAGGCCGGTGGGTGTGACACCATTACCAAGTTGACACAGGCCGGTGGATGTGACACCATTACCAAGTTGACATAGGCCGGTGGGTGTGACACCATTACCAAGTTGACATAGGCCAGTGGATGTGACACCATTACCAAGTTGACATAGGCCGGTGGGTGTGACACCATTACCAAGTTGACACAGGCCGGTGGATGTGACACCATTACCAAGTTGACATAGGCCAGTGGATGTGACACCATTACCAAGTTGACATAGGCCGGTGGGTGTGACACCATTACCAAGTTGACATAGGCCGGTGGGTGTGACACCATTACCAAGTTGACATAGGCCAGTGGATGTGACACCATTACCAAGTTGACATAGGCCGGTGGATGTGACACCATTACCAAGTTGACATAGGCCGGTGGATGTGACACCATTACCAAGTTGACATAGGCCAGTGGGTGTGACACCATTACCAAGTTGACATAGGCCAGTGGATGTGACACCATTACCAAGTTGACATAGGCCGGTGGGTGTGACACCATTACCAAGTTGACACAGGCCGGTGGGTGTGACACCATTACCAAGTTGACACAGGCCGGTGGGTGTGACACCATTACCAAGTTGACATAGGCCGGTGGGTGTGACACCATTACCAAGTTGACATAGGCCAGTGGATGTGACACCATTACCAAGTTGACATAGGCCGGTGGATGTGACACCATTACCAAGTTGACACAGGCCGGTGGATGTGACACCATTACCAAGTTGACATAGGCCGGTGGATGTGACACCATTACCAAGTTGACACAGGCCGGTGGATGTGACACCATTACCAAGTTGACACAGGCCGGTGGATGTGACACCATTACCAAGTTGACATAGGCCGGTGGATGTGACACCATTACCAAGTTGACACAGGCCGGTGGATGTGACACCATTACCAAGTTGACATAGGCCAGTGGATGTGACACCATTACCAAGTTGACATAGGCCAGTGGATGTGACACCATTACCAAGTTGACACAGGCTGGTGGATGTGACACCATTACCAAGTTGATATAGGCCAGTGGATGTGACACCGTTACCAAGTTGCCAGTGGGATTAATCATTACAAAAGCGAGTCATTCAGCTAGTAATGTAATGCTTGCATTAGATGGCAAAATGAAACAGGAAGTCATAAAAACATGCAAATGAATGACTGTGGCAATGTATATATTAGCTAAGTAAGGTGCACTGCATAATCTAAGCTATTTTGAATTAAACTTTCAGGTAAATTTATGACTTTCTTGGTGATATTTGCACAGAAAACACATAAAAGTACAAGTTTAGAACTGTGTGAAATGTCTTGGCACTTCTTTTTGGCAGCACAATTAATTTGAGCCGACAGTGAAGAGAGGGAAGGGAAGTGTCCGGGGGGACCTGGGAGGGGAGGGAGGGGCAGTCTGGAGGGTGGGAGACAGGGAGAGGACAGGGTCAGGGAGATACAATGTGTCACGACTGAGGACAAGGAAGGGATGTGGCCCCCTCAGGGAAAATATGGGACTGAACAAGGCTACACAATTAGCTTGTCTGGAAACATTTGCTTTTAGTTAAGTTACTAAAAACACCCCATTGAAGCTTTCTTTTAATTTATGTTTAATGAAGTAAAGTTTACTTTTAGATGAGTGTATATATTGGAACATTTAAAGTTAGGTGTTCTATAGCTTGTAGTACAATAGTTATCTCCAGATCCAGCCTTTTACTTCCAATGTTGTGTAAATGTTTAATTCCCGAGAAAGCAAGCATACTATGTAAGTCGTGATAGCTTTAATTTAACATTGTACATTTTTGTGCCAGCCGGTAATGACAACAGTAAATAGCAGAGCAAAAACACCCGCATTTCAATAAAATTATGCACTGTACAAAAAACATAAGAACATTTATATATGCCAGACACCCAAGCATACATATGTGTTCACATTCACACACAAGCACAGACACGCACACACCCACGTGAAATTAGTTTGGACACTCAAGACCACCACTTAAGATATAAACACACATTGCATTAACTAGCACATTAGACTGGCTTTGACACCTCAGTATAAACATTCTGCTTTGAGGAATGTGCTGTTAACATATATACATGTCTGCGGTGGCAGGCAGCCAAAGTTATCTCATTTCGATTCACCTCCAATGTCACTTTGTGTAGTCGGATCTCATGTAATGTGTGTAACCTCTACCAAAGTCATGTAGCAAACTCTCATCCAAGGTCACTCCATATGGTCCAGTCAGAGTCACTGTATGCTCAGTCCCATGTCACTTTGTTATTAGTGACCATTTCATGTAGTCACTTCCATGAGTCCGCAGTCACTTAGCGTAGTTAGTTTTAGTATCACTGTACGGTAGTCACTTTCAGTGTTGCTTTAATGGATTATCTCTGACTTTAATGGATTATCTCTTTGACTTAGTGTTGTCACCTGTAGGATTATATGTAAGTACCACTAGAGCCACTTTAGAGTTTCGTGAGAATTCTCATCCTGAATTGTTCTCCTAATGTCAGTGGTAACTTCCCAAGTGAGCCGTGTTGCTATGTGTTGGAGTCGGCCACGGTCTGTGTAAGTTTCGGGACAATGGGCACCTGTTGCTGGTCGTGGATGGCGGTGGAGTGCATCTGGTGCAGCCACACCTGCAGTGTCCGTGTGCTGGACCACGCCTTGGTCTTTGTGTTTGTGTTTGTGTTTGTGTGTGTGTTTGTGCTGGTGCTGGTGGTGCACTGACTCGACTTCTGCGTGAACACTTTGGCCGCGTGCTTCACCACCACCCTGGTGGACTTGTCGCTGGTGTTGTTGGCGTTCGCCGGCGGTGAAGACTTGGGCATCATCGAGTTGCGCCGCGTCGTTGAGTTGCTGCCGTAGCTGTCGTCGTACGAGTACCGGTACTGGCAGCAGGAGATCTGGTTGAACATGCGCTTGTACGCGTTGCGGAAGTCCGCGCGGAAGATCCCGTAGACGAACGGGTTGACGACGCTGGACAGGTACGCGAAGAACGC
Organism: Oasisia sp. SBJ-2009; assembly: GCA_964017155.1. Lineage (NCBI taxonomy): Eukaryota > Metazoa > Annelida > Polychaeta > Sabellida > Siboglinidae > Oasisia > Oasisia sp. SBJ-2009. The sequence continues at coordinate 56,103,930 of OZ024856.1, read as the reverse complement.
CGCCGTCAAGTTGGCGTACGGCGGCACGGCGCTCGGGTGGGTCATGACGACCTTGAGGAACTTTGTGACGCAGAACGGCGTCATGAAGATGAAGAAGAGGATGACGACGATGAGGAGGCTGGTGATGGTCTTCGTCATGCGGCTGGTGACGCGGCGCTGTTTGTGCGTCGAGTCCGTCTTGTGTCCGTCGGCGGCGGGCTCCAGCTTGTACGAGTTTGTCGGCATCGCTTGAATCGCGCTGCACTTCTTCGCCTGGCGAATCACGTTCGTGTAGCAGAAGACCATGGTGCCACCTGGTATGAGGAAGCACACGATGCACGCGATGATGACGTAGTAGACCGCGGTCTCATGACTCCAGTCCACGGCACAGATCACCTCCCAATAGTCGTAGTGGTTCCAGTGCAGCACCACAGGCACCACGGCGAAGGCCACGCCCTGGAACCACGAGTAGCCAATCATCATGTAGATCCGCGATGACGTCATCAACATCTGGTATTTGAGCGAGTGGATGACCGCGATGTATCGGTCGATGCTGATGAACGCCAGTGTCATCATCGACACGATGATGAGGCAGTAGTTTGCGGCACACGCAAAGTTGCACCACACAATGTTGACGTCGGTGACGTCGCCGATTAGCGTCACCAACGAGGTACACATGACGACGGAGGCCGTTGTGAGGTCGGTCAGACTGAGGTTCATAATGAACAAGTTCGAGACGTGATCGCGAAGCTGTGCGTTCTTGAAGATGGCGTAAATGACGGCCGAGTTACCGATCATCGAAGTCAGGATGATACACAAGAGAACAATGGCTGCCACCGTGATCTCGGCTGTCGATCGCGTCACTAACAATTGCGGCGTGCTTTCTGTCGTGTTCCCGACATTGTCATCATACATCACTGATGGCGTCATTGTAATCAAGTCCACTCACACTCACTGCCAAGGTGCATTGTTCACAGCAGCTGGCACAGGAGAAGTCAATCCAATTCTCTGATTATTCTCAGCAGCTCCAGTGGCTCGTTGTTGATGTCGCGATTTCTGGAAAAACGATAGAATAATAAAAATGTTACACACAGCAGGCTTACAGTAGTCACTACAAACTCTTTCAATTGCTAACCACAAAATAATTGTAAAACTTATGCAGAGTTTCAATAAATAAATATTTATAAATGCATTTTTGTACAGTGCAAGGACACCCGTATTAAACATCACACCATTTACCTGTTTCATTGTGTATTGTGCTTGTTATGTTCAATGGAAATATGCAGGGTTTATATATCGTTCATGTGTACTAGTATCGGACTTGTTGCAAAATGTGTCATTGAGAATGAATTATGATACATTCCACACACTGTCTAACATTCACTGATAGAAGTCCACATTATCAGTAGACAGCAGCAGAACCAATGAAGATGTTTAGGTTTTTTTATTGAGACATGATTAATGATCCACACATCCTACACGTGAATAACCCAGTTCCTGTCTCTCCGTGACCTGACTAGAGAACCAGTTCCTGTCTCTCCGTGACCTGACTAGAGAACCAGTTCCTGTCTCTCCGTGACCTGACTAGAGAACCAGTTCCTGTCTCTCCGTGACCTGACTAGAGAACCAGTTCCTGTCTCTCCGTGACCTGACTAGAGAACCAGTTCCTATCTGTCCGTGACCTGACTAGAGAACCAGTTCCTGTCTCTCCGTGACCTGACTAGAGAACCAGTTCCTGTCTCTCCGTGACCTGACTAGAGAACCAGTTCCTGTCTCTCCGTGACCTGACTAGAGAACCAGTTCCTGTCTCTCCGTGACCTGACTAGAGAACCAGTTCCTGTCTCTCCGTGACCTGACTAGAGAACCAGTTCCTGTCTCTCCGTGACCTGACTAGAGAACCAGTTCCTGTCTCTCCGTGACCTGACTAGAGAACCAGTTCCTGTCTCTCCGTGACCTGACTAGAGAACCAGTTCCTGTCTCTCCGTGACCTGACTAGAGAACCAGTTCCTGTCTCTCCGTGACCTGACTAGAGAACCAGTTCCTGTCTCTCCGTGACCTGACTAGAGAACCAGTTCCTGTCTCTCCGTGACCTGACTAGAGAACCAGTTCCTGTCTCTCCGTGACCTGACTAGAGAACCAGTTCCTGTCTCTCCGTGACCTGACTAGAGAACCAGTTCCTGTCTCTCCGTGACCTGACTAGAGAACCAGTTCCTGTCTCTCCGTGACCTGCCTAGAGAGCCAGTTCCTGTCTCTCCGTGACCTGACTAGAGAGCCAGTTCCTGTCTCTCCGTGACCTGACTAGAGAACCAGTTCCTGTCTCTCCGTGACCTGACTAGAGAACCAGTTCCTGTCTCTCCGTGACCTGACTAGAGAACCAGTTCCTGTCTCTCCGTGACCTGACTAGAGAACCAGTTCCTGTCTCTCCGTGACCTGACTAGAGAACCAGTTCCTATCTGTCCGTGACCTGACTAGAGAACCAGTTCCTATCTCTCCGTGACCTGACTAGAGAACCAGTTCCTGTCTCTCCGTGACCTGACTAGAGAACCAGTTCCTATCTGTCCGTGACCTGACTAGAGAACCAGTTCCTATCTCTCCGTGACCTGACTAGAGAACCAGTTCCTATCTGTCCGTGACCTGACTAGAGAACCAGTTCCTATCTCTCCGTGACCTGACTAGAGAACCAGTTCCTATCTCTCCGTGACCTGACTAGAGAACCAGTTCCTATCTGTCCGTGACCTGACTAGAGAACCAGTTCCTATCTGTCCGTGACCTGACTAGAGAACCAGTTCCTATCTCTCCGTGACCTGACTAGAGAACCAGTTCCTGTCTCTCCGTGACCTGACTAGAGAACCAGTTCCTATCTGTCCGTGACCTGACTAGAGAACCAGTTCCTATCTCTCCGTGACCTGACTAGAGAACCAGTTCCTGTCTCTCCGTGACCTGACTAGAGAACCAGTTCCTATCTGTCCGTGACCTGACTAGAGAACCAGTTCCTATCTGTCCGTGACCTGACTAGAGAACCAGTTCCTATCTCTCCGTGACCTGACTAGAGAACCAGTTCCTATCTGTCCGTGACCTGACTAGAGAACCAGTTCCTATCTGTCCGTGACCTGACTAGAGAACCAGTTCCTGTCTCTCCGTGACCTGACTAGAGAACCAGTTCCTATCTGTCCGTGACCTGACTAGAGAACCAGTTCCTGTCTCTCCGTGACCTGACTAGAGAACCAGTTCCTGTCTCTCCGTGACCTGACTAGAGAACCAGTTCCTATCTGTCCGTGACCTGACTAGAGAACCAGTTCCTGTCTCTCCATGACCTGACTAGAGAACCAGTTCCTGTCTCTCCGTGACCTGACTAGAGAACCAGTTCCTATCTCTCCGTGACCTGACTAGAGAACCAGTTCCTGTCTCTCCGTGACCTGACTAGAGAACCAGTTCCTCTCTGTCCGTGACCTGACTAGAGAACCAGTTCCTGTCTCTCCGTGACCTGACTAGAGAACCAGTTCCTATCTCTCCGTGACCTGACTAGAGAACCAGTTCCTGTCTCTCCGTGACCTGACTAGAGAACCAGTTCCTATCTCTCCGTGACCTGACTAGAGAACCAGTTCCTGTCTCTCCGTGACCTGACTAGAGAACCAGTTCCTGTCTCTCCGTGACCTGACTAGAGAACCAGTTCCTGTCTCTCCGTGACCTGACTAGAGAACCAGTTCCTGTCTCTCCGTGACCTGACTAGAGAACCAGTTCCTGTCTCTCCGTGACCTGACTAGAGAACCAGTTCCTGTCTCTCCGTGACCTGACTAGAGAACCAGTTCCTGTCTCTCCGTGACCTGACTAGAGAACCAGTTCCTGTCTCTCCGTGACCTGACTAGAGAACCAGTTCCTGTCTCTCCGTGACCTGACTAGAGAACCAGTTCCTGTCTCTCCGTGACCTGACTAGAGAACCAGTTCCTGTCTCTCCGTGACCTGACTAGAGAACCAGTTCCTGTCTCTCCGTGACCTGACTAGAGAACCAGTTCCTGTCTCTCCGTGACCCGACTCAGCCTGCTGCTGGATCATGTGTATGATTCACTTTATTTGGGCAATAATCATGTGAAGATCTGGAAGTGTCTGCCTGAGAGTGGCTCCGTTTGATGCTAATCAATCGCCAGTGTACGTAGGCCATGGTCAGTTCACTGGCTAATCCACTGTTAATGACCACTGACCACTGGACAGTCTGGACAAGGTGTAGGGGAAGGTTGAGGTGTGGGTGCTAGGAGTGGACAGGAAAGGTCAGCTTTGTGGGGGTGGGCACTGGGCATGTGCAAGAGGGCCCCAGTCTACTGACTTGTTAGTGTAGTGACGTACCTGCGTCATACCTAGGCATTGTTTGACAGAAAGTGAAAATATTACCATATTTGCCAGTGTTATTGATGAGTTTCAGAAATTTGGAAGATGTTATCTTTATTTTTGCACATTTTCATACTCGGATGTGAGAGTATTTAAGTATACTACATGGGAGTTTTGATTGGGAATTCAATATAGGTATGTTAAGGAAACAGTGATGGTGATATGGAAAATGTTATGCAAGATTTTGATAGACTAAACATTAGCACTTCTAACAAATGCTAATTCAGTGGTGGTAATTTCTCCTCATCACTGGCTGTGTCCTTTCTGGACACTATGGATTGTCATTTCTCTGTCTATGGGACTCCAAATGAATCACTGCAGTTGTCGAGTTGTTTCATTGAAACAGCTGCGTGTGTCTTTGCATAGAGAACTCTTGAGTATTGAACTGAACAGTGTGATTAAGAGGTGTTCTCAGGACAGAATATTCTCACTGTCTTTATGAGTGTGGTCAGTCTTATATAACAGGCCAGGGCGTCTGACAGATAGTTAAAGCAAGTTAAGTGTTTTACAGGTTTTACAATTAGGTCTTTTATGGTTGGTGTTATTGTAGACACTATTGATTGGTGGTTGACAACAGCAATTTATGACTGTAACAGTGTTACTTAAGCCGATGTCTTGGTTTGAAGATTTTTCTGAATTGTTCCACCATTTTATAGACTGTATGTTGATTCTTGTAATGGGGCGATGGACAAAGTAGCATTGATCAACGAGTTTGCAGGTCAGCGTGACGACATTCCAAAGTGTCAACCTTTATAAAATGTCAACAAATGCCACCTGAGTGCTGGAAATGTTACCAGAATGGCACAGGGAAGTCAGTAATATCGTTTCTGAAGGTGAGATAAAATTGGACCAGTCAGCCTAAGAGGCCGAGTTGAGAGGGGCAGTTAAATTCTTCTGACGCGTGTAATAGATATTTGGCCGGAGGGCAGATATTAATATCTGGAGTAGGGAGGTAAATATATCTTATGTTGCTTTATGCAGTGGAGTGGAGTTGAGGCTGTCGTCTTTGTCGTTGATATCCGGGGTAATGCGGATATCGATATTAGACGTACAATTTCTCTTTCCGTCTCAGTCTGTTCCTAATCTTCTGTCCAGTATATAAACATGTTATTGAAACTTGTTATTCAAATTTGCTGCACCCAGGATACTAAGATTATAAGTTATTCAGATGTTCTAGTCTCAAGTTGTCAGAACTCCCTTCACAGCTGATTTGGTGAACCATTGGTTTAGTTTGTGATGGTTAAAACAAGACCTTCGCAGTTTTTAATAGTAAAAGGCGATGTTTTAAAGTCATTGAAGCAAATTAATTTTTTTGTCTGACCGAGCAACTTGTGAAAATATATATGACTCAGCGTGTATCAGAATATAAATAGCTCAACCACTTTTTCTCTTTCTGTCACTTTTTTTATCAGATCCCGTTCAAAATGTACACAAGTTTACCATTTTATAAACTATCTGGCATGTTTATGCAAATGAGCCAGCCTTCGGTAATGAATCCTAATAAACATAATTGTTTGCAAAATTCATGAAATGAAACTAACAGAAAAATAAAACCGAGGAACAACATTTAAATCTGACTGCAGCATCCTAGCAAATAACTCGCCGTAAACTGCTACTGTTCTGGTGTTAATTCTAACGTATCATGAATGATTGATACGAATATTGGTCTTCAGGGTAATCTTAGCTTGGTGTTTAGACTATTGTTAGGCATTTTACCGACTACTGAATCTCGACTGCCAACAGTGTTGATAAACAATGGCAATGAGCTGCTAATAATAGTGGTTTGAACCTTTCATGTTGAAGCAGACCAGTGTATTTTTATCGCTCACTGTGTGTTCTGATCTCATCCCCACTCGACAATTCACACTGACGACGTATAACATTTCTGACAGGTTCCGCGTGAACGTGTGGGCTGACGTTTTATGTTTTATCTGGCCGGCTCATGATTCATGAATTACAAGAGAATACGCCGTGGAGATATTACAACTCGTCAGTCAATAACTGCAAAACAGAGATGTTTATGTGACACCGTGTAACTTAATTACTTTGTTGTTGTTTTCTTCGGTCTGTGAATGTCCGGGGTTAGATGTACTTGATCTTGGTTCATTTTTTCTAGTTCCTCCCCCGCATTTTTCTTCCCTTGCTGTCTCTACCAATTGTCTCCGTTCCTCTCTGTCTGTTTCTCCCATTTCCCGTTTCTCTCCCAATCCCTCCTAATCTCTTCCCAATCTTCCAATAGTCTAGGTGGACCTCCCCTTCTTTCTCATGTTTTGGAATAAATCTGTGTGTCTTTTCATAGCACTAAGTTGACTTAAAAAAGTTCTATAGCAAGACTGCCTTTGTATGGTCTCAGACAACATAAATACACATGCTGACTAAGGTGGCTTTGTTTTTATCTCTATGTAAATTGATCTATTTTGGGCAACACAAATGTGGCATGTATTGTTGAACTACTTACATTGTCTGATTCCACAATATTGTTTCAGCTGTAATGTAAAGGATTATATTGCGAAACACCTAGAACAGTTCATATACGTCTTGGTATTAAGTGGACGGGTTTGTAAAAAAAAAACACAAATGTGATGTCGATATTCATCATTTGCCTGGCTAGTACCACCGTTAAAAGAACCACGCATGTCTTTATGGAAACGAGAATTTTATGTACATAATTTGTGTTGTTGTGCGTGTGGCTATAAACAGATTTGGAGACATTGCTGGTTATTATCTGCCACTATGAGTCAGTCTTCCTGATCGGGTCCTGTGATTATCTCTGAGATTATTTCTCCAATCTGTTTGATGTCTTTGCTATTGTTATTGACACTGTTAGGTCTCTTGCAGTGCTCCAGTGTCTTCAGACTGATGCTGGTGTAGTCTTACAGACTGACCAACTTCCTTCCTGTCCTCACCTATCCTGTGCCTAAACACACACCTGTCTCAGTAGGGTTGACTAGTAACACCTATAAGCTATCACAAAATACAAAGCTAAATAAATTTACTTTGTATTTTAGCCATTTTTATAATGGTGAAAATTGTGTTTTAATTATTTTAGTAAAGTTACCTCTTAAGAAACTTGTTTCTACTTTCTGTTTATTTTGGCTGCATCTCTTAGCCTTCTGCAACTGACTGATTTTCATGTCTGAAGCTATCCCAAAATAAAATCCCCAACCTTTAAGTTAAAAAAATTACTTTTTTTAGCCCATTTTTAATGGTGAAAATTGTGTTTTAATTATTTATGTAAAATTTACCTGTTAAGAAACTTGTTTTTGCTTTCCATTTATATCGGCCGCATGTCACAGCCTTCTTCAGCGGACTGACTTTCGCAGTGTTTTAATTGTGTTTTTACTGCCTTTTGCCAGACAGTAAAATGGCTAAATGTCATTTGTCTTTTATCCCCGGCACGTATATTTGTATCTCTGAGTCATAATGTGTTTCTGTGAATCAGAAAACACTGCACCCGGCCAGCACTCGCCTTTATTAGTGAGTGAGTTTCATTTGGGTCCAGGATATAACCCCACCAGAAAATAAACCACCCGGATGTTACCCCAACTTGCATATGCAAACTGCCTTCATACACGGAAATCAATCCCGAACCACATATTGTAGTTTTATTGTAATAATTGCCATGTGTAAGTACCATATGTAAGTACAGGGCCATGTGCAAGTACAGGGCCATGTGTAAGTACAGGGCCATGTGCAAGTACAGGGCCATGTGCAAGTACAGGGCCATGTGTAAGTACAGGGCCATGTGTAAGTACAGAGCCATGTGCAAGTACAGGGCCATGTGTGTGTACATGGCCATGTGTAAGTACAAGGCCATGTGTAAGTACAGGGCCATGTGCAAGTACAGGGCTGTGTGTAAGTACAGGGCCATATGTAAGTACAGAGCCATGTGCAAGTACAGGGCCATGTGTGTGTACAGGGCCATGTGTAAGTACAAGGCCATGTGTAAGTACAGGGCCATGTGCAAGTACAGGGCCATGTGCAAGTACAGGGCCATGTGCAAGTACTGGGCCATGTGCAGGTACAGGGCCATGTGTAAGTACAGGGCCACATGCAAGTACAGGGCCATGTGTAAGTACAGGGCCATGTGCAAGTACAGGTCCAGGTGTAAGTACAGGGCCATGTGCAAGTACAGGGCCACGTGCAAGTACAGGGCCACGTGAAAGTACAGGGCCATGTGAAAGTACAGGGCCACGTGCAAGTACAGGGCCACGTGAAAGTACAGGGCCACGTGCAAGTACAGGGCCACATGCAAGTACAGGGTCACGTGTACAGTTACTTTTATTTAGTGCCTGACAAGAAGCCGTCAAGAACAGATCACCAGTAGGTTTGAACCGCCACGATTGTATTGAAACATAAAAACTTGCACTCACCTCCACAGTGGCTACTCTAAGTCCTGCTGCGTCCACTGGTCACTGGTCAGTCACCAAGTACTGAGTGAGAGTAGCACTCATTGTAGCATCTGGTGTCACTGTGACTGACTGCTCCAGGCCGTCACACAGCTTTATTAGAGAGCCAAGGTGTGTTGATATGCTAATGAGGTGACAACTCCACATCCAGGGCTGGGAGTGAAACAACACTGGGGTGTTGACACTTCCTGAAACAGACCCACACAGCACCGTGAGCAGTGTAATAATCCCGCACCGCTGGTGTTCCCTCCAGTGGCCGTGTGTCGACTGCCGTGGTGTGGCGTGGCGTGTGTGTCGCTAGGAGCTGCCATTCACCAGGCCGCCAGGGCTTAGACCCACCCAACGGTGGCAGACAACAGTTGCTTTTTGACGCGTGTCACCCACCACAGTAGCCACGCACATATCTAGTTGCCGGAAAGTTTGTCTAGTTACTTGATATTGTTTCAGATGGGATAATCGTTTCCAGCACTACTCAGAGCACCAGGTGTACATCAGTGTGTGCCTTTGTCAAATGTATACATGTAACATTGATTAAAATCAAATGTGTAAAAACACAAGTTCATTAAAGATATTTACAATCATATTCTGCTGTTATCTTGGGTTGGAAATTAGATATAGAAGTATGGATGTGATGGGAATTGTCCACATTTCATTGTTTTATTGATTATGTTATTTATATTATAATCCCAGGCAGCTTCTGGCTAGACATATAATTTATAAATAAGTAATATAAGAAATAATAAAATCAAATATAGTAAATGTATTTAAGCACCTCTCAGAATAATAGTTCCTTTCTGTATAAGTTTAGATTATTTAAGCTTATTTACATTTCAAATTATGGGTAATAAACAAATGTAGTGTTTGGTGATTTCTTGGTGAAATCAATGTTTCTTTTAGCCTCTGGCTTGGAGATATTTTGAGATTTTCATCATGCAGATAACACAGATTAAATGTCTCAGTGTTACTGTCTACGCAATTACATTATGACTTAAGTCTTTGTGAATAGTGTTGTCATTATGCACATACAAGGCTAGTGTTTCCTTCAGTCAAGAAAACATGTTCCTATTAATAGTAAAAAATGCAGGACTTTATATCCATTTTTGACATTTTTTGTCATTCCACTATCCTGACTGAACCCACTGCCACGTCTTGGAGTGTTATATAATCGTCAACTGTCATTTACACTTGTAATCAGCCCCGAGAGATCGCTGGTCTTCTGTTCCAGAAACATGCCATGTTTCTCATGCGTGAAGCGCACTACTAGATTCATGTAAACGGCTTCTCAGAATACCACATGTATTCATCAACAACTTGTTGTCACGCTGCAGACTTTGTCAGTGTCTTTATTACGTTCCCGTGTCCTCGCGTCTTTCCGCATCAATGCCCTCATTATGGGTTACCATGACAACATGTTAACCACATTACGTAAGATATTGTTTCATGAGGTAGTTATTTTTATTACTTATTAACAAGATTAAATGGTGAAAAAACTCTTGGTTAATTAAGTTAAAGCTCTTTTGTTTTTTGTTAATATGTTAGCTTCATATTAGCTCATTGTTCATTCACAGAGTCCAATTACATATACAAGTTAATGTGCCTTGTGCGGCGTTGTCCCTAATCACTACTCAGACTGCTTATGTATAATTAATTAGGTATAAGCAGAAATGTATTACTGTACTGGTTAAATTAACAATAAAAGGAATTAATCATGCTAATAAAAGAACTGACACCCATATAAATAAGGCACTCATTTATAAGTGTGATATGGTGACAAAGAAGTTCAGTTATGGAAACATTATCAAACTGGTGTTGTACCAGTCATAAGACTTTTGCAGATGTCGTGTTTTGCCAACATTGATACATAGTGAAAAAGGAGAAATGAATTCGCACACGTGCACACATCCACACGTACACACATCCACACGTGCACACATCCACACATCCACACGTACACACATCCACACGTGCACACATCCACACGTACACACATCCACACGTACACACATCCACACATACACACATCCACACGTGCACACATCCACACGTACACACATCCACACGTGCACACATCCACACATCCACACGTACACACATCCACACGTGCACACATCCACATGTGCACACATTCACACATCCACACGTACACACATCCACACGTGCACACATCCACACATCCACACGTACACACATCCACACGTGCACACATTCACACATCCACACGTGCACACATCCACACGTGCACACATCCACATGTGCACACATTCACACATCGACACGTACACACATCCACACGTGCACACATCCACACGTGCACACATCCACACATCCACACATCCACACGTACACACATCGACACATGCACACGTCCACACATCCACACATCCACACGTGCACACATCCACACGTACACACGTATACACGTACACACATCCACACATCCACACATCCACACGTACACACATCGACACGTGCACACATCGACATGTGCACACATCCACACATCCACACATCCACACGTGCACACGTGCACACGTGCACACATCCACACGTGCACACATCCACACGTGCACACATCCACACATGCACACATCCACACGTGCACACATCCACACGTGCACACATCCACACGTGCACACATCCACACGTGCACACATCCACACGTGCACACATCCACACGTGCACACATCCACACGTGCACACATGCACACGTTTTCGTTGGTTACAACCGCACCATCATTCAGCTTCTGATTACCCTTTCCCAAGGTCATCAGTCAAGTGGAATCTTTTCACGATTGTGATGTCCTTGATGTAGGATTGATGAGAATTCATTGGTTTTAATTAAAATACATTTATCGTACAATGTCGTGCTGATTGTGCGACATTTGTCTTTCGTCTGGTGAACCATGTGTCACACATTGAACTATTTACCCACCATCTATTTCCGGATATCGTACGTAATCAATAGCAACATTATTTTCTCCAGGGTCAGATTATACAGTCATACCTAACACGATATAAGTGCCCTTTATTTTGAATCTACTACAAATGTAGTGTAGTTGCAAATGTCAAAGGTGGTTGCATTGATTATCACAAAAAGAAATCACGTAATAGCCTCCCACTTCTACCTGGGATTGGTATCCACTATCAAAGGCAGTGATAACAGTGGAAGGTTTGTCACATTATTAGCTGTACTAAGGTCAGAGTTTCGCGTACTTTATGCGGGATTCATTGCCATTCCCAGCAGTGTCAACTGAAGAATGCTTAGTCATAACAATAATCCCAATAATGGCATCGTGGTTGTAAAATACTGGAAATATCTCCACCAAGTTGGGAGATAATCCACTGATTCACATTTTCACAATATAGAAAATGTTTACTGTACGTTTCAACAGCCATCCATTGACCTAATCAGGAAACGAATGCTAGAACAGATTTAACAATGAAATAAGTATAGTTGTCATGTATTCGGATAATTTCAATCATTGGATCATAAAAGCACCCATCTGTTAGTTCATGTGCGGTAAAATCCTCGTTAAATCAGATCCTGGAATCTTAGTAACATAAAACGTGTGGGAACGACTGATTGTATGAGAAGTAAACATTGTCATTCGAGAGCATCGTATATGAGTAAACATGTTTTATGTCATTTGAGAACATTGTATATGAGTAAACATGTTTTAGTGTAATGACTGTTTGGTGTCCATTCCGCCATATGACAGGGCTAGCCACAAACAGATTAGTAAACCTGACTCTTGATAAGTCAATCACTTTGTGATACTGTCAGTTATATAAAATTCTGAATTCATCTTAAATGTCTGCTAACTTGACTTCTGAGGTGTATGTATTTGTGTTGAATTTGACTTCACTTTATTTTAGGCTCAAGTTAGTGAAACTGTTATGATGTAATCGTGCTTTTTCATCCCGCTATGTAAAATATAAAGGCCACCTGCCATTATTGGCTTTAAGTGCTAAAAAGGTATTACTTTACATAACCCAAGATATTTTTGTGTTTGAGAAGGAAACGTCACAGTCAGCAGGATTTTTTTGCCATGAGTTATTTACCACCAATTTATTTATTTATACAGACAAAGTTGACAAATTACAGCACAGTAAAAGGTAAAGCACCAAGGCACACTTCATATTTCCCAGATTTCTGACACTCTCCCTTAACCAAAAATTTGAGACATTCACTAATTTGAGCTGAAAGTTTAATCTGACTGCTCTCTCCGTGCTCAGACAATTTTAGAAAATGTTTAATCGGCTGCACAATTTGGTGTGTCCAGAGTTGGTGTTGACCATAGCTTTTAAGCACTAATTCGCTCTCTCACATTGAACAGTTTTATTGTAGTACAACACACCCTCTTCATGGTTCTGAAAAGTACATTTCCAACTTGACAGTGATGGACAAAATGGTGATGTCTAAAATGTGGATCGATGTTGACATTTGACGTAGATTGATGCTGAAGTTTGACGAAAACATTCCGCGTCGCAGTACTAATAGTGCATCCGTTTGCCACCAGGTGATGCTGCTGCTGCAGAAGACGAACAAAGACTGGTGGAGCGTGCGCAAGTCCACGGGTCAGGAGGGTTACGTTCCCGCCAACTACATACGCGAGGTCGACCCGAAGGTGATCCGCAAGACCGTGAAGAGGCCGACCCGTGTACAGGTGAAACAACCAGTGAAGAAGACGGGCTACAGGAAGGAAACAGTCGTGAAGAGGAGGAAGAAAGTGAAGGGAACGACACTCCGACGCACGCCTTCAGGTACATGTCACCAGGTGGCAGCGTTGTCGTCAGTGCTGTGTTGTTTGTTTTCCGTTTCGACTGTTGTGTCCGACCGCGTGGTGCGCCTGCTTGTGTTGTGTGGTTTTGGTAGAACTTACACAGGACGTGTTTATGATGGTTTAGTGTTTGTGATGGTTAATGTGATGATTTACAAGTGTAACTGGTTGTTTCAATCAAGTTTTAGAATGTGTAACATCATCAGGTTACTGTAACGAAAGCCACCATGGAGTGTAACGTCACCAAGTGACTAACATGACGCCATGGAGTATGTAACATCACCAAGTCACTAACAGATGACGCCATGGAGTGTAACGTCACCAAGTGACTAATAGATGACGCCATGGGGTATACAACATCACCAAGTGACAACAGATGATGCCATGGAGTATGTAACATCAGATGACGCCATGGAGTATGCAACATCACCAAGTCACTAACAGATGACGCCATGGAATATGTAACATCACCAAGTCACTAACAGATGATGCCATGGAGTATGCAACATCACAAAGTGACAACAAATGATGCCATGGAGTATGTAACATCACAAAGTTACAACAAATGATGCCATGGAGTATGTAACACCACCAAGTGACAACAGATGACGCCATGGAGTATGTAACACCACCAAGTGACAACAGATGACGCCATGGAGTATGTAACACCGCCAAGTGACAACAGATGACGCCATGGAGTATGTAACACTGCCAAGTGACAACAGATGACGCCATGGAGTATGTAACACCACCAAGTGACAACAGATGACGCCATGGAGTATGTAACACCGCCAAGTGACAACAGATGACGCCATGGAGTATGTAACACTACCAAGTGACAACAGATGACGCCATGGAGTATGTACCATACCTGTGCACAATCAGTGTAATTAGCCTCCGCTTCAGTTTGGACATAATGAAGCATAAATGAGCCAGTAAGGACGCGGTCGGCTGTAAATGTGATAGAGCGGCGACCATGATTACTTGTTTACTGGACCACGCAGCCATGAAGTGTCCTGGCGACTCGATCCTTTTATTGTTATTACTTGTCTTAAATTATTACGTGCACCTCCAGTACAATGACAACAATGACCCCAACACTGAACGCTGCGATCAAATGTTAGGGTCAATCGCGTCTTTCTCGACACGTTGATTACTTTAGAAAAAAACGACAAACGTTAAAATGCGATGGAATACATTTGCCAGCGGCGAGGCCAGGTATTACTCTAACACTTTATGTCATGCAATCAGGCGGGATGATGAGTTGTGAAGTGCGAATGAGGTAACTCCTCTAGATCGATAGGTTTTCCTACACGGATGTTTCCCCCAGTACACGTGGCCCACTCATTTGTTTGCTGCTGAAAACCAGCTGCTGGAATTTGTGACAATTAATTATTATTAGAAGAGCTCGTGTTAGGAAATGTGAGTTCCGGTTTTTTTGGCCTGACGCATGTAGATTGAGCTCAACGTTATTTCAGACTAGCCAAATTAAGACTTTCATTTTGACTGACCTTCTTCAAATCCATAGCTACTTTGCGAGGGAATAAGGAAGTCTTGAAGCGAACTGTGCAGAGGCGATTGTTTGTATTTATGTAATACATAATATTCAAGTTGTTGTGGTAGTTGAGCGGTCAATAACCTGCGATCTTTGGGCCATCTTTGGGCCATCTGTGGCCCATGGAACTGTCATCTGGGCCACTGTCTGACAGGAATTCATTCATAATATGTTCATAGCCCCTCATATGGGTGTATAATTCATAAAATAAACACTATGACCCATCAGTACTGCGTGACACAAACAGTTTAGTTATAAGGTGTACGCAGGGTGAATAGATTACATGTATATTAATAATTATTTTTATGTCACCTAATTTGATGTTCTTAATTTCTGTAAACTAACATGAAGTTGCTACAATTCCTGTGTGTTGACTCGGCAGTTATATAAATTTGTTTCAGTTACCACTTTTAGTTCCACATTTTGGTTTATTTTGGGGACATTGCTCTGCTCTGTCTGGGTCTAAAAACACTCCTGGTGTATGTTTGAGATGTCAGTCTTCATCCTCCTTTGGGTTCTAATAGAACCTCCAGTTGCTTGTCTGTGAATCTTCTATTTCTGTGGCAAGAAAGATCTACAGAGTTTTGTACATGTTCTATTTCTATGGCAAGAAAGATCTACAGGGTTTTGTACATCTTCTATTTCTATGGCAAGAAAGATCTACAGAGTTTTGTACATCTTCTATTTCTATGGCAAGAAAGATCTACAGAGTTTTGTACATGTTCCATTTCTATGGCAAGAAAGATCTACAGAGTTTTGTACATCTTCTATTTCTATGGCAAGAAAGATCTACAGAGTGTTGTACATCTTCTATTTCTGTGGCAAGAAAGATCTACAGAGTTTTGTACATGTTCTATTTCTATGGCAAGAAAGATCTACAGGGTTTTGTACATGTTCTATTTCTGTGGCAAGAAAGATCTACAGGGTTTTGTACATCTTCTATTTCTATGGCAAGAAAGATCTACAGAGTTTTGTACATCTTCTATTTCTATGGCAAGAAAGATCTACAGGGTTTTGTACATGTTCTATTTCTGTGGCAAGAAAGATCTACATGGTTTTGTACATCTTCTATTTCTATGGCAAGAAAGATCTACAGAGTTTTGTACATCTTCTATTTCTATGGCAAGAAAGATCTACAGGGTTTTGTACATGTTCTATTTCTGTGGCAAGAAAGATCTACAGGGTTTTCGCATCTTCTATTTCTATGGCAAGAAAGATCTACAGGTTTTGTGCACCTTCTATGTTTATGGCAAGAAAGATCTACAGAGTTATATCAAAACAGAAATCTTCCATTGCAGTTGATCAAGGTGATTACTGAATAATGTGATTTCCAGTGCCACTGAACTGACAATAATTGGCATCAGCATGAAACTGTGTGGCAGCGATCTAGAAGGAGTCGTTGACCCCTTTCAACTGACCATTCCATTTCCAGTCTTGTCCATATCATAGCACAACAGCATCTTATAATGCAACTGTTGAGCTGCCACTTGGTGTGTCTCCAATGCCAGAGTTCCACCAGGAATGGCAGCTACGTGTTCAAACTGCTCCAGCCTGTAGCTGATGATTCAGCAGCATTTCCGAGACTTGGTCGTTTTTTATGTGGTTTCTCTAAGCCAGATTATTTTCTCTCAACAAAATTGGAATAATAGTTTATTATCAAGCATAATAGTGTTTATTTACTGGCTTAGCTCCTGTCTGGTGGTCAATGTACTCGTGGCAACCATTGAACCATTTTTTCATTCAAGATGACCTTCTTCGCTGTATAACCAGTGCATAATCCCACACCACATATTGTGACACTGTTATAAGAAACAAAACAAAGGTGGTGACTGTATAGACATTATACTATATGTGGGTGTATATATATAGACTTACACACAGACGCTACAGACATTCTTCAAAGAGATCCTACTTATAGGACTTCAAACACGCCAAGTTCATTGTGGTCGTTTGGAAGCGTGTGTGTTTGTAAGCACGTACGTGTAGATGGCGTTATTCGTGTAAATTAATTTCTTGACATGGGTGACGTTAACAACGGTTACTTTAAAAGGCCACAGAACCTGGTCAAGATGACCCGTGTTTGGTGCCCAGAAAGCAAAATAAGAATAACGAATAATCTTGAATGGTAAATCCCAGTTGTCAGTCACCCACTACTAAACACTGACAGTACAACAATGTAGTGTATCTGTGAATATTCAGCTAGTTACATATTACTGTGAGTGTAGTTGTCACTTAGTACTGTGGTATTACATTACCTGTGAGTTCATCTAAAATTAAGGGACAACAATGAAATATCCCGTGCAATGAAATATCCTGTAAGCCGAGTCTCGACAGAAAGACTAAAAGACCTAAACATTGTTCAAGTGGGCCGCTGATTTACTCAAAGCCGCTGCTATTGCCACTCTTCATTCAGGAAGGTTCCTGATCTCCATGTCAGATCTGTGTCTGTGGTTGAGTTAAAGACGTCTTGTGACATCTCTATCTATGATTACAGTTTTACAAGTTGCCTGCAGCTGTGGTTATGGAAAAGATCTGACGTGAAAAATATGGCATGACATATTGGGCGTTTAACATAAATAATCGTTCTTTGGTTACAGGTGTTAGGCATCAGTAAATACTGTCTATAAAAGTCAGCAATACTATTCACCCTGTGTTTGATCCAACAATAGCTGTTAATGAGAATTTAATTGGCGCTCTGCTCAAGAAGGCTGGTGATCTCTGTCAGATTAGAATCTACATTTACTTAAAGACTTGATGTCTACATCTGTGATTAGAGTTTAACAGACTTCCTGCTCGAGCGGTTACGAAAAAAGGATCATACATGAAAAATAAAGCATTAAACAGTGGGTATTTAACACAGATAATTACGGTTCAGTTATGTATATTATGTTCCACTAAGTGTGGTCTAAAAAAAAACTCCAAAATTAGTACTGTCATTCACCCTGTGTGTGCTTGTAGATTGACCAAACAAAAGCTAGTAACGACAATTTAATTGTGAAGATTGTTAATTACAGTGCTGTTATATGTGCTCAGCTACACAAAGCGATGCCTACAAAAAGTCAGAAACATGATTCGTCCTTTGTCTGTGCGTATTTGATCAAACAAAAACAGGTAATGAGATTTTAATTGTGACGACTGCAGAGTCCTGACTCAGGCTGTCCTACCCCCCACGGAGTTGGCTTGTGTGGATGGCAACAGTACACAGGATGATTAGCCAATTAACACATCACGGATACTATCACAAACATGACATGTCAAACAGAGTAACAAATATGTGTGAATGTCAAGGATGATTACGTGTACAATTAATGAGATGTACCTAGGGTGAGGGGGTGAAAGCACTCAGGAAACAATGCCATGTTCTCACCTTGTTGTCACCAAGCCCAGGCACCATGTTGTCGTCCGTGATGATGTTAGCTGCAGTGTTTTGGGGTAATAATCGCTATATATGATTGGTCGGTAGTTGTTTGGGGCCGGGACCAAAGTACTGCATACTTTACTGGTTGCTTCACAGATGCCGTGAAGAACGCTCGGCGCTTATACTATTGTAAGTGACAGTGCACGTATGTTAATCATACTAATGTAAACTCGAGGAGTTCATGAGTACTTACGAGTACTTTAGGGCTACTTCTGCGGGATTAATGTCGCTCAGCAGGAAATGTTTGCTTTGGAGATAAAGACCAGGAATAGTAGGTTTGTGTAAATGACGGTCGTTTATAAAAGAGTTGGATGTGTAGTTTGGAAGGTAGTTCTAGCCTGACCTTGTGAAGGACAGAGCACACAATGTGTATGCTTAGTCAGCTTTCTCTTAAATTAGAATGTTCTGTTGAGAAAATATGAATTGATTGTCTCCTCAGTGCAAAGTGTATATCCATTCTGCGGATAAATAATAAAGTTAATATTATTATTACATGCACCCTGTTCCACTAACCAGGGCAGCAGTTGTCACTACTACAGTTTAGGACTTACTAATTCCCAGGATCTTTTCGTTTCTGCTCACAAGTTGCCTGCAGCAGACGGTAATTTAACATAACTGTTCTATGGTGCCACCTGGGGGATAACTGGCAAACCAATTTGTCTACTGAAATATGAAAATGACTCTAAATGACTGCTTTGATGTTACTTTGCAAATAATTGGTGAATCAGACGCATCAGTAGTTGTTACACCACTACTTGTAGCGTTGTCGGCATTGGTGTTTTGTATCAGCACAGTTTGTAATGTTGTTGTTGTTGTCACTTGTGTTTTTGTCTTATGTTGTCATGTATGTATCGTGTCAGTGTTGTCGTGTTTATATCGTGTCAGTGTTGTCGTGTTTATATTGTGTCAGTGTTGTCGTGTTTATATTGTGTCAGTGTTGTCGTGTTTATATCGTGTCAGTGTTGTCATGTCTGTATTGTGTCAGTGTTGTCATGTCTGTATTGTGTCAGTGTTATCATGTCTGTATTGTGTCAGTGTTGTCATGTCTGTATTGTCAGTGTTATCATGTCTGTATTGTGTCAGTGTTGTCGTGTTTATATTGTGTCAGTGTTGTCGTGTTTATATCGTGTCAGTGTTGTCATGTCTGTATTGTGTCAGTGTTGTCATGTCTGTATTGTGTCAGTGTTATCATGTCTGTATTGTGTCAGTGTTGTCATGTCTGTATTGTCAGTGTTATCATGTCTGTATTGTGTCAGTGTTGTCATGTCTGTATTGTGTCAGTGTTGTCATGTCTGTATTGTGTCAGTGTTGTCATGTCTGTATTGTGTCAGTGTTGTCATGTCTGTATTGTGTCAGTGTTGTCATGTCTGTATTGTGTCAGTGTTGTCATGTCTGTATTGTGTCAGTGTTGTCATGTCTGTATTGTGTCAGTGTTGTCATGTCTGTATTGTGTCAGTGTTGTCATGTCTGTATTGTGTCAGTGTTGTCATGTCTGTATTGTGTCAGTGTTGTCGTGTTTATATCATGTCAATGTTGTGTTTATATCGTGTCAGTGTTGTCATGTTTATATCGTGTCAGTGTTGTCATGTTTATATCGTGTCAGTGTTGTCATGCAAATAAACTAACAAATAATCTAAACCAACGTGTACCTAAGCTGACGATGTAGACATATCTAGTGACGCGTCGCGTGTCACTAAACTGAAGCTGTCCTCTTGTAGATGGCAGTAGTCGCCCCATATGTGGTAGACCTCCCGTAGGTAGGTGTCTGCTGGCCACCCCTTGCTACTGGCCCCTGGTCACTAACTGGGTCACTCGCATGTCACATGTTCCATTTGCCCCATGCATGAGGGTGTTTTGGTGGAGGCCACATGTTTTGGTGGAGGTCACATGTTTTGGTGGAGGTCACATGTTTTGGGGCTTCAGTCAAGTGTTCGGGTGAATGGTACTATTTTGCAAATAATGTATGTATTATAAAAACTTTATGCAGTTAAAAATTATTTTTGAGTTTTCATTTCGGTAGTCGTTATAAAATCTTCATCTGTTGCGGCTTAAATGAAATCTTTCAAAAAATTCTGCCGTTTGATTGAGTATGATTGTCATCATTGTGAAAAGGTTACTACAGAAGTGATGTGGCTTATGAAAGGTGGATGACTGGAACCTTGGTGTTACACTGACGTGGTGTGTGGTTACTGTGGTATGGAGGTTTGATTGTTTGAGTCAGAACAATAGATTGTTAGGCAATAACACCTTGTAATCCCAGTATAGAAAGTGAAAGTCACAGTGTTATATTTAGCGTTTGACTAATAGCTCTCACTGACGTAACTGCGGTGTATTAACACATGCTTTTGTGTCAGGGTTAGTTTGAGGTCAGGGAAAGTTGGTTGGTGGAAGATATCTGCCTACGGGTCCTTCTTACTCTTTTCAAATGTGGTTATTTGAACCAGATTGGTTCTGCTGTCATGTGCAATATACATTTGTGTCAGTGTTTATGGTTTTGGTGATTCATTCCTGTCTCCTGGTCCGAATGTGCTGGGTGGTTTCGTAGGCGTTTGTAACGGGAGCTGGGAAAGAGCCCCAGGTGACTGGATCTTGTTTAATAAACATTTGTCACATCAAACAGCCACCGTGGGTAACCTTTGCGTCATCAGTCTTGTCCAATGATGGTGGTAGTCAATTGAACAAGATCCAGCCAAGCTGTGGCCAACACGTGGCCGTGGACAGATGTTAAAAGTGACCTTTTGTCTTTACGGTGCATGTAAATCTGCTGCAAATCAGAATTTTTTATTTGCTATGAAATGTTTGTTTTATGAATGCAACGTTTGTGGTTTCCTTAAATGGGATATATCGGATGAGTGGTTGTCAGTTTGATTTATTTTGTCACCTGTCTCTCAGTTTATTTAGTAACCGCAATAAAGGTGATACTGCATGTGTTTGTTGTGGGGCTTGAGGTGGGTATCGGAGGGGGCTGGTGGGACGAGGGAGGATTAAGGAAACAAACAAATTAGCAGCCAATATTGAAGTCAGCCTCACACCGGAAGTAAGGACAAAGATTAGGTAGACATTGAATCAGTCAGGAATAAAAATGTATTTGATTAGAACCGTCGTGTTCTGTATTGGCGGGATGATGTCCTGATCACTGACAGGGTTCCTGTGATGTGGCCCGTCTTGGTTTACTTATTGCGTGGTAATGAAGTGAAGACATCTCTGCAATTGGCGGTGTGGTGTTCCGACCGTCCGGTCGATTGCTGTGATGTCGTGCCATGTTGTTTTACTAATTGCGACATAATGACGCTATTCGTTGATGATACGTCATCCATTGCAGTTCGGTCCCAGGCCAACCTGCACTTTGACAAGATCAATGTTGAGCAACGTCAGCAGGCGATCAACGACTCGTACAAGACTCTCTGCTCACTCTCACAGGTACATCTCCACGTCTGTCTGCTCTCTGCACTCATTATAATTACAAATAGTTTTAAATTTTGTAAAATCTATAAAACAAATTGACAAGTTTTTTTGTATTAGTGTAATTAATTTATTTTGTAATTGTAATCATGCTGTGTTTATTTATAAATAAAAAAAACATATTCCTATATTTATTACTGGATTCTTTTTATAACAATTTGTGTAAAAAAAATCCTAAACAAAAGTAGTATCTTTTTAATATAAATCTTGTTAGTGATATAGCAAGTGACAAATGTTGGACCGTGTGTTACATACAATGTACTGGTTGTAATCACATGTATGACCTTTGACCTGGCTGTGTTCTGCAGTCTCGCAAGAGGAACCTGGAGGAGGCGATTGAGTTCTACCACTTCTGTCACGAGTGTGACAACTTGGAGGCCTGGATGAAGGACAAGGTGGGCAATATATTGTCATCGGCACATGTAGATTGTCATGCAATGTTCCTGTAAAAAAAAAATATGTTTAAATTTTTTTTTACCCGAAACCTGATCTCTATATAAATTTGTGTAACTTTTGTAATGACTCCTCCAATGTGCATATCATCACAGAGTCTGGCTGGGTGGCTGTGCATATATATTGGTTTATGAGATATCTAAAATTGACTGATAATTATATAGAGTTAACAATAAATAATAATTCCAACATATATATATATATATATATATATATATATATATATAAATAATATATATAATATATATATATGTTGGAATTGTAATTTATTTTTAACTCTATATAATTATCATTCAATTTTAGATATTTCATAAACACAGTTGAGATGAAACTGCATGAGTTAGAAATGTGTAAACTTGATGTTTGCAGGAACAACTGCTCCAGACAAAGGAAAGTCTCTCAGAAAACAGGGAGGCAATGAAGAGGAAATTTGAGGCAAGTCGTCTAATAAAGCTGGTATTACTGTTGTAATGTATTACGACTGATTACTATATCATTTGTTGATATCTTTAATAATTAATAATACTTATAGATTTTGAGAATACAAACACCTTTTATCTTGTTGCACTTCTGTACTTGGTTTTCAAGGGCTCAGGGCAAAAGAAGTTGCCTTATTAGTGTTAAGATGATGGGTTCATGGCATAATGTTGGGTAATTCACTTGTCATGTAACTTGGTCGATACATCATTTGTTTATTATACATAGCATCTATGGCAGGCAGTAATCAAGATTACCATATGTCTTCTCCAGTTTGTTCAATTTTACATCCAATGTCAGAGGCTTGTCTTTTTATCAGTGGTTTATGACTTATCATTGTATGTTCCCGCCACAAGATGTCATACGGGGATTCATGTGTCATATGTAGTGTCTATCATGTATGTTAACCGTAAGATTTTATCTGTTTGGACAATGCAAATTTCACTACATCTACTGAGTTGGCAGTAGGGTAGCAGAGAGAAAATTAATACTTATTTTCACTCGCTACAAATACTGTTGTATAACTGTGTGCCGGTGCTGCCACCTGTAGGTGCTCATCACTGACATCGCTGCGAACAGCCACATCTTGGAGAACATCAACAAGATGGCGGCTACGATGGTGAAGGCGAGGCACGGACACACGCCCGCCATCAGAACGCGACAGAAGGAGATCAATGACAGGTGGGTGGAGTCTGCCACAGCAGTGAGAGTTACACGTACAAGTGCAGCACATTAAAGACTTACCCATGTTAGACGATAGCAAAGGATTGTAGTCAGCTAGAATTAAACTTACTTTGTAATGGTCTTGTAAAACATGCAATGCCTGTAGTAATCCATTTACATTTGGCTTACATTGTAAACGGGTCTAAGCAACTGCAAACTCACGAGATAGTTGCGAGATCCATTTGAGTGTCATGTTTCAGTAAGCGATCATTTCCTTCACTCAGATCGATAAGACAATTTTGTATTGCAACACAGCGACGCTTATATTCATTGTAAGGCTACATATTATTATTATTGTATAACAAACGTACCGATAGTTCAGCTTTGATTGCATTTGATTAAGTTTCTATTCCCGAATGCAACAGACTAGATCTCAAATTTCACCTCTCTTATCTTTGTGGTGTTGAATAATGCTTCATAAATATGTTTTATTTACTATTACTGCCTTGTTGCCAGATGGGAGAATATGATGCGCCTGAAGCTGAACCGAGAGAAGACATTGAAGGGAGCCTCCAGGTAATGATGTCACCAGTTATAGGGCACACTTGGATGTTAGAATAGTTAACATCAACTACATGTATACTCCTGCAGGGGGGCTGCAGTGTAGTTTATACAGGGAGGTCACGTTAGTTATAATTTGTGTCTCGAAGGTTTAATTGATGTTGCCAAACCATTGTCCTTTGATGTTCAGGGAAATGTACTCTAGCGCCTGGGAGATGGAAGTTCTCAGCACAAAGTGACGATGGCACATAAAACGATAGTTTTGACACTGTACTTGGTCTGACAAAGCACATAAGTGACTGTAACACTTAGCTACTGCAGATGTTAGTAGCTTGAATACTATTTAGTAGCAGTGTAGCTAGATAGGTGTGATAGAGAGTGCACAGACACAGATAAACATGACGTCCACAGACATCACCGTGTGTTTACGAGTGACTCGTCACGTGCCACTTGCAGCATCGAGCTCTTCCAGAACATGTGTGGAGAGCTGAGGGACTGGATGAGCGAGAAGCAGAGTGTCCTCACCAACGACGACCTCGGCAAGGACATGAGGACTGTACAGGCCCTGCAGAGGAAACACCAGGTAGGAGGAGGTGATTGAGGAGGGAGGGGGCGAGAGACAGGGTGAGGAGGGTGGGGGAGGGGGGAGGGGTGAGGAGGAGAGACATGGTGAGGAGAGAGAGTGTGAGGAGAGACAGGGTGAGGAGGGAGGGTGTGAGGAGAGACAGGGTGAGGAGGGAGGGTGTGAGGAGAGACAGGGTGAGGAGGGAGGGTGTGAGGAGAGACATGGTGAGGAGGGAGGGTGTGAGGAGAGACAGGGTGAGGAGGAGGGGGGGAGGGAGGAGGGGTGAGGAGGAGAGACAGGGTGAGGAGGGAGGGTGTGAGGAGGAGGTGGGGGAGGGGGGAGGGGTGAGGAGGAGAGACATGGTGAGGAGGGAGGGTGTGAGGAGAGACATGGTGAGGAGGGAGGGTGTGAGGAGAGACAGGGTGAGGAGGAGAGACAGGGTGAGGAGAGAGAGTGTGAGGAGAGACAGGGTGAGGAGAGACAGGGTGAGGAGGGAGGGGGAAATGAGGAAGGTGGTGAGGGACAAGGCAAGGAGGGAGGGGCAATAAAAGAGGGGGCATGGAGTGAGGGATCGGTGAGGAAGGGGGCGAGGGAAGGGTGGGAAGTTAAAAAAATAGGGAGCAGCGGTAAGCAAGGGAGAGGCTACTGGGGAGAGGGCAAGTAAGACAGTGTGGAGGGAAGATGTAGGAGGGGAAGGAGGGAAGAATGCTTGGAGGACTCGTCAAGAAAATACGTTCTTTCTCTCGTATTTGAACTCACAGTTTCATTGTTGGACTACCAAGTGACCTAATCAGAATGTTTTATAGTGTTGTAAACATTGATATTTGGCTTCTTATTGAAACACTTTGATGCTCACAGACAGGCAGTTAATGGCGTATTGGAGGTGACAGATTGATGTTGGACAACATCACTAGTTCTATTACGTTTGTCTGTTGTTGAAATTAATTAACGTCAATCTTTAATTAAAAAGCCTGCAATGACAGTGCATGTTGATGCCTGATGTTGTTTTATGGGCTGTTACTTTACGACTGTAGAATCTGGAACACGAGCTTCAGCCACTGCAAGAGAAGATAAACAAGATGAATCTTATTGCCAACTCGTAAGTGTGTCCTTTTGGTGAATGCTGTGAATACTACACCTACTAAGTTGAATGTGTTAAATATAAGCTTTGCCAATCTGCATCTATCTTATATGCTTTGATGGTCGGTACCTGTTTACATATTTAAATAAAATTATTTATTGTGTTTTGCATTATTTCAGTTTTAATGGATATCATACTGGGTTAAGGCTAATCTGTACCTAATTTCCATGCTGCCCTGATTGTATAATTGTTAACTTTTTACAGTGTCTATACAATATTATTGTATTGCATTTTTTATTATTTAAGTTTGACTAAAAACTGGTAGAAATTATTGTCATGTGAGTTCCCATTTATATAACTCAAATTCAGTTTATTATATATAATGTACAACGTTTAAAATCTTCTAACAAGAGGCATCAAAGAAGTGACAAGAATGTGGACATCCAGCGATAACATGCGTTGAGAAGACAACTGACGTGGTTTGTACATGTGCAGTAGATGTCAGAAGAATTTGCTTAAAGGGATTGAAACATTACTAGAAAAAGGTAAATTGATCATGAAATAAGTCAGAAGAGTCCTGACTATGAGTGGCGTGGTTGTGTCTTGTAGGGTGAGACAGTCGTATCCAGCGGAGGCGGGCTACGTCAATAAGAAGGAACAAGAGATCATGGACATGTGGAAGGCACTACAGGTTTGTCCCATTCCCCACAAACTTCTTGTTTGCCGATATTTATGCAATGTTTTACATTTTACAAGTGATTACATTTTTTACCGCACATTGAACATTCAACTGGAAAGTACAGTGGTAAAATTTAATATTATTACTGTTCTGTCCACTAATATGAGTAATGTGTTTTATTTAACTTACTGTACAGACCTTGTGTGAATTGTTTATCTGTAATTTAAAACTTAAAATATAATGCCAATTTCAATTGTATTAACTATTTATATAAAAGGTATTATTTTATTGCATATAATGTGTCATATACTTAATATTTATACTAAATTTTAGTTTACTAGTGATAGTATCATTTAATATGTGGTTGCAAATGAGAATGAACATATATTAACAATTGTGTAATGTTTCAAATGTTTTTGGACATTGTAAATTTTATGACATTAAGTACCTTTAGCATCGATATTTGATATCAGAAACTTGTTAAATTTCAGTGTAGCATGTCACCATCATTGTGTTTAATACAAAATACACTGTAATTCATCTGCCTTCTAGGAAAAAGCACAAGAGAGAAAGATCAAGCTGGCCGACTCGGAGAAACGTCACGCATTCAACGAACAAGCCAAAGACTTGGTATGTCCTTTGCCTGATTTCATCGTGCAATACCTGTACATCAGTGTAATGTAGTGGTTGTACATCAATGTAATGCAGTGGTTGGACGAATCAAGATGTAAAACTAAATAAGAAACGTCAACAGTTTCACACATTACAATACAAGTTGGTCCGTGCGTGGTTGTGCCAAGGGACATGTGGACAGCTGGTTGTGATTGTGACCTGGCCGTAGGAAGCGTGTGGTGTCAGCCTGTAGACTGCTGGTGGTGTCAGCCTGTAAACAGCGTGTGGTGTCAGCCTGTAGACTGCTGGTGGTGTCAGCCTGTAGACAGCGTGTGGTGTCAGCCTGTAGACTGCTGGTGGTGTCAGCCTGTACACTGCTGGTGGTGTCAGCCTGTAGACTGCTGGTGGTGTCAGCCTGTAGACTGCTGGTGGTGTCAGCCTGTAGACTGCTGGTGGTGTCAGCCTGTAGACTGCTGGTGGTGTCAGCCTGTAGACTGCTGATGGTGTCAGCCTGTAGACAGCTGGTGGTGTCAGCCTGTAGACTGCTGGTGGTGTCAGCCTGTAGACAGTGTGTGGTGTCAGCCTGTAGACTGCTGGTGGTGTCAGCCTGTAGACAGCTGGTGGTGTCAGCCTGTAGACTGCTGGTGGTGTCAGCCTGTAGACAGTGTGTGGTGTCAGCCTGTAGACTGCTGGTGGTGTCAGCCTGTAGACAGATGGTGGTGTCAGCCTGTAGACTGCTAGTGGTGTCAGCCTGTAGACAGATGGTGGTGTCAGCCTGTAGACTGATGGTGGTGTCAGCCTATAGACTGATGGTGGTGTCAGCCTGTAGACAGATGGTGGTGTCAGCCTGTAGACTGCTGGTGGTGTCAGCCTGTAGACAGATGGTGGTGTCAGCCTATAGACTGATGGTGGTGTCAGCCTATAAACTGATGGTGGTGTCAGCCTGTAGACTGATGGTGGTGTCAGCCTGTAGACTGATGGTGGTGTCAGCCTATAGACTGATGGTGGTGTCAGCCTGTAGACAGATGGTGGTGTCAGCCTGTAGACTGCTGGTGGTGTCAGCCTATAGACAGATGGTGGTGTCAGCCTATAGACAGATGGTGGTGTCAGCCTATAGACTGCTGGTGGTGTCAGCCTGTAGACTGATGGTGGTGTCAGCCTATAGACAGATGGTGGTGTCAGCCTATAGACTGATGGTGGTGTCAGCCTGTAGACTGATGGTGGTGTCAGCCTGTAGACTGATGGTGGTGTCAGCCTGTAGACTGATGGTGGTGTCAGCATGTAGACTGTGTCTGTCTTCTCCAGGACCTGTGGATAGCGGGAGTGAAGAGTGAGCTGAGAGAGAAGGAGGTGCCTCGCGATGTCACGGAGGCTGAGGCTCTGCTCAAGAAGCACCAAGACCTCAAGTCTGACATCAACGCCAACGCTGCAAAGTGAGTAAATCACTGGGATATTGACCATTTTAATGTATACTTTTTGACACTTGAAACAATGTTTATCTTAGCTGCATCAGTACCTGCCTAGAGACAGTGGTGGATATTTGTGTACAAATAATCTTTGCAGAGCTGTAAGCATTCCTGAGGATTCTGTGCTGCACTGTATAAGAACTTTCCTTTATTTCTACTCCATTGTCAATGATTACATTTTAATAAACGAATCATTAAACATGTCTCAATATTTGATTTGGTAAAACTTTGACGCTTCGTATTTGGGCAGTACATTTACAAATCTGACACATGCCTGGCTGTTTAGGCCAGGAATTGTTTTTCAGACGTAGTGGAAGTTTATTTGAAAAAGAACCAGAAATTATTTATTTATTTATTTGCATTTATGCCACTCATATATAGGACATGATTGAGAGACATCTGTAGGAGCTCCTGCAACTAACTCCTGGGTCTGTGTTGTAAGAGTTGTCCTGGGTCCACAGGTTTGACCAGATTGACGGCCTGGGCCGGAAGATCCTGGAGAAGGGTCCTGAGGACAAGGACGTCAAGTCCAAGCTGACCCAGCTGAGGGCAGATCAAAGGATCATCCAGGAACTGTGGAAGAAGAAGGAGAAGGACCTGAGGGACGCCAGGGAACTACAGGCAAGTGGGAGGGGGAGAGGGATGAGGGAGGGGGAGGGAGGGAGGGAGGGGGAGGGAGGGAGGGAGGGGGAGGGAGGGAGGGGGAGAGTTGGAGAGGAGAGAAGAGGTCCTGGCCAAGTTGTGGCGTCTTCTCTTGTGGTCTGAATGAAAGTATGTTTTGTTGGTTTTGCTGTAAGATTATTGTTTGATTAACTTCAAGTTGTGGTTTTATGTGTTCTTTCTGTCACTTGGAACAGATCGTCTGCTGATTGTCTGGGTGCTTTTGTTTAAAACTAAAATGAAAGGAGAGGGACACACAAAGGTTAGAAGGATTGAACTGTTGCTAAGCCAGATGTCTGCCTTGTCCACAAGTCATATGCAATTAAATCTTGTCTTGTTAAACCTTATGTCTTTGAATCTTGCCATTATAAAATCTAATCTCTAAGACAATGTCAAAAGAAATATTGATAGAGACTGAGATCTGCCTCCATATTAAGTGCATGTTGTTGTATGGGAGGAATGCTGAGTGTGATGTAGTGACCAGACGCTGTCATCTCATTGCTCCCTGTCACCTGCAGGTCTTCCTGAAGGAGGCCGACCAGATCGACTCAGTCACAGCCAGTCACGAGGCGTTCCTTGAGTTTGTAGACCTTGGGGTAAGTTCTTTCATGTGTTCAATGTGTTCTTTCATGTGTTCTTTCATGTGTTCCATGTGTTCATTGTGTTCTTTCATGTGTTCTGTGTGTTCTTTCATGTGTTCAATGTGTTCTTTCATGTGTTCCATGTGTTCTTTCATGTGTTCCATGTGTTCTTATATGTGTTCCATGTGTTCTTTCATGTGTTCCATGTGTTCTTTCATGTGTTCAGTGTGTTCTTTCATGAGTTCTGTGTGTTCTTTCATGTGTTCCATGTATTCTTTCATGTGTTCCATGTGTTCCATGTGTTCAATGTGTTCTTTCATGTGTTCAGTGTGTTCTTCCGTGTGTTCATTGTGTTCTTTCACGTGTTCAATGTGTTCTTTCATGTGTTCCATGTGTTCTTTCATGTGTTCAATGTGTTCTTTCATGTGTTCAATGTGTTCTTTCATGTGTTCAATGTGTTCTTTCATGTGTTCAATGTGTTCTTTCATGTGTTCCATGTGTTCTTTCATGTGTTCCATGTGTTCTTTCATGTGTTCTGTGTGTTCTTTCATGTGTTTAATGTGTTCTTTCATGTGTTCAATGTGTTCTCTCATGTGTTCCATGTGTCCGACAAATCCTGCAGCTGTTAATCATGACTTTAAATCATCCAAGATGTCTGTGTAACTTTGCTATGTAATGTTGTATACAAGATGACAGTGTGATACACAGCACAGAGGAAGGCAAAGATGTGTGGTTCAACTGTGTGGGGTTTGTTACAGAACACCATGGAGGGGTTGTTACCCTGTATGGGGTGTGTAAGTATGGGGTGTGTTACAGAACATCGGAGGATGGGTGGAGGGGTTGTTACCCTGTGTGTGTGTGGGTTGTTACTCTGTGGGGGGTTGTTACAGAATATGGTGGTGGGCGTGGAGGGGTTGTTACCCTGTGTCTGTGTGGGGGTGGTTACACTGTGTGTGGGGGTGTTACATAGTACAGTGGTGGGCGTTGAGGGGTAGTTACCCTGTGTGGGGGTGTTACAGAGTACAGTGGAGGGTGTGGAGGGGTAGTTACCCTGTGTGTGGGGGTGTTACAGAGTACAGTGGATGGGTAGTTACCCTGTGTGTGGGGTGTTACAGAGTACAGTGGAGGTGTGGAAGGGTTGTTACCCTGTGTGTGGGGTGTTACAGAGTACAGTGGAGTGTGTGGAGGGGTAGTTACCTTGTGTGTGGGGGTGTTACAGAGTACAGTGGAGTGTGTGGAGGGGTAGTTACCTTGTGTGTGGGGGTGTTACAGAGTACAGTGGAGGGTGTGGAGGGTTAGTTACCCTGTGTGTGGGGGTGTTACAGAGTACAGTGGAGGGTGTGGAGGGGTAGTTACCCTGTGTGTGGGGTGTTACAGAGTACAGTGGAGGGTGTGGAGGGGTTGTTACCCTGTGTGTGGGGTGTTACAGAGTACAGTGGAGGGTGTGGAGGGGTTGTTACCCTGTGTGTGGGGTGTTACAGAGTACAGTGGAGGGTGTGGAGGGTTAGTTACCCTGTGTGTGGGGTGTTACAGAGTACAGTGGAGTGTGTGGAGGGGTAGTTACCTTGTGTGTGGGGTGTTACAGAGTACAGTGGAGGGTGTGGAGGCCCTGTTCAAGAGGCAGGAGGACTTTGAGAACCGTCTGTTGGCCCAGGAGGAGCGCATGAAGGGACTGGGAGACACTGCCGACCGCCTCATGACTGAGAAACATCCCGACAGTGACGCGTGAGTGACCCACCTCACTCCCACCATCTCTCTGTCCCTCCCTCCCTCACTCCCACCATCTCTCTGTCCCTCCCTCCCTCACTCCCACCATCTCTCTGTCCCTCCCTCCCTCACTCCCACCCTCTCTCTGTCCCTCCCTCCCTCACTCCCACCATCTCTCTGTCCCTCCCTCCCTCACTCCCACCCTCTCTCTGTCCCTCCCTCCCTCACTCCCACCATCTCTCTGTCCCTCCCTCCCTCACTCCCACCATCTCTCTGTCCCTCCCTCCCTCACTCCCACCATCTCTCTGTCCCTCCCTCCCTCACTCCCACCCTCTCTCTGTCCCTCCCTCCCTCACTCCCACCATCTCTCTGTCCCTCCCTCCCTCACTCCCACCATCTCTCTGTCCCTCCCTCCCTCACTCCCACCTTCTCTCTGTCCCTCCCTCCCTCACTCCCACCCTCTCTCTGTCCCTCCCTCCCTCACTCCCACCATCTCTCTGTCCCTCCCTCCCTCACTCCCACCCTCTCTCTGTCCCTCCCTCCCTCACTCCCACCATCTCTCTGTCCCTCCCTCCCTCACTCCCACCATCTCTCTGTCCCTCCCTCCCTCACTCCCACCTTCTCTCTGTCCCTCCCTCCCTCACTCCCACCCTCTCTCTGTCCCTCCCTCCCTCACTCCCAACCCTTGACTTTTCCTCTAACTCCCATTCTACCTCTCCCCAATCCGTATCTTTTGTCATTCTCCCCCACTCCCACTTTTCCTCCTCCCTCCCTCCCTCCCTTCCTCCCTTCCCACTTACACTGTCTCTCTAAATGTGTCCTGTTTTAATCACTCACTATTCTAACTGCATTATGCAATATATTTTATTTTATTCATTTGTTTAGCATTTATAAAAAGTT
This sequence comes from Oasisia sp. SBJ-2009, assembly GCA_964017155.1. Taxonomy (NCBI): domain Eukaryota; kingdom Metazoa; phylum Annelida; class Polychaeta; order Sabellida; family Siboglinidae; genus Oasisia; species Oasisia sp. SBJ-2009. The sequence goes on along the minus strand of OZ024856.1, from coordinate 56,071,538 downwards.
AACCAATACACTAATATTTTGCAATCACGAAAACAAATTAAATGTATATTTTTAGTGTTATTGTGAGTAAGTAATGTTTATTGTCGTGTCTTGGATGCGTTGCTGTAACCTGTGTCCTGTGTAGGATTGACAAGAGGCATAGAGAGGTGGTGGAGAGACGGGAACGGGTCAAGGACAAGTGTGCTGACCGCCACAACCAGCTGCTCAGTTCACAGGCCCTGCAGGAGTTCAAGCGCGACGCAGAGGAGGTCAGTGGGGGGCATCGAGGGGGCTCCTACCCCTTAAGGAAGGGGGTACAGTGGGGTGTCATGCAATGCCAGAGAGGAGCGGGATGTGTGGGGATGTTTGGGGATTCAGGAAATTTAATTATATGTTCCATGTTGTGGAGTATTTTTGTATTTTACTATTGCAGAAGCATGGGTTGTCAGTTGCTGGTCTGTTCTTTTCCCTGAATGTTTGTGGTGAGGTTGCTGTGATGCAACTTCTCAATATCTGTTTGTTTTGTCTGTGTTAAGTTATAAGAACACTCGCAAAAGTGAATGTCCATTTACATGTGTTACTGCTGCCAAACATATACGAATACTCCCATCATGTTGACTGGAGTATTTACCATTAATAACAATAGCACAATGGCAGACATGAGCGATTTGGATGGGATGCTATTATGTATAGAAATATTACTATTTATTAATGTCATGACGTAATGAAGTTACAGTTGTTACTGTCTGTCATGGCCTTTTGGGAAACAGGCTGTACTGATCAATGTTTCCTCAGGATCTCTTGAAAAGTTCTCCATTGTGCAGTGTGTGTAATGATACAGGTATATTGTCACAGTGTCTGTCTCGTGTAGTTGTGTGACTGTAGAAGACATTGTCACAGTGTCTGTCTCTTGTAGTTGTGTGACTGTAGAAGACATTGTCACTGTGTCTGTCTCTTGTAGTTGTGTGACTGTAGAAGACATTGTCACTGTGTCTGTCTCTTGTAGTTGTGTGACTGTAGAAGACATTGTCACCGTGTCTGTCTCTTGTAGTTGTCTCACTGTAGAAGACATTGTCACCGTGTCTGTCTCTTGTAGTTGTGTGACTGTAGAAGACATTGTCACAGTGTCTGTCTCTTGTAGTTGTGTGACTGTAGAAGACATTGTCACCGTGTCTGTCTCTTGTAGTTGTCTCACTGTAGAAGACATTGTCACCGTGTCTGTCTCTTGTAGTTGTGTGACTGTAGAAGACATTGTCACCGTGTCTGTCTCTTGTAGTTGTGTGACTGTAGAAGACATTGTCACTGTGTCTGTCTCTTGTAGTTGTCTCACTGTAGAAGACATTGTCACCGTGTCTGTCTCTTGTAGTTGTGTGACTGTAGAAGACATTGTCACTGTGTCTGTCTCTTGTAGTTGTCTCACTGTAGAAGACATTGTCACCGTGTCTGTCTCTTGTAGTTGTGTGACTGTAGAAGACATTGTCACCGTGTCTGTCTCTTGTAGTTGTGTGACTGTAGAAGACATTGTCACTGTGTCTGTCTCTTGTAGTTGTGTGACTGTAGAAGACATTGTCACCGTGTCTGTCTCTTGTAGTTGTCTCACTGTAGAAGACATTGTCACTGTGTCTGTCTCTTGTTGTTGTCTCACTGTAGAAGACATTGTCACTGTGTCTGTCTCTTGTAGTTGTGTGACTGTAGAAGACATTGTCACCGTGTCTGTCTCTTGTAGTTGTGTGACTGTAGAAGACATTGTCACTGTGTCTGTCTCTTGTTGTTGTCTCACTGTAGAAGACATTGTCACTGTGTCTGTCTCTTGTAGTTGTGTGACTGTAGAAGACATTGTCACTGTGTCTGTCTCTTGTAGTTGTGTGACTGTAGAAGACATTGTCACTGTGTCTGTCTCTTGTAGTTGTGTGACTGTAGAAGACATTGTCACCGTGTCTGTCTCTTGTAGTTGTGTGACTGTAGAAGACATTGTCACCGTGTCTGTCTCTTGTAGTTGTCTCACTGTAGAAGACATTGTCACCGTGTCTGTCTCTTGTAGTTGTCTCACTGTAGAAGACATTGTCACTGTGTCTGTCTCTTGTAGTTGTGTGACTGTAGAAGACATTGTCACCGTGTCTGTCTCTTGTAGTTGTCTCACTGTAGAAGACATTGTCACCGTGTCTGTCTCTTGTAGTTGTCTGACTGTAGAAGACATTGTCACTGTGTCTGTCTCTTGTAGTTGTCTCACTGTAGAAGACATTGTCACAGTGTCTGTCTCTTGTAGTTGTGTGACTGTAGAAGACATTGTCACCGTGTCTGTCTCTTGTAGTTGTCTCACTGTAGAAGACATTGTCACCGTGTCTGTCTCTTGTAGTTGTGTGACTGTAGAAGACATTGTCACCGTGTCTGTCTCTTGTAGTTGTGTGACTGTAGAAGACATTGTCACTGTGTCTGTCTCTTGTAGTTGTGTGACTGTAGAAGACATTGTCACTGTGTCTGTCTCTTGTTGTTGTCTGACTGTAGAAGACATTGTCACTGTGTCTGTCTCTTGTAGTTGTGTGACTGTAGAAGACATTGTCACTGTGTCTGTCTCTTGTAGTTGTCTCACTGTAGAAGACATTGTCACTGTGTCTGTCTCTTGTAGTTGTCTCACTGTAGAAGACATTGTCACTGTGTCTGTCTCTTGTAGTTGTCTCACTGTAGAAGACATTGTCACCGTGTCTGTCTCTTGTAGTTGTGTGACTGTAGAAGACATTGTCACTGTGTCTGTCTCTTGTAGTTGTGTGACTGTAGAAGACATTGTCACCGTGTCTGTCTCTTGTAGTTGTCTCACTGTAGAAGACATTGTCACCGTGTCTGTCTCTTGTAGTTGTCTCACTGTAGAAGACATTGTCACCGTGTCCGTCTGTTCTAGTTGTCTGACTGGATCAAGGAGAAGTACAAGACGGCCACGGACGAGTCGTACCGAGACCTCACCAACCTGCTGCCCAAGCTCAAGAAACACCAGGCCTTTGAGGCTGAGCTACAGGCCAACAAACGCACACTCGACGCCATCAACAAGGTTTGTGGTACTCGGTCTTACACTCAACATCACTGGCGTGGGGTAAGATGACTGTGTGCTTAAACTGTGCTTGTATGTTATTAGAATCTGTCAGAACTGTTCATGTTGTTAAATAGCTAGTTTGCAATTGGATACAAGTCTGGTTCTAGTTTTATGTTGTCAGAGGTAAGAGTTATTGACAGATGAAAAATGGTAAGACTTTGGATGAATCTTTGACTTCTTGGTTCATTGTTTGTTTTCTTAGAAGGCAAGACATCTACATGTACGTGAATAATGGAAAGAACCATTCGGTATATAATCCCTTGGTCACCCCGTGGACAGAATCGGGCGATTTAATAACACGATAAAAAATAAAACAAACAAATAGTAATGCGACTAATCCTTTGGCATTTGGTTCCTGACAACCTTGTTTTAATGTTTTATGGTTTATGTAATGTAAAAAAGACAAACAGTGTTCGAGATAACAAACAAACAAACAAGCAAACAAACAAACAAACAAACAAACAAACAAACAAACAAGCAGTGATAAAACAGGCACATGTAATCACATGATATACTACGCTGTAAAACACCCAATTGTTCTAACGAACAAACCAGCAATGTCTCTCGTTTTGACCGCCACTAATGTTGAACACTATTCCCCATATCACATGACGTCCACCTCCACTGACCACTGAGTGACCACTGCTGCAGGTTGGTCAGCAGATGGTGGGAGACCGCCACCCTGCGGGGCCAGAGATCAAGTCGACCCTGACAGACCTGAACGGGAAGTGGCGGGATCTGTCTGAGAAGTCTCGGGACAAGGGCCTGCGACTGAGACAGGCTGCCCAGCAGGAGCTCTTCAACAAGGCCCTGGAGGACGCTGAGGCGAAGCTGGCGGAGATGGAGCGGTCAGTGTCCTCCGACGACATCGGCAAGGACCTGAGGGCGGTCAGAGACCTGCTCAAGAAACACCAGGTGAGGCCTGTGTCTGTCGACTTTTCAGCAACATGTTGGTTATACAAGATACAAGATACAAGAAGCTTTATTTAACGTCGGTTTATATGAGAATTTGATAACATTAGCTCATCTGAGCCAATTTCCGACAAAGGTTATGGTTGTTAATGATCTTTGTTGTTATTATTGTTTGTTAGAGGGCTCCCGTGGTAGTGACTAGTGTTGCTAAGGTCGGTGTTACTTTCACCCCAGTAGTTGTATTCATTATTTAATTGTTTTGTCATTAAACATCAAATATTTAAAAAAAGTATCAGAAATTTTATTTCAAACATACTGTGCTCCAATGTACACTTCAAGCTTTTGTTGACTTTTTTTTAAATCTGAACTGTAATAGCATTACTGTCACGGTTCTTTAACTTGACATCAAGATGCAGTGCAAGTTTTATGTATGTCACAAACTACACTAAATCTTTCAACGAACGCATTCGTTCATCCATATTGAGCCTTTTATGTAGTGTTCATCAGTCTAAACACCCCCTCTTGGTTAACTACTTCCAGACAGATATACATTTAGGAAGTTCCAGAATTGAGGTGGCACTGAGTTGATGGACCATGTGTTAAGTAGATAGCTGAGGTGGCACTGAGTTGATGGACCATGTGTTAAGTAGAGTGTGTAAGTGGCACTGAGTTGATGGACCATGTGTTAAGTAGAGTGTGTAAGTGGCACTGAGTTGATGGACCATGTGTTAAGTAGAGTGTGTAAGTGGCACTGAGTTGATGGACCATGTGTTAAGTAGAGTGTGTAAGTGGCACTGAGTTGATGGACCATGTGTTAAGTAGAGTGTGTAAGTGGCACTGAGTTGATGGACCATGTGTTAAGTAGAGAGTTGAGGTGGCACTGAGTTGATGCACCATGTGTTAAGTAGAGTGTGTAAGTGGCACTGAGTTGATGGACCATGTGTTAAGTAGAGTGTGTAAGTGGCACTGAGTTGATGGACCATGTGTTAAGTAGAGTGTGTAAGTGGCACTGAGTCAGTGGCAGAGTTGACTGAGTTATGTTCTTTCAGATGCTGGAGAATGAGATGGAAGTGAATGCAGAGAACCTCAAGAGTATCGTGGCCCAGGGCCATGAGATGGCCCGAGCAGGCCACTTTGACTCAGCTGGCATCCTCAAGGCAGTGAAGGACTTTGACAGAAGGTGAGACAAGTTCTATAAATGCAAAGGTGTTTTGGAGCAGCTTTATGGTGTATTTCAAAAATGTCCCATTATGAATGACATTTTAAGATATCCTTTAAAATATACGAACACATTTTTCATTTCCTACTTTTCATTAACAATCAACAAAAATTTGGTTTATTTAATTTTATCTTTGTATATTTATAATTTTATACCCAATTTTTAAATTATAACTGTTTACAACGTCATTTGTTTTAATGTACCTATTATATTACTAAGCTTCTGTGGCAAAAGATGAAACAATCGTGACACTTACTAACACTAAGCGGGTGTCAGGTTCAACGCCCTGAAGGGACCGATGGCCAAGAGACGTCAGCGCCTGGAGGACTCTCTGCGCTGGCATCAGTACAACTTTGACGCCAACACAGAGCTACAGTGGATCCAGGAGCACATGCCCGCAGCCACGTCCACAGACTTCGGCAAGAGTCTCGTCGACGCACAGAACCTCTTTGCTAAGCACAAGGTGTGTAGAGTTGGCTGCGAAATGTGTTTTTGTGTGAGTTGATGAAATGTGTTTTTCGGGATCATTCAACAAAATACAGGTAAATTTATCATAATGAAATTGTTTTAAGTTTCTACAGACATCAGGTCAGGTTTTGTCTTTGTAAAGTTTGTTTTAAGGAATTAGACAAGGTTAAACTTCAAACATTGACAAGCGGCAATAACACGATCGGTATTGTTTATTCAGGATAATTGTGATAAATTTATATTTGTTTTTTCAAACGTCACGAGTTTGATGAATAGAACAAAAATATGCAGGTGAGCACCACAAGTCTCACAGAGAAAACAGGTTTCTTGAGATGAGTGTCTGTCCAGTAGGAATAACCAATAAATTGGGATTACATGGACAACTGACTAAATGAATAATTATAATAGAAATTAATAAAACGATGAGACTGTTAATGAAACGTACTTAATGCTCCGTCATGGCCGTGGACCTACCCTTGTGTGTGTGGTGTCAGAAACTAGAGCTGGCCCTCCAAGGCCACCAGCCCAAGATTGACCGTGTGCTGGAGTCAGGAGACGGCCTCATCACGGCGGGTCACTTCGCGACCCCCGACATCAAAGAGAGGCAGCGCGAGGTGAGGGCGGCCTGGAGTGAACTCCTCAAGTGTGCTGCCGACAGACGCAAGAAGATGGGCGGCTCCACCGACAAACAGGGGGTGAGTTGTCTATCATAGGGCAACAGGGGGTGAGTTGTCTACCACAGGGCAACAGGGGGTGAGTTGTCTACCACAGGGCAACAGGGGGTGAGTTGTCTACCACAGGGCAACAGGGGGTGAGTTGTCTACCACAGGGCAACAGGGGGTGAGTTGTCTACCATAGGGCAACAGGGGGTGAGTTGTCTACCACCACAGGGCAACAAGAGGTGAGTTGTCTAACACAGGGCAACAGGGGGTGAGTTGTCTAGTGTCTACCATCACAGGGCAATAGCCAACTGAGGCTTACACAGGGTGCTAGCAGACTGGGGCTTAAAGAAGTACATTGAGTGAGTGTCATGCTGCAGTACTTGAGTCAGTGTACATTGGGTGAGTGTCATGCTGCAGTACTTGAGTCGGTGTACATTGAGTGAGTGTCATGCTTGCAGTACTTGAGTCAGTGTACATTGAGTGAGTGTCATGCCGCAGTACTTGAGTCAGTGTACATTGAGTGAGTGTCATGCTTGCATTACTTGAGTCAGTGTACATTGAGTGACTGTCATGCTGCAGTACTTGAGTCGGTGTACATTGAGTGAGTGTCATGCTGCAGTACTTGAGTCAGTGTACATTGAGTGAGTGTCATGCCGCAGTACTTGAGTCAGTGTACATTGAGTGAGTGTCATGCTTGCATTACTTGAGTCAGTGTACATTGAGTGACTGTCATGCTGCAGTACTTGAGTCGGTGTACATTGAGTGAGTGTCATGCTGCAGTACTTGAGTCAGTGTACATTGAATGAGTATTATGCTGCAGTACTTGAGTCGGTGTACATTGAGTGAGTGTCATGCTGCAGTACTTGAGTCAGTGTACATTGAATGAGTATTATGCTGCAGTACTTGAGTCGGTGTACATTGAGTGAGTGTCATGCTTGCAGTACTTGAGTCAGTGTACATTGAGTGAGTGTCATGCTGCAGTACTTGAGTCGGTGTACATTGAGTGAGTGTCATGCTTGCAGTACTTGAGTCGGTGTACATTGAGTGAGTGTCATGCTGCAGTACTTGAGTCAGTGTACATTGAGTGAGTGTTATACTGCAGTACTTGAGTCGGTGTTCATTGAGTGAGTGTTATGCTGCAGTACGTGAGTCGGTGTTCATTGAGTGAGTGTTATGCTGCAGTACGTGAGTCGGTGTACATTGAGTGAGTGTCATGCTTGCAGTACTTGAGTCGGTGTACATTGAGTGAGTGTTATGCTGCAGTACCTGAGTCGGTGTTCATTGAGTGAGTGTTATGCTGCAGTACTTGAGTCGGTGTACATTGAGTGAGTGTTATGCTGCAGTACTTGAGTCAGTGTACATTGACTGAGTGTCATGCTGCAGTACTTGAGTCGGTGTACATTGAGTGAGTGTCATGCTTGCAGTACTTGAGTCAGTGTACATTGAGTGAGTGTCATGCTGCAGTACTTGAGTCGGTGTACATTGAGTGAGTGTCATGCTGCAGTACTTGAGTCGGTGTACATTGAGTGAATGTCATGCTTGCAGTACTTGAGTCGGTGTACATTGAGTGAGTGTTATGCTGCAGTACTTGAGTCGGTGTACATTGAGTGAGTGTCATGTTTGCAGTACTTGAGTCGGTGTACATTGAGTGAGTGTTATGCTGCAGTACTTGAGTCGGTGTACGTTGAGTGAGTGTCATGCTTGCAGTACTTGAGTCGGTGTACATTGAGTGAGTGTCATGTTTGCAGTACTTGAGTCGGTGTACATTGAGTGAGTGTTATGCTGTAGTACTTGAGTCGGGCGAATGACGTTGAGATGATGCTGCGAGAGAAGCATCGTCAGGTGTCAAGTGACGACTACGGCCGGGACGAGGACGCCGCAGACAAACTCCTCACCAAGCACAAGGTTCGTAACTCTCGACTGATTTCATACACAACTAACAATGTACATCTAGAACGTAGCCAGTCAGTGTGTCGTGTTATAGTTGTTAAATACCTGTTGTGTATCAGTTTCATAAATTATAATCCCAGTTAAAGTTAATTGTTGACAAACATTGTATTGTCTTCGGTAGCGTTAAAATTATATCAGTCAGTGTATTTAGTTATTCTGTTGTATTAATAAAGGTGTATATAACCTGATGTGGTGCAGTTATATGTATCAAAGTGCAGAGGTCGCTGGTTGTCATGGTTACAGGTGGTGGAAGGCGAGGTGAACGCATGCAAGGGCATTGTACAAGCCCTGGGAAAGGACTCGGATAAAATGAAGGGCTCAGACGACGCAAAGGACATTGCTAACAGACAGGTAGGTTCTAGTGAGACACGTCCCCCAAGTATTTGTCTCTTTATACACAATTCACACACAAACTTGTTCATGCAGTGTATTACTAACGTGACAGTCGCAATTCATTTTTAAGCGTGACTTACTTACTTATCCTCTTCGTCCCCAGTGGGACATAAGGCCACAACAATCTTTCGCCACAAGATCCTGTCCTTAGCTGAGGCCTGCGTGACACCCTTACAAATATAAATAACGACCTTTTTTAAATTGTGATAAACTTGTTAACTGAGTTATTTCAGTTGCTAAACCATTCCAAATTTGTATACCATATGCAACTGTGAGAGACTTGAGAGATGTGGCCAATGTAACTGTGAGAGACTGTGTGTGTAGTCAATGCAACTTTGAGAGACAGTGTGTGTGGTCAATGCAACTGTGAGAGACTGTGTGTGTGGTCAATGCAACTGTGAGAGACAGTGTGTGTGGTCAATGTAACTGTGAGAGACTGTGTGTCTGGTCAATGTAACTGTGAGAGACTTGAGAGACAGTGTGTCTGGTCAATGCAACTGTGAGAGACTGTGTGTCTGGTCAATGCAACTGTGAGAGACTTTAGAGACAGTGTGTGTTTGTCGCAGGCGAACTTGGAGCGTCAGTTGCGTGAGTTGGAGAAGGGTTGTATGAACCGCCGCAACATGCTGGAGGAGTCAAAGAAGTACCACGCATACACGCGCGACTGCAACGAACTGGACGAGTGGATCTCAGAACAGATGCAGGTCGCCTCCTCCGAGGACTACGGCCAGGACTTCGAACACCTGCAGGTAACGACTGGGTCGATGACGACTGTCAGTCAGTGTAGAACTCTACGCAATCATGGCCCGCCAGTTTGCATGATCATTGATGTCTTGCACGGGTTCTGTTGTGTCCCTTCATAGCCAGGCTGTTAGCCCTGTTAACAATTCTGATTCATTCCCCTCATTTCTTCCTGTTTTTACAAGGTAATCATGATTTTATCTTTTTAATCGCATGTCATATTAATCGTGATTGCTGATTATTAATTTTGCGTATGGCCTTGTTTTTATTTATTGTTGTACATACACATTTTAAAATTACTTTTCTAGCCATAGTGCTCTTTTCCATTGATGTGTTGATTGTGTTCAGGGCTGCCGTGTTGCAGTAACTTAGAGTACCACATGTCACATAAAATAGGTCCCAATAAAAAGTTGTTCTTTATAACATCGATAAATAATAGTTGATATAATCCAGTATAAATATAAAATTGTAAAATGTGGAGTAAAATAATATCTAATAAATTACAATAAGGTATGCACACTAAAAACACATTGAAAGTAGATTATGTGTGCGCCACAGATGGGAGAAATGTTACTTGTGTTTTGACAGGGCTTATATATAATAGTTATGGGTGTGTGTGTGTGTGTGGGTGTGGGTGGGTGGGTGGGTGGGTGGGTGCGTGCGGGAGCGTGCGTGCGGATGGGTCGGTGGGTGGGTGCGTGCGTGCGTGCATGCGGGTGCGTGCGTGCGTGCGTGCGTGCGTGCGTGTGTGTCTGCGTGTATATAAAGTGAAGTAAAGTGTCCATTGAATGTTGTGTGTGTTTCAGGTGATTCAGAAGAAGTTCAGTGAGTTCCAGCTGGGCATTGAGGCTGGGTCTGACCTGTTCAGTCGCTGTGACCAGCGCGCCACCCAGCTGGTGGAGGCCGGCAGTCCCTACTCCGCCGTCATCACAGACAGACAGGACAAGCTGAGGTGGGTGGAGGGAGGGCTTAGTCACCCCTAGTGGGGGTTATCCCTGCTCTCGTCTGTCCCAGTCTTCTCTCATTCGCTCCCAGTGGTATGTCCCCCCCCCAGCTTGTACACAGTATTCATATCAACTTTGGTCAACCTCTGCCCTATCTACCATTTCCTGTTCATCACTGTCGTCTCTCCACGTTCCTTCCCTACACATTTTAAGTCCATCTGCGCCACCGAACTCACATTCTGTGGATATTGGCACCATACAAGTTATTTATTATTATATTATTATCTCGGTCAATTCCCAACTACTTTCATTTCCACGTGTTTCTTCATTCCAATCTTGTAATTCATCTCCCCTCTGTCTTCTGTTTTCATTTTCAGATTATTCAGACCCTATTTTACTCAGCTAGATGTCATTTCTCCTCATGTGTGCATTTCGTACAGGCTACATCTCAGTTGAGAAAGTTCTGAAGGTTGTGTGTGACTATAATCCCTGTAGTGTGGTGTTCGGGGCTAAGCAGTCACCTTTCACCAGTGTAGAAACATATTCTTATGTGGCAAGAAGACATCAGGATGTTTTGCCAATTCAGTAGGATTATTACCAATGCTATGTACAGGAAATTTACTTAGACCCAGTTCTGTGACACAATCACAGAAGTCACAATTTCTGTAATGTAGTTACATTTAGTACAAAGGAGAGCAAAAAAATTATACCAAAACTCCGGAATATTAGTTATGAAATGCGTCTAAAAGAATGTGGTTTGGAGGAAAAAGAAACCAGAAGATTGAGAGGAGATCAGATTGAGGTGTTTAAAATATCGAAAGGGTATGAAAATATTGACAGAAATATTTTTTTCTTGGTTAAAGAAGAGAGAAGGACTAGAGGACATGGAGCTACATTAGCAAAGAAGCAGTGTAGACTAGATATTAGAACATTTTCATTTTCACAAAGAACAGTAAATTAATGAAGCATATTATCAGCTGATTGTGTAGGTGCTAGTAGTGTTAATATATATTTTAAAATAAAATCGACATATATCTAAGAAGGGCGAGGTACATTTAAAAAGATAGGTTGGACTCTCGATAAGCCAAAGGGCTTCCTAGTCCACCTGCCATCTAGAGTTGAATCTTTAGGTGGCAATTTTGTTACATTCTCAGTATTTCTACGGCTGTGTCTAGTGCTTGTCCATCCTTGCTGACAATGACAGGAGATGACACTGTTTGATTGGTCTGTAGGAGTACTGCTGCAGCAAACTACTTCCAACCTGTCTACACGTAACTACGCATGGATCATGTTTACTGAATGTTTGGAATGGTAGAGTAGTGTATCACTGCCCTGTTGTATGAATAATTGTCATTTTGTTGTTTTATAACCACCACAATATGAGCTAGGAACCCTTGTATGACTCATGCAAGAACTGCCATATTATGCTTCATGCAACAACATGTTGGCACCAAAGCCTATCAGTTCATGTTCATGTTCTGTATAAATCGTTAAACATACATTTATACACAACATGAACATGTTGTTTATAAATGTAGTTGTCACCAGCATGCAAGCAGTTTCTTGTACATTGCCACTAAGACAATGTGGCACTTCCAGTTTGTACAATTTGGCAATCCCACGAAGATGTTTTTTTTGGATAATAGTTTCTATTATAATCTAAAAAATATTTTTTACAATATGTAGGCTTAACTATGTAAGATCTGGTGTAATGCTGCTAATAGCATGACTGCATGTGTGTCACACTGTGTCAAATCCCAGGAATTATATCCAAATACCAACATCTAAATCATGTAGAAATGTGAATCTGTTAGCCAAATTTGCTAATCCTAGAGCTATTTAGCTTAATGAATGTCACATCGTTATTTAAATTAGCAGACGTTTATTTGTTTAGATTATCATAATAATAACAGTAATTATTTATTTGAAAGAAATTCACATGTTTAGTTTGTATACATAAAATACACTTTAGAACATCGATACTTGTACGCACATCATGTATTATCTTAAGGGTACATGAGATTACCTTAATTATGAGGTGACTGTATTACTGAGTTTATCCAAATAATTTATGGTAAAGAAACAGACCATCCTTATAAGATAAAACCCTAGTCTCTGTGAGTGTGTCCCATGTGAGTGCCCGCCCTCTCCCTACACCCTCTCCCTACACCCTCTCCCTACTCCTTCTCCCTACACCCTCTCCCTACACCCTCTCCCTACACCCTCTCCCTACTCCTTCTCCCTACACCCTCTCCCTACACCCTCTCCCTACACCCTCTCCCTACTCCTTCTCCCTACACCCTCTCCCTACACCCTCTCCCTACACCCTCTCCCTACGCCCTCTCCCTACACCCTCTCCCTACACCCTCTCCCTACGCCCTCTCCCTACGCCCTCTCCCTACGCCCTCTCCCTACGCCCTCTCCCTACGCCCTCTCCCTACGCCCTCTCCCTACACCCTCTCCCTACACCCTCTCCCTACGCCCTCTCCCTACGCCCTCTCCCTACGCCCTCTCCCTACGCCCTCTCCCTACACCCTCTCCCTACGCCCTCTCCCTACACCCTCTCCCTACACCCTCTCCCTACGCCCTCTCCCTACACCCTCTCCCTACGCCCTCTCCCTACGCCCTCTCCCTACACCCTCTCCCTACGCCCTCTCCCTACACCCTCTCCCTACACCCTCTCCCTACACCCTCTCCCTACACCCTCTCCCTACGCCCTCTCCCTACGCCCTCTCCCTACACCCTCTCCCTACGCCCTCTCCCTACGCCCTCTCCCTACGCCCTCTCCCTACGCCCTCTCCCTACGCCCTCTCCCTACGCCCTCTCCCTACGCCCTCTCCCTACGCCCTCTCCCTACGCCCTCTCCCTATGCCCTCCTTACACCCTCTCCCTACACCCTCTCCCTACTCTCCCTACACCCTCTCCCCACACCCTCTCACTACACCCTCTCCCTACACCCTCTCCCTACACCCCCTCCCTACACCCTCTCCTTACACCCTCTCCCTACGCCCTCTCCCCACACCCTCTCACTACACCCTCTCCCTACGCCCTCTCCCTACGCCCTCTCCCTACGCCCTCTCCCTATGCCCTCCTTACACCCTCTCCCTACACCCTCTCCCTACTCTCCCTACACCCTCTCCCCACACCCTCTCACTACACCCTCTCCCTACACCCTCTCCCTACACCCCCTCCCTACACCCTCTCCTTACACCCTCTCCCTACGCCCTCTCCCCACACCCTCTCACTACACCCTCTCCCTGCGCCCTCTCCCTACACCCTCTGCCTACACCCTCTCCCTACACCCTGTCCCTACACCCTCTCCCTACACCCTCTCACTACACCCTCTACCTACACCCTCTCCCTACACCCTCTGCCTACACCCTCTCCCTACACCCTCTCCCTACACCCTCTCCCTACACCCTCTCACTACACCCTCTCCCTACACCCTCTCCCCACACCCTCTGCCTACACCCTCTCCCTACACCCTCTCCCTACACCCTCTCCCTACACCCTCTCCCCACACCCTCTCACTACACCCTCTCCCTACGCCCTCTCCCTACGCCCTCTCCCTACACCCTCTCCTTACACCCTCTCCCTACGCCCTCTTCATACACCCTCTCCCTACACCCTCCCTACACCCTCTCCTTACACCCTCTCCCTACGCCCTCCTTACACCCTCTCCCTACACCCTCTCCCTATACCCTCTCCCTCCACCCTCTCCCTACACCCTCTCCCTACACCCTCTCCCTACGCCCTCCTTACACCCTCTCCCTACACCCTCTCCCTACGCCCTCCTTACACCCTCTCCCTACACCCTCTCCCTATACCCTCTCCCTCCACCCTCTCCCTACACCCTCTCCCTACACCCTCTCCCTACGCCCTCCTTACACCCTCTCCCTACACCCTCTCCCTACACCCTCTCCCTACACCCTCCCTACACCCTCTCCTTACACCCTCTCCCTACACCCTCTCCGTACTCTCCCTACACCCTCTCCTTACACCCTCTCCGTACTCTCCCTACACCCTCTCCCTACACCCTCTCCCTACACCCTCTCCGTACTCTCCCTACACCCGCTCCCTACACCCTCTCCGTACTCTCCCTACACCCTCTCCCCGATACCCTCTCCCTACTCTCCCTACACCCTCTCCCTACACCCTCTCCTACACCCTCTCTCTACTCTCCCTACACCCTCTCCCTACACCCTCTCCCTACACCCTCTCCTACACCCTCTCCCTACTCTCCCTACACCCTCTCCCTACACCCTCTCCCTACACCCTCTCCCTACACCCTCTCCCTACACCCTCTCTCTACTCTCCCTACACCCTCTCTCTACTCTCCCTACACCCTCTCCCTACACCCTCTCCCTACTCTCCCTACACCCTCTCCCTACACCCTCTCCCTACTCTCCCTACACCCTCTCCCTACACCCTCTCCCTACACCCTCTCCCTACACCCTCTCCCTACTCTTCCTACACCCTCTCCCTACACCCTCTCCCTACACCCTCTCCCTACACCCTCTCCCTACACCCTCTCCCTACACCCTCTCCCTACTCTCCCTACACCCTCTCCCTACACCCTCTCCCTACACCCTCTCCCTACACCCTCTCCCTACACCCTCTCCCTACGCCCTCCTTACACCCTCTCCCTACACCCTCTCCCTACACCCTCTCCCTCCACCCTCTCCCTACACCCTCTCCCTACACCCTCTCCCTACACCCTCCCTACACCCTCTCCTTACACCCTCTCCCTACACCCTCTCCGTACTCTTCCTACACCCTCTCCTTACACCCTCTCCCTACACCCTCTCCGTACTCTCCCTACATCCGCTCCCTACACCCTCTCCCTACACCCTCTCCGTACTCTCCCTACACCCTCTCCCTACACCCTCTCCCTACACCCTCTCCGTACTCTCCCTACACCCTCTCCCTACACCCTCTCCCTACACCCTCTCCGTACTCTCCCTACACCCTCTCCCTACACCCTCTCCCTACGCCCTCTCCCTACACCCTCTCCCTACACCCTCTCCCTACGCCCTCTCCCTACGCCCTCTCCCTACGCCCTCTCCCTACGCCCTCTCCCTACACCCTCTCCCTACACCCTCTCCCTACGCCCTCTCCCTACGCCCTCTCCCTACGCCCTCTCCCTACGCCCTCTCCCTACACCCTCTCCCTACGCCCTCTCCCTACACCCTCTCCCTACACCCTCTCCCTACGCCCTCTCCCTACACCCTCTCCCTACGCCCTCTCCCTACGCCCTCTCCCTACACCCTCTCCCTACGCCCTCTCCCTACGCCCTCTCCCTACACCCTCTCCCTACACCCTCTCCCTACGCCCTCTCCCTACGCCCTCTCCCTACGCCCTCTCCCTACGCCCTCTCCCTACACCCTCTCCCTACGCCCTCTCCCTACACCCTCTCCCTACACCCTCTCCCTACGCCCTCTCCCTACACCCTCTCCCTACGCCCTCTCCCTACGCCCTCTCCCTACACCCTCTCCCTACGCCCTCTCCCTACACCCTCTCCCTACGCCCTCTCCCTACGCCCTCTCCCTACACCCTCTCCCTACGCCCTCTCCCTACGCCCTCTCCCTACACCCTCTCCCTACGCCCTCTCCCTACGCCCTCTCCCTACGCCCTCTCCCTACGCCCTCTCCCTACGCCCTCTCCCTACGCCCTCTCCCTACGCCCTCTCCCTACGCCCTCTCCCTACGCCCTCTCCCTATGCCCTCCTTACACCCTCTCCCTACACCCTCTCCCTACTCTCCCTACACCCTCTCCCCACACCCCCTCCCTACACCCTCTCCTTACACCCTCTCCCTACGCCCTCTCCCCACACCCTCTCACTACACCCTCTCCCTACGCCCTCTCCCTACGCCCTCTCCCTACGCCCTCTCCCTATGCCCTCCTTACACCCTCTCCCTACACCCTCTCCCTACTCTCCCTACACCCTCTCCCCACACCCTCTCACTACACCCTCTCCCTACACCCTCTCCCTACACCCCCTCCCTACACCCTCTCCTTACACCCTCTCCCTACGCCCTCTCCCCACACCCTCTCACTACACCCTCTCCCTGCGCCCTCTCCCTACACCCTCTGCCTACACCCTCTCCCTACACCCTGTCCCTACACCCTCTCCCTACACCCTCTCACTACACCCTCTACCTACACCCTCTCCCTACACCCTCTGCCTACACCCTCTCCCTACACCCTCTCCCTACACCCTCTCCCTACACCCTCTCACTACACCCTCTCCCTACACCCTCTCCCCACACCCTCTGCCTACACCCTCTCCCTACACCCTCTCCCTACACCCTCTCCCTACACCCTCTCCCCACACCCTCTCACTACACCCTCTCCCTACGCCCTCTCCCTACGCCCTCTCCCTACACCCTCTCCTTACACCCTCTCCCTACGCCCTCTTCATACACCCTCTCCCTACACCCTCCCTACACCCTCTCCTTACACCCTCTCCCTACGCCCTCCTTACACCCTCTCCCTACACCCTCTCCCTATACCCTCTCCCTCCACCCTCTCCCTACACCCTCTCCCTACACCCTCTCCCTACGCCCTCCTTACACCCTCTCCCTACACCCTCTCCCTACGCCCTCCTTACACCCTCTCCCTACACCCTCTCCCTATACCCTCTCCCTCCACCCTCTCCCTACACCCTCTCCCTACACCCTCTCCCTACGCCCTCCTTACACCCTCTCCCTACACCCTCTCCCTACACCCTCTCCCTACACCCTCCCTACACCCTCTCCTTACACCCTCTCCCTACACCCTCTCCGTACTCTCCCTACACCCTCTCCTTACACCCTCTCCGTACTCTCCCTACACCCTCTCCCTACACCCTCTCCCTACACCCTCTCCGTACTCTCCCTACACCCGCTCCCTACACCCTCTCCGTACTCTCCCTACACCCTCTCCCGATACCCTCTCCCTACTCTCCCTACACCCTCTCCCTACACCCTCTCCTACACCCTCTCTCTACTCTCCCTACACCCTCTCCCTACACCCTCTCCCTACACCCTCTCCTACACCCTCTCCCTACTCTCCCTACACCCTCTCCCTACACCCTCTCCCTACACCCTCTCCCTACACCCTCTCCCTACACCCTCTCTCTACTCTCCCTACACCCTCTCTCTACTCTCCCTACACCCTCTCCCTACACCCTCTCCCTACTCTCCCTACACCCTCTCCCTACACCCTCTCCCTACTCTCCCTACACCCTCTCCCTACACCCTCTCCCTACACCCTCTCCCTACACCCTCTCCCTACTCTTCCTACACCCTCTCCCTACACCCTCTCCCTACACCCTCTCCCTACACCCTCTCCCTACACCCTCTCCCTACTCTCCCTACACCCTCTCCCTACACCCTCTCCCTACACCCTCTCCCTACACCCTCTCCCTACACCCTCTCCCTACGCCCTCCTTACACCCTCTCCCTACACCCTCTCCCTACACCCTCTCCCTCCACCCTCTCCCTACACCCTCTCCCTACACCCTCTCCCTACACCCTCCCTACACCCTCTCCTTACACCCTCTCCCTACACCCTCTCCGTACTCTTCCTACACCCTCTCCTTACACCCTCTCCCTACACCCTCTCCGTACTCTCCCTACATCCGCTCCCTACACCCTCTCCCTACACCCTCTCCGTACTCTCCCTACACCCTCTCCCTACACCCTCTCCCTACACCCTCTCCGTACTCTCCCTACACCCTCTCCCTACACCCTCTCCCTACACCCTCTCCGTACTCTCCCTACACCCTCTCCCTACACCCTCTCCCTACGCCCTCTCCCTACACCCTCTCCCTACACCCTCTCCCTACGCCCTCTCCCTACGCCCTCTCCCTACGCCCTCTCCCTACGCCCTCTCCCTACGCCCTCTCCCTACGCCCTCTCCCTACACCCTCTCCCTACACCCTCTCCCTACGCCCTCTCCCTACGCCCTCTCCCTACGCCCTCTCCCTACGCCCTCTCCCTACACCCTCTCCCTACGCCCTCTCCCTACACCCTCTCCCTACACCCTCTCCCTACGCCCTCTCCCTACGCCCTCTCCCTACGCCCTCTCCCTACGCCCTCTCCCTACGCCCTCTCCCTACGCCCTCTCCCTACGCCCTCTCCCTACGCCCTCTCCCTACGCCCTCTCCCTACGCCCTCTCCCTACGCCTACGCCCTCTCCCTACGCCCTCTCCCTACGCCCTCTCCCTACGCCCTCTCCCTACGCCCTCTCCCTACGCCCTCTCCCTATGCCCTCCTTACACCCTCTCCCTACACCCTCTCCCTACTCTCCCTACACCCTCTCCCCACACCCTCTCACTACACCCTCTCCCTACACCCTCTCCCTACACCCCCTCCCTACACCCTCTCCTTACACCCTCTCCCTACGCCCTCTCCCCACACCCTCTCACTACACCCTCTCCCTACGCCCTCTCCCTACACCCTCTGCCTACACCCTCTCCCTACACCCTGTCCCTACACCCTCTCCCTACACCCTCTCACTACACCCTCTCCCTACACCCTCTCCCTACACCCTCTGCCTACACCCTCTCCCTACACCCTCTCCCTACACCCTCTCCCTACACCCTCTCACTACACCCTCTCCCTACACCCTCTCCCCACACCCTCTGCCTACACCCTCTCCCTACACCCTCTCCCTACACCCTCTCCCTACACCCTCTCCCCACACCCTCTCACTACACCCTCTCCCTATGCCCTCTCCCTACGCCCTCTCCCTACGCCCTCTCCCTACACCCTCTCCTTACACCCTCTCCCTACGCCCTCTTCATACACCCTCTCCCTACACCCTCCCTACACCCTCTCCTTACACCCTCTCCCTACGCCCTCCTTACACCCTCTCCCTACACACTCTCCCTTATACCCTCTCCCTCCACCCTCTCCCTACACCCTCTCCCTACACCCTCTCCCTACGCCCTCCTTACACCCTCTCCCTACACCCTCTCCCTACGCCCTCCTTACACCCTCTCCCTACACCCTCTCCCTATACCCTCTCCCTCCACCCTCTCCCTACACCCTCTCCCTACACCCTCTCCCTACGCCCTCCTTACACCCTCTCCCTACACCCTCTCCCTACACCCTCTCCCTACACCCTCTCCCTACACCCTCCCTACACCCTCTCCTTACACCCTCTCCCTACACCCTCTCCGTACTCTCCCTACACCCTCTCCTTACACCCTCTCCGTACTCTCCCTACACCCTCTCCCTACACCCTCTCCCTACACCCTCTCCGTACTCTCCCTACACCCGCTCCCTACACCCTCTCCCTACACCCTCTCCGTACTCTCCCTACACCCTCTCCCGATACCCTCTCCCTACTCTCCCTACACCCTCTCCCTACACCCTCTCCTACACCCTCTCTCTACTCTCCCTACACCCTCTCCCTACACCCTCTCCCTACACCCTCTCCCTACACCCTCTCCTACACCCTCTCCCTACTCTCCCTACACCCTCTCCCTACACCCTCTCCCTACGCCCTCTCCCTACACCCTCTCCCTACACCCTCCCTACACCCTCTCCCTACACCCTCTCCGTACTCTCCCTACACCCTCTCCCTACACCCTCTCCCTACACCCTCTCCGTACTCTCCCTACACCCGCTCCCTACACCCTCTCCCTACACCCTCTCCGTACTCTCCCTACACCCTCTCCCGATACCCTCTCCCTACTCTCCCTACACCCTCTCCCTACACCCTCTCCTACACCCTCTCTCTACTCTCCCTACACCCTCTCCCTACACCCTCTCCCTACACCCTCTCCTACACCCTCTCCCTACTCTCCCTACACCCTCTCCCTACACCCTCTCCCTACACCCTCTCCCTACACCCTCTCCCTACACCCTCTCTCTACTCTCCCTACACCCTCTCTCTACTCTCCCTACACCCTCTCCCTACACCCTCTCCCTACTTTCCCTACACCCTCTCCCTACACCCTCTCCCTACTCTCCCTACACCCTCTCCCTACACCCTCTCCCTACACCCTCTCCCTACACCCTCTCCCTACTCTTCCTACACCCTCTCCCTACACCCTCTCCCTACACCCTCTCCCTACACCCTCTCCCTACACCCTCTCCCTACACCCTCTCCCTACTCTCCCTACACCCTCTCCCTACACCCTCTCCCTACACCCTCTCCCTACACCCTCTCCCTACCCCTCTCCCTACGCCCTCCTTACACCCTCTCCCTACACCCTCTCCCTACACCCTCTCCCTCCACCCTCTCCCTACACCCTCTCCCTACACCCTCTCCCTACACCCTCCCTACACCCTCTCCTTACACCCTCTCCCTACACCCTCTCCGTACTCTTCCTACACCCTCTCCTTACACCCTCTCCCTACACCCTCTCCGTACTCTCCCTACACCCGCTCCCTACACCCTCTCCCTACACCCTCTCCGTACTCTCCCTACACCCTCTCCCTACACCCTCTCCCTACACCCTCTCCGTACTCTCCCTACACCCTCTCCCTACACCCTCTCCCTACACCCTCTCCGTACTCTCCCTACACCCTCTCCCGATACCCTCTCCCTACACCCTCTCCCTACTCTCCCTACACCCTCTCCCTACACCCTCTCCCTACACCCTCTCCTACACCCTCTCCCTACACCCTCTCCCTACACCCTCTCCCTACTCTCCCTACACCCTCTCCCTACACCCTCTCCCTACACCCTCTCCCTACACCCTCTCCCTACTCTCCCTACACCCTCTCCCTACACCCTCTCCCTACACCCTCTCCCTACACCCTCTCCCTACACCCTCTCCCTACTCTCCCTACACCCTCTCCCTACACCCTCTCCCTACACCCTCTCCCTACACCCTCTCCCTACATCCTCTCCCTACTCTCCCTACACCCTCTCCCTACACCCTCTCCCTACTCTTCCTACACCCTCTCCCTACACCCTCTCCCTACACCCTCTCCCTACACCCTCTCCCTACACCCTCTCCCTACTGTTTCCCAGAGAAGCGGAGATGGTGTCTGAGTGAACAGGTCTGTCAGGGAAGTAAAATGTAAAGTGCTTTGAGCAGTCCTGAGGACTGGATACTGCGCTATATAGGAACTTGCCTTTTGTTACACCTTCTCTCCCTGCCCCAGGACGTCGTGGGATGAGCTGCTGCAGCAGGTGGACGCGAGGGACCAGAAGCTGCAGGGAGCAGGAGAGATCCACCGCTTCAACC